>CM053624.1:94262006-94487733 GCA_028646595.1 Phalanger gymnotis | reverse complement strand
ACCTTACATTAAGATGCCATTTAAAAAGCTGCAGAGCTGAGCCTCATCTTATGGGGAAGAATACTCCTTATCCACTCTGAGACAGTGCTGGCCTACAAAGAGAGGCACATCAGAAGAACAGAACCCTAGAGACAGATTAAATTGAAAAATATCAGTATATCTTTGTAATTTGGAAAATCTAAACTCTTGTCATTTGTTTTGCTTCTTTTTGGTGTTTTTTTTACCTTAATATATCAGTAAAAGTGGTGCGTGTGTGTGTGTGTGTGTGTGTGTGTGTGTGTGTGCGTGTGTGTTTTAAACCCTAATCTTGATTCGGATGAATTAAAGGGAGAAAGGAACAGCAGCATTCAACTCAGACTCACAACAAACAAGCAAATTTCTTCAAAAATAAAGTTGTGCTTGGCAGCCATAGGAAAGGAGAAGGGAAATAACCTTCTCAAAGAGCAGATTTTAGTTTCAGTGGTGGAAAATATTCCTGACCCTTTCACAAATATACTATAACATAGCAGAAGAAACACTGGATACAGAGCTGGAAGACCTACGTACAAACATCTGATATTTTCTATTTCTATGCTATTTTCTATCTTACTGATGAGGCAAATCATTTAGTTGATTTGAACCTCAATTTCCTCATCTGTAAAATAGCGACAATAATACAAGATTGTCATGAGAAGGTTTGTGAAACATAAAAAAAACCTTAAAAACATTATAAACCATTGAGCACCCTGTAAAACAGATTAGAATGCAAAACATTCTATGGTCTTGTGACACTGGTCTCCTTACTATTTGTGGAACAAGACACTCCATCTCCTTACTCCAGGCATTTTTGTTGGTTTTCTCCATGGCTGGAATGCTTTCCTATCATTCTCTGCTTCCTGGCTTCCTAGCTTCCTTCAAGTCTTAACTAAAATTTCACCTTCTGCAAGAAGCCTTTCCTAGCTCCCATTAATACTAGTGCCTTCCCTCTGTGATTATTCTGTACATATTTTGCTTTTATATAGTTGATGGAACATTGTCTCCCTCATTAAATTGTGAGTTCCTTGAGAGCAGGGACTGTTTTTGTCTTTCTTTGCATCCCCATCAATTAGCACAATGCGTGCCATTTATTAAGGACATAATAAATGCTTGTTGGCTTGACTAGAAACAGAAGCATCTCAGCAGAATGGATAGTACACTATACTGGGAGTGAGGAAAAACTGAGTTCAAATTCTGACTCAGATACTCACTTAACTGAATAACCCTTGGCAAGTCACTAACTTTTCTCAGTCTCACTAATAATAGCACCTGCCCTATAGGGTTATTGTGACGGTCAAATGAGATAACATTTGTAAAGTGCTTTGCAAACCTTAAAGTATTGTATAAGTGCTAAGTATTGTTAATAAGAATATTAGATATTATTATTATTATTCACAACTCACAACACCTCCTTCTCTCCAGGAGACATGCACAAGACAACTCTATCTTTAGCCATTAGCTGAAAATTGTCACTCTGAGTTGGATGCACAGTGCTCACACAATGAGCAACAGGTCACCCATAGCTAGCTGCCGGGTGTTCTTCATACTCTGTAGTCTTGGCAACCAAATTATACTGCATATGTGTTCCAGCCTCAGTGACAAGGCATGTGCTGATGATAACTTGCAAAAATGGAATCTATTTTATTGGTTCTTATAGTACCCATTATCAGGTAAGCAGACAGATATTCTACTAAGTTCTGCTGTTGATGGAACCTCTCTGCCTCTAAGACAATTCATACCAGTGTTTATTGTTGGGCTAGCAATCTCCTGTTTCTAGAGTGACCAGATGCTGACATTTTCACAAACACTATAAAATTCTGATTCAATTTTATATAGACTTCCAACTGTGTCATCATTGTCAGGGTTCCAGATATCTATGGATGGAGATCTCTAGTTGCATCCATTACTGGAATATCACCAATCTTTCATTGGCTCTCTGGGGCAACAAGAACCAGCTATTAGAGGCAACATGCCCTCACTTATGCCGATGGAGATCTGGATTGTACGTTATAGATATAAGCCTGGCAACCCTTAATCCATTAAGACACTATTTTTTTTCTTCAAATATCATTATTTCCAGCATAAAGGAACAAAAACCATTTCTCCCATATCAGCCAAAAGACTGCCCAATCAAACTAGAGCTCAGAACCCAGGTCCCATTCAGAGATATAGTTACTTACAGGCTTCTCAGCAGGAAATATTCTAGGAAAAACTTGAGGACAACCTAAAATGGATTTTGTCTTAAAATTCCTACTTTTAATTCAGTGTTCCATAATGCATCAATTTTTCTTATACTGTGTATGACATTTTCCTGGTTCTGCTCATTTCACTTTGCATCAGTTCATACAAGTCTTTCCAGGATTTTCTGAAATCTGCCTGTTCATCATTTCTTATTGTGCAAGAGTATTCCATTACATTCATATACCACAGCTTCTTCAGCCATTCCCCAACTTATGGGCATCGCCTCAAATTCCAATATTTTGCCACCACAGAAAGGGCTGCTTTTTTACACATATAGATCCTTTCCCTCTTTTTAAGATCTCTTTCGGATACAGACCTAGTAATGGTATTGCTGGATCAGAAAGCATGCACAGTTTGGCTGCCTTTTGGGCATTGTTCCAAATTGCTCTCCAGAATGGTTGCATCAGTGCACAACTCCACCAACAATCCATCATTGTCTCAATTTTTCTACATCCTCTCCTACATTTATCATTTTCCTTTTTTGCCATGTTAGCCAATTTGATGGGTGTGAGGTGGTATCCCAGAGATGTTTTAATGTGCATTTGTCTAATCAAAAGTGATTTGGAGCATTTCTTCATATGCCTACAGATAGCTTTGATTTCTTCATCTGAAAACTGCCTGTTCATATCCTTTGACCATTTATCAATTGTGAGATGGCTTATATTCTTATAAATTTGATTCAGTTCTCTGTATATTTAAGAGATGCGGCCTTTATCAGAGATACTTGCTGTAAAGATTGTTTCCCAGCTTTCTGCTTTCTTTTTAATCTCGGTTGCATTAGTTTGTAAAAAAAATTTTAAATCATCAAAATTATCTATTTTATATTTCATAATGCCTGTAACTCATTTAACTTCTCCTTCAAGAATTTGGATGTTATACCACTTGGTACATACATGTTTAGCAATGATATTGCTTCATTGTCTATGGTATCTTTTAGCAAAATGTAGTTTTCTTCCTTATCTCTTTTAACTAGATCTATTTTTGCTTTTACTTTGTCTGAGATCAAGATTGCTACCCCTGGTTTTTGGTTGTTTTTTTTTTTTGCTTCAGCTGAAGCACAACAAATTCTACTCCAGCCCCTTACCTTTACTCTGTGTGTGTCTCTCCGCTTCAAGTGCATCTTGTTTTTGATCCACTCTACTATTTGCTTCCATCTTATGGGAGAGTTCACCCATTCGCAGTTATGATTACTAACCATGTATTTCCCTCCATCTGTTTTCCCTCTTGTTTGTCTTCTTTTCTCCTTTCTCCCTTTCCCTCCTCACCAGTGTTTTCCTTCCATCTACAACCTCCCCCAATCTGCCCTCCCATCAGTTTCTCCTTCCTTCTTTATTGAATCTCTTACCTTCCTACTTCACTGTTGGGTAAGATAGATTTCTATATTCTCCTGATTGTGTACAGTATTCCCTTTTAGAATCAATAGTGATGAGAGTCAGGCTCAAGCAATGCCCATCGCCTACCGTCTTATCTTCTCCTCCACTGTAATAGGTATTTTACACCTGTTCATGTGAAATAATTCACCCCATTCTACCTCTCCCTTCCTTCTACACTCAGTATACTCCTCTTTCTCAGCCTTTCACTATTTTTTGTCATTCCCTCAAATTCACCTTATACACATACCTGCTGTCTGTGTATATTCTTCTAGCTTTACTATTAGTGATACATTTTTTAAGAATTACAAGTATTATCTTCCCATGTAATGGGAAATTATGGGTCAAAATTTTAGCTCTGTTGAATCCCTTATGTATTCTTTTCCTTTTTTACATGTTTATGCTTCTTTTGAGTCTTGATATTGGAGATTAGATTTTTGGTTTGCTTCAGGTCTTCTTATGACAACTTGAAATCCTTCTATTTCACTGAATGACCATTTTTCCTTGATGCACTATGTTTAATTTCAATGGGTAAGTTATGATTTATTGTAGTTTTAGCTCCTTTGCCTTCCAGAATATCATGTTTTATAACCTTTGATCTTTTAATGTTGAAGCTGCTAAGTTCCATGCAATCCTGACTGTAGCTTCCCAATATTTAAATTGTTTCTTTCTGGCCACTTACAGTATTTTTCCCTTGACCTGATTGTTTTGAAATTTGGCTATAATTTTCCTTGGAGTTTTTATTTCAGGATCTCTTCCCTGAGGTCTTTGGTGGATTCTTTCAAGGTCTATTTTGCCCCTTTGGTCCCAGGATATCAGGGCAGATTTCCTTGATAATTTCCTGAAAGATCTCATCCAGGTCCTTTTTTTGATTATGGCTTTCAGGTAGTCCAATGATTCTGATACTGTTTCTCCTGGATCTATTTTCTAGGTCAGTTGTTTTTCCCATGAGGTATTTTACATTTTCTTCTATTTTTTCATTCTTTTGAATTTGATTGATTCTTGACATCTCATAAAGTAATTAGCTTCTGCTTGCCCAATTCTAACTTTTAAGGCATTGTTTTCTCCAGTTAGATTTTGTACTTTCCTTTCTATTTAGCCAATTGTACTTTTTAAGTTGTTTTCTTCAGTGGATTTTTGTATCTCCTTTTTCATTTGGCCAATTCTACTTTTTAAGCAATTGTTTTCTTTTTCTTTTTCCAAATCATTGACTCTTTTTTCATAATTCTGTTGCATCACTCGAATTCTTCCTGGGCTCGAGACCACTTTCCATTTTCTCTTTGGGGGTTTTACTCATAGGTATTTTGACATGTTGTCCTCTTCTGAGTTTGTGTCTTCATCTTCCCTTTCACCATAGTGACTTTCTATGGTCAGATTCTTTTTTGTTGTTTTTTGCTCATCTTTTTTGGCCCTTTTCCTTTCTTTTAAATTTGATCTCTGCTCTCAGGTTGGAAGGAGCACTGTCTCAGGCTTCTCATACCAGGGGTTGGAGGCCCTGGCTGCTTACCTGGTGTTGTACTGATATTGCCCTGAGGCCCACAGGGGACCCTTATGTCTAATGCTGTGCTGAGGGGGTGGGAGGTGGCTTGTGCTGCTGAAGGCTGTAGGGGGTCTGGCAGCTTACTTGGTGCTGAATCAGGGTCCTAGTGCTGGTATCCGGGGTATGCTGAGGCCAGTGGGGTATTCCTTCATTTCCCCAGAGCTACACTAAAGCTACATTGAAAGATATAAAGGTAGAAGGTCTGGCCACTGGCATTTCCCTTTTTGCTTAGACACTGGCAGGGTTGGCAACTACCTGTTTGTCCAGGGCTACACTGAAGTGTGTGGAGGTCTGACCACTGGAGGTTGCTTGTTTGCCTGGGGCTACTTTGAAGCATGTGGTGGTTCTAAGAGCTGGAGTCTTCCCATTCCCCTAGCTATGCTGAGGCATGGTGCGGGGCAGTCCCTGTTGTTGGTGTTTGCCTGCTCTACCACACCAGGGATGATGATCTCCTCCTGGTTTGCTGAAGTGGGACTTGCTGCTGGCTTGCTGGAATGATTCCTATTCTGGACTGTGCTCCCCTTTTACCTGAGTGAGACAGACCTTTCTTGTTGATCTTCCAATTTTCTTGGACTAAAAGATTGTTTCCCTCTGTCTTTCTGCTGGTTCTGCTGTCCTAAGATTTGTTTGGGAGCAGTATGGTTGTTTGGAGGTGAATATGGGAGAGTTACAGTGATTTACTGCTTACTCCACCATGTTGGTTTCTGGAAGCTGTTGTCCTGCACTTATTTTAATGTCAGAAAATTCCATTTCTATGACACATAAGTATTTACTTTGTATTAAGTCAAGTTTATGGGGGCAGCTAGGTGGTACAGTGAATAGAGTGGTGGGCCTGGAGTAAGGAGGTCCTGAGTTCAAATCTGGCCTCAGACATATACTAACTGTGTGACCCTGGACAAGTCATGTTTGCCTCAGTTTTCTCATCTGTAAAATGAGCTGGAGAGGGAAATGCCAAACTACTCCAGTATTTTTGCCAAGAAAACCCCAAGAGGGGTCACAGAGAGTCAGACACGACTGAAAAATTACTCAACAAGTCAAGTTTTATATGCCACTAGAAATGTTTACTGGGAACAGTAACATTCAGGAAGCACAGTTTTCATGCCTCACCTAGGCTGCATAAGAGCCTTTTGGGGACTGTATTCCTAACTATGTTCTATGTTTTTTCCCCCAAAGGAAGTAATTAGCGACTGAGTAAAAAACAAAGACAGTATAGTAGGAAAAGTAATTGAGAGGTGGAAGATGAATAGAACTAACTCTCTTCTTGGCCATTAGTGAAACAAGCAAAAGAAAGTCACTGGAGAATTGGAGAATGGAGGATGGAGAAAAAATTTTGCCTAGAGAGAAACAGTGGCTGCTCCAGTTCCTGACCCACATATGCAGATATTGTCCACTTGCCCATGTCTTGTGCCTTCCTCTTCCTACCACCAACTACTACTTATGACAAGAATGCCTAATCTCTCAGTGAGAAAGAGCTACTTTTAATATTTCCAAAGCCTTGTGATCTAATTTGGATCAGAGAGGGGATAGCTGACTGCAAAGTCCCTAAAAGGAGAGAAACAAGGATGGATCAATATCATGAAAACAAGTAAAATAATTAGCCATACTAAAAACAAAACTAGCCCAAACTACATGACAATATCAAGAGATGTAGAAAAATCCTGAGGCAAAGTCCAAAACCCATATATGCCAAAAACGCTACAAAGCATTAACACAGAAGGGCAAATTTTGTTTTGATAAAGACATATTCAAAGCCAAAAGCTAGTATTATTTACCATGGGGAAACACTAGAATCTTTCCTGTTAAACAAAAGAATTAAACAAGCTTCCTCCTTTTCCCACATTTGAGATATTCCTAGAAATTCTAGTAACTGCAATAAGATGACAGAAAGAAATAAAATAGAAAGAAAGATATAAGCAATGGCAAAGAGCTGGCAGAATTATCCCTATTTACTGACTATAAGATGATTTACTTAGAAAACCCCAGAGAATCTACAAATAGTTTCAGTAAAGTAATATACAAAACAAATCTACAAAAATCATCAGCATTTTTATGTAGCAGGAGAAAATAATAGAAAAATTCCATAAAAAGACAGTTTAAAGGTGCTTTTTAAAGAAATAAAAGAAGACCAACATAATTAGAAATGATTCCTTATAGTTGGATTGCTCCAGTATAACAAAAAAAAGATGGCGCTACCTAAATCAATTTATAGATTTAATGTTATGTTGATCAAACCACCACAAAATTATTTTATACAATAAAAAAGTAACGAAAGTAATTTAAAGGAATAAAAACCCAGACTCTCAAGGGGAATAATTAAAAAATAAAATGTAGGGGAAAGAGAACTTATAAACCTCAAACTATATTCTGAAATAGTAATCATCAAAACTATCTGGATTTGGTTAAAATAGAAAGATACATAAAGGGTGACATAAACAAATTGGAGTAGTAAAGAAGATAGCTTTCAGTCCTACAGATAATGGAACAGTTCAAAGAAGGGCTGGAGAGGACTAAAGACGATAAAATGAAAAATTTTTATTACATGAAATTGGAAAGGTTTTGCACACACAAAAAATCCTTATGCAGCTAAAATTAGAAAGAAATGGGGGGGGGATCTGTAGCAAATTTCTCTGATAAAGATCTCATTTCTAAAATGCACCAGGTAATTATTCAAATTTGTAAGAATAAGAGCCATTCCCCAACTGATAAATGCTCAAAGGATATATGAGCAGGCATGTAGGTTTGAAATTTCACCTTAAAGTCAACAAAATTGGCAATGAGAAACGATGAAAGTGGTGGTGCATGGAAGGGCTACAGGAACACAGGTGCACTAATACTATGTTAGTGGAATTGTAAATTGATCCAACAATGCTAGAAAACATTTTACAACTACATAGTAAAAATACCAAACTTTGACACAGAGATCTTAGTGTTTTGCAGATACTCCAAGAAGGTTAGAAACATAAGAGTCTCACACACTAAAATATTCATAGTAGCACTTTTTGTGATAACAAAGATCATCAAACCAAGAAGACACCCTTCTATTGGGGAATAATTAACAAACCATAGCATCTGAATGTAGTGGAATAGTATTTTACTGTAACAAATGACAAGTGCAAAAATTCAGGAAAACAGGGAAGGTTTGTGTAAACTGATACAAAGTTAAAGTTGCAGAACCTGAAAGACAAAAATGGACAGTGATTATTATAGTCGAATAAAAGAACAATTTTTAAAAACCGAAAAATATTTAACTCTGACCAAATTTAGTTCTGAAAAAAACAAAGAAATGTCAGTCAGTTATTCAATAAACATTTATCAAATTTCTATCATATGCCATATGTGCTAAATGGTGAGAATACAAAAAATACAAAAAAAGTAAAAGACAGTTCTATTCTCAGGGACCTTACAGTCTAATGGGGAGACAACATGAAACAGCTATGCACAAACAAGCTATATATAGAATAAAATGAAAATAATCAACAGAGGAAATGTACCAAAATTAAGAAGTTGGGATTTTAAGGATTTGAAGGAAGCCAGACAAACCAAGGGGCAGAGATGAGGTGGGAGAACATTCCAGGCACAAGGGACAGCCAGTGAAAATGCCTGGAGTTGGGAGATGGAGTGTCTTGTTCCAGGAAGAGCAAGGAGAACAATGTCATTGCACTGAAGAGAACATGGGAGAGCGGATATAGAAGAAGACTAGGAATGTAAGTGAGGGCAGGTTATGATAGACTTTGAAGGCCAAATAGAGAATTTTATATTGATCCTAGAGGTGATAGGAACCCACTGGGGTCTCAATTTCTTTATCTGCAAAATGTGGATAGTATCTCACAGCATAAGTATGATAATATATCTAATTTTGTCAACCTTAAAGTACCATAGGAATGCCAGATATCATGAAGGTTCACAGATTCTATTGATCAGTAATTCTCAGGGACTATAATTTTTCAGACTTTGCTTAAGATATACAAATGTATTATCCTGGCTCTGTCCTTATATGTGGGCCTGGAATGACAGAATTTAGTAGGTAGTGGACTTTAAAATTCCTTTCAGGCTGTGTGGAGAATAGCAACTCTTTTCACTTTGCACTGGTCCCCCACTCCTGCTCAGTCTAATTTCTTTTTGGAGCTGGGCTCATTTGCTTGGATATCTTAATCTTCTTCATTATTTTTCAGGAAATGCTTCTAAAGAAATTCTCCTGGTGGTTTCCTGGGTTAATTTTTGTGTTTCATTACAAGACCTTATCTACACTTGCTCCCATTTGGGAATGGTGAGAGCATCAATAAGAGAGAAAATTTACTTAGAAGGCAGAATATTTTATGTGACCCATAACTATTACTGGAGCTTGAGTATTATGAATGTTCTGTAAACAGTGGAGAAACTTTTGAGTTATTTTTTCATTCATTTAATAAACTGAGCTCCTAAAGCCTTCCATTTTATGAAATTCCTGAGAGCCTACTATAAAGTGTCTTTGGGTCATATTGAGGTATTAGTAGAACTGTCACTGACCAGAAGTCAGATTCTGGTCTTAGCTGTGCCACTTACTAGCTGTTAGCAAGTTATTTAATCTCTCTAGCCTCACTCATCTCCAAAATAAGAAAGTCTTATGCATTCTACAAAATTCTCTCCAGTTCTACTATTCTTTGATTCTAAGACCTGCTCCCCCATTCCCACCCCTCCAGAAAAGAGACTACTTTGGGATGGAGGACCTCTCTCCCCATTTGTTTTATGGGGCCAGAGTGGAGAAATAGTTGAAAACCTTCTCATGATACCAGGCCACTCCTGTACAAGTGCCGGCTACTTCAGAGGTCAAGCAATAATAGTAATAGCTAATATTTCTATAACACAATTGGTGCTGTTATTTTCCCTATTTTACAGGTGAGGAAACTGAGGCAGCCAGGATTAAGTGACTTGTCCTGGGTCACAAAGCTATATTTGAACTCAGATCTTCCTGACTCCAGGGCCAGCACTCTATCCACTGCGCCACCTAGCTCCCTCAAGTGGCCAATGACCAATACTTCTCTGCAGTCTATAGGCAAGATGGAGCTAGAAGTAGTGTTTAAATCTAGAGAAGAAGGGTGAACTGGAGGGGCTTTAATTAGTGGGAGAGAGTAATTGGCCAGAGGGTGATGGAAGTCAGATAGACAAGGTGATTGAGCCCAGAGGATCATGAAGCATAAAGAAGTTAACCTTTGTGCTTAAGCTTCCTCTTCTGAGTTTTTATCCTTCTGTTACCATTCTCCAGTCTTGCCTGAAAACCAGATGCCCACCCTACCCCATCCCCTTGTGACAGCAGCTTCCCTTCTCTCTTTACTTGAGCTGAAGAGGTTGTGTGCTGCTAGCTAGAGATTTCTCCAGCCTTTCATTCCAACTCCTAGGAATCGTGTCCCACCCAGTAAGTAGAGAGAGCACTTTAGTCACTAACTCTGAGTCTCCCAGGGTTCCAACAGGCCTTCAACCAACCCCCACCCACTTCCATCACCATCAGAAAGTAGGAGAGGCAGGGAAGCTTTCCAAGCTCCACTTACTGTGGCCGGGGCTTTGGGGCTCAAATGGAAGAAAAGGTGCGCAGCAGCTTGTTGTCCAAGAGTCTATGTGTCTGAGACCAAGAGGCCCAGAAATGACAAGGAGTTGGCATTCAAACTTCTCCTGGTCTCATCCCCCTGCCCTCTGCTAGTCCCCCACTAAATGGGACACCCATCACCACCCCGTGAATCATTTCTTCTTGCTGCTTCTATCTACTCAGCTTCCCAAGACACCTTCAGCTCCCAATGGCTCCTCACTTCCCATCCTCCAGTTGGCTTGGCTGAGTCAAACCCATGCTTCAATCAGTTAGGACTTTTTGGCTTCAGTAGGAATAGTCAGGTGTTGCCCCAGTGTCTCCCCCCCGCCCCAGTCTTTCCCCTAAATGTCTTGTGGTAGGCTCAGTCAGAGGGGTAAGGGGAGCCACTTACTGATGGGCACTGGGTGTCTCTGTGCCTGAGAAAGAAGGCCCAGAGTTCCCTCCCTCCTGATCAAAAAATGAAGTTCAACTGGAAGTGTCCTTAGATGGGGCAGAGAGGCCTTGGAATCAGTGGGTTGGCCAAGCACATTTAGAGCTGAGAGAAATTCCCATACCACTCTCTGGGAGACGAGTGGTGCTGCATTACACCAGAGAAGTAAGGTCCAGAAGGCCTTCTCAGGAAGAAGAAATGAAAGACTACCCAAGCAGCAGCAGTCCTGGCTCCTTTGGGACTGAAATCTCAGGCTAAAAGATAAGGATGCAATTGCAATGAAGAGACGCAACTGTATCCGTAGTCTAGATTTCCCAAACAAAAAAAAAATTCTTGTTTTTAAACCCATATCACATTGTCTCTCCATGTGCTTTATTCCCAGGACCTTGGTCTTAAACCCTATTTCTTAACATCGGAGCTTATAAAGATAGATTAAATATAAAGATCATGGTGTGTGTAGTCATAGAAATATGGAGCCCTGTACCTCGACTCTTCTGACATACTTTTCTAGTCAGGTCAAACAAACAAAGCCAAAAGAACGACAAAAAATGTACTCAACGGGCAAAACCAGGAGCCCTTAATCCTGCACTCACTTAGAAGAGAAGTTCACAATCGCACTGCCCTAGCCAGATCCCCTTTTCCTTCCTCAGCCCAGAGAAGATACTGCGGAAATGATGCCGGTTCTCTTTTTCTCCAGCTTCTTCCACTACTATGCGCCACCAGATCTCTCCTGAGCTGTCCACTAGAGGTTGCTGTTTGCCAGCCTGATCTCAAAGGGGGGAAAAAAAGAAAGAAAAGAAAAGAAATGAAAAATGCAGTGGGTGCTAAAGCCTCAATTAGCAAGAGCAAAGGAAAGAAGAAAAGAGAAATAGAGACAGACACACAGAGAGAGACAGTGATTTAGAAACAGAGACAGGATAGAAAGAAAGAACGAAGGGCTTTTTTTTTTAACATGCTTGTATACCATGACTGTTATTGTCTTAGAAATATCTTAAGAAAATAACAAATGATTCTTTCACCCTGTTCTGATCTTTCCTAAGTTCTAGGACTTAGGGCTCCCTCCAACTAAATTTCAGAGTTTATCCTTCTTTCTTACAGAAAAATATAATTGAAATAGACTTAAATCTGAAGCACAAAGTACCAAATAGCACATATCTGAGATTTCTTCCCCATATTCCCCTTCCCCAATTCAGCTCAATCTTGTCCCCAGAGCCAGGGATCCCTAAGCCTCCCTGGACCATGATACCAGCCCAGAGATTAGTCCTCGACACAATTAAATTGAAAATCAGATTTTTTTTTTCCTCTTCTGGAGGTTGGATTAGGTTTAGGAAGCTAAGAGGGAAAGGGCAGCAGGAATAACGGTAAAACTGGATCTGCCTTTTTGTAGTTTTCTCTGCTTTAACTGACTTTTCTTTTTTTTTCCCCTGGTCCTACCGGGCTGGAGGCAAAACAAAGATCTGGGGTGCTGGAATACCTCTTTTCTCGAGTGGCAAACTGATTTCCATTTTAGTGATTTTGCTTGGTGGGTAATAGTTTACTTTTTCCTTTAAAACATACCATTTACCAGCCTTCGACAGTCTTACTAAATATTTATGGGACAGGAAAGAGGAAGGAAAAAAAAATCTGTTCTCGGTCTCCCTTGATTGCTATGAGGTCAGAATGGAGGCATCGGGGAATAAAAAAGAAGTTGACTTTCGAAAGAGGAAACCAGCCTGACCTTCCACGGGAGCCTAGGCCCCAGGGCCAGTCAGTCCGAAGGGACTGCTCCAGGAGGAGGAGGGAAAAAAAAAGCTAACCGGAAACCCTAGATCTGTTTCACTGAAGAAAAGGGCACTAGCTCCCAGAACTTGTTGGCCTTCAAAAGACAGGACCGGGCGGGGGAGACCTAACTCGACCCCTACCGCCCTGATCTTGCCGCAACCAGGGGAAGAGGACACGCCCCAGCAGCCAGCGGGTCCAGGGCATAGCTTTTCTCAGCTCCCAGATCCCGTCCGCCTTTTCCCTCAAAGGGTCAGGGAGTGGGTTTCCGTTTTCCTTTCCTGGACACAGGCACGTGAAAGTTGTATGTTGTGGGGAGTATGAGCGGGTGGCCCAAACGAAGAAGGGGAGGAAGGAAAACCTTAGTCCAGGGTCCTCTCTTTCTCCAGGCCGGCGAACCACGGCTTGAGGCAAAATGCTGTTGTTGTTGTTAGGGCGATCTTATTTTGTCTAATTTTTCGGGGGGGGGGGAGCGGTGCGATTCATCTAAGATTGTCCCTGTTCCCGCGTCCAGAGGATTGCAACTGGCCCGGGATTGAAAGCTAAAATGGCTTGATAGAAACAACAATAGCAAATTCCCACTAATGGAGGGCAATTTTCTGACTCTCTTTCCTTCAAGACACCTTCTCAGAAGACGCCGTAGCGGCGAGGACTGTGGAAACTCGCTCAGAGTCCAGCGCCGCACCGCCAAACCCCATTTATTAATCCGAGTTTATTTTAGCATCTGTCTGGTTGAACGGTTTAAGGGGGGCGGGGAGCCAAGAGAAAACGATAACACCCCCAAGTTGGCTTCCAGATGTTTCTTTGGGATAGAACTAGGAGGAGTGGAGGAGCTGGTATGAAGAAGGGCAAAGATCTGGAACTGCGGGTTCTGGAATGCAATACCACGGGCCACTAGTCGGCTGAAGTACCGGCTCACAGCCGGCAAGGTGTGGGGCGCCTAAGTTCAGCAGCCGCAGAGAAATCACTCGGTTCCAGCAGGTAGGAATGGACTTGGGAGAGGCCTGGGGTTCGGACAGGAAACACAGCCCTAGACTAGCTTGAGAAGAGCATGCAGAAATGTCCCCACGGCAAGGAAGAAGTTGGCAGCAGCCGGGTAGCGGGCCATGCTCTGCCATTGGAACAAAGGAGACGCCAAGCTCTGGGTCCTGGCGCGCGCAAGCGGGAAACGGTCCCGTCTCAGCTACGGGCAGAAAACTCGAAGGAAAGGAGAATGTTAGAGGCTAGAGAGAACATACTACGCTTTGGTCGATTTGCCACAGCAGCTAGGGGGTTGAGGGGTGGGGGAGAAAAAGAGAATGTAGGTTGGGCAGGACAGAGGCCAGCAGAATTAGAAAAGTATGGGAAGCTTGCTATCTGCCTTCCGTACACTGAGCGGGCATCGCTGGCCCTGGCACTAGGAAGCATAATCGTTATTAGCGTCATTAGCATTGTTAATCATACATTCTTATTATAACTAATAATCACAATAGTGACAGCTGGAGGGGTCGATGGGATCAAGACTGGGCCTGTGCTCTGCAAAAAGAAATGGTGGTCCTTATTTCCATGGAAGGAGCTGCTCTTGGCCTAAAAACCTTGCTTGAATAGGAAAACGCCCGGGAGAAGAAGGGATGTTCTACTGGGGCCTAGGAAATCGGAGCCGGAAAGACTCATTCTCCAAAGAGGAGCCCCGCGGCAGCCGAGGGAGCTTAAATCAAAGAGACTCAAGGTTCTGCTGTTAGCTATGTTGGGCAGATTCTCCAAAGTGCCACCATTCATAAGGATTCATTCACCCTCTTTGGACCTTCCTGGAGTTTGGAAGAGGCCGAAGCTGAGACACTAGAAGCAACAAACCAGATCTGGGGGCTGGGGACACCAGAGTTCCTGCCTTCTTCACCTCTTTAACAGGAGTGACCCAAGAGGAACCCAGCAAACCCAAAGTCTACACCTTAATTGCACTCAACACTCCAGCTCAGAGATTCCTCGGGGAAAGAGGCTAGAGGAAGGTCCCCAACTCACCCCCCAACCTCAGATATTTTGTCCCCTCTGCGGGAGCAGCCCCCAAGAGAGAGGTCCCAGCCCTTTTTATAGGTGACGTAGGGCGCTACGTGGCCAGCTCGGGCCCCAGCCCCACGTTCATAGGCTTCTACCCCTGAAGTGACACTTCGGCGCCTGCTCCCCCTTCCCCCGCCCCTGCCCTCGGGGGGACGCCGCCTTTTTCTAATCGGTACGCAGCCCAGCCTCGCCACAAACTCCCGCGCCCACCGAAGAGAGAGTGCTCTGAGGACCCAGGGGCAGAGCGCTTCCAATCCCATCCTGAGACTGGCCAGGAAAAAGGAGCAGTCTTGATTGGCTCCTCTCAGGTCAACTTTCAGAGGTGAGTGAGTCCCTGAGCTCATTTGGAGACAGCAGAGAGTGTCGAGAGATCGTAGGAAAGACAGTGGAACTGAAGAAAGGGGAAGGAATGGATGAAAAGCAGAAGTGAGAGCTGTGGGGGAGTGGGGTGGAGAAGAAAGAGTCAATCCCGAGTCTCTGGAGGAGGTGAGGGTACTACTGAGGCCAAACACCTTATAGCCTTCCTAGCTACAGGCAGTACAGGTTTAAGGGAACTGGGGGCTGGTGTAGGTTTGCACCTGCAACGAGTGAAGCGCAAGAGGCCTCAGCGTAAGGGAAGCAGGGAAGGTGAGTGGAGGGAAATTTAGAGCAGAAATGGTGGTGGGGGTGATTATGATAAATACTATTATTATTATCATGAAGATGAAGACAAACAATATTAGTAACAGTAATATGTGATCATCACAACCCAAATCTATCTGAAGCTTTTTAAAGAAATCAATTTGGGGCCGATGGGAGAAGAGTGAAAAGGAAGGTTTTTTCACTGTTCTTCTCTCCTTACACTCCATTCCTAAGAGCCTTCGGCTAGAGGCGAATCTATGGTGCTCAGACCCGGGGACTTGGAGCGGTATGTCCCTAAATTGATTCAAGCTTCGCTTAGCAATAAAGCTCTCTCAATAGGGGCACAATGGAGTCCCAGTGTGACCCGAACAAAGAATTTGGAAGTAGTTAAACTGCAGGACACGTCCACGGCCTGGGTGCCTGAATTAAAAAGAAGAAGGGGGGAGAACGAACTTTGGGGAGGGGGGAGGTGTAGAGAACATGCACAGGGGAAAAGTTGATCGGTCGTCTTTGCTTCAGTGGCAATGGAGCAAATATAATTCAATAGGAAATGTAGGGATTTCGGTAATGAAAAGGTGGCCCGGGTTACACGCAAGTTGAGCTCTTGGGAATCTATTGAAAAAAACTTCACAGAGAGAGGGCTTCTAGATTCCCAGCAGTGAAGGCGCCTTCCTGGTTTAGGACCAGGGTAACACACGATCACACTTCAAGATCGGAGTGGGTAGAGGGATAATGAGATACTATTGGATAACAGGCAAGAAAGAGGAGATGAAGAGAACTTTGTAGGAGACCCATGTAATGTTGGATGGATCCAAGAACAGAAGGATGAAGGTCTGTACAGGACCTGAGAAAACCGGGAGTTTTTAACCACTGGTTGGGGGTATTCTCAAAAGCCAAGTTACCTATACAGATATTCTCCCTTTCTCTTTTTATCTCTCTCTGTCTTCAGAGTGAGATGATTATAACATTTTCCTCCATTTCTAGAAGTGCTTTTGGCTGTCCATTTCTCTCTGACCTCACACCATGCCTTCGAGATGATGTGTTGGGAGTTGGTATTGTGCAGTATGTGAGTTTTTCTTTAAATAAAAATGATAAACTCTCCAACAGGAGAAAAATTTAGATTGTAGGGAAAGTAACCTAGATGTGAGGAGGCAAAGGTGTCTTCTGGAGGAAAAAAAAGCCAAACAAAGATTAATTATGGGGTGGTGAATGGGATGAGGGACCCAAAAAAAGAAAAGGGGAAGGACCTTCCAAAAAAAAAGCTAAGATGGGAAACGCAAGGTTTCCCATGCCAGGAAAGAATCAGAAGAAAATGGGAAAGAAAAAAGGGAAAAAAGACTGGAGAATTTGTGCTGTACTTGGGACACTGCCTTAAGAATTAAAGTGAGAAACAAGGTCCCTCTAATTAGGCAGCTGCTTGCTCCTAGTGGGGGGAGGTGGGCTGGAAAGGGTTAACTCTATTGCTCATGAACTTGGCCTGTCTGTCTGGGTTTTGATGGATGGTAAGACCCCGCTGACAAGTTCAGCTGGCGGGACCTCCCCTGCTGTTGCAGTTGAGAGAGACAGAGACACACACACAGACCTAGTAGATACAGTGTACAGAGACACAGAGACAAGGGGTGGGGAGAGGGAGAGAGAGAAAGACAGAGCGGGCTTTCAGATCCTTTGAACCACAGTTCCCTCCTATTCCAAAAGAGATATAGTACCTCTCTCTCTCCACTACCCCTCCTCCACCACCTTTACAAAAATAATTTAAAATGATTTACATTTCCAGGGGTTCGAATTCCGTAGCTCGGTTTCTACCTCACTCTTCACTATATATGAGGGAGATCTCGCCGGATAATCAGATAAAGGGATCACAGAGAGGAATTCGGTTCGGATGTAGGGTTGGGACTGATTCCAGACTTGAGAGCAAAAAGGTTTTCAGCGGAGTTCTAGTTCAGCATTTGGACAGCAGCTTGGCAGGTGGAAGGAGCTGGCGGGGCACTTGGAGTTTTCCCAGATTCTCTAGAAAGGGGGCAAGGGTTAGTAATACTGGTGAAAAGTTGAGACCTCCCTTGAGGAAGTAAAGGGGGTATGTATCCACAAGGTCCTCACAGCTATAAGTAAGGTCTACTAAGTCTGATGGAGCTTCTCTGAACTCACATTGAGGGTACCCATCCATCCCCTTTCCCTGCATCCGCTACTTCCCCTGCATTCAAGCAAGAGATAGCTAGGCTACGGCTAAATCTATAGGGAAGGCGCTTTAGCTCAGCGTTGAGACGCCTGGGGAAATTTCAACCTCCCCATTCTCATGCTAAAACCATTTCTTCCTTATACCCCAAAGCTATGAACAAGGCCTCCATCCTGGGTCACCCTGTGCTTCTCTACCGCCACTCCCCCTCCATTGCCCCCAGTTGTGTAGAGGGTTTTAAGTGAGAAGAGTAGCTTTAGGGGAGTGGGTGGCGGGTCTTAAGAATGGGGGAGCTTGTAGTTGGAGTGACTATCGTCAGGCACTGCTGGTTTGGGAATGGCGCCGATATGGCACAAGCTGTGCCGAGAACCCGGATTAAAGGGCAAAGGGCCGGGGGGCCGGGGCTCCTGCAGCCCCCTCTTTCCTAGCCTCCTCTCTGCTCTTGCCCTTTCTCCAGCTCTCCCCCCCTCTCCCCTCTGCAATGGTTGGAGTGAGGGGGGAGAGAGGGGAGGGGAG
The DNA here is from genome assembly GCA_028646595.1 of Phalanger gymnotis. Taxonomy (NCBI): domain Eukaryota; kingdom Metazoa; phylum Chordata; class Mammalia; order Diprotodontia; family Phalangeridae; genus Phalanger; species Phalanger gymnotis. Next base: position 94,469,475 of record CM053624.1, on the reverse strand, counting down.
GGGGAGGAGGCGCTGACGTCACTGCGGGCCGAGCCTGCCCGAAGAGGCGGCGCTGGGAGCAGCTCCAGAGACAGGAGAAGCTGCGAGAGGCAAAGAGCCCCCAGTGCTGGCCGCCGCCCCCCTCCTCTTCCCTGGGCCGAGGAGAGGCAAGGACTGCCGAAAGGGCGGCAGCAAGAAGCAGGAATCTGCGCTCCCCACCACTACCGGGACTGGAGAGCCCTCCTTCCCTACCCTTTCCCAGTTCGCCGCCCAGCCCCCGCCGCTGCCTCCCCGGGCCCCTGAGCTCGGTCTCCGAGAACCCCCACCCCTTTCCCCGTCCGTAAGTGCTGCTGTCGGGTGCGTCTAAGCCGAGATTTGTGGGGGGAGGATTGGAGATTGCGACGCCCAGATGTGCTGTGAGGGGGAGGGGGACTGGGGCAGACCAGGCAACTGATGGTGGGGCGGGGGGAGGTTGAAGCTTTGGGAGTATGGGGTTTAACTTGTTTCTTGGAGCTTAGCTTAGACTGGGGGAGGCGTCCAGGTCATGTTCTCCTTCACCCCTCTGTTTTGTTTTGTTTTTTTTTGAGGGTCATCAGTAGCTCTGCTTGGTGGGTAGCCCAGGGCAAGGGAGAAGTGGACTGGAGGAAGCCAGGGGTCTCTGCCCTGGCCCTAACCCACTGACCCTTGGAAATCTACAAGGCCAAGGTCAGGGGTCGAGCAGTAGAGGGAAGCAGGAGGGGTAAGGCATTTGACTTTGGATCCCTTGGGGGAAGGGAGTGGAAGTTGTATGACTTGAATTGAGCAAGAGAGAATCCTTCAGATGTTGAGATAGTAAGGAGCCCATATCCCAGGTTCCAATCTCCAACCTCAGCTTCTGAGTTCATATTCTCTTCCTTCACAGATTGCCCACATACACACCCATACCTACAATACTTACACACCAGGATAGATGTTATCATGAGAAACATTTTAGGTGATAATTACACATACGCATACAGGTAGAGTCACTACCCCTTCAGAGATCTATAACCTATTTTTTTTCCCATTTAAAATATGTGATTGTTGGAAAATCTTTTCTGAGTATATTTCATTTCATACACAGATCTAAACATAAGAACTTTAGGTCAATTGCTTGCTTTTCCCTTTCTGGTTCTTGTCCTCCTTACCTACTTCTCCCATCTCCCAAAGAGAGAAGGATGAGGATAGTTGGGTGAAGCTCTAATGAGAGGGGGAGGGGAGAGTATAGCTGAAAATGCTCAGGGTTTCTGGCTTCTTAGTATAGCCAAAGCTGAGACTCTGCTAGAGGCCGAAGGCCGCCCAACCTGGAGGATTGGGCACAGCAAATAGGCATAGGAAGGGCCCTGCATCCAGGGTGAGGGCACTTTGATTAGAGTTGCAGATTTAAAGAGCAATCTATGTTTATTAATTCGTGTGTGTGTGTGTGTGTGTGTGTGTGTGTGTGTGTGTGTGTGTGTGTGCGCGCGCGGGTGCAGGTATCTGTGTATTTGTATTGAGAAATATGAGTGGGGAAGAAATGATGGGGGGGGCGTTGAATGGGAGTTCTTTTTACCACACAATCCTCATTCTGATAGGAAGGCTGGAACCTATTGAATCTTCTGACCTATAGAGCTAAAAAAAAAGAGAGAGAGAGAGAAGGTATAAAGGACTCGAGGGAGGCTCCTTTCAAAAGCTGAATCATATAGGAGATATTTAAGGATAGAGGAAAAGCAGCTATAGTTTGTGGCTGGGGTGGGTGGGGGTTGGGGTGGGATAGAGCACTGGTTTCATCTCAAGTCAAATTCTGAAGCTAGGAACAGTCAGCAACTAGCTCAGTGAATAAGAAAGGGGTGCAACTGGCCCGATTCAGCCAGGGCTGTTGTTACGGCAGTTGTTTTTGTTCTCCACAACAGCATCCTTTGCTGTATCTCTCCCTTTGCCCTTGTCTTCTCTTCATTCTGTTTCTACCCACCTCCCTAATTCCTCTGGCTGATACTTAGGGCAGCATAGGCCCAGGCTTCTTTGCCTGGAGCAAAGGAGGAAAGCAGTAAGCCCAGGCATGTCTACTACAGCTTTGATAATGTCTGGGAACCAGGACCCTAAATAACCCTGAACAAGTGAGAGGGGAGAGCTTTGGTGTCTATGGAGGGGAGTGTCAGGAAGTCAGTTTCTCATTCCTAGGGAATGGAGAGACAAGAGTGGGGAGCTACAATGCTAATTGTGGTTCCAACCCTCAAGAAAATAATGAGATCTGATTAATAAAGGTTTGGGAGATGAGAATAAGGGTACGGAAGACAGGGAAGAGAGGTGGGGAGAACAGACAATTAAGAAGGGAAGCACTTGAGACCATGAGGAACTAGGATTACTCCAGGTTTTGACTAAAATGACTTCTAATTAAAGACCCATGGTGTAAGGATGGGAGAGGAGGGGAGCAGATAGAGCTCCTATCATGATCCCTTATAGGCCTAGTCTGGTAAGAGGCTCCCCCAAAATTGATTAAAACTGTGTCCAAGAAAAGGTTGGGTGTATTTCTTTTTAGGGCCTGATAGCTTGACCTTCTCCTTACATTGACCAACCACTCCCCAAAGGGATAGACCTAGAGAACTCTAGTTAATCCTAAAGATTTCCTTTCTGTTTCCAAGGAAGTGTAGGACAGCAGGATGCAGGATCTACACAGAAGCAGCAGTGTTCGGTCTTTCTCTCCCTCTATTTTTCTCTTTCTTCTTCTATCCAAACACAGCTAAAGGCCCAGCTCTCCCTGTTCTGCCTTGGCACAGACTTTGCAGATCCTAAGTGTGCCCATCGCCATCCTCAACACTAGAATCAAAAGCATGATAATAACTAAAGTTCTTTTAGGTATTGAGATGACTGTACTGGGCTTCTGAGGGCAGATGGGGGAAAAGAATCACAATCTCAGAAAAAGCTAATTAAGAAAGAGATCTTCCTATGAGTCTTTTCATGTATGGGTGAATGTATGTTACAATTGTGCTTTATTTGTGTGGTATGTTTATATATGTGTATGTATGTATACATACATATATACCTATATATACACATACATGCATACTGAACACATGTAGCAGGTGATCAACTGTATGCATAGTAGATGCATGTGTATTTTGTACCATTCTATGTACATGCAGATGTACATATTGTGTGCGTTCATGTGTATGTGTCTGTGTGTCTGTGTCTGTGTGTGTGTGTGTGAGAGAGAGAGAGAGAGAAAGAGAGAGAGAGAGATAGGATATCTAAGAAGCTTGGAAGTGGCTTTCCTCTCCTGCTCTCCATGAAGAAAGCTTGTAAGGCCTGAGTTTCTAGGAGCTGAGTACCAAACCTACTGGCTCTGTGCTCCATTCTGAATCCAGTTCTCTCAGGCCATAAGCTGATTAAGCTGACTTTCTGACTCTTAGGTGGTTCTGTGGTTGATGGGGGCAGGGGAGGTTGGGGGATGAAGGGAACAGCTTTCTAGGGCTTGGATCCTTAGGTTGTAGTGAAGAGGTTATGACTGCTTTTCAGGCCCAAGTGGAGAGGAGTTCCGAAGGTGGGAGTCATGCTCAGCACCATGGTCAGGGGCCCTGCTGATTACTGAGTTTGGGTTTTCTACCCGGCTTTGGGGCTAGAAGATCAAAGCAAGAGGTAGGAGGGAAGAATATGGTGAAATGCCTAGGTAGGGTGGAGTAAGCAAGAGGAAAAACCCTTAATGGTTCAAGTGGCTTGTGGCAATACTGTCTCAGGTCTAGCTCAGCACAAGGAGCTAAATCTTCCAAGAGAATCTGAGGTATTCGGTATTGGGAGGGGAGGGGGTCTGTCTGAAACAGTAAATATTCAAACAGGAGACTATAGAAGAAAAGAAACATTTATTTTTCTGAGCAAAGTAATTAGATCCTAGGCCCATCAAGTTTCTGATCTTAAATTTGACCCATTCTTACAATCTTCAGAGCTTCATCTCATCTACATACATGTGTATTTACATTTGGTATAACAGAATATGCACAATAATCACACATTTGTTTTGTTCATGTATGTGTGCTAAATTATAACCAGAGTCGCATATCTTTGATATACACCATATTGCCTCATGTTGCCTTATGGGGCACATGAAAAATAAAACAATATTCTAGTCCACCTGTTTCAGCTTAAAAGAAAAGAAACCGTCTTACTTTGAAATACAGAAAGAGAAAGCTGAGTTGCTAATAGAGACCGTGGGAGGTGGGTTGGGGTAGGAGTCTAGGGTAATAGTTCACCTTGAATTATCTCCAGGGCTAAATTCGAAATAAGCCTCCTGTGTCAGTTAAACCAACCCACTTTGGGAATCCGAGGAGTGCAGACTGGTACAGACTGGCTCAGTCCCATATTAGGGGCCTGGCTTCTCTCCGACCAGGTCGGCTCTGTGATAGCTCAAGGAGACTAAGGCTTTTACCTCCTTTATGTGAAAGGGGAGATGGCCCTAAGAAAGTCGTGGAGCCTGCAGATTGGCGGGGCGGGGAAGAAAGACAGGGGGCAAGGGCGGCGAGAGGGCGATGTTTTTAAGACTGATTCTCTAATAGATTATGTTTGTCCTCTTCTGGGTAAAGACAGGGATGGACTGGCCTTTTTTTTTGCTCCATCCCCAGTGGGTCTGTCCTGGGCACAGTGCATCCAACTTTTGGACCTGGGTTTCCCTAAACGGGAAATCAAGTCTGGGGAAGCAATGAATAGTCTCTGCCCTGAATGGAATCCAAATCGGTGCTTTAATCATTTATTTTCTCATAGCAACAACTCAGTGCCTCCCCACTCCTGGGGGCGCCTCATATACACCGTTAACATTAGCTTTGCCGAGAAGCCATTTTGTGCGCATCGTGCTTAAATTATACTAAAAGCGACTCTGTCTCTCTTTGTCTCTGTCTCCGTCTCTGATTCTGTCTGAGTCTCTTTTCTCTTTTGCTTTCACCTTACTCTTTGCCTACCTTTTCACCCTCCCTCGTTTTCTCTCCCATAGTTGCTAAGACTCTGCTCTTAGGGAATAGCCTCTGAAGGACAATGATTCTGCCCCCACCTTCACCCTCCCACCAGGCGCCCCAATAGTTTATCTTCTATAAAGACTATGTCTGCTCCAGAAAACGGAAAAAGAGCCAGGGGTCTTGGGGCAAGCCACCTCTAAGTGACTGCCAGTTTCCTCTCAATTGTTGTCATCCTTTGCATCCTTTAAGCATCTTGGGTCCAAATCCTGGTGTTAATTCTTTTTTGAGCTTTTTGGTTGCCTTTTCTTCCCCATCCTTTCCTTCCTTAGTTTCTCAGGCTCTTGCAGAGGAAGATGTCTTATAAAGTAGGACTCATAGGAAAATGTTTTAGGTTCTAGGCCTCTAGGGGTAGGGGAAAGAACTAGATCTGCTAGCTGCTTTCTTTTCTGGGAATCAAAAAAGGAAAGCAGACAAACAATGTTTGAATGTACTTTTGTTCTTCTTCATCTTCTTTGGTAGGGAGGGGGACCTGGGATGACTATTTTTTTCAGTTGGAAAAGGAGTGAAGGAAATGAATTTTTTTTAAATAATTGAATGACTTGCATACAGGTAGGACTGCTAGATTTCCCTCCTTATCTAGAGCCCTGGCAGAGAAATGCCCAACTCTACCCAGTGCTCAAAAATAGTGCTCTTCCCTTCACCAATAGGTCCCTCTAGGTTTTTCTCTGTTCAACTGTGGTGTGGACCAAGAAAAAAACATTGGAGAAGAGGTTGGGGGAGTAGACAGAAGGCAGGTCATGCAATTACCCTTCTAGTTCAAGCTCTGCATCTAAATCTGAGTTCTACTTTGGTGATATCCACAATAGCTATGAACCCTGGGCTTCCCAAACTGGAATAACCATCAACCTTGGGCCAAAGAATCAACAAAAGCAGAGGAGGGGTGGCTTGGTGTCTCCAAGGGTTGGCAGAGAAAATTCTCTTTTTCATACTAAAATCTTCTTTGTAATATACTCACAGAGAACCAATCAAAAATATTAAGGCGGGTGGCGAGGGGACTCTAGGTATTCAAAGCATCTGAGAGGGAAATTCAGGGATATGGTTTCAGGATCCCAGACTCCCCTTATCCCATCAAATCAAACTCCAAATTTAACTGGGCTAAGTTCTAAGTAAGGTTGCCTTGAGAAAACAAGACTGGCTGTCCACATTCTAGGGAAAAGGAAAGCACCGGAACATGGGAGAAGCAATTCAAACTGGGAGTGACTGATGTAAACTGGTGGGGTAAGGGGGCAATCTTCCCCCACCGCTGAAATTTTCAATTTCATAGTTGAGTTCAAGGGTCAATGACTGAGTTGTCCCTGCTCTTACCTATCGTCATTACCCAGAGGATTAAAAAAAAAAAAGACGAGTTAAAAGAAGCACTGGGAAAAACATATTAGAGCCCTAAAAGTCTTGAAATTCGTTTCCCATCGGTAATGAGATTTATGATATAAATGATTTGGGTCATTGGATATATAATTAGCAACAGGGCCACATTTGCAAGGTTTAGTGATTAAATGTGGGGAAACCGAGCTCATGGAGAGGGAAGGGTGCATGTGCTTTAGTGTGGGCTTTCTTCGGTCTAGGTACCTAAACAAAATCTACATTCCCTTCATTATTTTTGCTAAATGGAAAGGTACACTGGTTGATGTGACAGGATGAGAAAATATTTACTTGATTGGTGCTTTAAAAATAGAGAGAGAACCCACATACTGTTGTTTTCTGTGAAACACTCTAGAGTGGGGGTGAGACAAGAGTTTTAAACGTTTTTCAACTTACGACTCCCCAAGCCTGGGGAAAGTGAGAGGAAGGAGATAAACTGCATCAGCATTTTGAATTCTCTAGGGAGAAGCTTTCTATCCTGCAGCCTGACTCACAGACACACGTGCTAACCTGGGCAGATACATATATTTGCACACCTACAAGCCTCATGTACTTTCTCTGACACGGATATAAGCATTCGATGCTTATATAAAAACCCCGACACATTCAGGCGTACACATTCATAACCCGCCCCCCCGCCCGGCCCCCAGCCCCACACCACACTCGCATTCATACTTTCCTGAGGCTTCTCGCTCCTTTTCTCGTGACCCCATATATCAAATTGGTTCTGTTGTATGGAAATCTCAGTCTGCATAGAGAAGAATGTGGATCCTGAGGGGAAGGGGAGAGAAATTAACTGGAATGGGACTTAGCACTGTATCCCTCACAAGAGACAAGCATGAATCTTTCCTCTGAAGCTGAAGACCTCCTCTTACCCCAGGGGGCCTGTGAACGCCAAATCCATTGTAAAGTCTGGGTCCCACTGAGCGCGGGAAGGGGACCCAGATTTGAATGCTGGACCCCTGATTGGTCTGGGCCAGGTTGACGTCACTTCCCCGCGGGGTGATTACCATCAGAAAAGAGGGCTAGTTGGGCAGTGGGCGGGGGTGGGGGTGCTCCCTGTGTGCGCGGCGCCTCGGGACCTCAGTGCATGACCTGCATGCAAACCGACCGCTTCCTCCTAGTGGTCGGAGCCCCCCCACGGGGCAGCTCAGGAGGCCCAGCGAGCAGCTCCAGGCAGCCCCCCGGGAACTGCCCGGGATCCAGCAGGGAGATGCAGGGCTCTCAACTGATGTCCTCTCTCTCTTTCTCTCTTTTTCTCCTTTTGCCCTTTTCCTTGCTTTCCTGGGGGCAGGAGCAGCCCAAGAGGTCGCCTTTCCCTACCAGCCAGCCCTCTCCCAACCCAACACGTCGGGCCGGCTCCGGAGGCGGCGACCAGGGGGCCTGCGGGATCGAGGCCCGTTTCTCTCTTTGGTTATCTAGCTGTATGAGTGTTATTGAGCTATCATAAAGCTAGATAACCGAAAGTAGAAATGACTTTCACAACTTCTCCGAGCTGGGAGAGCCCCCCCTCCCAACCTACCACCACCGTCTTCACCACCCCACAATCCCCGCCTTGTCCCAGGCGGAGAGGAGGCGGCGGTTGCAACGGAGCCTAAGGACCCAGGAATCCGACTTACCAAGTAGAGGCCCGGGGGAGGCCGCTACACAGAACCAGGTACCCAAGTTCTCTCTGTCTTTCTGTTCTCAGATCTCTGTGTCAGATTCCAGCTCCTCCACTAGAGGAAGGAAACTTTTCTCTCGCTGGGACTTGGCTTCTTTCTTTGCTAGTCAAGCCTTTGGTAAAGGAACCCGAGTAACTGGGTGGGAAGGGGGGTGGGGGGAGTCTGGAAAGAGAAAGGAGAATGTGAGTGGGGAGGGAGGAGATGAGGTTGAAGAGGGGTCGCTGAGGAGAGGGAGACAAACCCTTTTTCTTCACCCCATAAATCAGGTTGCAACAATCTGTTCCACATAGCTCAGGACCGGGATTTTCGGATGCAAATAGGGCGGGAGGGAGACGGCGGCCGGGACTGGGAGGGGGGGTGTGGAGGGGTGTGAAGGGGCGCCGAGGGCTCCACTCGGTTCTAACAATGCGGCCTTTATCGAATTATTCTGCGAGTCAAACCTGGAGCCGCATTAGCATGCGGCTTCGGTTTTTGATCGGGCTGGGGGCTCAGCGCTCCCTAAGCTTCGCCCCTCGGTGAGGTCAAGTTCTTGATAATTTGATCACTTTTCATGGGCTTTGGCAGCTGCCTTTGTGTGCGGTTGGGGGGTCTCTGTGCAGCGTGAACCGGAGCAGAAATGAAGGGGAGTCTGCTCAATAGAAAGGGACTGGGATCCTGGGGGCAGCCTCACCGCCGAGACTTTCCCTGCATACAAACTATCTGTTTGAGCCGGACCCCGGACATCGCCCCGCGCCCCTCCCCTCCCCCTCCCCTGCTTCCCAAGTTGCCTGAATGGTTAACATGCATAAAGACTGCTTCGCTCGCCTCCCCCAGCAAAACCGAGAAGTCGCAACATAAGATGTATTACAATGTCTAGCAAATAAAAAAGCAATTGGGGGAAAATCTGCATTCCGTTCCCATGGTAACGCAAAGCAGCGAGCGTTCTGCCACGCAATCTCCTGGCACATTTTAGCAACACATTCGGAGAAAGGAGAGCTCCTGCCTGGACGGCTTTGGTCCAAACGACCCCCTGGCCCCCTATATCTTTCCCAGCTCAGGAGGGGTGAAGGGTAGCATTGTAGGTGGGGGCAGGGGCAGATAGTTTGTTTGGTTTTTTTGTTTTGTTTTGTTTTGTTTCTTTTTAGATCCAAGGAAAAGAAATCCTAGTCTGATTGCAGGATCGAAACGACAGGTGGGGGGGGGGTAAGGGAGAGGGAGGGATTCCAAACAGGTCAGGTCCCGAACGTCCCACGATCCTCCATCCCTTGGAGTTCAGGGCTCGCGCTTTCCTCCAGGTCACTTTCTTCTACTCTTGGGCCACTGGGGGTTCCAGGTTTACTTCTGAAACTAAATGGTTGGACACTCACTGTAGCATTCCTGGATATGTTTCATTGGTGGAGAATAGTTTCTCCAAGTCCCTCTGGAAAGAAAAGATCTGGCTAGGCATCCGACTCTGGGCTTTGGAGTGTCCTCCAAGAAGGGAAGAAACCAAACTCCTTCAGGCAGGCAAGCAGGCAGTCCTATAGATGGGGCCAAGACAGATGTCTGCAGGTGTGTGTCTTATTAATGGGGGTGGGTGAGGGAGAAGGGTCCGATTCTTTGCATATCAGTGCATCTGCATAACAAGTGTGTTGTTTGTGATTTATATGTGCGTTTTTACTCATTTATTTGCAACCCAGACCTCCTTCTAGTGGATCCCCAAACCTACTCACTCTGTCAGTAAAATATCTTCCACTTTTAAAGACTACTCTCTCTTTCTGCCCTTTCTCTTGTGAGATGGATATGTTACTACTCCGAGTCTCTCACATAGGTGTAGCTTTCTTTCCTACAGCTAAATGGAGGTGGGGAGAAGGAAAGATGATAGGGAGCTGGTCTTTGTTCTTAATTTCACTTCTTATCCCAAAGTATCTTGAAGTTAGGAGACAGTTAACTCATTTTTTCAGAAGAAAAATTGGGTCGCTGGGAAAAGCTGAGCCGAGATCATAATCAGGGTTAGGGACAGGACCATTAGATCCCCTGAGATCTCTTGACTTTCATTTTTCTGTCTACTTCCCATCACTTACCGTAAACACATATTTTTCAGGATTTGGCACCAAAGTAATCTAGTGTCTTCATTTGTCTCCATTGCTCAAGTGTTTTTTTGTTACAGAAGCTGGAAAACATTCCTGAATGGCACGATTTGGGAGGACAATGGAGGGGATCCTGTGCAAATAAGAAAGTGGCCCAACGGCTTTCATCCAAAAAGCTGTTGCTACCAAGATGCACTTATTTGAAATGAACCTACCACCTTCAGGGCCAAAAGTGTAGACCACTTGGGTTGTTGAAAGAGCTTTGGAAAGATTTGCTGTGTAGACAGAGCATGCTTCTGATTGAATCTTCCAGGTGTAGACCCTCTGAACGTTTTAATTATAAATGGTGAGGGAGGAGGACAACAGAGGACAACTTTTCATTCTGAAAAATCCTATCAGGAATGGAGTGTGTGTGTCTGTGTCTGTGTGTGTGTGTGTTCTTGTCTGTATGTTTCTTTGTGTTCGTGTGTCTGTGTGCCGGGAGCGTGTTTAAGGACAATGGCGTTCGGTACCTTTGGGTACTTCTAGTCAGGAATTGACAACAATTCTCAGCCTGGCTCAACTTCAGGAATTTGCTCGATCTGCATTTGTTGGGTCCAGGTCCTTTGTAGTGTCCCACTACTCATTATCACCTGGGAACTATTTCTATCCTGTCTCCGTAGAGGAAGTTTTGGGCCGAATCTTGGAGCTCCAACCTGCTTCAAACCTGAAATACTCTACACGCCTGGAAGGAGCGAGGAATTACCCTGAACTATGACTAAATCTGAGTTCAGCTCTAGAGTCAACAGCCCCTTTCCTCGGAGATTTTTGGCGGGGAGTACAACTCCCTAAATTCGAGTGGGATTTTTGCTTTCTGAACGCCTTAGGTTGTAGGACCCAAGTGAGGTTCCTGCCCAGCTACCCAGAGGTGAAGGGACTTCGCAATTGACCGGAGCCACTGAAAAGGTTGCAAGAAGATGAGGACCTGGACCTCGTATGGATTGGAGCCACCCTACGTCTATCTCTTTTCTATGCCGCCACTCCGTCTCCCTCCCCGCCCCGCAAAATGCTTGTCTGGGCTCAGAGCGAGCTTCTGCACTAATTTCTAGGGCTCCTGCTTCCTGGCCGGTAAGCAAGCCACAAGGCTGATCTTCCCCAGTGCCAGGGGGAAACTACAGGGAAATGAAACCTGGGCCGCGGAGACGGGAGCTGCCTGAGCTAATGCCAGGGAGGCCTCCCAGGGCCAGGCCAGGACGCTGAAAAGCATGAAGGGTCGGAATTAGACTCTCATTTAGCGAGCGTTACTAATCCGAAGTTACAGCGCTAATTCCCTGATCCGCCAGGTCCCACACGCAGCGCCCGGATTAGAGGCGCAGAGCTCGCCCTCATACCCCCCTCCACCCCAAACGGAGCTCAACTGGGGCACCCGAGTCTGCAGGATCAGGGTTAATCCTTCTATCCGCACCGGGCGAGAACGTGCCACGGGGCTGTCCCCGAACCAGCTGGAGTTTATATGCTTGAGGCGCTCAGGGAGAATTCGGGGAGGAGGCGGAAGAGGCCAGGTTTCAACCTGGCAGCACCGATTCAAGCCGTCTGTTATTATTGAAACCAAATTACCTTTCCTATATAGGGCCCAGTTGAGAGGATACATTGTAAGATAATATGCAAGAGAATGATTTTTTTAAGTCTTTTTGACTTCTCAGGCAACTTGATCTGTGGTCTGGGCCAACAGAAAATTCTTAAACTTTCCGAGGATGCTGTCCTGATTTCAGTTCTCTCTCCAGATATCTTCCTTCTTTTCTATTTTGGGACTTGGTCCTGGTGGCATGACTGCCTCAGCCTCGTCTCTTCACCAAAAGTCTAACCAGGCAGAGATAATGACCAATAAGCTCCGGGGTACAGGGTGGGATGCTTGTTACCATGGTGATAGTGAGGGTTCTAAATTCCACCCCGAGATTCGTGAATGGGAATCTCTTTCATTCACAAACCAACCCTTATTCTCCACCAGGTTGTTGTGGCAAGAGAGGTTCATAGAAGTGGAGAAAGCTAGAGTAAGGCTAAGTGACCTCATCATCGGAGCTGCTCAGAGTCTCTGAGGTCTGAGATTCATTCAGTGGCATTCCAAGTCAAATGGTTATGGGGCAGATCAGAGTTTTAGAGACTTGGTAAAGGACAGGACCAAACAAGTTAACAAAGGAGATCAGTTATTTCTAGTCAGTGTAAACCATGCATCTTACTTATAAAGAAAATAACTACCCGCCCCCTTTGGGGCATGAGGGGTGGAGAAGAACTTCCAACTTTAGGATCATTTTAATTTCCAAGCACTAATTCCCTTCTCATATTCCTAAGATTCCTCCATCCCAGCTCTTACCCACCCCCCTTTCCTGACATCGTCCCTTCCAAGAGTCAATTTTCTTGAAGTTCTGGAAATTAGTCTCCCTGGATTCCCCCCTTCTGAAACCTAGGCCTTCTGAACCATTCCAAATAATGGCCTTTTTAAGGGAAATGAGGGCAAAGAAACAGAAGTAGTGGAAGGGAATACAGAGCTATTAGGACACTGGATAAAAGGAAGCCAAAAAATATTGGAGAGAGAAGAACCAAGTCCCAGGGGGCATGCAACTTTCCTGAGCCCAGGTTTTTCTCTCCCACAGACAGCTGTAGGGTATGTGGGGGGGGGAGACTCTCTGTCTCTCTCTCTCTCTCTCTCTCTCTCTCTCTCTCTCTCTCTCTCTGTCTCTCTCTCTCTCTCAGAGAAGGGGTGGGGGTGGAGTTTGAACAAAACCCTGGTCAGTTGTCTCTTAGAATGGGAGGTTGCCTGTTCCTATAGAGACTTACTCTTTCCCTCCACCCTGGTCCAGGCTTAAGCACCACTTTAAGTGGGCTCCGCTCATTCACTGCCAGGCCCCTCACAGCAATTGAGCCGGCAGGGGTTTGAAAAGAGGGCCAGGGCCTCAATGACAGGACCTTGGGCCAGGCTAATTGGTTTTGGTTCAAGGGGATATTGGATTTGTGAAAAGCCCCAACCTGCTTTTCCCACGCCAGAGACCAGGGCCTTAAGGAAAGAGGGAGTCAAGGTAGGTGTGGCCAGGGGAGAAAAAAAGGGGATACCAACATGGCTTCAGCAGGTGATATGCCAATGCAGACTAAAGAACCCACCTATTTCTTGAAGAGTAGTGGACCATGTGTGTATGTATGTACCTACAGGATTAAAAACTACAGAGGGTTAGTTACACATATGCAGTACTAACTAGCCTGGATCTGAGATCCAGATAATTCTAGAATTATCTTAGCCATAGCTTTTTGGTCCTGGGGTGGGTGGGGGGAAGGCACTTTTATAGGGACTTTGATACAGTTTTCCTTGTTGAAGCTGATCTCTCTGAATCAATGATGCTCATCTTGACCTTATGCTAAGTTGATAGTTTTTCCTGTGGGATATGGACCTTTTGACTCTACTAGTGAAAGCAGAAATCCCTGGCCTCTATACCAAGGTTGCTACTAAAGTTCAATCATAAGATTACCTGAAGATTCCCACACATAGATTTCCTGAGCTAAAGAAACAAAAGATTCAGATTGGCCACTGGCTCAGTTATAATTAATTGTTAAAAAGGGATCCTCTATATGTTCATATTCTAAAGGGTAAAATGTTTTGGCATAGCTTAAAACCATCATTATTGCTAACAACAATAATAATCTAAACAGGGTAAAGCATGCATCTGGAGTCATTGGGGCTATACAAGTGTCTACAAAATGAATGTGCATGCATATAGAATACCTATTCTCATAAAGACAGAGCCTTAATAAAGAGCTATGCACTTGTAATTAAAATCTGTGATAATGACAACATTAGGCATGACATTGGACCATTGGCAACTGTGCCCATTTAAAGCTACCTATTGAATCAGGTGTATTTTTCATGATTCACATTGTGAGTGTTGGCATCAGACTATATATATATAATGTCCAGCTCAAAAAATTTCAACTTTTTCTTAGTCCACAAATGCCATTATATGCCCACTTGATGCATGTGATAGCCAAAAGCATGAGCAGCCTTTTAAAAAGATGTAGAACTACTTGTTATATGCCAGACTTTCAATTTTGTTTTCAAATTTTCCTTTCTTGGGATATAATTTCTTTAGGGTTCTGGGTCTTTAACCTATCATAATTTTCTAAAGTTGATGTTTGCAGGGGAAATGCAGGTGTGTGTGTGTGTGTGTGTGTGTGTGTGTGTGTGTACACATATATTCTTAGCTTATGTAAAACCTATTTCTGTGTATATTTAGAACATACACAGAGCCATACGTATACATGATTACAAAACTATGTATGTGTGCCTAGTCTGTGGAACCTGGTAATTCTCACTTCACCAATCCTCAAATATATTAAGTTCCCTTAAAAAATGACAAGAACTATGGTATGCTAGTGGTCTCAACCCACTTCTGCAGCATCAAGATTTCCTAGCAGGGTGCTGGAGTGAAGTCTCCTATTAGGCAGACTTCATTAATGTTACCAAATACACTCCAGCACATTTACTAGTCTACTATGAAGTATTATCATAAATAATTAAAATTAAACTGCACTTGTCAAAATAAATGAACAAAGTACAGTTAGTGATGTTTTTGCCTTGATTTGATCGCCTTGGGTTTGCTTATTCTCTAATTTGCAAGGAAAAAAAGAAAAAAAAGAAGAAAGAAAGGGCTGGGAAGGGAAAGAAAGAGTGTGGTAGAGAGTAAAGAAAGAGATCCAGTAATCTGCAGTTGGGTTTTCATTCATTAATGTGACTTAGTAAGGTTGGAAAGCATTCTCTAATATCAGCTCATAATGAATATAGAGGTGTGGATGCTGAAGGAAGGGATTTCTTTGTTTACTGAGAAATGACCATGGAGAAGGATAGAGTATTGCCTTTGGGGGATTAAGCTTGGAATTTTTTTAATGGAAGATTGTACTCCTTTTCTGAAGTTATCTTAGCTAATTTATTCAATTCATACAACCTCTCCTTCACATCCACATAAGATTAGCTAGCACTCTGTGATGTGATGCGATGTGATGTGATGCGATGTGATGTGATATGTGTGTGTGTGTGTGTGTGTGTGTGTGTGTGTGTGTGTGTGTATGACTTTCATATAACCATCCCCACATGTGCCCTGGAAAATTATGCCCACCTAGCAATAGAGGATACTCACATTCTAGATTCAGTAGGCTAGTAAAGATATAATAATAAATTATTAGATGGTAGGTTTTTGTATTTATTTATGAGGTTGTATTGTGATACCTTGATAGCGCATATCTGAATGTATATATCTGCTTCGGCCAAGGTTATTTGGGTATATTTGATGTGGTGGGGCTTGTGTTTAAATATTTCCCCCTCCAATGGATACAGAAGTCAGTTTGGTAATTAGGTGGGAGAGAGGGCCCCAGTCTCAGTCTGGGCTACAGCCAAGAAAGGTCTGTTCACACCCTGAGTTCTGTTAATGAGCTAGGGACAGGTAAGCATCACACATTCCAACTTTCCTGCCTTCAGCAACATCAAGGAAACAGTGACGAGCTATTAATGGAAGGTGATGGTCCCTGTGCTAATTAGTGCTCCCTTTTAGCTTTTACCTGCCTATGTACAAGGCTGGCTTGCTTTTCTAAATCCAGTCCAAATCCAGTTCTAAATCCAGAAAACAAAATGTTGTTTTCTTTAACCAGGATCATTTTAGGAGAAGAATGAATGAAACTATTTCTCTTATCTCTACGTATTTAGGGCTGGGGGTGGAGGGAGTGCTTTAAAAAAAACATGTCAAGTCCCTTTTCTCATTCGATATCACTTCACCTGGGCCAGGAAATAGTGAGAGAGGTGGGCTGCTTTGGAGGAGTGAGCCCCAAATAGCTTTCTTTCCCTAACATCTCCTCTGGGTTAGGTTAGGTAAATTCTCAAGTTCTCACACCTTATACTTTCTTTTAAAACGGTTTTAAGACCCTCTTTATAGGGAAGAGGTGAAGAAGGGGCTAAAAGCCTTGGACAGTGAGTAAAAAGCTTAACTCTAGGCCCATCACTCTACTTTTCTTTCTTTTTTTTTTGCTTTTTTTTGGGGGGGGGTGTCAACTGCTCTTATGGGCACCTAATATTTTCCCAGGTTGCTCGTTTCCTTATAGCTTTCAGACTTTCTGGCCCTCACGGAATTCCAAGACCTTGATCTTCCTCCTATTTCCTGTCACCGCTTTCTGGAAATTCTTACTTTGATTTTTCTCCCCATTTACAGGTATCATTTGGAGCTCTTGAGAAATTTTACATGAAACTTCTGCCTCCCCAATGCTCAGATGCACTGTAGGAAATGTCCACTTAACAACCATCAGATAGACTTGAAGTTAAAGAATTTTTATTCTTTAAGAGGGTTTTTTTAAAAAAGAATTTGCATTGTATGTTTTTTTCTTCCACCTTGGACTCAAAGGGTACAATCTAACTTTTTATTCTTTGAAATAACATTTTGCATCTTCACCTCTACTTCTTGGGATACTTAGCTTCCTTCAACGCTCATCTCAAGCACCACCTCCAAGAAGCCTTTCCTTGTTGCCCTAGTCAGTGGAGCTCTGTCTTTTCTCCAATTACTTAGTATTTCCTTATCTGTATAAGTATTCTATCTCTCTGGTAGAAGGAAAGCTCCTTGAGGGCAGGGACTGATTTTCCTTTTGTGTATGCTTATAGTAGGCATTTAATAAACATTTGATCATTTAGGCTGTATTTCCTTGTGGTGAATATGACTGGTATAGGCCTTAGGAAAGTAGAGGGAGAGTAATTTCCTTGCTCAATATCTCTTGCTTTGTGGTTGTTATTCCTGCATTAGAATTGTTTTAGGTCTCTAATTCTGTTGGGTAAAAAGAGTGAGAGTGAAGAAAGCTCCAAACTCCTCCCATTCACTTCTGCTTGAATCCTTATTATACTCCTGAATTACCCACTTAATTATGCTATGTGGATTTGGATTTAAAAAATATAAAGACATTAATCTCCACACTGGAACTCCATTGAGCCTGTCTTCTCCTCTTCTCAAGGTCCTAGATTCCTCAAGCAACCGGCTCTAGGGCACCCAGTGGGTGAAAATGAGACTGGCCCTACTGGGAGGGTGTTGAAAAAACACAGCAGATTCTGATGCTGACCTAGCATTTTCCCTGGCAGAGTGACTATCTTCTCAGCTTCTGGGAAACCTCCTGCTTCCTGGGCTTTTAAGCTCAGATCTTTGGTTAGACTTGGCCTGTCCTCTAATGTTCTACCCCATCACTGACTCCAATGGATAGACCCATTCCCCCTCCTCCCCCCCAGGGATGCTGATGGGGATATTCCTGTTTCTATTGGACACTTTTTAAAATGATTTTTTAAAAAATCATTTGAGAGTCCATTCTAAGCTAGGAGAGGCAGGTGCATTTATATCAGCTCAGTGAGGAAGGGCAACACCGGAAGTAGGGCTGAGACACTGATTCTTCCCAAGCTCCCAACTTGACTGTTATAAATGTTCCTGAGCTCCAGATTGGAGACTTGCTGGGTTCCAGTTCCAGAACTCAGTAGGCTCTTTGCCCTTGCCAAGCCATTTGAAAGCTAGTGGATGAAAACCAGTCTCCCTGCTGCCTGTTTATGACTTTCCCAGCCATGGCTTCCAACTACAGATGGCAATCACAAAGGTACTGGAGTCAACCTTTTGGTGAGATCTAGAATGGGAGATCCGTGCCGTAGGAGATGCTATACTGAAGTATGCCTTTATTTCCTATTCTCTTTATTAATCTCCCTGGAAATTCCCTTCAAAATGTCTCGGTCTTGCCTCCTGGGGTAGAAAGGAAGAGGTCAGAGCTGAGGTGCAAAAGGGGTCAGTGTGGCTTTCTAGGCTCTGCAGAATCTACTCGATTCCAGTGGCTTCTCCCGATAGTCGGGGCTGTCCTGGGAGAGGACTTATTTGCCTTTGCTTCTCTTTCCACGGTGGCTTATTTGTCATTTCTCTGGATAGCAGAAACTGTAGGAATGACAATATCTATCAAAAGATCAAGAACTCCAAAGAACCTTGGAGATCATCTAGTCCAAATCTCTCATTTTACAGATGAAGAAACTGAGGCTTGTCCAAGATCGCAGAGGTAAGAAGTGACAGAGCCAAGATTCAGACCCAAGCCTCTGACTTCAAAGCCGGTTCTCTTTCCATTGCACCAGGACAAAGATGGAACTGTTTCTTAGGCAGAAGATCCTAAAGGCGATATGTATACTAACCAAATACATGTACGGATGTGTCTGTGCATGGGTACTTGATGTTTGTGTGTTTTGGGGGGGGGGTTGGGGGAGGAGGGGTGTGCGTGATTTCTCCAACATATTTTTCAGCTATTTCCCATGAAGGGCCTCGGGGTCATTATTAACTGTGTTCCCCCTTGCTGAGTGTCCCTTCATTCAGATAAATTCCCCTTCTCTCCAATCAGACATGGCTGAGAAGGCTCAGGACGGAACACGGCTTGTACTCAGAGAAGATGGAGCAGGGAGAGAGGTGAGTTGCTGGCCCTTGGGCTAGGTTTGGCTCCCATTGTCTGTCTTCCAGTGCTCAGATTCAAAACAGTGTGGTCTGACAGATGTGGGATTGGGTGAGACCTGTCCTGAACCTGCTCCCAAACCTTTTCCCAGAGCCCATGGGCAGGGATATGTGGCAGAGTTCTGCCTCTGGAACTCAGACTACCAACAATGCCTTACAGGTGTTTGAGTAGGGGGTGAAGGGGTGGTGCTGAAAGTGTATTCCTCCTTCCCCTCAGTTTTTCTGATTAAAAAAAAAAAAGCTTTCCTTTTTCCCGCCATTCTCCCTTTGACTTCCTCAAGTTGAGGCTTCATTTACTAAAGAACTGGGGCTAGAATGGGCAGTGAGAGAGAAGGTGAGACAGGCCTAAGCACATTTGGGGAGAAAGTAAATGGGTTCTCACAGACACCCCCTACACATGACTCCCTGTCCCTTTATTCTCTCCTATGCCCCAATCTCTTCTCCCTTGTTCTCAAAGCACACCACCTCTTTTCTTAGCTGCAGCAATGAATATTTAGCTCAGAATGTTAAACCATTCTTTCTGAAACGTGTGGCTTATTTAATGCTCGGAAAATCTACATTATAAGACTACATAGATCTGGCTTTTTCATGAAGTGAAAGTTTGTGCAAGTTTCATAACATTTTGCATTTGGGACTTTAAAAAGTCTTTTCTTCCTTTGGTCAGAAGGGACCCTCCAATTTCAGGGGTCTGAAATAGACTCCTGAATCAGTGACGTGAATGTCATGTACTTTGGTCTAATTCAGACAGTCTCCACTTTCTCACATAGGTATAATTCCTTTCATTCATAAGCAATTAACATTATTAATATTTTAGGCTAGAGTCAGAAGAAACACCTTTGAGTTGAAACTCTTCCTGCCTATCTGGCTCTTTGTGGTTAGGCCCAGGCCTAAGGTTTCAGTAAAGCTCCTGCCTTCTAGAAGCACCCATAGTTTCACCCCAAAATAATCTCTGTGGACCATCAAATATAGTCTGAGTCTGACTGGGAAAAAGTGCCTTAGGGGTGGTAGGTATCAAGATGTGTGGTTAGGAATTGGCAAGAGGGCGGGAGGACTTCAAACACTACAGGGAAAAGATTAGGAGTCAAGGGGCAGTGTTTTGTAGCACAACGCCTTACACACAGTAGGCATTCAGTAAATGTTTACAGGGAGGCAGCTGTAAAACCAGCATCTAGAAATTTACCTCTCCTTGTGCTTCCAGCTCCTTTCTGCGGAGGAAAACCTCCCAGGTTAGAGGCCACGAGAAGAGAGGATGGTAGAAGAAAAAGTCCTGTCTTCCTGAAACCCAGAAACTGCCCAAGAGGAGGAGAAAGGAAGAAGACCTCGGAGGGCTCTGCTACCCTACCCATCACACCGTAGTGCCACAGTGCAGCAGCTCCCAGGCTGCTCGGTGCCAGGAGGCCATTTTGATGGAAGCAAAGAGCCTTTTGCAAGATAAGATGGCTGCATGGGCATGAGGTAGGTTGCAGCGCGCTAGGTCTCCGACAAGCCACCTCCTTCACGCCCCCTCTCCGCCGACCCTCCCTTCATTGCCCACGGAAGCGTAACAATGAAATCGAGCTGGCATAGCCCAGTTTTGTCTCTGCCACCTCTCCCTCATCAGGCAGCCTTCCCCCGCCCGCCATACACCGTCCTCCCAACACCAGATATTAATTGAATTAACACAGCCCTTGCTAATTTTCCTTGCGCGCCTGCGTGGTCCCCTACCTCCTGTCTCAAACCCAGCCAAATGGCTGGGGGAAGGGTTTGTGTGTCACGTTGGTGCCAGTAGAGACTTTCAAGATTATCCAATCTAACCCCAATCTTCACCTCACTCTACAAATTAGGAAACTCAGATGAAGAGAGAGGGGCCAAGTGACCTTCCCAAGGTAATATAGTCAATTTAGTGCCAGAACCAGGGTGAAAAGACAACGCCTCAGACTCTCGCTGGGTTCGTGTTAGCTTTCCACTATACCACGCTGCCCTTTGAACTGATTCTTGGCGGTGGTCCTAATTACTGGTGCTTTCCTTCCTCACCAGTTTGTTTTGGGAGAAGCGCTCTGTAGATGTAAAAACTTTATGAATGCGAATTTCTTCTCTTTACCAAATAGACTTTAATCCTGTCTTTCCAACCTCAGGGGAGTTGGCATACAGACCAGGGAGGGTGTTCTTTTCAACTGAAAATAAAATTTAACTATTTTCTTCCATGCCCCCTATGCCCCAGCATCTATTCTCGTGATTTTTGGAAGACTAGAGACCCAGGAAACACTCAGCACGTTTTTGAGCTTAGTCCTTTGGGTTTTTGTTTTTCCAGAATCGTATATTAATCATTCTTCCCTAAATAGATTCGTGTTCTCCACTACCTACCCCTGCAAAGTAGAGGGAACAAGACAATTAAGCCTTCTTGAATGTAAAATGTTTCACTTGAGTAGAGGTCTCCTAAAAGAAGCTTGAGTTTACCCTGGGGTAGTTTTGGGGAAAAGATTTTGCCTTTTTTTTAGTCCAGGAAAACTGCAGTCCCAAGACTAAGCTTTCCGTCTTCCAAAAACTAGAGGCTGCGGCTGTGCCCCGAGGTTGGATGGAGGATGTAGTGGGGAGTGGGGAGGATGGGGAGACATCTCGGAGAGAGATGCCTTATCTCCTCCCAACTTCCAGACTAGTATATTTGCGTGCGTGCGTGCGTGCGTGTGTGTGTGTGTATGAGAGAGAGAGAGAGAGAGAGAGAGAGAGAGAGAGAGAGAGAGAGAGAGAGAGAGAGAGATATGAGGCTGGACAGAATGGGAGAAGGATTTTGGTGGATGGGATCAGGGCCGCCTTTAAGATCAAGGTGCCCAAACCCGGGAGCTGAGGTTAAAATTCCTTCGGCCATCCCTTCCTAAACGCCCGAGGGTGAAAATCTCCGCTTCCTTCCACTATGGGACTTGTGGCTAGTCTTCCAGCTCTAGCCGTCTAGGTCTCAAACCTTCCAGTCCCTCGGGCTCTTGAGGGGTCTTCTACCCACGCTGCGCGCCACAAACCCGCCAGCGGCGCCCATTGTGTCTGGAGCCAGGAGGCCTCAGCACATGGTGAGCCGTTGTGGGAGATCGCAGTCTAAGGGCCACTCCAGCGAAGAGCGTTGAGACGCGGTCCAGGACCAGACCAACTATCTCCTTAGCTCCCTCATCGACCTTTAGAAGCCTAGTAGACACACAATCTGAATTACTCCCCAAATTTAATCCCACACCCACGCCCTTACATTTTCCCAGTTTATCTACGCAATTAAGGTATGAGTAAATGGTAGTTTGGTTCCCTGAATTATCCATTTTATTGTTCCAGCTTCCCCTTAAATTTGGCCCTGAGACGTGTGGCTAATGAAAAATTTCCAGCCTGTGCTTTTCCCTTTAGCTGTGTTTCCGTGGATTTACCGCATAATATATATTATATATATACCCTATAGGGATAGAGATAAGGACTGTACCTGTGATTTCAATGGTCATGGGACTCCTCAGATGAAGAAACTCCCTCTATCAAAGCAGGCCAGCACCTTCACTGAAATTTGCTATCTTTAGAGGACTGCCTAGAACCCTGAGAGAATAAACCTTAGTTCAAATCTTGCCTTTGACATATGTATCCTATACTACATTTATGTAGCTATCTATGTAAGTCTTCTACAGATGTACAGCCATAAGATATATGTTTGTATATGATTGTGTGTGTGTGTGTGTGTGTGTGTGTGTGTATCCTTTCTCTGAGAACTGGAAAGACCTTTGGAGATTATCTAGTCTGGCTCCTTCATTTTAACAACTGAGGAAACTGAGGGCCAGAAGGTGAAGTTCCTGGGTACCACAATTATGGGTACAGCTGTTACTAGAACTTAGATCTTCTGACTCCTGTGCTTTTTCTACTACACAATGATACCTCTCTTGACTGTAAAGAACATCTATGACATTCCCAGGTTAATGCTAAAATTTGTCACTATTCCAGAAAAGGGTGCATTTACAAGTGTTCTTCCCAAGCCTGGATCCCAAATCTTATAGATTCTCTCATTTTGTCTGGCATAGGGATACATTCCTGGAAGAGTGCTGCTCTGAAGTCAAGCACTTGGGTTCAAATCCCAGCTTCTTCACCTATTACCTGTATGACCTTGGGAAAGTCAGCTCACTTTTCTAGGCCTCAGTTTCCTTATCTGAAAAAAGAAGGGGGGTGTTGGACTAGATAACCCTCAAGATCCCTTCCAGCTGTAAATCTATGATCCTATGATTCTAAGGCAGTTGGAGTATTATCTGAATATTGGTTCTGAGTGTAGAATAACTAATGAAGGAAACACTACTGAATCTCTGTGCTCAGCACCTCCTACTTGGGGCAGAGGGGCTTCCAGAGCCTGACTTGAGGATCTTGGGCAACATTAAAAAGCTAAGCCAAACAGCAGAGCATTAATGAACAACTATGTAGGGATAGGAGACCTGGCAAGATCACCAAACCACTGAGGAAGGGAGGGCTGGTCTACAAAGGATAGGAGCTTTTCTGCAGGGTCCCCAAGGTGCAGCCAAACAGAGCTTGGGACAATCCAAAAAAGAACCTTCGGGAGCAGCGTTATCCACAGCTTCATGACTAGCAAGGTGGGACTAGCTGGTTTGGGGCAGGGACCAGCACCAAGGGCTCTGGGTTTTCTTTTTCCTCTGTCTTCAGGTCCAGTAGGCAAGCCTCCTGCTGGCATAGAGTGTGGGACTTAGTGGGCACTGAGTTGCAAACCTAGCTAGAAAATGGATGAAAGATGCCATCTTGGAAATGCATTTTGCATACCAGTTTGCATATGGGCATTTGGTTTCCCTAAGGGTGGCAAAACAGGTGAAACATTCCCTTCACCCTTTCCTCCCCAAGTACTATTTTTCTTTTTCTTTTGTTGCTAAGGGAGGAAGGTTCATCTTTCAGGCCATCTCTGCTAAAACTTCTCTGCCTCCTCTCCCCCATCCAGCTTTGGGTCTTTTGGACTGGGAGATTAACCCAAGAAATAGGAATGATTTTGCCACTATTTCATGCCCAACCAATGGCTTCTGTGCTTTTATCACAAAGACTTCAGCCTCACAGTAGAAATTCTCTATTCACTGCTTAGTAGGGAATTTCTTGGTTATAGCAAAAGACATCCTAGGAAGAAAGAGGAGATACTTGTACACAGGCTATTTCACAGAAGGCTAAGAATCTGGACCTTCCGAGGATACCAAATTACGTATAAGAAAGAAGTGGTGGAAAATTGCAGAAGTAGGACTATAGACTCTAGAGAATGCCCCCCAATCATCATCCAGGAAATAGCCTCTAATCATCATGAAGGAAGGGACCATGTCTTATTTAAATGTTAAATGTTTTCTCTACACTTACAATGCTTAGGAGAGTGCTGTGCACCTAGTATATGTTTTAAAATGGTGAATTGAACTGAGCATGGAGAAGTAGAAGGCACATGGGCTCTGGAATCAGAGGACAAGGATTCAAAGCCCATCTTATGCTTACTGCCTTCGTTACCTTGGACAAGTCATTGAACCTTCCTAGGCCTCGGTTTCTTCACTTTTAAAATGAGGTTTGACTAGAATTCCTCTAAGACCCTTTCCAGCTCTAGATCTATGATCCTGTGAGCTAACCAAAGGAGAATCATAGAAGGCAATGGTAACTACATTCCTCAAATTCTCATCTCAGGGATTTGCTTCTTATAATACTAACCATGTTTTTGCCCGTTGCTCTGGCTCAAACTACGGAGCAAGAAACATCCAAGTATTTCTCTATGGATTTCTATATCTGAGTTCTCCTTAGCTCTCCTTGTTGGATCTGTCACATTGTTTGACCTGATGGGGAATGGATCATTTCTCTCTTCTGATGACCATGTTACTAATTATTTTCAAACCACATTAGGTGAATTAATGAGGAATATCTGACCTGGCACAGTCATCATTTGATAAAATTGACCAGTTCTTTGGGGCTCTTTGGGTAGATAGCTTGAGTTTCCATTCCTGTGAGGATGATTTCCCAATGCATCAGTTTTAATGCATGTCACCTTCACAGAGTGTGGCTCTGGTTGGAATGAATAGTTCCTATGGCCAAAAGACCATGTCTTTTGAAGCTTTAGCATGGTTCCAGTAAGTGCTTAAGGAATCCTTTGATGATAATGATCTGATCACCTGAGAATTTGCTTTGAAATGCACCCATCTTCAGGATTGGGGGTAGACCTGCCTGCTACCTAAAAGTTAGTGGCTATCCTCATTTTCGAGACAGAAAGAAATGAAAATTAAAAGGTGCAACTGATTTGGGTGGTCTGAGAGAAAGTGCATGCAATTGGTGTGTAAATTCAGCTAACACTTCCTTACTGGTTAGTACAGGTGCTGGATGGAAGGAAGTGAGATGCTGCTAAGCTTGAAGCAAGTAGGAGAGATTTGTGGTGAGTGTCCTTTGGGTAGTATAAGCATCCAGGTTCTCTCCACTTCCTAAGAAGGGCAAATCCTGCCTTTTGTAGCTGAGGGCAGAGGCAGATATGGCACTTCTTAGCAGAGCAAGAATAACACCTGTAATGTTGTGTACCAACCCCTTCAAATGTACAATTAACCCTAGACTTGAGTATAACAGCTATGGCTGCTTTTAGGTAGTGCCTACACCGACAAAAAGAAGAGGAGAGTTGCAGCAGTTATTGAGATAATTCATGGCAAAAAAAAAATCCAGTGACCCAGATTAGCTTTCTTTAAAGACTAAAGTCACCTAGTGAAGAGATGACCTTTTCATCTCATTTTGCCAGAGTAATACATGTAAATAGAGCTGCATCTTCTCTTCATACAATGGATATGTTCTTGAAAAGTAGCATGTAAATCAACTCTAGTAAATTAAATCATAATTTAAATGCACTACTTAAAGGAAAGCTGCCATGATTCCTTTTTGTAAAACAGGTATTCGTTTTGTCATGTTAATAATCAGCCTTTAATTTTTCTATTTAGCAGGTTCTGATTTTTGCAGATTGGGTTTTCTTAAATCAAACTACATCTGTACAACCTTTCATTTTAGGCTGTGCTTCTGTCAGGGCCCAATCTTTTTTTCCCAGCTACTTTGCAGCTAGCCATAAGGCCTAATTCAGAGAATTCACTCAAGGCTTGCCCTAAACCAAGGAATCTATTCATAACTTATCTTCCTTTTCCCATTGAAGGCTTCAGTCTGGTTGTCTCTTCAACTGTGATATTTCTATACTAGCTCACCCATATTTCCCTGTCTCCTTCTCTAACCTAATATGTCAGTATTCCAGTATGTCTCCTTTGACTTCAGAGTCCTAGACATCTCTTGACAGTGACTGGGAACAGCTATTCAGTTACTGGGATTTTTAGATCAGAGAATACCTTTTGTTCCAGAAAGCTAATGAAAGTCTGATATATATGGGATTAATAATTCAGAAGAGATTAGGACCTTAACATCTATCATACCCTGAATCTGAAGGGTAAATTGAAGGTAGGCACCAAATTATCGAACAGGCAACTCCACAGAATAGTTCTCCCCATTTTACTGCAAAATAACGGAAGCAGAAGACCACTGGTAATTTGTCCAAAGACTCTAAGACTTATTGTCATGGAGTTATTTTAGCTGCTTCAATATAGTGCCTCTTAAGGAAGAAAAAAAAATATTCAGAGATCAATCGAATAAAGAAAATTGGAGGAGAAAAATAAACAAGAGGAAAGGAAATCCAATCTGTTGCCAAGACCTGTTGATTTCACCTTTGCTCCATCTCTCCAATATACCCCCCTCTCCTCTTAAACAGCCACTAGGTAGTGCAGGCCAGCCCTCATCGTCTAGTGCCTGGACTATGGCAGTAGTTTGCTAGTGGGTCTGCCTGGCTCAACTATCTGCTCACTCCAATCCATCCTCATTTTGGCCACTAAAGTGATTTTCCTAAGGTGAAGATTTGACCATGTCACACACTGACACCCTCCACCCCCATTAAACTGCAGTGGCTTGCTATCATCTCCAGGATCAGATATAAAAATCTCTGGTTGGCATTCAAAGCTCATAATAACCTGCCCTTCCCCTACTTTCTTAGTCTTCTTACACCTTACACTCCCCCACATACTCTTTGATCTGGTGATACTGATCTTTGCTCTTCCTGGAGCAAGATACTCCCTCTCTCTTAACCCCAATTGCCCTGCCAAAAACAACCAAACAAACAAACCAAAAGATACTCCCTCTCCCAGATCTGTGCATTTTCACTGGCTGTGCCCTATGCCTGCCATTCTCTCCCTCCTTATATCTGCCTCCTGCCTTTCCTGACTTCCATAGGAAGTCTTTCACGATCCTACTTAATTCTAGTGCTTTCTCTCTGTTGATCATTTCCAATTATCCCATGTATAGCTTGTTTGCACAAAGCTTTTCACATGGCATCTCTCCCATTAGACTGTAAGCTCCTTGAGAATAGGGACTGTCTTTTGCCTCTTTTGGTATCCCCAGCACCTAGCATAATGCCTGGCACATAGTAGGCACTTAATAATATTGATTGATTGAAATGATATGTTTTAGCTGAGCAGAGGGAGTGGGTAAGAAAATCAAAGAGTAAATATTTACTTCAAACACTAGTAGTGAAGCATTCTAATCTTCTCTTGGCAGAGAGGTGGTGGACGACAGGTGCAGAAAGAAGCATACTTTATCATGATGAACATGCTGGTTTGTTTTCATTAATTATGCATTTTTGATACAAGGGAGAAATCTATTGGGGGTTATATCAAGGTGATATTTTTAAAATAAGTGGCAGAAATATTTTTAATATACATACATACTACATATATACATATACATATGTGTGTGTATGAACTGGGACAATTAAGAGCCTGACCTTGCTCAGCTCACAAACCATGATGCCTCCTTTGTTAATGCAGTAACTCTTGACTAGTTCCTTAATAATTAGGATAGTGTGTTGGTATAGAGACTCCAGAGTAAGTAGAATATAAACATGAATAAAGGCAGTGTTCATTGCTCACTTTTAAAGCATAGATGACCTTGTGTGGTTAATTCCTCATGGGACATACAAGGGGAGAATCAGCAGGAATAGGTACCGTGGTATAGGCATCAACAAACTGAAAAAGCCGGGCAAAGAGTTTCTCCTGAGTAAATATAGGCCTGTGTCAGATGCTG
Organism: Phalanger gymnotis; assembly: GCA_028646595.1. Taxonomy (NCBI): domain Eukaryota; kingdom Metazoa; phylum Chordata; class Mammalia; order Diprotodontia; family Phalangeridae; genus Phalanger; species Phalanger gymnotis. The sequence goes on along the minus strand of CM053624.1, from coordinate 94,441,813 downwards.
AGGACTTTTAGCTTCTCCCACCTGACCCTCACTATTTTCCGTTGTTCCTTCCACTCTTGCTATAACAAGTCTCATCGATTTCACTCTTTCTGACAACTATTCCAAATGGTTTATGTGATCATACATCCGGGTATGGTTTATTGAAAAAAAATAGTAAAAATGTATTTCACAAGGCAAGATTATATTATAGAGTATTAGATTAAAAAGGAATTTGTGAGATCATCAAGTCCAAACCCTATTTTTACAGATAAAGAAACTGAGGCCCAGAGAGGTGATGTGATTAGCAGAGCTAGAACTAGAGACTTGGTCTCCTTGTATGAAGAGCTGGATTTGGCTTGGAGATTTGGATTGGCTTTGAGAAAGAAGGGCAGGAAGCTCAGGAGAACTCTCCAATATAGTTAGGGACATGTCTTCCTAGTGCCCCACAATCCTGCTCTACCTCTGTGTATCCTCTGAGTAGCCATTGAAGAGGCTGTAAATGTATATACCAGTTAGACCAGTTACCTAAGGGCAACCAAATTCATTGGCCTTGTGAGCAAAATGGGAATTTAGCTTCCACGACCTTGGGATGAACTGGGGTTCCAATCTTCTGAGGTTGGTATTTTTCTGTACAGAGCATAGTGAAACATGAGATAAAGGAAGAGCTAACCCCTCAAACTTCTATTCTAAAGGAGTCCCTAGAGGCAGTGTCTGGACAAAGTAGCTCAGCAATAGCTTAGTACAATGTTCTTGGTCATTGCTGTGATGAATTAGATGGACAGGAGGAGGGACATGTAGGAGGAGAGGAAAGCCTCAGATAATTTGCTAATCATTTGCTTTGATAGGATCATCTAACAGGAAACAGATTAAATAGGCCTGTCATATCCAAGTTGTTCTACAATGTTGGGATAAGCCCCTTAATTTGCTTCACTTTGCTGTTACAGAATACAGATTTTCTTAATAATATAATAATAATTACTGTCATTCAATTATTATTTCTCAAAGTGTTTGGCATTGGGTGTCTTGTATTTGGCTTCCTTGGGCTTTGGGGGTTTTCTCTCAAATTTCCCATATGAGTTTGATGTGGGGGATTCCATTCTATCTAAATCAGCATCTCCCTTATCACCCAAGGACATCTAATGTCAGGGATAAATCTGTAGCTTCTGAAAGGAAGAGACTCCTTATTCCTCAGGCAATGTTGATATTCACAGACAGGTGAATGTGTAGTGACCCAAAGCATAACGATGAACTTCTCATCTCCAAGGGCCCCAGGCTTGTTTCTGAGGCCAAAACCAAATTTCTGCCCAAGTGGGTTTGTTTCCATCAGAAAATTTTACCTCTTTATTCTCCTTCTTTCTTCTCCAGTCCCCTAACTTCGGATAGGAGGCTTTCTGTATTTGTGTAAAGCTTCCGAGATGTACCTTGTCTCAAAGCCACTTTCTTCTTGGAGAATCTTTTTGCTCTGGCTTCCATCCAAAGATTCACATCTTCTATAAAGATTCTTTGGTGAGAAATCAGGGCTTATCATGTCCTAAGGTGTCCGATTGGCTTTCCTTAGGCATGGAAATCCAGCTCTTCATTCAAGGAAACCAGGTCTCTAGTTCTAGCTCTGCTAATCACATCACCTCTCTCCAGGCCTTAGTTTCTTTATCTGTAAAAATAGGGGTTGAACTAGATAATCTCACAAATTCCTTTTTAATCTAATACTCTATAATACAATCTATGACGAGTATCCTTCCTCTTGTGTTTCATGAAGGGAGGGAGTATTCTCTGTCTTAGGGACAGGTTAGAATAAAAAATTTGTTCTAAGTCTTTTGACAAGGACAGAAAACTTGAGGATATAGCCTTGGGATTGGACCCCAGACTATTCTCTTTGGTCATCAATTTCAGGAGTTCCTGGATTATTGTTCTATCACCCCTATCCAATCCAACAAGCGTTTTAAGAACGTACTATGTGCCTGCTAGGGGCATCTTGGTAGTGCAGTGCATGGAACACCAGTCAGGTGGAATTCAAGAAGACCTAAATTCAAATCTAGCCCCAGACTCTTACTAGCTTTGTGACTCTGGGCAAGTCACTTAACCCTGTTTGCCTCTGTTTCCTTATTTGTAAAATGAGCACACCACTCCAGTACCTTTATCAAGAAAATCCCATATGTGCAAGGTTCTGTGTTGGATGCTGGTGATACAAAGACAGAGTGAAAAAATTGTTCCTGCCCTCAAGAAGCTTATCACTTCTGCAGGGTGAATTGAATGTGTATCTACAAGAGCAAGAACACCTTGGTGAAATATATACATATATGTATATGTACATATATGTGTGTGTATGGATATATGTGCATATATACATATATATAAATATGTGTGTATGCATGTGTGTGTATATATATATACACACACATATATCAGTGTGGGGTTCTAGTTGAGCATACACTCTTTCCATGAATCTACCCTTCCTTGAGAGGATGTTTAGCAATTTGGGAACTGACAAGAACTTTCTCAAGTCTTTCAGGTACCATTAAATTAATTACTGCCTATTTGTATTGTGTGGCATTTTATTGCCACGGGAGTAGCAGTAACACTGGAGGAATCTGACTCCTTGTATGATAACTGCTTTCATTTATATCATTCCTTACATACAATTCAATTCTTCTGATAGCCCAATGAGATAAGTAATGCAAATAATCTGCCACCATTTTAGAGATAAAGAAACTAAAGCTCAGGGAATTTAAGTGACCTGCTCAGGAGCTCCACAACTAAGAAATGGTAGAATTAGGGCTTGAACCTAAGTTGTATGACTTATCTTCAGGGTCCTTTACAATCGTTCAGTCATGTCTGACTCTTTGTGGACCCATGGTGTAGCGTACCAGGCCCTTCTATCCTCCACTATCCTCTCTTGAAGTCTGTCCAAGATAATTTTAATAGCTTTCTTGGGGTTTTCTTGGGAAAGACACGGGAGTGGTTTGCTATTTCCTTCTCTAATGGATCGCCTTCTGTGAGAACTCTCTATTATGACCTGTCCGTCCATCTTGGGTAACCCTGTATGGCATAGCTCATAGTTTCATTGAGTTATGCAAGCCACAACAAGGCAGTGACTCAGGATTGGATTCTTTGTACTATATCATATTCCTTTCCCTATTTCACTGTCCACAATGTTGCCTTTTAACTACACCTACATTTTAGCATTTGTAGTTGGTATAGAGCATTTTAATTAGACAGTTTGTTTTATCCCTAGGCAGCTAGTAGAATGGTTAATGATATTTGCCTTTTGGCCAGGTCCACTTGGCACTTTGGTGTTACTAATTCAATTAGTTTGCAGAGATGGTTTGGGGGAGGGGGTGAGGAAGAAATGTAGTTCTACCATAGGCCCAAGAAAACTAGCAAAGCGTAGGCCTGCCTGAATTGTGCTTGAATGGTTTATAGCCCACCAGAGTAAAGTTATAATATTTTTACCTTTCCCCAGCAATGTAGTACCTATGAGGCAGAGCTGCCCTTCTCTGAAGCCCTTCTGTTGGTTACCAAATTCCTGCACAGGGGCTCCAATCTAAAAGGAAATAAAGAAGAAGAGAACCTCAGGATAGGAGTTTAGGTGAATGTTCCACAAAGGATACCATGTGCCAAGCATTTTGAGCTTTAGCTTAGAGTGGGGGGGTGGGGTGTGTGTGTGCTGTTTTATATAGTAAAGGATCTTGAGATAGAAGAGAGAGGAAGAGACAGAGAGACAAAAGAGAGACAGAGAGAAAGGGGAGGAGGAAGGAGGGAGGAGGAGTGAGAGAGAGAGAGACAGAGAGACTGAGAGAGAAAGAGAGAGAGAGAGAGAGAGAGAGAGAGAGAGAGAGAGAGAGAGAGAGAGAGAGAGAGTTGGGTCAGTAGTAATGATTACACCTCAGCTTCCATCAACTCCCTTCTATCTCATTGTCTTATCTCCTTCTCTCTTTTTTCTCTTTGTCTGAGACCTAAGAACCTAGTGATACCTAATACTTGATGAGAATACCTTCCATATCTTGTACTGGATTTGCAATCCATGAGCTGAGCCTAGAACCAGCAGGCTCATGGAAGGCATGCTCTAATCGGGTCTCTGATCATTCAATAAATACTGTACTGGATAGGTGTTATACATAATAGATACAAAAGAAGTTTGACATGGAGTTTATCTAGTTGGGAATTGAATATGTACACAATATTTAGAGCTTAATGTGACATTGTATAGACTTAGGCATAAACTTATGTTGCACACAAGGGTAACAAAAGGTAAGAAGAGAGAGATTAATGTGACTTGGAGTAGTTGGGGGAGGTTTTATAGAAGAAAAGTCTTTAAAACTGGGCCTTGTTTAAACGGATTTGCTGAGAGTCAGAGAGGAGGGAGAAAGGTCTGAGCAAACACTAGACAGTGGGAATTAGTATGTAGACTAGCTTATTGGAGTAGAGGGTATGTGCAGGGGAGTATGGGAAATAAGGTTGGATAGGTAGCATTGGGTTAGATAATGAAAGACCTTGAAAGATAAATAGAGTTAAATTATATGTAGTAAACAAAAGTGAATCATTGTACATTCTTAAACAGGGGGACGATATGAAACAAGATTAATCTGGTAGACATATAGTGGATGGAGGGGAGTGGAAGAGAGAGAGAGAGAGAGAGAGAGAGACAGAGAGAGAGAGAGAGAGAGACAGAGAGAGAGAGAGAGAGAGAAGGTCAAAACTGATGCCTGGACCTGGCCACAAACAACACTGGAGCATACAGTCTCTTTATTCTTTGTGCTCCCCCAAATCCCACATATTATGAATACCCCCATATACAACTATATTTTTATGACTTTTTTTCCTCTTGTTCACTTTACACTTGGTGGATTTTTTCATTCAGCATATGTAATGATGGGTATCTATGAGTTTTCTATATCCCAACTAGAATGGGAAGTATTATCAAGTTTGGGAATAGCTAGGCCTCTAAGATGCAACGGCACATATACACACATACACATATAGACATGTGTGTATATGAATATGTATATGTATATGTATATATGTATAGGCCACAAAATGAAGGTGGTTGGTACCCAGCAGTGGTTTTATGCCTTACCAAGTTCCCTTAGCAGGCTATAATTTTCTTATATACCTAAGTGCTTACCTTTAGTCATAATTTAAACATCCTCTGCCTTTACAGAGTTCTCAGTTCGAACTTTGCCTGAAGTATATAGAATTGCAAACCATGATTTCCATGTTATCTAACTACTCCCCCCATAAATTGAAAGACAAAATAAATACATACAATCTATTTTACAGTTTGGTGTCCTATGAAGTTTAATCAGTTTAATAAATTATATATTGTGAATGTCTTTGCAGAGGATCCCCCTTCCTCTTTTGAAGTAAATTAAAAAGTGTTTGGCTCAAAATGCCTTAAAGCTCAGATTCTTTTTAGTGACTAATGTCATAACAACTAAAGAATCCTAAATTCAACAGGTAAGTGAAGAAGGCACTGACTTGCTTAGAACGAGCCATGTGTACGTGTGTATATATGCATGTGTGTGTTTGCTCTAAAAATAACCTAGCACCTATACATAAATCAGTAGTTGTAGATAATGCACTGACTTTTAAAAATATAGATATGAAGTTTTAAAATATTAATCATGTGCTTTTGGAGTATATAGCCCAAACCTGTAAATAGCCTTTCTCCCATTTACCCAGAGCAGGGTAACAGCTATGCCTGAAATTAAGAACACTGACTTTTATAAGCCTCTTTTTACCTCTTGTGGAATGTCTTGTTAAGATTTTTCAAAAAGGTAGATTGCCGTATTTTCTATACTTCTTAGTCAGGAGATTCTAGCTCCTCCTCTTCCCCTCCCCAAAGTGTTAAGAGCTCTTTAAGGATAAGGAGACAGTAATCCTTAAAATAGTCCTTTGAGGTATAGGGGATAGATAAGCTCACCCTCATTTCACAGGTGCACTCTGTAAAGCATAGAGAGAAGGGGGGGAGGGGGAAATTGAATACAATTTGCACAGGGTCCCACAGCAAGTCAGGAACAGAAATCTCTGAGTAGCAGCTGGTATCCAAGTAACAGTGGCTGTTGCTTGAGCATGTAACTGTTGAGTCTTTTCAGTCATGTCTAACTCTTCCTGACACCATTTGGGGTTTTCTTGGCAAAGTGTTGGAGGGATTTGCCATTTATTTCCTCTGCTCATTTTACAGATGAGGAAACTGAGGTAAATAAGGTAAAGTGATTTGCCTGGGGTGACACAGCTAGTAGGAGTCTGAACCAGATTTGAACTCAGGAAGAGGAGTCTTCCTCACTCTAGGCCTAGAGCTATCTGGAAGAAAGCAATAAGTATAAAGTGGCCAGCAGTAGTTGATTCCAAAGGCAGGTACTGGAAGTTAGTTTTTCTCTTCAGACAAGTGGGAACAAGAAGTGGCATGACTAAGGAAGGAATTCTCTAGAGTTTCCTTCCATATCTTGATGACCTCTCTTCCCTAGAGGAACTCCATTGGGTCATTTACTAGAGTGGTTTTCTCAAAGCAACCTGTGAGTTCTGTATTTTCTAGTATGTGTGCCATAACCAGTGCCCTATATAATAAATGTATGTCCTTGATACCTTATCCTAAAGTTAGTTCTGACTTTATTAAGCTTCCTATTGCTTCCCAGGAGACATCCTGGTTAACTTTATTTTTTTTGGCAGGCTGGTCAAGTTTTTTGTATTTCTTAGCAAGGCTGCTGCAGTTCTTATAATTTCTGACATTTTCTTCCTCTTTAGTGATTATCAACTTTCTTTTCTAGACAATTTGACTCCCTCTGTTGAATCTTATTGATGTTGTTTACCGAGAATGTGTTACATAGACAGCCTTGCTCTGAGTATAAATATGGTAATTAATTGACAACATATATCAATTATAAGAAAACCTATGTAACTATTACTTTTAGGTTTAAGAGATCAGAGATCAGACTGTGTCTTCCCCTCCTCCTAAAGCCTTGTTCTATTCTGTTATTTTCATCCCTTTCCTCTTCCAGGGCCTCTTGAAGTCTGAAGGATGGTGAGAGAAAAAGAGAATCTGGCCCACTGACTCAAAAGGCAGACTGATCCTCGGCCTGCTTAGAAGCCCAACTGTTACATAGGTGAGTTAATGCTTCAATGAGAAGTCAAACATTTCACTTCAGGTTGTTATTCTGACCTCACTATGTTTACTGTGTTTATATGGTTTTTGATGGTTCTGGGTAAAATTTGGCTTCTGATTATACTCGTTATTCCTTACTGGAAAAAAGTATGCTTATAATTTATTTATATATAAAAATATATTCATATTTCCCCATGGTGCATGTATATACATGGATGTGCATATGATTATGTACATGTCTGAAAATATAAAGTATAAAGATACATGTGATTTCCTCTACCCCATTTTACCCAGCTTCCTAACAATTTCTGTTTCTCTTCCTCTGGAGATTAGAAGGTGAGCCCTTTCTTATTTAAAGGGTCCTTATGATTTTAACCCTTTATATTCTTTATTTAAACTTTTTTCATCATATAATCTCTTTCATCCCATCAGAATTTCCAGGCCTGTCTATTTCTATTTCTCCTAGGGGAGAGAAGGTGGTCTATACCTAAATTACTCTGATAGTTAAAACCCACCCCAACACATTAAGCTCTATTGTCCTTTATTGGGAGAGACTAGTGGATTCAGCCCTGAGGGAAAACACACTTCATCTCTAAATTACAGTTTCTCTGAACTAGTATGACCCCTTCAAAATATTCAAAACATGGCAGAATTAAAGCTATTTTAAAAGAGAAAATTTTAAAAGCACACCCCACCCTTGCCTCCCCCTTTTCTTTACAATAACTTCCAAATAATTCAGACTTTTCAGTCTGGTCATAACCCGAATCTAAATGGGAGCCTTTTCAGCCACAGAAGGCATTTATTTCTGTATGTCCGTCTGCCTTTTTATTTTGCTTCGTTTTAGCCAGATCTGAGAGAAGGTTACCCATGGAAATTGTCTTGCAGCCTTTAACCTTTCAACTATCAGGTCGTGGGCAAGCCTGGATGTGATTTGGGCTGAATGAATATACAGTCCTGCATTCATCACACCATTGTCCGTGTGTGTGTGCCTGGTTCGGCCTCTATGTGTATGTGTTTCTTTTTGTGTCTGCGTGTCGGTGTCAGTCTCTGTGTGTGTCTGTTTATGTCTGCTTGTCTAGGCGCTTGTAGCCCAGAAAAGGAGGTGGGGGAGGGAATTTTAAAGGCCCAGATTTCCTTCTCTGTGCTCTCGGGAGATTTATAATTTTTGTACTCTTCATTGTCTGGGCAACGTGCGACTCTCTGACCAGGTGTGGTCTGACTAGAGCCTGGGCGAAACCCATCTGCTGTGAGCTCGCAGACTCGACTCGTCCGTGGGGAACCGGGTCCCTTCGCTCTCAGTCTCTTCTCTAATTTATTAGCTGGGAAGGAGGAGAAAATGAAACGATGCCCGAAGACAATGGCAGGGATTGTGCTCGCCTCACGGAGGCTGCGGAGTGAGTCACAGCCGCACGCACCTCAGCCTCACAGCCAGTCTCCTCCTCCTTCTTTTCCTTCTCCCTCCTCTCCTCTCTCCTCCTCCTTCTCGTTCTCCTGGTTGCAGATTACACTTCAAAGCAGGAGTTTAAAAGGAAGAACCACCCAACCTTGGTGCTGTTTGTTGGGATTTGGGAGGCGGGGACTGGTCAAGATTGGGTTAAATCAGTGTGTTTTTTTTTTAATCTGGCTCATGGCCTGCTAAACGATTCCCCATCCCGCTGCCTGAATCTGCAGCCCTCCCATGCTTCATACCTACCCATCCAGAAACCCCCTTCGTCCTAGTCCCTAGCCTCGTCCCTCCCTCCACATCCCACTCCTTGAACCTGAAGCCTTCCGTCGCCTCCTACCTACCCATCCAAACACCCCTTTCGCTCCAGTCTCTGGCCTCCTCCCTCCTTGTGCCTTTGATTCCCCAACCCCCAACCAAGTGGGGGAGGGGAAAGGGAGCTCAAGGCAGCTGCAGAGATCGTGTTAGTAAACACTTTCCTGGGTTCCCATTTTCATTCTCCTTCGTTCCCCTTCCCCCTCTTACCCACCCCGACTGGGTCCCCCCTCCCTCCCCTCCTAGCTCCTTTTCTGTAGGCGGCACAATGAGGCCATTGTCCAGGGTGTGATTTGAATAAGGGATCGGCGGGCATGTTCCCAGCATTGTCGCAGGGGCTGGGAAAAAAAACGGAGCCCAGGCAGGAGGACCAGACCAGACAGAGACAGATGCCTAAATTAGCAACAAAGCCTTTTGAATGTCCCCTCTAGACAAGGGGTTGCCTTGTTTGCGTGTGTGTTTGAGGGTGTGTAGCTGGACGGCTGCTCGCATGTCTCCCCATGTTAATTAGTTTTGCATGCATGTCTGATAAGGTGCCAGTGTATATGTTTGTCTTTCCTCTGGTGAGGGCTGCTTCAATAGTGGTGGGAGGGCGAAGGAGGGAGGAGGCGGTCAGGCAGTCCCTGAGAATGGAGCCTAGCCTGGAGAGGGGGATGGGGCTGGCCGAGAGAACCAGTCTCTGGTGGGGGGGGGGGGCAGGGTTGGGGCTAGGGGTGGGAAAGGAGAACGTCGGGCTAAGGAGAACCTAAGTTCGGAAATCCAGCGTGATTTCTTAGACAAGTGACACTACATGAAGAAGCTGGGATGATTTTCTAATTTCCTAAATATTCTTCCTCTCCTTTCTTTTTCTTTCTCTCCCCTATCATTCCCCATCCGCCGCCCCCCCCCCATTACTTATTGACCCCTTCCTTCTGTGCGGTATCTTTTCTATTTCTCACTCTTTCTTTTCACTCTGTCCCTTCCTTCCTCTATTTCTCCTGTTCTCCCCCTCCCCTGCCACTGCAACATTAAGAATCGATTATTTTTCTGCCAGGGGAATGCTGGTCTCTCCATCTGTCCAAGTCCTCTTTTCTCAAGGCCACTAGGTCCTTCTTTCCCCAAAATGCTTGTCCTTTTGCCCCAAGGGGTGAAGGGAGCCTTGTCCTCCCTTCTCCTTTCAATCCGGGTTGGCTAGTGGTCCATGGTGACTTCCCGGATAAAGGATCACATCCCTGAGTATGAGGAATTCTCTGCTTCGGGAGGGGACGCTTTGCAGCAGAGGGTCGTGTTTGGGCGCCCTCTCTGGTCTTTGATGACTACGAGGCAATCCACTTGTGAAACCTGGCTGTGATTTGAGGTCCCTCGGGTTTCTGAGGCTTCAGGCTTCCTGGAACTCTGGCTAGACCTGGGACAGTGGGTGGAGTCGAATCCCAGTAACGAAAAGACAGGGGCCTAGGTGTGGAGGTGGGGTGAGGGGCCGGTGGAAACAGGCGGGTAAATCCAGTCAAAGAGAATTTGGCTTGCTGGCTCTGTAGTCCGGTCCCAGTCACGATTGGGAGGGCAGGAGGACGCAGAGAGCGATAGTTGGTGGAAGTTCTCCTCACTTTGCCTGAGGATCATTGTATCAGTTCTGCTGTTGCAAAGCCTGCTTGCTGTCTTTGACACGCATTGAAGCCCAATTACTGTGATGAAAGAAATAGGCTTTTTGGGTTGGAGAGGAGGCCATTTGTTTTTCGGTGTTTTTTTTTTTTTAAAGCTCGAAAATAGAAATGAGTTTTTAAGGGAGAATGATGTAGAGGAGATTTTAGTTGAAATCCGGGTGAGGGTAGGTAGGAGAAGTGGGGACAGGGAAGTCAGATTTCCTCTATTCCAGGATCTGGCCTAGATCCTATTTCCCATAAACACCTATCCACTTCTCCTTGTAGTAGCTGTGTGACCTTGGGTTGAGATTCCTCATCTGTAAAATGGAAATGATAATACTTGCACAGGATTTCTGACAGGATCAAATAAATAATGTCTGTAGAGCACTTCCTGAAATGCTGTATAAATTAAATTATTATTGTTGTTATTATTTAGTTTTCCTCAAAGCAGACTCAGAGATTAAGTCTTTGGGAACAGGGGGAGGTTGGGATATGGGTCAAACCTGAAGTTTGGGGACCAAAGGCTTCAGCAACAAGGAGTATGTCTCTCAAGGAAGCAAGGAGAGACTGAGTAGGAGAACAACGGTGTTTTCTGGCAGCCCTCTCTGTAGGTTGCCCTAGCTGCCGGTCAATGGCCTTTTATGCTCTCTCCTTCCCACTCCAAGGTCCCTCACAGCTGCTGGAAGCCTGGTCCACTCTCAGCTCTAAGGAGATCAGGATCCACAGGAAAAGCCTGAGTTGGGGACTAGGAGATGGAGGGAGCCTAGACAGAAATGTGGCCCCTCTGGAGCTACAACCTCAAGAGTGGGGAGGGGAGCAGGAGGGAAGGTGATTTAGGATGAGTTTGTTGAGGAGTTCAGATATTAAAGGTGACAGGGACGGTGGCCCAGAGGAATGAAAGGGTTCTAGATGGGTGTGGCTGTTTGAGAGTATGGAATGGCAATGTAACCAAACCCAAGAGGATAAGGGACCTGGAGGACCGAGGCTCTTTGAGGGGCTTCTTTCCAGGCCATCAGTACCTTGATTGAATGCTACTCCTTGGACTCAGAGTCGTAGGGGCAAAATAGGTAGCAGTTGCTACCGGAAAGTAAACCCACCAGTCCAGTGTTTATGCATTTGCTCTGAAAGGAAGAGAATCGGTTAATTCCTAGTTAGAAATGGAACTCCTAGGTCTTATTTAGCCAGCCAAGCCTCCCTCTGGGAGGTTTTTGCCATTCGTTTGCCTGAGGTATCAGACACAGCCCAGGCCTCACATCTCCATCACCACTTCCATAATCGTGTTCACATTCCCCGCCGAACCCCAGGCTTGTCTCTGGATTTCCTTCCCTTCAGCATCTTCTCTTTCATTTCCCATCACTTCGCTCCCCTCTCTCAAGCTCTCGGCTCCCCTTTCCACCACCACCACCCCACCCCCTGCCGTGCGTCACCGGGTCAGCCCGCTTTCGGGGACACAGCTAGGGAATCCAAGCCTCTTCATGCCCTAGCGCAGGGGTTGGGGCTCGAGCCAGGGCCTCCCGAGAGAGGCGGCTGGGCTCGGCGGAGTCACTGGGAAACCGCCGGGAAGCTGCCTGATGGACAAGAGTTAACTAACCCTGGAGGCCTGTTTTAATCCAGGCCTAGGAAGTCCAGCTCGTCTCTCCGGCTTGCTTATCTCCCCTGCCTCGGCTTTCACCTCTCTGCAGGCTTGCCTCTTCTCCACTGTCTAGCTCTACCTCCATCCTATCCCCTATCCCTCCCTCTGCTCCCCAACTCCGTGATCTTCAGTTGCTCACTTCCTCTCTCCTTTCTTCCTTTTCCTCTCTCTCCCTCCCCCTCTCTCTCCTCTTTCCTTCCTTGCTTCCTTGCTTCCTTGCTTCCTTCCTTCCTTCCTTCCTTCCTTCCTTCCCCCCCGCCCCCCGTCTCTCTCTCTGTCTCTCTGTCTCTCTCTCTCTCCTGTTACCCACCCACTCCCGATCTCTCAACCTTTATTTTTAGATATATCTCACTTTCTGTCTCTTCTCCTTCCCCTCCCCTCCCCGCCTCGCCCCCATATCCTCCTTTGGCCAGAAATTCTCGTAGCCAACTGAAACCTAGGAAAGTGGGAGGTTGGGTGGGGAGAGGGGGAGGCGAAGGATTGCTGAGAGTAGAAGATTGGGGGAGGCGCTAAGAGTGGGAGGCTAGAGGGGACGCTGAGAGTGGGAGACTGAGGAAGGCGCTGTGAGTTGGAGGCTGTGGAGGGGGAGGGTGCAGAGTGGGGTGGCTGTTGGAGATTGAAGGATTGAGTAGCTAGGCGAGGAGAGTTGGTGGGAGGGGCTCCGGGCCGAATCTTAGGAGACTTTGCCCCACTCCGTTTCCCCGCCTGGGTGAGCCGCCTCAGCTGCCTCTTTGGGTTCCTTAATCTAGAGATCAGCGCGGTTATCCGGGGGCGGGCCGGTAGCAGCTTGACTGAGGTGACAGGGGAGCTTTAGAGTCGCACTCGGCTGGCGGAACAGCACGCAAAGCCAGGGAATCATATTCTGAGCGCGGTTCCCCTACCTCCCAGGGCGGCCGGGTCGGACCAGCCGCCGAGGCTCAATGCTGGAGCCGGAGCCAGATCGCTGGGGCATAGGCGGATGGGGTGCAGCCTCTCATTCTCTCGCTCTTTGTATGATGTGGGGCGGGGGTGGGGGAAGGTAGGGAAAGGGGAGAATTACCGAGATTAAGGATCTAGTGTCAAGTCCCTTTCTGCTTCGCTGAGGTTTCTTGCTTGACAGCTGAGACTTGGAGAACTGAAGCAGGTCCTCCCCATCTCTAACCCCCAACAATCTGCTGAGCCCCTGGCCCGAGTTATAATAAGACTCAGAGTCATGAAGCTTCCAGATTATCCTGAATTTAGCTCTTTTCGCAAGGAACTGACGTAGCCACAGCCTGGATCTGGGAGGTTGGTTACCTGGCTTCTGCATTTTGTTTCTGATAATAGGCTACTCCTTCCCCCTGCCTCAGTTTCCTCTATGTATAAAAAGAATAATGCTTCTGACGGGATCTGGGTCCCAGAACAAGTATAATTTGGTGAGCACTGATAGAAACTGAGGGTACTGGAATATGATGAACTATGAGGCAGCCCAGGTGTCCCTAAAGAGGCAGAAGGCTGAACTTCAGGGAATGACTTAAGAGCGGGGTAGGTCAGCTGAGACTGTGACACAGAGAACTGGAAGACAGAAACTGGGACCAAAGGTTGAGAAGGGGGATGTTGAAAAGAGCTTGGACTTAATACCCAGAGAGGCCAGGAAAATGATGAGATGGTGGAAAATTCTCAAAAGGATATCCAGAGGGGCCAGGTGGCTGATTTGTTTGCAGAATGATAACTATCTAATAGAAGAGGCCTCAGGGAATTAAATAGGGGAGGGAGAGAAGGGAAGAATCATCCCCAAAGTCAAATGTGGAGCCCTTGGGCATGGTGCAGATGGTTCTTCCATGGCCTGTGACAGCAGGCATTGGAGAGACCACAGTTCTTACCTATTCTGACCCATATCCTGTCTCTGCTACTATCTATTGCCATCCAGGGATCTACCACTCAGGTACTGAAAGGGGGTGTGGATACAACTAAAGAAAGATCTATTTATTTACAAAGTATTCTTGAACTTGCCCCCCCCCCATTCACCCTTCTCTTCACCACCATCCCCCAGTCTATCTTCCCTACGACAGTCCTGTGGGGAAGTAGCCCAGAGAAATTCAGAAACTTAAAGTAATAGTGAAATGCAGTTTGGATCTCATAGCCTCACCATTTCCTCCTATTTCACATACTATACGGCCCAGACATCTCTTTGCCTATTCACTCCCCATCTTCCCCAGAAAGCCACACTTCAGGTAGCTCTTTGTTGAGATCCAGAATTATGAGAAACCCTTCCAGTGAATCTCTATCATTGAGATGCTCAAAGGAGATATTAACTTGTCTATTTGGCTTTCTATAGATCAACTATCAGGATTCCATAAGCTTGTCCCTAAAGAGGGGGAGCATAGGATCATTTTCAACTCGATCTAAGGTATCCTCATCTAGAAAACTAGATCGTTAGATTGGATTACCTCAAAGTTCTCTTCAAACTTGAACTCCTAATGATCCTACTGTGGCAAAGACATAGAGATGTTAGGACATCTCCTGAGGTGGGGGCAAGTATTTTAGAGATACTTGCAAAGATATAGCTTGGGAGAAAGTGTATCCTCAGGGAAGTAAAGCTCTGGGTCCAATGTTAAATATCAAAGCCTGAGAGGCTTCACAATATTTTTCAAAAGTAAAAGCAAACAATCTGAGAAACTACAAAAGCCTTTGTATAGAATTCAAGGGGGTGGGGGTGGAGAAAGCAGTGTGTGCACAGTTACAATTATTCTGATACTGAATCTTTCGGGTTCACAGAGATCATTCACCAATGTATGACTTTCTTATTAGAATTATAGAATGCTAGGGCTGGAAGGGCAGAAATTATTTAGTCCAAATTTGTCTAACCAAAGAAAATAGAGTAGCTTCAGCCAATCAGTATCACTAGGTTGACTGGAGACAGAATTGTTTTCAACAGTCTGTCATTTGAGTTCTGAACAGACTCATCCCAGTTTCACTTTAAAGAAAGGAATGTGGAATTACTGATGGAAAAGGATCCTCTATCAAAACCAGGACCTGATTAGGCTTCTATGTCCATTTCCACTATGAAGTATTCCGTAAGAAATTCTTGGGGAGCTCAGAGCTTCTGGGGAAAGCTATTTCCTTTCAATCTCGTTTCACCCATGTGAGGTTTGCCCTTAACATATTTGGTTTATATGGTAGAGAACTGGACTGGAAGTCGGGAGACTTGAGGTCTAGTCCAGGCTCTACTATTCTCTGCATGATCTCTGGCAACCTCTCTTTGTCCTTTTGATTATCTGTAATATGAGGACATTGGACTAGATGATCTCCAAGGTCATGTCTATTTCTACACTCCTGTGATTCATGTCCAGGCTCTCCTACCCATAGAGAGTTGAGTCAAATTCCTCCATGGCGTCAGCCTTGTTGTGGCTGACATTGCTCGACAGACTTTTCTGGAATCCTAGCCCTTCTAAGGAGAGGTTGGGACAAGATTCGAGGTGGCCTCGTGAACATTGATGCTTTTCACTTGTTCCAAGGCCTTTTGTCCCTTTGTAAAATAGCTATATTCCAACACCTAGGTTGTGGAAGAAGGCAGGGTCTGGAATGATTGAATGATGTTGGAAAAGAGGTGCTAGTACTTTGTCCTATAGGAAATGTTGCTTCAGTATATACAAAGTGCTGGCATCCAGAAGCAGTCCTTACATGTAACAACCTTTTATAGGGGTTCTTAACCTGAGATCTGTGAACTTGTTTAGATAGATAGGCAGACAGATAGATAGATAGCTGTATTTCATTACAATTGATTCCTTCTGTAGTCCTATGTACTTTATTTTATGCATTTAAAAAGTGATTCTGAGAAGAAACTCATATCCTTCACAGACTGCCAAAGGGGTCCAACACACAAAAGCAACTGAGATCTCCTGTTGTAGATGGTCACTTGGCCCTGACTGTGGCTATCCTACTACCAACCAGGCTCTTTCCTGTCTGAGGGATAACCCTGATTTGGGGTACTCAGCACTTTTCCTCTCCTTCCCTCACTAGTGGCTCCTCCATTCTCACACAGAGGCTAATGACAAAGGGGATGAACCCGAGATTGAGGAACTCTCTTCCTCTCCCATCACCCATCATTGAATTACTGTTGGATGCTTAGCTCACTTAGCTTTTCTAGTGTCTCAGTTTCTTAGCTGAATAGACTTAATGATATCTATACTCTATTAGAGATGGTGAATGAATGGATGGAAAACTGTAATGTATGAGAAGGGCTTTGAGATCCTAAGGAACAATAGTTTTCTATTACATTCTTGACAAGCAAGATATTAGCTCCTCCTTGGCCACCATCATTCTGTCAGAAGCATTTCCTCTGTCTAGAGTCCTCTGGAGTTGTAGTTGTTTCATTTAGCTTGAATTTCTCATTCAATGGTATAAGATATTCCTTCCTTATGTGACTAAAGCAATATGGTATAGGCATAGTTGAAAAAATAAAATGAGAATGGAGGTCTGGAGACTTGGATTCCAGTCTCAACTATATCAATAACTTCCTATGTAACCTCAAACAAATCATTTCTCTTCACTTCTGTTGCTTCATGTGTTATAAGTAATATGTCATATAAAATAATACGTAACAATATACAATCATAATATAAATAAGAATTACATTTTATGATCTGAGATCCACACTTGTTCCTTCCTCCCTACATATCCTCCTCCTAGCCTCCCTGCAATTGTATGGTGGTAACTATTCTTCTCCCATAGCCCAGTGACTCATTTTAACCTCTTTTATCTTTGTTATCTTTTTTTTCTGTCTTAAAGAGGTCAATGCAGACACTTGACTGGTAGGTCAGCAGATACAAGTCTCTAGGCTTTCCTTCCCCCTGGATAAAGCTAAAATCTTTGATCAGGCATAGAGAAGAGATTCACTAGAATCTTGAACAATGTTCTAGCCAAGTTGAGTTTCTTTGACCTTTTTGGGTCAAAGTCTTTCTGGATTATAGATATCCTATAAAAATGCCTGAATAGATTTAGCCCTGGGGGAGATCCTGGTTTAGCAAAGCAAACTATTTTACACAGGGTACCTCACATCCAGATGCCTTCCTTTCTTCTTTTGGCTGAGATGGTGTTTGCCCTTTGTCCCTACATTTGTAGTTGTAGGATAAGCCCAACAGCCCTTTTCCAAACCACATTTTTTAATGGAACTCAGCTGAGCTGTGCCACATTCTGAGAAAGGGTCACCCCTGACCATAATCTCTTGGCTTTTGAGAGCTGGAGTCACCCTTTTTACTCCAGGGATTCAAAACCTTGCACTCAACACTAAGCTCTGTTATAAGCATGGGAGAATAATACTTAGTTCCCAAACAAGGTTATGACAACCTAGGAACTCACTATATGGACCACACAGTCAGAAGAGTTGTCATTGTTGGGCTTTGACTTTCAGTTGGTGAAGGTGAAGTTGGGAAGTTGATTCACTAGAACATAGAATCACTACACCATTACTGAGTTCTCCAAAGGTAGAAATCATTAAATAGGTATATGTGTTGGTGGGTTTTAAAACCACTGCTGGAGGACTTGGGGCCACACAGATTTCAGAGCTATTTTGCTAGAGAGGTCACAGCACAATCTGAGAAGAGCTGTCAGGTCCTTTCCCCACCTCCCCACCCCCTCCATTCTCCAGAGAGCAGTAATACTTACTTTCAGCCTTAATAACACCTGAATCGGATTTATAGGACATCTTTCTTCCCAAGAGCTCAAAGCTGTTTCACATATATTATTTCTGTTTCTTCAGATTGTCCCCATGAAGCATTATGGAGCAGTTTTTTTCCTGTTTTACTGAAAAAAATTGAAGCATAAAGGTATGAAGTGGCTTGCCAAGGTCACAATTTGTGAGTACAACAAAGCCAAGGCTAGAAGCTAAGTGCTTTCCCCTGTTAGATCCACCAGACCATGATGGATTGAAAGGGCAAATCATTACAATTAGTAAATAACTTAGAGCTCCTTACCATTACAAAATGCCTTCCATGCAGTATCTCTTGGATCCTCTCAGCAAATCCCCCTGGAAGGGAAATATTCCCTGCTTGACAGGTGAGGAAACCGAGGCTACAAGAGGGTACATTCCTTGCTCCAAGTCACACACTCAGCTAGTCAGTGGTACAGATGAGACTTGGAATCAAAATCTCCTGATTTGGAGGCTAGTGCTCCACTGCTGCAGATACCTCTTCTGTCTGTGTGTACCCATGGTGAGTGCCTGGGTTGCTATGCTTAGTTTGGGCCCAAAGTGTTATTGTTCCCTTAGTCCCTTCTCTAGTACACCTTACTGGCCAATCCCTGGTCTAACTATGGCCCAAGTCTTGAAGAGGCCGGGGAGCATGACCAGGGCTTCCCCACTCCCAGAGTATACCATAATTCAGTTCAGCTCTCAACAAAAGGCACTGTGAGGAAGGAATGTTGAACTCATGCCAGAGCTAAAAATGAAAAACAAAAACAAAAGAAAGCCATGAAGGGCTTCTGTTGTCATCAATGAATGACAAAATGCTAGACATCTTTGATCAGGATCATCTCGAATTTAAAACACCTAGAAATACACATAGAAATATAGCTTGTATGGAGGGGTATGTAAATGGAATTTCTTACAACCCATCACTTATACCCTGCCCTTTTTAGTGTTTTCTAGAGGAGAGACACCTGACTCGGGAAGTTGCCCTAAGGTTCAATCCCATAAAATCTCCAAATGTCCACTCAGCCTCTGGCCTAGAGTTGACTTCCATCTCTCCTATCCATGTTTCTGTCCATGTTTGTGAGCTTGTGCCTGGATAGCTCAGAAGCACAAGGCAATGCTTTTGCTAAGTCTATGTCATGGGGATGCAAAACTAAAGAGATCTCTGGGGGACTGGCTGAGTGACTGCTCATAGAAGTATCAGCAGAAAAACCCTGGGAGGTCTCTAATGCAATGAGCTCTGGATTTCCAGGGTTCATAGCCTTTAGTTCATATACAGCACCCCCTCCCCAGCTGTCCTCCTCTTCTTCCTCTTCTTCCTCTGCCTCCTCCCCCTCCTCACTTCTGTATGCAGCAGGCAGGGCCTGGGCCCTAGCTGCACCACTGTGCTGTTGCCAGGGGAGCCGTTAGGCAGATCTGAGCTATGCAGGGAAAAGACCCAGCCTGTCAAAGTGTCTGAGATGAACCATAGCCCGGTCCCCCTGCAGCTGGGCTCAGACACGTCTCAGCTCTTGTTCTGAGCCTGGGAATGGCAAAGCCCAGTGAGGTTCAAGGGCAAACTCGCTATTCATTAGTCAGGGGTCCTTGACGTCCTGTCTCTCCTGTATTTTTTTTCATTCTCTCCCCCTTGTGACACATTCCTGGGTGCCTTTGGTGAAAGCTGCCCACCCCCTCCCCACATCCCTCTGCATAAACTCCCCCCCTACACCCTCCTAAGGAGACAAGGCAGGCAGGAAACAATGGCTGCAGGAAATTATTCAAGCAAGAGACCCAGCCAGGCTGACCACTGTCTCCCTCAGATCCCAAGACCTCTTCAGGCCCTTGATTGACTCCAGCCCTCGGGATATCATCTTCTCAGGGCATCCCAGTGCCATCTGCCTACGGAGACTCCAGAAAAAAAACTCCCATGGATACTATCCCTAGCCTCAAAGCCTCTCCAGGAAGACTACTTTTTGCAAGATGTGATAATTTCCTGTAATGTCTTTTTGTCTATTCCTTAAATATCCATCTTTGTCACTATTGTTTATTTAGGACAATAAACCTTTAAAGGTGTGCCAACCCACTTCATCCAGCATCATAACACAGTGCACCCAGATGCTCTCCAATGATCATTTATTCAATAAAAAAATTATTGTTCAGACTACTCAAAATGATGGGTATAATGCCACCTCCACTAAAGTCCTTCACAATGCCTCTTGGCAGCATGAAGATGACCCTGTATTCTCCAAGGCCATACCAGTGGAAGATGAGTAATGACAAGTTCTACCAGATGACTGTGGGTCTCTGTCCAAGATCAACCTAGCTGAGTTCCAAGGGGGTCATCACCAGAAGGATGGCCATCAGTGATCTTTTTTTTTTTGGAGGAAGCTAAGTGGTACAGTGGATACAATGCTGGACTTGGAGTCACAAAGACTTCAGTTCAGTATACTAGTTGTGTGACTCCAGGCAAATCGACCTTTTTCAGACTCAGTTTCCTTATCTATAAAATGGGGATAAAAATAGTACCTGCCTTACAGGGTATTGTTGTGAGAATCAAATGAGATGATAATATATGTAAAGTTCTTTGCAAGCCTTGAAGAACTATATAAATGCCAGCTATTATTTTTATTCCTAAAGGGATCCACAGCAACTCATAAAACTGTCTCGTAAAGCATAGAGGGCTTGTGATCTGCATTGGTGGAGTGTGTGTTCATACCACAAACTTGTACCTTTTCAAGTATTTCATAGTAATTGAAATGCCCGTGCTAGCCTTTGTGGTGGTGGGGGCAGAGACACAATAAAGGTAAGCAAGGGAGGATAGCTGCTTTCAAGAAGTTTATAATGATGGTTATGACCAGGCTTAGGGTACCCCAGAAACCAATTTGGGCATTTACTTGGTGGCCTGTGGGGCAAGCTGTGGGTTTTGAATTTTCTATAGGAATTTATGGGGTGAGTAAGCAATAGAGGGACCACAGGAAATTCCATAGTGAGGAAGCATTATAAGAATCGGCTTGACATATTTTTCGAACGTTTTTCCACTTTGCCAGGCCCAAGTTTTTCAGGTTCATCAAATTTTTTCTTTCCTATTAGACATCTATCTGGGGACATCCCATTCCTTGTATGGGGCCTCCAGAGTCCAAATGAAGCCTCACCACCTTGTAGGGGAACGTTGCCATACTCTTCGAGTACAGATAGGTAGGAGAATTCTGCTCCCATTGCCAACAGCACATGTATTACTTTAAAGCCTCCACTCCCTCCAACCCAATTGAGGTGTCATTGTTGGGGGGGGGCGGGGGTGTGTGCGACAGCACAGCTTTGGGGCCGAATTCCAGGCCAAGGAGGGAGCTGTGAAAGCCCCGTATTTGCATAAGCAGCATGTGTCTGAACAGAGAAAAAGAGAGATATCAGAGAATTCAAAGGGGACTGTCTAGGAGAAAGGGTGGAAAGGAAAGGAGGGGAGAACGAACGCGGCCACGCATGGCCCCGTAACACCCCAGAGGGATTAAATTGTCCAAAAAGCTGTTCCTGGGGCCTGGCGTTGTGTTGGGATGCTCGGCGTGGCGAGAGGGGCAGGACTTGGCCACTCCCCCCCCCCCTCCCCAAAGGGCATGAATAGGCGCAGGGCACGGGCGGGCAGAGCTCTCTATTAGGATGGACCGCCACCCGGGGTGACCGCCCAGTCTGGCCGCAGCTGGACCCTCGGGCAGTGCACTGTGGTGCCAGACTACAGGCCCGGGGCCGCTCAATCTGCATCGCGAAAGACTGGGGGAGAGGAAAGGTGGAGCAGCTGGGAGCTAGGTGCGCAGGGTCTCACCTAACCCTGGTACCTCAGGAAGCCGCCAGGGGGAGCCTCGAGGAGGTGTTGCCCTTAACCTTTGGAAGCCAGATAACTGGGCCAGTGATGTTTGTAAAGCATAGATCTATCGATTAAAGCTGAAAGAAAGGTTAGTGATCAGCCCATCCAACCTCTTCCTTTTACAGCTGAGGAAACTGAGTTTTCAGAGATTCCCGAAGATCACATCCAGGAGAGGAGTTGATGTGGAGTAGAGACCTGAGTCCTTCCAATTGTTACTACTCAAGTAAGTTAACTAGGTTGTAGACTCCTTAAAAGGAGGTTACTTAACCCAGCTAAACTTTGGCTCTCCTTCAGTGTCTAAACACAGTCCTTTGCTCTGCAATAAGATGCAGAATTAAAACTGGGGGTGGGGCATATTATATTGTACTTAATATACCTGAAATTCAGTTTCCCCAGCTACAGAAAAAGAGAGTTAGATTGGATGATCTACAGTGTCTCTTTAAGTTCTAAAACTATGACTCTGTGACAAGGACTCAGGTCTAGACTGGTGCTGCTTTTACTGCTGGTTGTCTACTACTACCTTACTGGGTATCTTAGCCTACTTTTTGGGGGGGTCATCTGAGAAAATATCCAAGGGCAGTGGGAGCAAGGAAACTGAGCAAACAGGAAATTACAGTAAACTACTCCAGTTCTAACTCTCATCCAGCAGGCGTGGTCCTCCTGCCTGTCAATCCCTAGCCATTGCCCTTGGAAAGGGATGATGTAACTTCCATAATCCAAACGAGCACTGGCATGAGGTGTGAAGTGTGGGAAAATCTATAACATAGTCTCAATTCTGCTAAGTCATGTAATCTCTCTAAGCCTGTTCTCTCATCTACAAAATTAGGGAGTTGATTGGATAAACTCTTTGAGATGATCATTCAGGCCCTTTCCAGCTTTATGAGTCTGATAACTTAGAATAATGGAGTTTGGGAATTGAAGAAACCTGAGAGATTGTCCAACACTTTTATTTCATATATGAGGAAAGTAAGGACCAGAGCTATAAATTAACTTGCCCAAGAACACACAGTTAAGAATTGGGACTAGCGGGTCAGCTAGGCGGCGCAGTGAGTAGACTAACAGCCCTGGAGTCAGGAGGACCTGAGTTCAAATCCGGCCTCGGACACTTGACACATGTACTTAGCTGTGTGACCTTGGGCAAGTTACTTAACCCCAATTGCCCTGTCAAAAAGCAAAAAAAAAAAAAAATTAAAAAAAAGAATTGGGACTAGTTCCCAGCTCCTAGACCAAAGTCCTTTTTCAATCCCTCAATTTCTCATCTTTCTGGCATACACTTGAAACATTAAACTTCTACCCTTCCCTTTATCATTTGTGTTATATATGCTAAGACCCGCATATAAACCAGAATGCCCAGAAAGAAAAGAGAAAATCTTGTTTTGAAACTTTTAAAAAATAGATATCTTTTAGGGGAAAAAAAGACATTGTTGACTTCCAAAATACTTAAGAGCTAGTTTTTAAAAAGCCACTATAAGAGTCCATTCCAAGTCCATTCCACCCTATTTTACAACCACAGACTGTTATGATAGCTTTTTAACGTCAATTTTTTTTAATCATCAATTTTTTTCTTCCTTATAACTTTCTCTCCAATGGAAAAACGCCAAACCCTTGCAACAAATAAGCATAATGAAGCAAAACTCTTCCCATATTTGCCATGTCCAAAAATGTGTATTTAATTCTGCATATTAGTTCATCACCTCTTTGTCAGAATGAAAAAAGGGGGTTAGACATGACAATAGATGGACAGTCCAAGTGCTGTGTTGATATCCCAAGAAATTAAAAGAATCAGACGAAAGTCCCTGGTACATGAGATGGGTTCCCTAAGGAGAATTTTTAGAAAATGATATTAGTCCACCTCACTTACATTTAATTTAATTATATCTAGTAAGTCTTCAGTGAGCACCTGTTGGAGGTGATTAAAAAGAAAGCATGAGAGATTGATTCCCTGGCTGAGTCATTTGAAGTCTTTTAGAAAAAGACAATCCAGTGGAGCAGAAAGAGTGCTGGCTTTGGAGTTCAAGGACCTGGGTTAAATTCCTGGTCACTTATGTAATCTGTGTGACTTTGGGCAAGTCACTTAGCCTCTCTGGCCCTTAGTTTCCTCAGTTTTAAATTGAGAGAACAGAACTAGATCTAGATGACCTCAGAGATCCCTTCTAGCTCTAAACCTAGGATCTTAAGTCTGTGAACATTAAAAAAAAAAGTTTATGAGAGTGTACAGTCAGCTACTAAATTAAATCTAATCCAAATGCTAAAGGATTATGATTCCAGGCAGTACTATGGGTGAGTAGGAAGGGAACTATAAGATGGTGACTAGAATTATGAGAAGGTACTATGAAGGAAGTAGAATTTGAGAAGGATCCCTGTAGAATAGGTAGAGAACTAGTAGTAGAGGAAGTGAGGATAGAATTCCAGGTCAGTAAATTGAATGAGAGGGAGATGAATATTTGTATTGTTCTGGCATCAGTGAAGAGACTAACCTGGTAGAAAAGAGTAAATGTAGAGTGGTATTGGGAGAGGTGGATGAATAGTTAAGATGGGACCGAGTTGTACAGGACTCCACCAGGGTAAGTTGTTTGGATTTGACCTCATAGGTTTGGGGGAGTAAACATCTATCTGATGTTATTTCTTCCCTTGTGTAGGGAAGAGATTGGATAGCCCAGGCAAGGAGATACACACAGTATTTCTCATCAGACCAGTGACTCATAAAAACACATTGTTTAACACATATTTTTCACATACATACATACACACACACACACACAACTAAATTAGCAACAAGTCCTGTGAAGACACAAGTTGAGATCCAGCTCGAAACTCTTGGCTTTCTCAAGGTGATGGATCACACTTCAAAAACCATCCCAATGGAAGAAAATCTGTTCTAAAGTTGTGTTATTTCACTATAGCTTTAACTCCCTCACTAATAAATTGAACTTGCCTAAGCTAGAGCTCAGTGTTCTACCCTGCTCTCTGTTAATTATCCCTGCACTCTCAAACTTCTGAAACTATATGGAATGTCCTGACATTAGCCTTATCTTCTTCTCGTATCACACTCCAATTCAAGTGAATTTTGCAGTGGTTCATTTGGTTGAAAAGAATTAAACTGCATATGATATGAAGGATAGAGGGAATCTTAAATTGTAAAAATAATCTGACCAGTAGATTCACTGGCTAGCTGGTCTAATTTACCTAGTTTCCTGATGATTCTTATCTAGAGGTTGGCTGACACATCCCAAGATATGGCACCATCTTGAGTATGGATCCATACCCATTTCCAGCCAAAATGGCTATTTCTTTTTTCCTCAAATACTTCACTGACTCTGGATCTGAATTTATCCTATTGATATTTTTTACCATCTTCTCCCTGATCTTACCCAATCAGGCTGCTACTCAGATACTGACCTGGTCCTTGGCACACCTCCTCCCTCCCCCTTCCACCCCAGCGCACACACACACACACACACACACACACACACACACACACACACACCCTTACATAATCACTAACTATATACTTAAATTATGTGTCCCTCAGTGATTAATATGCCTATCCTATTACCAGCTTCACTAAGAATCCCATTACTTCACAATTCCTGATGCTAAACTGAAATGGAGGTCAGAGTTTTGTAGAGAATAATCTACATAGGGGATAAAGGTCACCCATGTGGTTGATGTAACTCACTTGACATCCCTTCTTCACAGATTCCTGAAGGGGCAAGTCCCCAGATGTGGGACTAAGGACTAGCCTTTGCTGAGCAGCTGATACTGGGAAGAAGAGGAGACCCTATGTACAATCCCCAGTAGAGATACAAAAGTGCACTTTCTGAACATGCCCAGCAAATAGAAGCCACTGGAGGGTTGGAAGAGGATGAGAATAAGTGCTGATAAGGACCTGGAGGAGCTCCTCAAAGAGATGTCAAATCTACATAGACATCCCAGAGGAGTTTGGATAAGAGCTGAGACCTCAGACTTGGTTTGGGACATTGGGGACCCTATATGGAAAATATTCTCTTACAGCCTTTGAGACACTCCTAGACCTTGGAGTGAACTGTCTTGCACATACCCCTAAGTAGGGAAAAGAATGCAGTCAGAGTACCTTTCTATTGTCACTCTAGTTTTGCTTCTTCCAATACCTCTTTCTGTTCCCTCCCATGTTCCTTTAAGTACATCCTCTGATTTAAATAAACGTTTATTTGCCAAATAAATGCTCTGGTGTTTCTGGTCAGCTCTACTGAAAAGGGATAAGTACTGATTTGAGCAAGAAATGGGAAATTGGTTACTAGTGGAGGAAAGATGTAGTCAGGATAACTAAGATGTCTACAGCAGAGAGTTGAAAGATTTAATGAGGAATAAGAAGAGGTGGTATAGGGCCACCCCAGATGTCATCATGAATCTCTCTGAGCCCTGGAAGGAGTGCTGTGATGAACCATTGGCTTTCAGCTACCCATGGTAGAAGGAAAAGGAAGGAAAGATTCAATAAAACATTGAGAAAATATTGTTTTATTTTACAGGCCTCAGGGGCAGATGATCCAAGGGGTGCAGACGGGTGAGGGGTGGGTTGGGGGGCATCAAACAAAATTCCAGATGATACTGACTGGGCACATGGAGGCTGTTAAATGTTTTTTTCTATGAAAGGGCTCTTTGAACCCTCTCCTTCATAAAGCACCCCTCTCAGGCTGCTTCCAGGCAAGGAGGGAGGTCAAAGGATAAAGATCTGAATTGTGGCAAATACTCAAACCACATAAGCTCCCCTAGCTAGGCCTTCTACTCCCTAGAGTGTGGAGAGGAAGGGAGAGTCTATGAAGTTTTATTCTCTGCAGGGTGGATGGGTGGCTGCTGATAGAGGACCAGGGGAGGTAGAGAAGGACTAAGTATAGAAAAAACTAGCAAAATAAAATGCTCCCACTCCTGTCACTAGCTCCCAGAGGCCTATTTCAATAGATCTTAGCCTCCTCTGTAGTCAGAGTTCCTGGACAGGAGAGCACGGGAGTCAGGACACGGGTCCCATTCTTGGACAGCGTAGGAACTGGGAACGCTGGAGCCCTAGGCATTGTACCAGAACAAGACCTGGGCTGGTCAAAGTGTCAAGGCTTCGAGGGACCTAAGCACCGAGGGAAGGGAAATACCTAGGGAAAACCGCACTGGAAGCTCTGGCTCCAGAGGTCGGGGAGAATCTCTCGCTTCCGCCCGGTACGCCTCAGGGCGCTTCCTCCCCCTCCCCCAACACACACCCGCCTGCAGGGCCCTGGGCTCGGGCTCCAGACCCTGAGCCCGCCGGGCCCCATCTCCCGGGAAGAAAGAGACAGAAACTCCGGCGGGAGAGGGATTGGGGGTGGGGGCGGGTAGCACAAAGGGGTTTTTATTCAAATTTGTTTAGAGTTTCGTGGATTTGCATGAAAAATGTGTGAGAAAAGCCAGCTCCAGTGACCTCATCTGCACCTGCCATTAACGTTCAATTAGCGGCTGAATAGCGTCGAGCCAGGCGCAGACGCGACGTGCGGAGAATCTGGCCCCGAGCGGGCCTCGGCAGAAGCCCGTGCACCCGGAGGGGCGGTCGGTCTACACACCGCCTTCCTGGCCCCTCCCCGCCACTACCCATACCCCCGCCCCGCAACTTCCCAATCTTCCCAACAGGCCCACCTTTCATCCTAGTTACCGACCCCAACAGTCCCCTCCCCATCTAATTGCCAAAGCCTTCAACCCAGTTCTTAATCCTCTTCAAAGCACACACGCAGACACACAGACATACACAGACACACAGACACAGACACAGACACACACACAGACACACACACACACACACACACACCATCACGGAGATGACATAGTGACCTCCAGAAACCCCGGCCTCTGTGTCTAGAGGCTCTGGGGAAAGGTGAGGGGAAGGAGTTGGAAAATAAAAAGGGGAAACACTGAACTGATAGTGGACAAGGAAGGACCTCAATGAACCCAAGTGCCGCTTTGAGATCCTCAACATCCACTGGGAAGGGGAGGGGCAGAGTCTTCGTCCAACCCTGAATCGAATACCCCTTGGAGAGAGATTTGAGACCCAGAGCTCCTAGCCCTAGTCCTTAGACCGAGCTCAGGAGCCAGTCCGCCCCTCGCCGCCTCCCGGACAAAATGTCAAGTACAAGTTCAAGTTCAGGGCCGTGCCCCGGGGGGCGCAACTCTTTCCCGTCACCGCCTTTTGTTCTTCCTCTGACAATCGTTCTTTATTCCCCCTCCGGGGCTGGGCCCGGCTTCTAGCTGCCGCCGGCAAACTCTCCCTGCCCCACTGGGACCAGCCGTGAGACGTTCTTGCAGTCTGGGCTCCTCAGTCGCTGGGGAACTAAGTCTTTGGGGAACTAGGAGTGGCTATCAGAAGCCCTTGGGAGAGTTTTACTCTCCTTCCCTTTTCCTCTTTCCAGTGCAATTCGGGGCAAACTTTCTGTTCAATCTTCAAGTTTCTTCCAACAAGCTTGGCCGCTTGAGTTCGTTGTCGGGTAAGTTCAGTTTTCAGTGAATTCTAGTTTATAAGATTCCTTCTCACCTCTTCTCTCTCCTCGCCACATGGAGATCTGGAATTTCTTCCTTGGAGGGGATACTGTGGTGGTGTGTGTGTGTTGTGTATGTTGTGTGTGCGTTTCTGTTGGGAAGAGGATTCTTTTAAAAGAGGACATGTCTTCTACTCTCCCAGAGGCGGATAGCTGCCACCTCCCTTTGGAGCTTACAGGTACGACTGAGTCTTGGAGGAGACTCGCCTGATAGAAGCACGCCAGGGAGGAGGGAAAAGGAAAGGTCGGGCAATCGGAGCTCTAATCCGGATGTCTAGGGGCTCGGGATAATGGGGTGGGGGAGGGAGACACTTTTCCACGCTTTCACCTATTCTTTCTCCTCCCTTGCAACCCTTTTCTTTTCACTCACTCTCTTCCTCTCACCAGTTTCTCACTCCAGGTTACTTCCTAGGAAACTTTCTTGGGGTCACAGACCTTGAGGAAGCCCTAAGGAACTGCAGCCATGTCGGGTTAGGGCTGGCTGTCTGAAGGCCTACTCAATCTGAACCTGAAGCCTGTTGGTGGAGGGGGAGTGAGCTGAAGCCTCTTAACAATTTGGTGCCCTTTTATCCACAGCCCGATGCAGAGGGTGCGAAGGGAAGAGGGAACGTTTAACCTAACAAGCCAGGGCCAAGGCAGCAGTATGATTGGTGTGGTGGATTGATTAGAAACCTAGCTTGGGTCAACAATCTAGGGAGGGCATGTTATTATAGAGGAAAATGTCATTATATTCAGAGTCAATTCTGAGAAGAATCAGGTGGAGGATCATTTGCCTACAATAGGAGAACTAGGCACAAGGGCAGCTCAAAGTTCAAGAATCTAACAACCAATGTCCCTTTCACATTCCTGGGACTCAGTTTCCTCATCTGGAAAATGAGGGCGTTTTTCTAGCTGCTGTTGGAAGTTCTTTCCAGTTCTTGTAGTCCCGTGAATCTCCTTGTTGTCTCTGCCTATCCCATAGACATTAAAGAATCATCATAAATTGTGGGATTAGGTTTTATAAAATCTTAGTCTATTCACTCCTCTCTCCTCCCAACCAACCTGAGTCTTTGGAGAATAAAGCCCCTTGGAGAAGTAGGATTTATTTAAGCTAGGCTTCAGAAGATTTCCAAGTACAATCCGCATCTCAAATCATTTATCACTGGGGATCATTTAGAGCTGAGGATGTGCCCTACCTGACTAGGGGCAAAGATAACTGAATACACATCCTGGGCAAGATAGTGTCTAAGGTTCTAGGATTTTATGTCATGCTGTGATCTAGTTTTGGAGGTTCAGTGCTGAGCACTCAACTTTGGAGTCAGCAAACCTGGGTCTTAATCCTACATTTGTCACTAACCAGCTGTGTGACGTTGGGGGGTGTTACAACCTTTCTTGGCCTCCATTTTCTTCTCTGTACAATAAGAGGTTAAATCTTTGTTTATCTTCTAGCTCTAAAGTTGTATGATTCTAGCTCCATCTCCTCCTCTGCCTCCACAAACATTTAATACTCCAAAGACCAGAATCTTGTGGTGTGAATAATCAAAAGGTGCAATATATCAGAAATCAATATACCCCACAAGCTCCCTCCCTTCATTTTTTCAAGGTTAAATGAAATTTATCCAACCAGGCAAAAAAATGTTAATTGTGGTCTACTTAGGTTTTTCTCGTCAAGAATACCCTTACTAGTAAGGCATCCCTTAGTGTACATCGGCTGCTCCAAGGTTTGAAATAGAATGGATGTCTTCAAAATACAGTGGGAAAATACTTTATTCCTTTAATAGAGGTCCAGTCTGTTTTGGAGGTAGATATTTAAAGTTGGAAGTGACCTCAGAGATCGTCTAGTGTTACCCCCTTATTTTACAGATGAGGAAAGTGATGCCAAGAGAAGTTAAGTGACTTGACCATGGTCATATGGTTAGGAAAGGAAAGAGTCAAGATTGGAACCCAGGTCCTCTGGCCCCAAATCCAGTGTTCTTGCCATTATACCATACAGCTTCCCTTTCTTGTGATCTATAAGGTTGGATATCAAAACTTGGACCTTTTTTTGGTGGACACCAAGGCAAGGTTGGGAAAAGAGCCTAAGGGTGATAGAAAAGGTGGGTTTGTCAGATTTGACTTGCTTGTGTTAAAGACTCTGCATGTAATTGGTGTAATTAATGACAGCTGAACCTGTTTAGTGTATCCTAGGATTTTTTTAGCTGAAGGGGACATTAGTTGTTAGATGCTTGAACTTATGGTTGCCCTTGTGTCAAGTTCTCATATTGTGCCAAATGACCCTGGATTTCACTCTTCTCAGAATTCTCATTTTAAATAGAATACTTTTTTCCTCTGTCATGCCTTCTCTAAATCTTCACTAGTTTTGACTAAGTTGAGTCAATTTACTAAATATTTATCAAGTCCTGGTCCTGTACACAGTACTATTGGGAATTGTGGAAGATTGGGGAAAGAGGGAAAGAATGGTATCTGTTTTCAAGGAATTTACAGTGGTGTTGGGAAGACAAGAGTTGAAATAGTTCACAAATATGAAGAGAGCCCATAATTTGGTGTTAAAGTCCATGGTACAACCAATTATAAATGTTTTGCTTAAGGAGTGCAGAGAAAAGACAGATCATTGTGGACACAGTAGTTAGAGAAAACTTTATGGATGAAGTAGGGTAAGACAGAAACCTTGAAGGAAGTGTAAGATTCCAATTGGTGGTGAGGAGGGGACCACATTAGGTGGTCAGAGCAGCATGAGCAGTAGCAATAATAACACCACATTTATATTGGACTCTAGGGTTTATCAAGTGCTTTCCTCATAAGTAGGTAGTACAATTTTTAATATCCCTGCTGTATAGATGACCTACGGTAACACAACTAGTAAGTGTCAGAACACAAGCTCAGGTCTTTCTGACCCCAAACCCAGTGTACTTTCCAGTTTTCCATCCTTCCTCCTGAATCGCTCATAATATATGTGTGGTAGGTGATATACATTAAGGAGATAGGCCTTCATTGGGTTGAGGTATTGGTAGGTAGAGAAAGGTCAGGGAGAAAGAAAGGAACAATCTTTTATTAAACACCTACTGTGTGCTAGGCCCTGTGTTAAGCATTTTACAAATAATATCTCATTTGATGCTCACAGCGACTCTATGAGGCGGATGCTATTGTTATCTCCATTTTACAGTTGAGGAAACTGAGGCACAGAGAAGTTGGGTGACTTGTAGGGACATAGTTTGGACAGGTAAGGTGGGGCCAGCATGGGAAACCACACTGAGGAAATATGACTTGATAGACAATAGAATCATAGAATTGTTTGAATTGGAAGGGACCTTAGTTTGACACCCTTAACATTTCTAAGTTTCTGAGTAAAGATTTTGAACTTAAGAGATCAGAAAAGTGAGTGCCATTGATACAAATGGGAAACACCCAGAAGTACTGGTAAAGATTAGGGAAGACTCAATGTTAGAAAGTGTGGAAAGGATGGAGTTCAATTCAATCTCAGCATGGCCTTGAAAATCTTGGTCAGTCCAATGCACAGCTGGCTTCAGGCTCATTATGCTCATCCAGAATAGCTTGTAAACACTAGAATTGAGCCAGACTATGTAGTTTGCCTTATATATTTCAGATTTGGTTTGTTTGGACCCTGATGACTATTGGCGCTTTCTCCCCTCTTCAAATCTGAATCCCTAGGAAGTATGAGAAATAGACTGGCCTCTGCCTGTGAGGAGACAAAAGACAAGACACGGAAGAAAGGGCCATAAATGCTGTTATATCCATCTACAAATATTTACTGAGTTCTGACTCCTTTGTGCTCGGCACTGTGCTTGATGCTATAGGGAATACAAAGTGAAGCATTGGACATGTTTTCTGCTCTCTTCAATAATAGGCCATGACTCTCATTTGTAAAATGAGGAGATGTCTCTGATTTTTCAATAAAGTATTCAGAACTCCTAGACTATTACTGTATAAGTCAATGGTAATGTGGAATCATAGGATTTAGCACTTGGAAGGAGCCTTAAAGATCATTCATTTCAACCTGTTCACTTTAAAAATGTTGGTGGTACAGGCACTAATGTCCCCCACGTGTAGATGAGAGACCTGAGGCTCAGAGAGGCTAGTGACTTGACCATGGCCACATAACAAGTTTAATGTCGGGACTAAGACTAGAACTCATGTCCTCTGATACTCTGTGCAGTGCTCTTTACACCATACCTTACTGTATTGCCATAACTAGGCAGTTTGGGTTCCTATTGAGAGGCAATGTAGCCTAATAGAAAGAGAGCTGGCTTTTGATCCAGGACTTGGGTGCAAATTATGCTGCTCACATATACACACCATGTATGTGACCCTGAGCAAATCATTTAATCTCTCTGTGCTCTGCAATCTCCTCAGATTAGAGTTTGCAACGAAGATGCCACTGAGCATTGATAGGAATACTTTTCTCACCTGGAAATTCCCCAAACCAGTGAACTCCCAAGTTTGGTCCCTATCTAGCTAAGTGGAGCAATGGATAGATCTCTGAGCCTAGAGTCAGAAAGACCTGAATTCAAATATGGCTTTAGACATTTACTAGCTGTATAGCCCTGGGCAAGTAACAACCTTATCTGCCTCAGTTTCCTCAACTTTATAATGGGAATGATAATAACTCTTACCTCTCAGTGTTGTTGTAGGGATTAAAATAAGATCACCTTTGTAAAGCACTTAATACTTATTTCCTTCTTTCTTATCCTTATCTATGGTTATTGTCATAGAATGCTAACAGATAATATCACTTCCGTTGATCTCATCTTTATGGCACCAGACATCAACTTTTGATAAATTATGCAGTAATAATCATGGATGACATAAAACTCTGTAAGATTTACAAATCATTTTATGTACATTATTTCATCAAATCTCACAACGATACTGTGAAACAAGTGCTATAGAAATTATCTCCGTTTTAGAGATTAGAAAACTGAAGCTCAGAGAGATTAAATGAATTAATTGCCCATAGTCACACACCTGGGGCAACAAGGTGGTGAAGTGGACAGAGCACTGGGCCTGGAGTCAGGAAGACTCTTCGTGAGTTCAAATCTGGCCTCAGACAGAAGCTACTAGCTATGTGGCCCTGGGCAAATCCCTTAAAGCTGTTTACCTCAACTTCCTCATCCATCAAATAAGCTGGAGAAGGACATGGCAAACCACTCCAGTACTTTAAGCCCCAGGAAGGGTCAGACATGACTGAAAACAAAATATCACACAGCTAAAGTGTCAAAGGCACAGCATTCCTGTCTTCAGTTCCTCCTCCCTTCCCACTACATCACATTGTTTCTCGATGGCTAAATGATTATGAAATCATAAAAATTCAGACAAGTGTTAGTCGGATGGAATGGGAAATATGATCTGGCTACCACTTTCTGTAACTAAGTATAAATATAATGTGGAGTAGCAACTCACTCACCTGGAACTAAATAATCCAGAACGCAGCTGGGAACTAAGAAGTAAGCAAAAGGGGCCTGTGAGCAGCCACATAGTGATCACAAAGTCTATGCATTAAAGCTCATGAATGTTAGTCATAGGAGAGTTTCTCAAGCCCTCATTCATAGCCTATTTATTTTTAGCTTACAAATAATTCCAATTGGCCTGGTTATCTGGTTTCTAAACTTCCAGTAGACTAGGAACATTTAATCAGAATGGGGGAGGATCAGGGTTACTAGAGGAAGAACTAACAGCTGACAGCAAGAAAGGAAATGTGGGGAAAGCTGTACAGAGGAGAGATAAAAACTAAAGAAGCCCAGCAATCTGGGGCTATTTAATGTTATAGTAAATAGACCAATACATTTAAATAGCCCCTGAAGACATTCCTATTTCACAGCATAATAAAATAATTGATGTTCTTAGTGATGACCCCAAGTCATCAAGCAAAGGATGAGTTAGATTCAGTATCCTCTGTTTAAAAAGACAAGGAAATGTGCAGTACATTTTAGCAAGATTAAAATCCAAAATAGTTCAATTAAAAACAAAAATGATAGTGTTTCAAGTGGGGGTAAATCTTCAGCAATCCAGAAAACTCAGTGAATCAGAATGACATTCTCTGAGGTTATGGAGAGCCAAAGTTCTATTGTAATTGCTTCAAACCCTTGACCCCTTTTCCAAAGAAACGAGATAGTAGGAAACTAAGAATATTAATCAAGATTGAAAACATGGTCCACAAGTACAAGTGCAGTGTTTCTTCATGTTACTGAGAACAAAAGCTCCCACCCCTAATTAGCCCATGTTTACATAATGCTTTTAACTTTGCAAAGCATTCTCCTACAATAACCCTATGAGATAGGTAGTACAAGTGTATTATTCCTATTTTACAGATGCAGAAACAAAGGCTCAGGAATGTAATGACTTGTCAAACATCACTTTGTTAGTGTTAGTGGCTATAATTATCAGTAATGCTTTGAATTCAGGTTTTTTTTGACTCCAAATTCAGAGTTCTTACATTGCCTCTCTTGCAATAAGCAATCCATCACTTTGCTAAGCTCTTGGGAAAGTATAACTGTCGAAAGCAATAGCAGTGGGGTCATTAAGATGGGAAGTTCTGGGTCAAGGGTAGGCTGGATCTCTTCTCTCCAAAGCTCTTCAGATGGGATCCAAAGCTGAGCGACAACACTGTCACTTGGAGAATCTCAGTTTTCTCATCTAATAAATGGGAAGAAAACTTACAATTAAACTCAGTAGGTCTGGAAGATTTCATCTCTCCACTTATTTTCAATAAAAGCATGCATTTCACCAATAAAAATATAAAAGTCGAATACTGATTAATCAGATATGGAGATAGTAGGTGATGGGCTTTAGACAAGGATACAATCTGGGTGGGCAAGGATTGGCACTAAGCAAAGAATTATCTGAATGGTGTAAATGCAAAAAAAGATACAATGAAGACCCCAAAGTGGAAAATTAATAAGAATGTGGTTGCTGTAGATGGTTGGGATGATGTGGGGCTTTTTTGATCCAGACCTCTGATTTCATCACTACAAGGAACTTCCAGAAAGAAAAGCCCTGCTCCTCTCCACAAACACATGTAGATCAGCAATGCAATTGACTGTCTTAAAGAGTCGTTGAGGAAGGGAGGAGACATTAAGAGGTTAAATGACTTTCCCAGTGTACCCAGCATGTTTCCAGAGTAGGATTCGAATCCATGTTTTCTTGACTCTGAGGCTGATTCTCTATACATGGCTCTCTTCCTCATACAGCCTCTCTAGCCATAATTATAATTTATAGTCATAGAGTTACCCGAGGCTCAAAGAAGTCACATGAACTTGCTCATTGTCATAAAGCTAGTGTCAGAGACAGGATTTGAAATGAGCTCTTCTAGCACTAGCCACAATGCCACATTACTTCTCTGTCTGGTATTATGGTGCCATCACTCAAAAAAAAAAAGGCATCCTTTCTAG
Source organism: Phalanger gymnotis (assembly GCA_028646595.1). NCBI lineage: Eukaryota > Metazoa > Chordata > Mammalia > Diprotodontia > Phalangeridae > Phalanger > Phalanger gymnotis. The sequence goes on along the minus strand of CM053624.1, from coordinate 94,406,327 downwards.
CCTAGTCTATGAAAGCCCCTCAGGAAGGCACATTTCCGCCTCCTTCAGTAATTACCCAAGGAAGGAAATGAAGACAATTATTATAATGATCATTGGATCACTATTATTAATAACAATGACAATGTCACTGATACTTTGTATTTTCAAAATATATCAAACAAGAACAGTCCTACCAATGATCATAGAGTGTTTTAACCATGTTGATGTGGTGGCATGTTGGTGGGCTCTATAGTAGGATAACATCTCCGGGCTGTGAATAGATCAATTACAAGCAGATTTCAAAGCTCAGAGAGTCCCAGAGACTCATCCCTTGGGCCTCTGAGAGAAGGAGCTGGGCACTGAACCCAGAGCCCACTAGGTACCTCTGCTGGGGATTCATTATGAACACAGTGCATTAGCATTAGTATATAGTCTGAAACCTATTTGGGTTGCAAGAAGGCTTTTTAAAAATTGCTTTCTGGTTCTCAGCTGTGTTCGGGATTACTGAGTTCCAGATACATCAGATGTTACCATGTACTCTATTTGTTCTTAACTATGGAAGGTATCTGTGTACCATTCCCATTCCATTCAACTGATGTTTATCTCCATTTTCATGATTTTGCACTCATTTACACACCAAGAGGCAAGTTGGCAGAATAGAGGGAGGGCTGGAATTGGAATCAGCAGAGACCTGCCTCTGACATTTAGTAGATGTGTGACCCAGAAAGAGGACTGAGGCATATGCATATTACTCAGAAAAATTGGAGGTCCATTCTCCCTCATCTCTCAAATATGATAATCATATATTGATTGGGGAAGAGAGAGAAGAAGAACAGCTTCTTGGGGCCCAAGAGAGAAGAAAAGGATGATTCAAAGGGGGATTTAGTCTCAAATGGACCTAACAATCTAATTTATGGGATGGATAATGCCACTCCCTTTGTTGTCTCTGCATGCAATAGAGCACCTTAAATGAGCTCAACTGATGTCATCCCATTTCCTGAGCAATACCATATATTATCAGGATTGCTCAGGGCACCAACCATAAAGAAGGAGAGATGAAGGGAGTTTGCCCCCTTTACAAAGGACCGGCGTGTGGGGAAAATGGGAAAGAAAACAGCAAAATTCACTAGTGAAAATGAAGAATGGGTGAAGCCAGATAATGCCAGGATCCTGGTAACAAGCCATTTCACAGTGTCAAAGTCAGGAGTTTTTTTTGTTTCGTTTTGTTTTGTTTTTTGTCTCAGTGGCTAAACTCCTTCCTTAAACAGTGCTAGCAGCCACCAAGAGTTCCATTCCTTCAAGCTTCCTTCTATAATGCTTCCCTGGGGACCTTCCTGGAGAAAGCAATCTAAGTATTCCCATTGAACTTGAGACCTAAAACTCCAATGTTGTGTGTTCATATTCAGCCTCCTCTGTTCCCTCCATTTATTGCTTTGGGGAAGTCATGTATTCTCCCTATATAAGAACACAAAGGACTTTACAAACACAGAAGGTACCCAGGGAAGGGAGTAAGAGAGAGCCTTTCCACATCTAATATATCTGGCACACCCAATCCCTGAATTTAAAGTTCAGGGTAGAAAGAAACATAGACTGATGGAAATGATCACTAGGGAATGTAGTGACATCTATAAGAAATCATCCCTCTTCCTCCTCTCCCCACCCAAGAGTCACAGAGCCTGTCCCACTCGTGGACCTGTGAGATATTTCTCCACAACCATATCCTACCTAAGGTACTAACTTCCGTAATACTGTAGATTCCCATCACCTTTTCAGGGAAGGAGTTCCAGGTTCTTTTTACTTCTGAATACAATTCCCTCCTTGACAAGCAATTTCTGCTCTGAAAGAAACTAGATTTTTCTACCCTTGAGAAGAACTTCTTCCTTCAAAAATAGAAAAATATGGTATTTTTCTCAGATCTTCTTGGTTGGGCCAAGGACAGAAATGGGAAGGGACAGGAATTAATTGACTTCTTTTCAGAGAACATCAATGTTTCTTAATATCCTGATCTGTACAAAACCAGTGACTATATAGTAAGTGCCCATGATCTGCTTGAAGTTTGTAATGTAGTGAAGAGGGTGAGGGGAGGTTTGATAGGAGAGATTTTAGTTCTGGTTGAGTCTTTGTACAAACTTTCTGGATAGGGGGAGATTTGATTTCTTTAATCATGAACCCAAAAGGCCAGAAAAATTAATCAAGGGCAGTCCAGAATATGCTGAACCCGAAACTTAAGGCATCTCCTACAGAGCAGACTCAGGCTCTACTCCAGGGACCCACAATTCACACCCTATTAAACTACTGGTTAGAGGCCAAACAAAGGTCAGGTCAAGCGCTCTTAAGTTTATAGGCCCCAGTCAGGGCTAAACATGTTCTCTTTCAGTGAGGTTTCTCGCCTCCCCCAAATCTAATCTAGACTTACTTGCCTTGGGGCCCTAGCATTGGCAACTGCCAAACTGTGCTTCTTCCTTTATACCTGACACCATCTTGGCTCACTACCCTTTTGGTTTTTTTCTTTACCTTTTTTTTTGGGGGGGGGGTCATTTTCTCTTAATCTTATGCTTCCTAAAGCCCTCTTAGTCTTTTTCTTGCCAGCTCCCTTGTTTCTTCTGGGCTACTGAAACTTATCTGTCCTGTATCAGGGCAGTTTAGGAATATGATCTCTGTGCCTTGCAGGTTGACACCTGAGAAAACCGTCCATGTTGGCGCGTTAATGGGAGAGATGTTAGAAGGCTTCCCCTGCCTTCCTACCTCCATTACGTAACATAGCTTCATATTTACAGACAATCCCCCTTTGCCCCTTTGTAATTTAAACCATTAGCAGCTTTAATAGCCTGGATTTTGAGCTAGGTGGGAGGGGAAGGTGGCACCTAGGTGTGATCTATTTGGGGCAGATAGAAAGGCTTTGCAGCAGGTGACACTCAAAAGTAGGCTGCTGTTTCGGATACGCCGAAAGTTGCCTCTGGGGAAAGTGAAATAAAGTTGACTGCTGAAGCCTTCCCCTGATAGTACTGCAAGACTTGCACCTTTCCTGAGCACCCCAGCCTTTTCCTATCCAGAGACTTAAATTTGGATACCGGACGAGGCATGCTAGGAGAAGGCGCTTTCTTGCTCCCTTACTTGAGTGGCGTCCAATCTCTTTTCCACGAGCAGTCATCTTGTGGAATGGTCTTGTGCTGGGTACTGCGGGCCGATTCAAAGTTCAGCGCTCGTAGCGCACAATTCTGCCTCCGGGAGGTGCAGGATCAGACTACGAGAGCGGTTCCAGCAGAAGAAGTCCGAGCGCCCGCCCCGGTAGCAGCCACCAGCCTTTCCCTCACTCCCTAACATCCCTTTAACATTTACTCAAGATCAACATGCAAATGAGGCTATTTGCATGACATTAGCATCCTGGAGGCTCAGGCTCGGCGTGGGGACCTACTGGGCCCCGGGGTATCCCTGCTGCCAGGGAAAGCGCAAAAGGGTCTTTGCTAGCGCTCAATGAATCTTTCTTTACTTCTCTGTAGGTTTTATTTTTAAGAGTCCCTGTCTCAGAGCCCCACCCTGGAAAGATAATAATGACGAGACAATTAAAACAGCAATAATAATAACGGATATTTGTGTAGTCCTTGAAGTTTGCTATTTAATCTAGGACCAAGCAAAAGAAGGCGCAAATCAAGCTATTTTCGCCCCTGTCAGCTACCTCTAGGCTGATCACCGGCGCTTCAAACTGAGGGGCTTCTTGACTCCCCAGCCTACAAAGTGATAGCAGGCGCTCCCAAAAGCCACTGCCTAAGGCAGGGTCAGCAGGGGCTTCGAAACTGAGAGATGACCAGGGTAATGTCTGGCAGTCTCTGCACACTACTGGCCCCAATCTGTCTGCTTCGGCCTACTGGCTACTGCCTCCAGCGTCCTCTTCCGCTCCCACAATAAACCTTCCATCTCCTCAATCTAAAGGGCGTTCATCTTTAGATTGTTCTTTAAATCCGGGCATTTCAGATTTGCTCCAAGTTTGATATGCTATTTTCATAATTTATTTCATCTCAGTGGTTGCAAATAAAATCAATGACAGACATTAATTTTTGTCATCCGTTCTATTGAGCGTCAATTTTGTCTGGTATATGGAAAAGGTCTTGTTCAACGGCCATTGATGTGGATCGAAGAAACATTGTTTCCTTCCACCAAACTTCTCTCTTCTTCCTTTCCCTCATGCCTTTTTTTCATCTATTCGAAAGGATTCCTCTTCCTATAGTGAATGAGATGTGTCTGGACTCCTAGCCATAACCCTTTGCGAATTGAACAGAGACATTACTCGGATATATAATTCGAAAGGATTAAGAACAGGGAAATCTGTGGAGGTTGGAGTGGGTGGCCAACCAATCAGTCCTGGAGATTAAGAGGATGGAATACTGTGCGTGGCATGGTTCCATCAGAGAATTTGTCTGGGCCTGAGAAATCCTCGCCAGGGGACCAAGGTCAGAGAGCCTCTGATCTCGGGAAAAACCTGGCCTGAAGAGATGGAACCTAGTGTGTCCACATAACATTAGAAACAGCAAAATGTGTGAACAAAGCACCATAATACGGTTATATTATGTGTGCCTAGAACCCTCAATATTCGAAGGAGGACACAGAAACCAAATTGATTTACTAATCGTCTCACCTATACAACTGCACTAGACTCACGGTTACAGTCCACAAGTTAATACACGCTGAAAAAACAATGCAAGATCCTGAAACCAAGAATACAGAATCCACCAGGTAATGACCAATTACAGCAAAACAAAACTCCCTCGAGTGCACAAGGTAGGCGAGAGAGGCTGCAACTAGGGACCCAGACCAATAGTTTTCAGTTCTACTTTAATACTAAGATCCCGTTGAACTTGGGGCCACTAGACCCTTTGCTTCCCTATACCTCCGGCTTCCCCAAGTATGTAGAAGTCATTTTGGGAGGCAGACAACAATTTTCTTGTCATAAAGGCCGGTTTGCCAGTTGAGCCAAAGAAGGTGCCACCAGGGGCTAAGAGACCTCTTAATCTCTTTCTTCTTGTTCTCGCTTTTTATTTATTTCTTAGCCAATTGTTTAGTTAGGAGTGTTTGTCCAAATGCCTGAATGCGAGCTCAAAGGAAGTCCCCCTTTTCTGTCTAAGTGGAAGTAAACTAGGAGTGGGTAGTTGGTGGTGGGGGGGGAGGGTTCTTGGTAATTAACAGCGAGGTTTTCGTGACCTGGGCCTCTCGGTTAAGTAGGTTTGGACCCTAGCGAAGAACAAAGGGCCGAGGTATCTAAGCGCCTGGAGCCCCCCCAGTGCTCCCTCCCTTTCCCTCTCTTTCACACCCCCTCCCCGCGCAGCCTCAGGCTTTGTGCTCTCTTTCTGGCTGCACCTGCCGAGGTTTAAGTACCTTGGCGAGGCGGAGCGGGCCAGCTATTTTAAACGGCATCTCCAAAGTACCTGCTCATGAATAAACACCAGCCCCATTTATCAGGTACTTAGCGCTCATTGTGCGGGGGAAATTGGTCCTTTTCTGAAAGTCTCTTTTCCTCAACCCATCTGCACAATTCTGGTTGGAGAATCTCCCTAACTAGAGTAGTCGCCTCCCCCCCCCCCCATATACACACACTGCTTCAGGGGTAAGATAAACTGTCTTTTCTTCGGGTAAGTGTGTGATTGAGCTGCGACAATAGAAGGAGAATAGAAGGGCGCCGGGTCAATAGTTATCGTTTATTTATCAGACAGGACTTAGAAAAACAGAGTAGGTTCAGGAAATCGAAGTGTCCGTTTCGTCTTTCTCTGAACTTTCCCTCCCCTTCTCCCACCCCCTCCGATTCGGAGGAACATAGAATCAAGCACATGTATAGAAATACATAAACAGACGCACTGGCACAGTGATTTAGCCCAAGGGGGTCCCGCCAGAGACTGCCTAGGGAGATTCCCCAACCAAGAGCTTTTTAGAAATGACGATCCATTCCTCCCTGGTGAACTCCATCCTTCTCTCGTCCTACCAGCCCTCGCTGTTTGCCTTTTCCTTACCTCCACCAACATCGGATTCTCACTCATCCTCATTGACATTTCGAGGCGGGAAACCCTAGATCTCGGGCTCCTATTAGTCAACTTACAGTTCCCATCTAAAGCTCCTCTGACTTTACCCAGATCACTGCAGGATTCAAAGATCAGGTAAAAATCAATTAACAAGAGGCCCTGGGACAAGTCCTGCGGTGGTGGAGGGAAGCTTGGGTTATCTCTGACACCTGGTTGTCCGAATTCCATTTTCCAAGTGAATGCAATTAATGCGGAAGGAACGCAAGAAGGGGATTTATGCAAGGCACAAAGAAAAAAAAAGCAGCCCGGTTGTGGATATAAATACATAGTGATAAACATATATAAATATGTAAATATTCACGAGGGCACATATGTACATATATAAATGCACAGGCATAAAGAGATCTCTTAACATACTCCTATTTTCCTCTCACCATGTACACCATGTGGGCGATATAGATATAGATATGGATATATGAATACATTTCATCGGGACTTTCTTGCTACATGTGTCTAATTCAATAATGAATACAATCGATTTTGTAGAACTATTGGCATTCCAACATACGCAGATGTGTAAATGGAAGCCGTACTATGAATGTCTGAATTTCTGAAATCAGACATTTTAAAATGTCTTTAATCTCTTGCTTTCTCCCATCTCTTTATTTTGAGAAAGAAATCTATGAGCGGCTCCTGAGAGCTAGCTGAACATGTCATCGCTTCACTCCAACTCCCCTCGCCCCCCCCCCCAAAAAAAAAGCCAGGCTCGGTCATCCAGTCTTCTGTTTTCTGGATGGACCCTACAGCGATAGTGCAGGGGCGTAGAGGTCTTGTGAATTTCTTTTTTAAAAATTGGGGGTTCCGTTATCGAGGGGGTTTATTCTGTTTCCCCTCTGTCCTTACCCCACCCCCACCCCCACCCATTGTGTTTTCTCCTGGAGTCGAGAAGCCTGAGCAGCAATGGGGCCACGCAATTTCGCAGTCAAATCGTTTCCAAAGGACTTCGCAGGATGCCTCTAGGCCACTACATTCGGCCGCTATTCCGCTCAGCCTAGGGAAAGGGAGGGGTGAGAACTGGTGGGTTTGTTTGTTTAAAATGAAGGGCCAAGGGCAATGAGGGGCCACAGACGAGGCGGCGGTGGTGAGTTCAGAGAAGACAAAGCAGTAAGAATTGCCCCTCTGGTAGTAATGGCTTGTGGTATAGGAGAATTCTGAGGTCTGCCGATGCTTCACGGGAGAACCCTCTTGTGACGTTGGTAGAGAAAACGCAGAATGCGTACGTGAGAGAAATCTACTGAGTCTGGGTCCGAGGGGAGTCCTGGGTACTGGGGCTTTCAGACCCTGCTCACCAACTAAAATTCGTGAGCGCTTACTCAGACCGCCGCCCAACTCTTAAGTGTCTATGTATACAAAAGCCATCATGGCGTTCTTGAGGTTTTGGTTTAAAACAAAAAAAAAACAAAAAAATCAGACTCTGTGTCCTCATAATTAGCTTAAAATCTAGCTCCCCCTTATCTTATAGGAATAGGCAGGAAAAAAAAATGATTAATTTCCTCTTTTAGAACAAAGAGATGCGAGGAAGCAGAAATTAAGAATGTTCGTGTGAGACTTGTGCTTTCCGGCAAAGCCAGGGAAGAATGGATGTGTCGCTGACCTACAAGGATAACAGCGAATTCATTTGTTTTTACGTGGTTTAAAGAAATAGCTATTGAAATTTAACGTGTCCATGACCTTTATAACATCAAGTTTCACTGGAGTGCCTTTTACTTCCTAAGCCCTATGACCTTTCCAGGTCTTGGATCCTCGGACCCCTTCACACATTCTCTTTTTTTCTAGGCTGCAAAAATCCTAGCCTTCATCATTTGAAACCTTCCTTTTAGGGAACAATAGGGAGAAGAAACCCCAACACAGCAGCCCTGGGCTGCTGAGTGGGTGAGGGATCGAACTAAAAAAAAAATTCCCTGTTGATCACCCTTTGGGAGGCAAATTCTCTCCCCTTTGGCTTCTTTGGCTGGACCATTCCCTCTCTCCAAATCAGCATTTTATGGCTGAGAATCACCACATGCAGGTTGTTTTGTATTTCTGGAGAAAATACTGAAATTCATTTTTTTCTCTCTCAGGAATAACTGTAATTAAGTTTATACACACGCGTTATGTATATAGAGTCACTAATTTGGGAATGTATGTAACACGTCTTTCCTTGGCTCCTTAGCTCTGTGTGTGTGCGCGTGTGTATGTGTGTGTGTGTGTATCTGTGCTCTCTCACATGCACGCTTCAGATTTCACATTCTGTGGGTGTTGTGTCCGCCCCCCCACCCCCCACCCCTCGCACAAAACTGTCCTAGCCTTCACATCACGATTTCCCTGCGTCTTAGCCAACACCTCGTGCCTATTTTTAGTGGTGACTGCTCCTGCTGCAGGCTGTTCCCTTTTCCTGTCTCTGGTTCTAGGCCCCTCCAGAAGGAAAGCCCTGGGGACTCCGAAACTAAGGGCCCAGGACCCTTCTAGGCCAATGTGCCCACTCTGGCACTCTTTGCTTTGCTACCCCCTTCACTCCCCAGGCCCCACACTTTCAGCTAGTACAGAGGCTCAATTGCCAGCTTTGCCAACAAAGCTCAGGGGCAAGAAAATATTCCAACTTCTGCAGTATGGTAAAACCAGCTTCAGTATGAGGAACCTGATTTTGCAGAGGAACTCAAGAGGCTGTTTACCCTTTGCTTTTTCTCCAACATTTCCCCAACCATTTTTGTCCCAGTAATGATTTTCCTTACACAAATGATGAGTCCAAATAATAGTGACATAATACTTAACATTCATATAGTGCTTTAAAGTTATCAAAGCTCTTTGCATACACTTTTTCATTTGACCTTCCCAATGACCATATGTCCGCACCCCAAATGATTCCACAATCTTCTGTGGAGTCCTTGCGACTTGGCTCTGGCCATGAAGAGTTAATTCAGGTATTGTCAGGGTCAGGGGCCCTGCTCACACCTGAGCAGCCAATACAGGCCCTGCCCTAGCCACACAGTTTGTACAAAAGTCTGGGTGACAAAGATAGGTGAATGTGTTATTCACCATCTCCCTATATTATCAGTCACAAAAAGGAGAAAGTGGGTGCTGCCCTTCATCCTGTGACAAGGGAGATAGGAGAGTGGACCTGACTAAGTCCCTAAAAGTCTCTGGAGGTTCAGGATATGTCAGCTCTGTAAAATCTACCTTGATGAAAATGCCAAATTCAAGGCCCTAATGATTGTCAGTTTGGGGACACCTGTTGGAGGGCAGGTTAAATCTGGAGGTTTCTCACCTGATTCACTACTTTGGATAGTAAGACTATAGTAGCTTCTCTCCATTCCAGTCCCCCTCATCTTGTAAATATGGAAAGAAGTGTTGAGGGGTGATGAGTCAATACTGCTACCATTTTATTTACTCTAAAGCCACGTTTTTGGGAAGGCCTGTCCTCCTCCAGCTGGAAACATGTCAAGAATCATAAAATCTCAGAACTGAAAAAGAAGGGTCCTTGGAGAGTGTCTAGCTTAACCCCCTCCCCATTTTATTGGGAGAATCTGAGAGCTGAAGAGACTTGTCCAAAGTTGGCAAAAAAAACCCTAACCACTTCCTTTCTGTCCTTCTCTATCTGCTTTGTCTATTGTCACTAGAGAGTAATCTAACTAAAACTCTTTTTTTTTGGCAGTAATTATGGTGTAGACTCCCACCCCAATTGGGGTGGATTTTCCTATGTTGAATCTCCACAAGAGCTATAAAATATTGTCAGATAGGGTATTGGTGGGGTGAGAAAGGAGGTGGGGCAGGGGGACTGGGTTATAAGCCAGTGGATCTCAGAGAAAGCCTGGGGTTTCTGCAGCCCAAAATACCATCAGCTCTTTTACCCAAGTCATATTTCCTGTTGGTTGAATCTTGTGTCTTTACAAAGTGAGGAAACTGAAGCACAAAGTCAAACTTGTCACATGTGGTTGGACAGTGGCAGACTTGCAACTAAAACTCAGTAGTCCTCTATTCCAGTTTCCCCTCTCCCCAGGGCCCTTGTTTATTTCCCAATTTTAGCTTTTCCTTTCTGTATCAGGGCTGAAATTCTGTTACTTTTTGGGGGGTGCAGTGGGGCTCATCTGGAGATGGGCTACAAGGAAAAGAACTTTGTTTTATCCACAGTTGCAGAAGCAGGAAGAGCACTGGCTGTCAATACTCTGAAATAGTTTTGGATACTTCTTTGCTAAACAGCCTCTGCTCTTCCTGTCATCCTTGGGATTTAAAAAAAATAATTTTGCTCTTGATTCATCAAAAGGGTCTCAATTTTCTTTACATCCTTCCTAAGCCCCCAGAGTAGGGCTGGGACTTAGGGAAATAGGAGTAAGGGGGAAGAGCTCCATCATTCTTTCCCATGGAAGCAGAACAAGGGGATGCCACAGTCAAGAAACCTGGGATTCTTTGGTTCATAGGCCAGTTGCTCACTGCCTCCACCCCACATCAATTTTCACACTTACAATATAGGAAAGAAAAGCTACATCCTGACTTAGGAAGGACATTGGAGAGATGGAAGAAACTGTACCAAAATGGGATAGGGTCTGGACCTGTGATATATTGATATAAGAAATTCCCTGGTGAGGCTACTTCCTCTACCAGAGCAAGTGCACAGCTACTTGGGGATTTATGATTCTAGAGAGTTACCAAAAATCACTGACAAGTTAAATAGTTTGCCCTGGGTAACATGGTGAGTTATGTGTCAGAAGCCAGACTTGAACCCAGTTTCTTTGACTTTGAGACTGGCTCTCTAAAATGATACCTCGGGTCTTAAGAAAAAAGTAGTAAAAGGATGACAGATTGTTGAGATGAAATTGAGGGCCTAGAGCTAAGGCTTAGCTTGCCTTCTTCCCAATTTGAAGTAATGCACAGACAGTAACACTCTCACCCAGAGCTAGAACCAGGGGTAGGCAAGGTAAACACCGCCCCCCCACCAGTGCCAACAGAGGTTGAGGGTCACATAAAAAGTATACCTAGATGTAGATGTAGTGTAGTTCTCCATGTTATATGGCTATTTGTTTTGTGACTCACAGCACAGGCGTTAAACTGAAGGCTAGAGGTGTGTCGTGGACAGTAGCATAGGGAACAGATTTCAAATGCAGGGAGTGCAATTTTCCAGCCTTGTGTGTGGAACATAAATGTCTTGTCCAGTCTTCTCCCACCCCTTTTCTTCCTGACACTAAGGATGGAGAGCTAGTCTCCTCAAAGGTAGAAAACATGGGTCTGCCCACTGGAAGGAGATCAGTCTTCTATGCTGTCTCTGTTTCTTTTGTTCTTATGATCACCCCTCACTCAGTCTCTTACAGTTCCCTGCCTCTGGTTGTTTTTTTCTCTCAGGATCCTGACTCTGAAGGCCAAGAGCAAATCCTAGGTGTATCAGGCCCCTAGTAGGTGTGTGAGTGTGACCTTTAGGTTTGGAGGGTTGGGAGGAAGATGGTAGGACTGAGTTGGATCTCCTCTAAGTCCTAGCTTTTTCTCCCAGCAGAGGGTGGCCTTGTCCTTGGTGAAGTGGGTGTTTTCTCCATTTATAGGCTGGTTTGTTGGCCTTTGTTGTTCAAATCCACTGCTGTGTGGAAGAGGTTTCATTTGCCCCCACTACCAGCGTAATTGTATAGACATGGTCTTGGTGCTGCAGAGAGGGGCGGGGGTGATAGCCTGAAATATTTGTCAACTGTGCTCGGTTTGCAGAGAAATCGATTGTAAAACGAGCAGCCCAAAGAGGATGGAGAGGCTAATTATACAGACACAAGAATTTGAGCCAGAGAACCAACTAGACCTTGCCCAGGCAATCCAGACTGGGGAGGGGCTTGCATTTGTGTGCTGTATTGGAGCACGTGTGTTGTGTATCTGCATTCACTTGTATCTGTATTTTGTGTGTGTGTGCACTGAGAGTATAAGTAGCTAGCTAGTGTTTGGGTGGGGTTCATTTGCCCATAATTATATGTACATTGTACAGTGGGGAAAGTGTTGAGGATATATTTTTTTGCACACGTGCCATATTGGGGGGGCATATCTATGCATCTGCATGTATATGGATCAAGGCAGCCATGGGAAACCTGGGTTCTAGTTCTGAGTGACTAGCTGTGTGATTCTGGGCAAATAAATCTCTGAACCTCGGTTTCCTCACTTGTAAAAGGGGGAAGGGAGTGTAGATTAGAAGACTCCTAATGTCCGTGTCCCTGTCAGGCCTACCCTTCCAGGACCATATGTCCCTGGTGGTGTATGTTTGTGTACACACACAAACTAACTAGCTCAGGAGCCCTTCATCCAGTTACCACTTCACAGCTCATTTGAAAAGCCTGGGTTCTCTTTAGGGTCTGCTTCACCCCTACAACTCATCTCTCTTAGAGAAAGCAAGAGAGAGGGGAATGGAGGCCCCCTACTAGCCTCTAGCCCCAGCCCCCTAGACTGAAGTCTCCCTGCCCAACCCCCGTCCTATTCTCCCAGCCCAGCTCTAACTGGCTGCAATTAGCCAGAGCTAACTCGCCCTGCGACAGAGGAGCGAGGATTATGACAAATTCATTTCTATTTTCCAGCCCACTAAGCCTCGAGTTTGTGCTCAGTGTTAGCATGAGAATGGGACGGGGCTCTGTGAACCCCCCCGACCTGCTGACCCTTCTCCCCCGAAATGAATAGCAGGACTCTCAGTCTCCCCAGCCTCTCCAACCAAGCCCGGCAAGGCCAGGATTCCTAATCAGGGTAATTTAATATATCTTAAGCCCCCGGCGGCTTTATTTTCTCTCCTTTTGGAGTTTGTTTTAGGCATTCACAGCTCTCACCCCGTCATTAGAGCGCCTTATTTGACTGATGTAAGGAGCTGCTATGAGACTAGCAGGCCCATTGTATCCCCCACATAAGCTGGGCTTCCCCGTAATTAGAGTGGTATTCCCAGCTATTGAGGCCTTTCATGCAGGCAGAACAAAAACTCCCAGGAGATGAATATTCCTCAACTATCAGCTCCCAACCTAGAGCAAATATCTGGGAGTTAGAGGGACTTCTTGGCCAAAGCTGCTAGGGAATCACAAGAAAACATAATTCTGACTGGTCAAGCAATTACAGGATGCAGATGAAGAGCCAGATGGGTGTCTATAAACGCACACCTTCACAGAGTCATACAAACTGAGGACCAGACTCTTTCCAAGTACAAACACACATTCAGATACAACTTTACTGATACATCAGACCTGGCATACCTGGGCAAACAAACGATCCATTCAATCTGAATGTTCAAGCACCTACATTGTACACGGCTCTGTATTAGTCCTTGGGGATTCAAAAAATGAAAATCAACTCAGCCCCTGGCCTCAAGGAGCTTATAATCTAGCAGGTGAATAAAACATAGGACAAAATGATGGAAGATTTGGAGCTAGAAAGGATCTTATCAATCAACCCTCTCATTATAAAGATGTTGAAATTGAGTCCCAGAGATATAAAGGTTAAGGTTAAATAGGCAGCCAGTGACAGAATAAAGATTTGATCCCAGGTCCCATGACTCGAAGAGGCAGCTAAGTGGCTCAGTGAATACAGCGCTGGGCCAGGAGTCAGGAAGAAGTGAGTTCAAATGCAGCCTAGACACTTATTAGCTGTGTGATCCTGGGCAAATCACTTAACCTGTGTTTGCCTTAATCCACTGGAGAGGGAAATGGTGAACAACTCTAGTATCTTTGCCAAGAAAGCCCCTTGAATAGTATTGGTGTACTATGGGCCACGAGGTCAGGAAAAGTCAAATAAAACAACCTATGGCTCCAAAACCAGCACTCTATCCAAGCAGTCCCTACCTTCCAAAAATAACGTTTTTATAAAATAACTAAAATTCAAACTAGAAACTCAAACTTTAAAGTCAACATATATTTATTAAATGTTCAGTATATCCTTGGCACTGGGAATACAAAGACAAAAACAAAATGCTCCCTATCATCAAGGAGCATATATTCTACTTGAGGGGAGGGGAGAAGAGAAGAAACTATAACATAAAAGGTAATTAAATACATTTTTTTCAAAATAATAAAAAAGAAAATGATTAAGTGTACAAGAGGACAAATAGTGCTCTGAGGGAATTAATTACTCAGAGTTAATCAGTTTTAGATTCAGATGGGGTACATGAATATGTGCGTTTGCCCTTCCCTGACAACATAGGGGTACAGACATGAACATTCCGACTCAAAGGTCAGATTTCTACTAGCAAAAATAAAAATGGAGAATTGAAGTAATTATCTCATTAAGATCAAAGCTTTGCCTGAATTAGTGAGATTCCTTGGTTTTCCACTGGCCACAGGTGAGACTCCGGATTATACACATTTTGAATAATCTCTTATATAAGAACGTTACCAGAAACCTCCTGAAGATGCTTTTGGACACAGGTGGAGGCAGATACACAAATATCATAGTTAACACATACAAGGCCAGCTGGATTAACACAACCACTCTTGTTCATGCTTCTGGATGAACATTCTACTACACGCTTACCATTTCATGCATGAAGCTGCAGACACATAGTCTCACACAAGAACCCATGCTACTTCTGTGGTCTGTATTGAATCTAACACACACGGCAAACTCCACAATACTAAAATAGATTGGCATCCTTGAAGCTCAGAAAGGTATAAGAAATATTACTGTCTCTAACTACCGACCCCACAATGAGCAGAGTTGGCCACACATCCACTTTCTTGGACCCAGAGAAAGAATGACAAAGTGAGTCCAAACTGAACTTTCTCACAACACAAGAAAGCTGCAGTAAGGAGAATAGAGGAGGAGTTGTTCTGTGTATCTTGAGAGGTAGAAGCAGAACAAATGGGTGGAAATACAGAGGACTAGGAATGAGACTAGGACCAGGATAACTTGAATTCTAGTAATAAGTTTGGCCACTAACACAAGCTGTGCTGCTTAAACAAGTCATTTGATCTCTCTAGAACTCAGTTTCCTTGTCTGTTAAAGAAAGACAATCACACTTCCCCTAAAGACCTTGTAAGGCTGCTATGATGATCATGTGAAATAAATTTTTTTAAATGCTTTATAAGTGATTGCTAATAATATAAGGAAGAATCTTCTAACAATTACAGCTGTCAAGCAATGAGTTCCCTTGGAGGATAGTAAGATCCCTGCCATTGGAAATATTCAAGCAGAGGCTGAATGACCATCTCTGTGTTTTTGTAAAGGTGTCCTTGCATAGGTTAGGGGGCTCAACTAAATGATCTCAAAACTCTTCATGACCCCATTTGGAGTTTTCTTGGCAAAGATCCTGGAATGCTTTGCCATTTCCTTCTCCAGCTCATTTTACAGACAAGAAAACTGAGGCAAACAGGGTTAAGTATTTCCCAGGGTCACATAGCTAGTAAGTATCTGAGGCCAGATTTGAATTCACGAAGATGAGCCTTCCTGACTCCAAGCCATGTACTCTGTCCACTGCACCACCTAGCTGCTCTAATTTGATGACTAGAAAGATTCTTATGAAAGACTGAATTCCATTCTCACCTCCATCCCTGTCACAGTCCATTTTTAGAATCATGTGGTTGTCTTGGTCTTCAGAGGGAAGAGGAAAAAAGTCCCAGTCAACCATAGACTCATTTAGTCCAATCCTTTATTTTTTTAGATGAGGAAAATGAGACCCCACGAGATGAAGTGACTTCTTCACAAGTAGCAGAGATGGGAATTGAGACCTGATCCTCTGAATACAATCCAGCTCCCTTTCCACTGCACGACAAATACCCAGAAAAGTATGAGGCAAGTAGCCAGAGCAAATAATAGCCCACAAACTCAATGTGCTCCATTTGTATTGACAAAAATCAAGAAATCTAGAAGGAAGCCTATAGAACACTGTGTAGAACCCCTTTGAAGGATTTACAGGACCATATAGGCAAGAGCAAAAGGGGATGAGGAGGTGTATTTGGGTTGCAATTGAAAAGATCACAGATCTATTGAAGCATGGTAGTGTCTTTCCTCAGCCAAATCCTCAGATGGGCAGGCATTGTAGAGTCACTCAGCTACCTCCATAGAGGATCAATGTCTCCGACCATTCCTCTGCCTCGCTTAGTAAAGCCGACACAGCCCCTAGGACATTTCTTGACAAGGGTCTACAAGACTTCAAAGGATATTCTAAGGAAGTTTCTTACACCTTCTAATTTTCCATTTTTTGTCCAATATTCTGTTCACTTGGAAAAGTTGTGGAGAACAAAGACTTTCTGCCTAGTAACTGGGCCATCCTGTCTTCTCACTGATTAGGGCTTGGTTCAAGCCCCTTTGTTTTGAACAAGTTGAAAAGAGGAATTATTCTCCAGATTAACTATTTTGTTTCTGGGAAGGGTGACAGGGGGCTGGAGAGGAAAAGGAATCCCATTTTGTTTTTCTGAGGTTACATGATCTGATTCTGTAATATTTAATATATTGCCACCAGGGGGAGCAAAAGACACCTTAGTAATGTAGCTTGGAATGAATTGGAGATCCAGTGTAAAATTCCCCACCTCAACCCCTAATTCCAAACATTACAAAACTAAGAAACATTAAAGTCTAGAATGGGCTCAGGTAACTTTACTGCAAGTCTGACACCCTTAAGTAGGAGCAGTATCATCTGTCCTGTGGCACAATTGGGGACATTTAGAGAGTGACATATAAAATCATTAAGAGGCAGGAAAAATGGAGAAATCTTAATTACTATTTATTTTTTATTGTGTCAACTGATTGTATATATAATTCGGAACCAAAAAGAGAATTTAAGAAGACATCTCAAGTGTTGACCCATTCACAAAGGGAGACGAATATCAGCACATACTTCACACTTATTTTATAATTATAATTTATCCACCCTCTTTTCCTCTAACCTCATTGTGTTCTAGAGGTAACTGCTGGATTCACGAAGGCACAAATTATAGTAGGCCTGGTCAAAGTAGAAGGGATTTGACTGCATGAAGTTCAAATACAGAAGATTGGCCATGAAGGGATAAGTCTTTTCCCACCCACCAAAACTAATGAGGACCTTATTTTAAGGCACCGAGATGTTTTACTTTGTATTATTGGCTTTTTGAGGTATTGATGTAATGAATCCATAGAAATAGAACATGGAGGACCTACTTCACTTTCTATATCTCAATGCAGATGCCAAGACTGTTAGATATTCGTATGAAGTTTCTGTCTGCGCATATTGGGGCAGGGGTCTATTCTCTGTCTTCCAAATCTCAGCATGTATATGAGAATCCTGTTTCCTGTGACCCTATTCGCAGGTTTGCAACTATAGAGGAGACCAACTAACTCCGGATAGAGTTTCAGCAGCTGAGAAGAGGAGCTAATTTGAGACTATTTGGTTTTAAAATAGATTTTATTTTAAATACCCAAGCTACAAACAACTCATCTTTATGCTAATTAAAAACCAGTGCCATGTTTCCTTTTTAAAAATACCAGAATCAGAAGAATATTAAAAGGAGTTTAAAGTCTTTTTTCTCTCTGGCCAACCCAGCTGCTTTTGAAGGGAAAACTGGGGCTGGGGGGAGAGGGGTGGGAAGAATTAGGAAGGGCAAAAGGAAGAGGGAAGTCAAAAGAGAAGAAGGGAGGAAGAAATAATGTTGGCTAACCTACTGACTCTGAAACAGGGGTTCTGGATTTCAGGGGGCAGTAAAATTGGATGGGAAAATTTATATTTTCACCAATCATTGTTTTCTTTGGTAATCCTTTGTATTTATTTTATCTTATGCGTTTAAAAACATTATTCTGAGGAGAGGCATCATCAGACTGCTCCAGGGGTTGAACACATAAAAAAATGGTTAAGAATCCCAGCTCTAGAAGGAGAATTGTTGGGGTGTTGGTGAAAGTGTACTGGGAGATGAAGACTTCACGGGATCACAAAATACTTTCCAAATGGCTATTCAAAAATAAGAAAGCAAATGACCATGGTCGAGTTACCTGACCTCTCTGGGCCCCAGTTTCCTAATCTGTATAACGAGGGGGTTGGATTAGAAGATCTGTCTAAAGTTCTTTCTATCTTTACATCTATAATTCTATGAAGCTCCTGTAAGTTCCTGAGAGGAAATTCACTGAGAAGAGAGAAAAGGCACAAAAGAGCACATTTTCAGGGAAGAAGGATGCCCCAGGCTGGGCTAGGTGGGCCCAGAAAATGTTGTAGCTGTGGCCACAGATTAGAACTTGTGTTTATTTTCCTCTTTTCTAGCGTTTCAAACTAGAGTTATCTCTAACCCTACATCACCCTCCTTCCCATCCTACCCCTCCCATGCACTAGCCGAGGCATTGCAGACTCCGGGAAAGCTCAACACGTTGTGGGACCCCAGACCAGGATCAATCAGCCCAGGAGCCCAAGAAGAAAAGTTCCAGCCTCGCCAATGAGCTCTTTACTGAAATTTCCAGCTTACAACTTCGGAATGATGGCCAAGGTCTGTGAAGCCATTGAGTGGCGTTTCCCGTGATAATTCAAAAGTTCGAAAATATATGTATTTATCTTCCTGCTCTCCATCCCGTGGCAAAACTTAACCTATGGCAGTATTTCATTTTGGGTGTGTCTTAATTGCCTTTAAGGGCGGGGAGCTTCTGGAATCACACACCCCTGGAGATTTGGTGGGCGACGCGTCTTTCGTTTTGAATGATTTCTGGGTTCTTGCTGCTTCTCTGACGCTAGCCAGAGCGTAGGTAACCTCTTCACCTTCCTGGGCTGCAGGTTTCTCATCTGTAAAACAAGGAGGCTGGACTTTAGAGATCAATACCTCGCTCAGCACGGTAATGTAGGCACGCTACAGGGGCCTGGGTTCCGAAGATGACTCTGACCTCAGCCCAACTCACATCCCCTTCGACTTTAAACTAGACTTGATTTAGCAACTACTAGATGTACAGCCTTGTGCAAGACGCTGGAATGGGGAAGGAGAAGAGGAAAAGGGCACGAAATAAGTCTCTATTTTATCTTAGGTTTCTCCTCTAAGGGAACTCCTTGCTTTCCCTGGCTGAGTGGGAGTGAGGGAGAGAGGTTGATTAGTGGATAGAGGGTTCCTCGGAAAGAAGATTTGGATTTAAGTCCCACCGGGGACACATACTGGCTGTATGATTCTGGGCACTTAGCCTCTCCGTGCCCTTTAAGAATGTAAATTACCAATTAGGTGCTGACCTGCATTGGTTCAGGGAGTTTCAATCAGTAGGTATTTATTAAACACCTACTCTGTGCCATGCACTGCAGATAAAAATACACTGAATGAAGCAATCCTTACTTGCATGAAGCTCACATTCTAATATACATATATACATATGTGTATGTTTGGGATACATACATACACGCTTGTATCCCCAATACACATATACATACATGTATGTGTATAGACAGAATAAAGAGAATAAATAATAAAAAGAATAAATACAAAATAATTTCAGGAGAGCACTAGCACTTGCTGGGTGGGGGGCAGCATCAGGAAAGGCTTCAGGTATGGCTTAGCTGCAACTTGCCAGAAAATCGTATGAGGTGGAGGTAAGAAGGAAGTGCATTGCAGGCATGGGAGATTACAAGAGCAAAAGCTTGGAGACTGAAGTCTTCTGTGAACAATAGAAAGGCCATTTTAACTGGATCAGAAAATGGGGGAAAGGTGAGTAATGTGCAATGAGGCTGTAGAGAGAGGCTGAGGTAAGATGTGAAGGGATTTAAAAGCTAATCAGAGGGATTTTTATTTGATCCAGAGACAATAAGAAGCCACAGAAATTTATTAATTAGGGGGATTATATAGTCAGATCTTCACTTAAGGAAAAGCAGTGGCAGCAGCGTGGACTGGAGGAGGTGGGGGAGGCTTGAGGCAGGGAGACCAAGTAGGAGGCCATAGCAATAACTAAGGAAAGTTCTTTTAAAACTTCCTCTCCTGGAAATTTCCTATAGGAGTAAAATCACAGACCCAGTCTCTATCTCTATTCTCGTCCCTTAAGATTTTTCTCAATTGTCTCCAGCCCTTCTTTCAGAAGCTAGGTCTATATGGCGCAAAGCAAAGTAGCGAGCTTGGCCAGAAGTGGCTAGGTATACACAGGAATTAAACCAACAACAGGATTCTTTTCTCTTCCTCCCGGTTCTGTCTCTTAAGATTCTGTGTCCGCCTGACAGTCATTGTGCATAGAATTGGCTGGGGAGAGGGGAGGCGGGGAAGGTGCTGCAATATGGTCAGATCAGAAACTGCAACAAAGAAGTTCGATTTTGCACTAACGAAAGTTAGAATGTAAGATACACTGCAGGTAGAGTTCAAAGAATTCCAGACTGACAGATACTGATAGCACTGAGATCGATTCTAGTCATAAGACGAGACCAATAAACTCTGTCTTCATACATTTCGCATTTCCTTGGCTTTCTTAGAATCGCTGGAAATTCCCATTGCTACTAGCTCTCCAGGGAAAAGTGGATCTTCACAGCCGCCGATATGCGGGTAAAGTCGCCAGAAGATCTTGCTTTTGAATTATAGAGGTCTCTGATATAAATATGAGAGCTGAGTATTCAGTTCCTCTAGGATTCGGTTTACTCGACTCCCAGAAATCTCTTGCGTAATTGACCACAGTGCATTTCTCTTGCAGCTGGAAAGAGAGGCGCTAGCTTCCTGGACTCTTCGGGGCAGCCACCATTGAGAAGAGAAGAGGTGAGCTGGGGCGCAAACTCCTCTTGTTCTCTCCCAGACTACCCCATCTAGCTCTCCTTTCAAAGCAACTAGTAGGATTGATGGATTCGCCCGAATCACATTCCTTCATTAGGGTAGAGTTGGGTGAAATCCTTTCAATATGGCCTCTCAAAGCCTTACAAGTGAGAGCGAAACTAGCATTCTATAGATCTAATGCCGGAGCTGGATAGTGTACAGCAAATGGCAAGATAAGATGATTTTTGGTGTATTTAAGTTATTGTTGTTGTTATCAGTGGCAACAAAACATCACATAATGTGTTATATCCAGTGACTTCACCTCAGCTCACAACTATCCAGATATTAACAGTGTCTGAGTCCCCACTTCTACGCTCTTTTCCCCAGTCCAGCCAACACAGAGCTCCAGCGTCCTAGGGTCCAAGTCTAAATCTCCAGTACCGCGAAAGAAGCTTCGCTCCTAGTGGAGAGGATACTTGTATACAATGGCTCTGTTACCCTCTGGACTAAAGAGGCCTCAGGAACAAAGGACCAATCAAACTGAGGAACTCAGAAAGTTTCTGGGAACGTATGGACATACCCAGATCTCAGAAACCAGAAGTCTACCGTCAAATTGCCAGTCAAATCCTTCGCTTTTTCCCCTTGGGGGGGAGAGAAGGGAAGAGAAGCAGGGAGGAGAGGACAGACTGAGAAAGGCCAGGAGATTGGAGCTGGCCGAAATTCCGGGCTAGCTTCAGTAGGGGACCTGGGCTCTCCAACCCAAAGCGCTCAGGCGCCTGGAAAAGTAAATTGCGTTGTTTTCTCCTGCAGCGTTCGGTTATTTGCCACCAAAAGTAGCTGGAAAATTCAATCAAAATCCTCTTTGATTCAAAAATGACTTTGATAATTGAAAAGAATGAATTTTGTTTTTTCTTTTGTCAGAATTATTCTATGTTGCCTCAGGAGACTAGTCTCCATACCCTTGCACTGACGCCTCACTTATGTCCAAGCTTCTTGATCTAGGCTTGAAGGTTCTTGTCTTCCCAATCCCACTTCCAACACCTTGCTACACTGCACACATACACCAGTTTCAGCACAAGGGTTCGGTCCCAGCTCAGAGCCAGCGCGGATGCGCTTGGTTCACAGGCGGTACTTTCTGCTTTCACAAAAAGTACTCGAGGTCAGAACAGGAGAAGGAATAGCCTCCCTACCCTTAGGACTGGCAAAAATGCAGTATCCGGGAATCACTAGGTCTTGAATGGGCAAGACTGTGTTCCCCCTCAAGAGCTTCCTTTCTCCTCCTTCCGTAAAGTTTCAGGTGCTATAGGACTGTGTCCCAGTTTCGACTCTCTGACCAGAGGCCTTG
The DNA here is from genome assembly GCA_028646595.1 of Phalanger gymnotis. Classification (NCBI taxonomy): domain Eukaryota; kingdom Metazoa; phylum Chordata; class Mammalia; order Diprotodontia; family Phalangeridae; genus Phalanger; species Phalanger gymnotis. Next base: position 94,384,371 of record CM053624.1, on the reverse strand, counting down.
GTCTGGGCCATTTTTCCCCCCAGTGCACTCTATTACGAAGAAAAAGTTGCAGTGAACCAAATCACAGTCTTTTCACCGCAGTGAGTCACACCCCTCCCCCCTTTTTGATTTGGAATTTCTCGGGACTAGGGATTCTGGACAGAAGCAACACTGGGTCAATGGTTTCTGGCTTCCTGTCCGGTCTCTGGGTCTTTGACTTCTTTTTACCCTGTAACTCGCAAGAGCCAAGGGGAGTACTAGAAGGAAGGATACCTTTAACAAGGAATAACCTTCGTTTCTTTCCTTTTCTCGCATCCCACCCAGCCTCATTATTCAAATGAACTTTATCGATCTTTTCTTTATCGGTCATTTCTTCTCTTGAGAGTTCCAGTGGGTATGGAACTTGATAGAGTTTGTCTCCGGGGATTAAGGGTGAGGCACTGGTGACCTCCAAATCAACAGGCATTTCATTTATTAACGCCTATCATGCTAGGCACTGCGCTAAGTGATGAAGATAAAGAAAAGAAAAAAAAAACAACCCCTGCCCTCAAGAAGCTCACAATCTAAAGGGGGAGACGACATAGAAATAATTAGGTACAGACAAGAAACCTAACAATAAATTGGAGATATCTGAGCGGAAAGGCACAACATTAAGGCGCCAAGGAGTTTTTACTGACAGGTAGAAGTCAAAGACGATTTCTCTCCAAATGAGGAAATGGGGGCACTCAGGTTTAAACGACTTGCCTGAGGTCGTACATTATTTCAGTGGTGGGGTCACTACTGGAACCTAAGTCCACCTCCAATTCATTCTCTTCTCTCTTTAAAACCAGAAACTGTCTTTTGCTTTTCTTTGTATCCCTAGAGCTTAGCACTGTGGCTGGCCCGTAGCTTAATAAATGCTTATTGACTGACTGTAGGCGAATTTTAAAATTTATTGAAAAATCGTTCCTTTCTTTCTCTATTAGACCACTTCAGGGTCCATGCTCTTCAGCCTGGAGGGAGGGTGGGGCTTTGGAAAAGGGAAATTAATCCCTTTATTTTTTCCCAAGACAGGATAGTCCAGGAAAGGCCTTTTACGCTTAGAAATAGGGAGAAAAGAGGGGATTGCTGGATTGGAGAAAAGTCTGGCAGGATCTTAAAAACCACCCTACTTTATAATCTCTTTGAAGGAAGGACTTTGAATTTGGGAGAGGGAAAAGAGTCAAAGCCAGCGACCAGGAAGAAACCTGGGCCGAATGGAGAAACAATAGTCTATTTGTAGCAACCTACCTGGGTTTTAATATGACCCAGTAGTCAACGAGGATTAAAATATCCTCTTTGTGAATTATCCTTTATTCAAGCCTTCACTTTTCTTTTTTCTGCTGCAGTGAAGTTGGTTTGGGGGTGGGAAATTGGTTTGTGATTCTTTCGGCATAAGGAAGCAAAGAGGAGAGAAATATCACTGCCTCCATTCTCCTATTCTTTCTCCTTGTGGCCGATTCCAAAGACGTGGCTTAGACACCAGTCCTGCTCCTATCATTCCATCTCCAAGTGCAATATCATACCTGAAACCCTTGCCCTCTGAGATTTCACCTAACACTCCCACTCTTTGACCTGGTTCCAGGAAAAGGAATACCCGCTGAGTCGAATTTCTGTCTATCAAATGTGATCGAAAGAGATAGTGAAAGTGCCCTGTACGTGGTTTCTAGAGGGCAAAATGGAACCGAGAGCCCAGGGTGTGGGGGTGAGTTTTTTTTGGGGGGAGGAGTGTTTCTGAATAACTCAGATTCGCGGTAGAACTCGGCAATTAATTGTTCATTTCTCCCTTTAGCCGTGCTTATTCTGCGGCACAATAGCCTTAGAGCCAGGGCTGAACTTAGACTTATCAATATGAAAAGAAACTTTTAAAAGACCTTTTCCAGAAAGAACTTCGCTACAAATACTGGTTCGGTTTTAATTCGCTTACAATCAGAAATTTACAATCCACATTTAGTAATAGGAAATATTTAGAGAAAGTTTGAGTCTCACCCTCGGGAACATTGTGCTTCTAGGACCTAGAGGACTGATCACCTCGTAGGCAAAAAAAAAAAAAAAACCTCAGGAGTTGGAAGGAATTTTCTAAACCAGGGGTTCTTAACCGGAAGTCCGTGGAACCCCAAGGGTGGATAGATTGCAAAAGGGCTTCTGTGAGCTGTTTGGGGCGGGGATTACATCTTTACTTTCACTAATTTTTAGTTTCCTTTGTAAAAAAAAAAAGTTATTTTCAAAAGAGATCCATAAGGTTCACTAAATCGACAAGAACCCCTGTTCTAAGTAATATCCATATTCCAAACCTCTCGTTTTACTGATGTCGCCCAGAGAAGTGACTTTTCCAGTGCCACACAAAGACTAAGAACCCAAGCCCTTTCCGACTGCGTTTCTCTTTCGTGCCCTCTTTCTACGTCTTTATATTCTTGAGGGAGGAAAACAGCACGGTTATGATCCCGTTAACGGGCAGAGACGGAGGCGCTGTCCAAAGCCATGGTGCTGAAACTCATTGAAATACCACAACTCCCATTATTTTAGAGGCCAAGTCCAAATCTGGTATCACAGAATCATAGATTCAGAGGTGAAAGGCTCCTTATTCCAAGTCTCTCCAAAGGAACTTGGGATTTCAGGTCACTCCTTCATTGGGAAATAGTGTCGTTTATGGGGCTGAAAATTGTGGTGTCAAGATGGTAAGTGGTTAGGCTTAGAGGTTAGAATTCGGTTGTCTCTATCCGAGGTGAGCCAGCCCTAACGGATTTGGCATTTATTCTTTCCCAGGCGAAAGGTTTATAAAATTTTTTAGACAAAGAAAAATAGTCTTTGTGGGGTGGGATATATAAGAAGGGAAAGCGAAAGGCACTTACTTTCTAGGAGATACATTGCTGGGGTATTTAAAATTCACAGCAAAGATTCAGCATAAAAACCTTATCACTGACCCCTCCATTCAGATCTGGGTTAGAATCCAACTGAACAATGTTAAGACACTAGGGAGTCCTAGAGGTACTTTCTGGCTAAGGACTCTGAAAATATTCTTGCGACCCTGCCTGGAGTTTTTGTTCTCAAAATTTCTCCCTAAATCCAGGCTGGTGAGTTGGTGGAAGACCCCAAACTATCTGTTCAGGCAGGGAGTTCTGAGAAATTTTTTCTTATAGTGGTCCAGGGATAAATCCAGTAGCCAGCTTAGGAGGATTCTCACCCACGTACACTCTGGAATGTACAAAAATATCCCAGAAATGTAAGCGGGTGCATATCTCGATTGAAGAAAACCCGACTTGGTGTAGAAGAAAGCTAATTGTCTCTCAGAACAGAGATGAAACACTCTTGACCCTTGTCAATAAATATAAAACCCATCTCAGACTTTGCCTGGATCTCTTCCTTTCTCCTGACAGACTAGTAGACGGCAGAACGGTGTTAGTTGTGGGAAATTAAGGAAATGGCTTTATTATTTGAAATTGGGAAAGAGGGAAAATCCCTAAATCTCAGAAATTTCTACCTGTTTTTACCTGTCCCACAGTAAATACCGGTGAAGCAGTGGAGAGGATTCTCCATTTCTCGGTAAAATTGGTCCCTCCCATTCTGGTTAGCCCAGTACCTACCCCTCCTCCTCCCCCCCCCACCCCAATCCTTCCCTGTTGAGCTTAACAGATTTCTCTGCTCTGCAATGAAGGAAGAGGCAGGCAGCCTAGCCCTCCAACAATCTGGAGTGGAGCCAACATTTATTTGTCCAACAGCTCATACCGAGGCCCCTGGAGTCTTGGGTTTGTCTTTGTGGTCTGCACAACTCATCTAACGTGTGAAAAGCTCCCGAGTCTAACAGTCCACCAAGGTTAAACTCTCCAGAATAATTGGGGAGTGAGGGTGAGGAGAATGGAAGGCGGAGGCGTGTGGGGGGAGGTTAATTCATTTCCAAGTCATTTGGATTCAGTGCAGTTTTACTTCCTCCTGAGTAGACCTAGCCTAAGCCTTCCCTTCCCACGGCCTCTGCTAGACCATCCAGACGCTTCTTCACCCTCCCAGCACCGCACTAGGAGCCAGCCGCAGGAGCATTCTGGGTAGTGACATGTGAATGAGAGACGCCCGTCAGCTGGCAAATGAGAAATTGCTCCGCCGACTTCCGCTGCATGTGGAATCCTGGCAGCAATCACGGGAAACTCCCCCCACCGCCCCACCCCCACCCCCCGGGCAAGGGAGTCGCACAGTCGCGCCCTCTTTTTGTGAAGATAGGGCGGCAGGTGGAGGGGTCCTGAAAAGTGGGAGCTACTTCGGGCAGAGAGACTTTCTGGGAAGGAGTGTTTTGTCTTTGGATCTCCTTCGGCTGTTGTCCACTTTCTACTAGATGCCAAAACCTAGGTCTCTAAGAGAAACGTCTCCAGGACCCTTGGGGGTGGGGGGAAGGGGGATGGAAGCAACTAATGCTATCTCCTCTAACATCACCATAACCAACAACCATCACTACTACCACTATCCCGACCCCTCATTCAAAAAAAAAAAAATACACTCCATTTTTATATCGGTAACAACAGTTTAAAAGAAACTCAAGGTCTGTCCTCGAAAGAAGAGCAGATTCACTCTAATCAGTGGAGACGAAGTGATTAGCATAGAAGGGTAGTTCTACTGTGGATTTTCACTATTTGAATAATTTTCACTGTAGCACTATCATTTTTTCTATGATTGTCCATCCAGTACTGCCCAGAACAGCATGAAGACCCCAGAATAAGGGAGTCATATTTGTCCTTTGGGAGAGAAAAGCCAATGGAATCCTGAGGATCTGGATCCCAGCCCTGGCCCATCTGGGAGGGGAATAAAAGCAATTTATTCATCTCATTGATAGAATTCAAGTCAACAGCCTCAATTCCAAGGTCTCTCTGTTCCAGGCCAATGATCTGACTTCTTCCTGTGGCCCTTGAAAAAAGAAACTTTCCTTACTATTATTACCAGATCGGCCAACAGAGAAGGGACTTTACCCCAGTTTGGCCAAGGTTATGGAATCTGCCATTTTCTGGCAATATTATGTCTTCCTCATGGACAGATAAGCCATCAGTTTAGGTTTTGTTAATTATTTGCTATTGGATAGAGTGTAGATGCAAACATAGAGTGCAAAAGGACCTTAGACATGATCTAGTCCAATCTCCTTATTTTATAGATGAGGCAACTTGGGCTCAGATAGATGAAATCATTTGACTGAAGATGGGTCTCGGACTCTGGACTCAGGACTTTGAAAAAGCCTAGTATTTATTAAATGCCTACTATGTTCCAGGTAAGTGCTAACATTCAGCCTAGTGCTTCCCCCTCCCCCCCTCCACTTAAAAACATTGCTTCCCTATTAAAGCATCAAAGTATACTTATCCCTGGTTACACTAAAATAACAGGAATGTAAATCAAAGGAATACTTTCCAAAGTACATTTCAGGACTTGACCAATATGCTTCCCATCCTAACTTGGTTTATGTCAGAACTATGTGAGTATCATTGATACACTTTTCTTCATCTCCAATTCACAGCCAATCTATTTCCAATTTGCCCCTTCTCATTTATAGAAATAAATTGTGTCTTATTTGGCCACAATTTTTTCTCATTCCTTATAGACTGCACCTGCTCTGCAATCATTTCCTTTGCCATCTTATAGTCCCTTTTCTCTGTCACTTCTAAACTCTGAAGGAGAAAAGGGTGTTCCTTCTTGGGCCTCAAGTTTATTCCACTGTTTTTGGGCCACTTGTTCTACTACTGCTAGAAATCTTATTCCTGACATCAAGAAATAATTCTTAACAGTTTTCTCTATAGTCGAAACATAAACTCTTCACTAATATTAGTGTATTTTAGATTTTCTGTTTTGAACAAGCTATTTTCACTGACCCTAGCCAGTTCTCAAAGTTCATTCTAATTCCTAGGTTTAGGTTCACTTGTTCTAATCTCAGTATCCTAGTGAAAAGAAGATTTTCTTGGAGTCAGAAGATCTGGATTTTGTGTCTTCCCCTATGGTTCTGTCCTCTGAATCTAAAATCTCTTCTCCGCATGAAAGCCCTTCAAATACTTGGAGAAGGCTATCATATCCCCCCAGTTCTTCTTTTCTTCAGGCTAGACATGTTCAGTCCCTTCAACCAATCTTCATATGTCATATACCCAAGGCGCTTCATCATCCTAGTTGGCCTTTGATCATGTTACAGCATCCCCCTCCCCCACAGACACACACACACACACACACACACACACAGAAGCTTTCAACGACTCGCTGTTTGTTACTCATAGGTTAAATATAAACTCCCCTGCTTCAAAGATCTTCACAAACTGGTCCCTACTTATCTTTCCAGTCTTCTTACACATTACTCCCCACCTCTTTACAATCCAGAAGTATTGGCCTGCTTGCAATTCCTCACACACCATGCTGCGCCTCCTGTACTTGAAATGCTCTCCTCCACTCATCCATCCCTCAGACTCCCTGGCTTCCTTCAAGATACTAAGTGCCACCTTTCTCGGGAAGCCTTTCCTGGCTACTACTGTTGTTTTTCCCATTGGAGTATACATTTCTTGAAGATAAGGATGTTTTTTTCTTTGTATCCTCAGGCTTCACACAATTCATGGTAATTGATTAATGCTTGTTGATTGATTGACTATTTGATAACATCTTTTATGCCACTCCTCATTCACAAGCCATTGTTGGTAACATGCCCCAGCTTGCTTATACCCAGTATACCTCTTTCTATCTTTGTCATTTGAGTTGTGATTCTTCTGAGAATGTGATATTCCATAATTTGTATGCATATTGCATCATGAAGAGAAATCTAGTATTAGAGAAATGAGCTCTCATAGCAGAGAACAGTTTGTGCTATGAGTAGGGAGTACTCATTCAAAGTACTATGAAGTTTCCCAGAGAGAATCTAGCCCGGTCTCCTTCTGTTGTTCGATTTTGAGTCCAGAACATTATCTATTTTTAGGGCTTGTCCAAGAGGACATGCTGATGACAAAACTTCAAGGGGCTGCCTCCTTAAATGTATGTCATAATCTTGCAAATCTGTATTTTTCTTCCACTTTGTTTTTCTAATGTGAATAGTTGTAGTAACCTGGATAATTATAGTGATCTCTGTGCGACAAATTTCACTAGTATCTTTGTAGTGCTCTGAGGCTTGATGTAATCAGTACAATACCTCCAAAGAATAGTATCATTTGGATGAAGATTCTTGTCATCAACAGGATACCTTTATTTGGACTTTCCACAGGACATATTCTGTGATGCTGGGTAATATCTGTTGTGAATTTATGTCTCCTCATTTTATTTAGCAGATTGTTGAATAAAGTTGTCTCTGTAGGCATGTCTATTGTAGAGGCTGCAAGTATGATTTTGATGTACCCTACGTGTTGGCGACACCTTGACTGAGGAGAACCCTCAAGGCTACATTTTACTGAATCAAATGCTTTCTTAAAAATGAACTAACAACAAACACGATGTGATCTTATGTTCTTTTTTTAATCTTGTATTCCTTATACTTCTAGGTTATATGAACCTCATAGAGATGTGGGTGGTTTGTTACAGAAAATCATCCGCAAAAGTCTGTTTCCTGCTCAGGTTTTCATCAAGGTTTAGGATACCCTTGATGTATGCATAGATTTTTTAAAATAAACTTTTATTGCTATCTTTTGCTTTTATGCCATCTACATCTCCTAGTGTATTCTTCCTCTCTCTCCTTTCCAGAAAGTAATACCTTAATAACAAAGAATAAAAAGGAGAGAACAATTCTACAAAACTAACAAATATATCAATAAAACAACATTATATGCAGTGCTTCACATCCACAGTTCCCCACCTCTGCAAAGAAGCTGGGAGTGGGGTGCCTTCTCATATCTCTTTGGTGCCAAGCTTAGTTACTAGAATTTCAACATTCGGTTTTTATAGTCTTGCTGTTGCTGTTTCTACCTAAACTGTTGTAGTTATTGTGGATATTGTTTCCTTCATTCTTTGTACTTTAAATAAGTTCAGCTAAGTCTTCCCAAGATTCTCTGTATTTTTCTTTTCTTATAGCACATCAATGGTCATTATGTTATTGTACCACAATTTGTTCAGACATTTCTCAATTAATGATCATCTACTTTGTTTCTGATTTTTTGCTATCTCGAAAAAAGCTGCTATAAGCATGTTGGTGTATATGAGGCAGGCCTTTCTCTTAGTCATTGACTGTTTGGGGCATATGCCTAGCAATGGCATCTCCAGATCAAAGAATATGGAACTTTAAGTCATCTTTTAAAATAATTACAAATTGCTTTCCAGAATGGTTGGGCCAACTCATAACTTCAACAACAATGCATTTATCCACTGAATCACACACCATCTTTCCAAAATTGACTATTCCTGCATTTTGTTATCATTGTTAATTTGGGGGGGGGGTGTATTCTTATAGCATAATAGCATTCCATCATATTCATGTACCATTAACTTGTTCTGCCATTTCAGGAATTGATGGGCATTGCCGCAGTTTCTTTGTCACTACAAAAAGAGTTGCTATAAATATTTTTATGTGTATGTTCTTTTATGCCTTCTTTGATCTCTTTGGGGTATAGAGCTACTGGTAGTATCTACTAGTCAAAAGATTTCTCAAATCGCTAGGTCAAAATTTAATAACTTTTTGGTCACGGTTTCAAATTATTTTCCAGAATGGCAAGGCAAGCTGATGGCTTTTTTTAACAGCCCCTCCAAATTTGCAGTTTTCCTTTTTTTTGTCAACTTTGCCAATCTGGTGAATGAAGGGTGGGTCCCCAAAGTTGTTTTAATTTGTGTTTCTTTAATTATTAGTGATCAAGAGGATTTTTCATATAGCTATTGATAGCTTGTATTCCTTCTTCTGAAAAGTGCCTGATTGTATCCTTTAAGCCAGATTATCAATTAAGGAATCTCCCTTATTCTGATAAATTTGAATCAGTTCCCCATGTAACTTAGAAAGGAGACTTGTTGCAATGTTTTTTCCCCTCCTTTACCTGGTTTTCTTCTACTTTATCTGCATTAGTTTTTTCATAAAATCTTTTTAATTTTGTGTAATCAAAATTATTCATTTTACCTTCTGTGTTTCTCTTGATCTTTTGTTTTTGTCATGAACTCCTTATGTATAAATCGGACAATTAAATTCTTCCTTACTCCTCCAGTTTGTTTATGAAATCACCTTTTATAGCTAAGTCATATGCCCATTTCGAGCTTAGTTAGGTATATGGTATGAAATGTTGGTCTACAACTATTTTTTGACCAGACTGCTTTTCTGTTTTTCCAAAAGATTTCATCGAATGAGTTCTTACTCCAACATCTGGGATGTTTGGATTTATAAAAAACTAAACTACTATGCTTGTTTGCTTCTATACCTTGTGTACCTAATCTGTTCCACTGATTAATCTATTTCTTTTTATTTCCTTTTTTTTTTTTGGTGGGAGGAAGGCAGGGCAATTGGGGTTAAGTGACTTGCCCAAGGTCACACAGCTAGTAAGTGTGTCAAGTGTCTGAGGCTGGATTTGAACTCGGGTCCTCCTGACTCCAGGGCCAGTGCCATACTCCCTGCACCACCTAGCTGCCCCTGATCAATTTATTTCTTAACAAGTACCCAATGGTTTTAATGTTTATCACTTTGCAGTATAGTAGTTTGAGACCTGCACTGCTAGACCCCCTTCATTTCCATTTTTCTCATTATTTCCTTCGAGATTCTTGACCTTTTGTTCTTTCAAATTAATTTTGTTATTATCTTTTTCCAGCTCTATAAAGTAAATCTTTGGTAGTTTGATTGGTATGGCCATGAATAGGGAAATCATATGGGGGTAGTATTGTCATTTTAGTTATATTGGTTCAGTCTACCCATGAACAGCCAGTATTTCTCCAATTATGAAACCTGTATTTGTCTTTTGTAATTGTGTTCATATAATTTCTCTGTGTGTGTTGGCAGGTAGACTCCCAAGTATTTTATACTTTCCATAGTTAGTTTAGATGAAATTAGTTTTTTAGTTGAGTCTCTAGGCTTTTCTAAGTGTCCTATCATTTGCACAAAATTGATGATTTTGTTTCCTCTTTGCCTATGATTATTTCCTAAGTTTCTTTTTCTTATATCATTGCTATAACTAGCATTTCTGTCACTAAGTTGAATAGTAATAGTGATAATGGACATCCTTGCTTTGCCCCTGTTTTCGTTGAAAAGGCTTCTAGTTTATTCCCATTATAGATAATGCTTTAGTCTCCTTGCTAACATTTTACTTAGATTTTTTTGCATTTATTATTTATTTATCATTATTTATTAAGGATATTGGTCATCAGATTTCTTTCTCTCTTTTGGCTCACTACTTTAGGTATCAAGACCATATTTGTATCAAACAAAGAATTTGATAGGACCCCTTCTTTTCCTACTTTTCAAAGAATTTATGTAATATTGAAATTAATTGTTCTTTAAATGTTTAACAGAATTTTTTTCTTTCTGTTTATAGCTTGTTCAATTTCTTTTTATGAGATTAGGCTATTTAACTCCTTCATTTCTCATTCGGTTAATGTGAGTATTTTATATTTTTGTAAATATGTATTCATTTAATTTGGATTGTCAGTTTTGTTGGCACATATAGGATAAAATATTTCCCGATAATTTCTTTTATTTCTTCTTCATTGGTTGTGAATTTGCCTCTTTCACTTTTGATACTAGTAAATTGGTTTTCTTTTTGTTGTTGTTGTATCAAATTAGCTAATGGTTTTTCCACTTCATTATTTTTAAACAACTTCATAGTTTTATTTATGAATTCAATGTTTATTTTTAGGATTTTAGTGTTTAACTGAGAATTTTGAATTTTTGTTTTTCTAGGGGTTTTTTTAAGTTGCATGACCAATTTGTTGATCTGATTTTTCTTTGTCTTTAAGTGATAAAAGCATTTAGAGACATAGTTCTTCCCTATGTACTGCTTTGACTTCACCCCCCCCCAAATTTTTGTATGTTGTCTTATTGTCAGCATTTTCTTCAATGAAATGATCAATTGTTTTATGATTTGTTCTTTGATAAACCTATTCTTTTGAGTTATCTGATCTCCAAGTTTAATTATTTCAGTACTTAGTACTGTGTTCCATAAAAGATGCATTTAACATTTCTGCTTTTCTGTATCTGTTTCTGCATCTGTTGAGTTTTTATGTCCTAATACATGGTCAATTTTTGTAAAGGTGACATGCGCAGCTAAGAAATATGTATACTCCTTTATATTTCCATTCAATAATCTCCAGAGGTTTATCATATATAACTTTTCTAAAATTCTATGCAGATCCTTTGCTTCCTTTTTTTGGTTAGATTTATCTAGGTCTGAGAGGAGGTAAATTATATTTATATATATATAATTATATTATATATATATCCACTATTATATATATAATATAATAAATTAATATAATATATATTATATATAATATATAGCTATATATTATATGTAACATAATAATATATAATATATAATAATATAATTAATATAATAATAAAATATATAATCCACTATATATATAATTATATTATATATATATATACATATATCCACTATTATAGTTTTATTTCTCCCCGTAACTCATTTAATTTTTCCCCTAAATATTTAAGTGTTATGCTATTTGGTTCGTATATGCTTAATATTCATATTAATTCATTATAATTGGTACTTTTCAAAAAAGTGAAGTTTCCCTGTTTAGTTCTTTTAATGAAGTGTATTTTTGCAATTGTTTTTTGAACTCAAGCTATCCCTGACTTTTTTTTTAAACTTCAGTTGAAGCTTGATAGATTTTTCTCTACTTCCTTATTTTAACTCTTTGTGCATCTTTCTATTTCAAATGTGTTCATATAAATAATATATTATGGGCTCTGCTTTCTAATCCATTCTGCTATTTTCTTCCATTATATGAGTGAGTTCATCCCATTCGCATTCATCATTATAATTGTTAATTGTGTATCTCCCTCCATTCAGTTCTCTTGTATTTTTCCTTTTCTTTGTTTCCTGCTCCCTCTTTATACAGGAGGAGACAGTGAGAGAGAAAAATAGCAGTAGCATTTATATGGTGCCTTAAGGTTTTAAAAACAAATATTATTTCATTTTATCCTCACAACCACCTTGGGAAGTAGGTGCTGATATTACACTCACTTTACAGATGAGGAGACTGAGTCAGACAGAGGTCGAGGCTTTCACCTGGTCATATAGCCAAAAAGCACCTAAGAAAGGATTTTAATGGCAGTTCTTCTTGACTCCAAGACTAACACTCCTTCCACTACACCACCTAGATACCTAAAGAAGGAGTTCAGCACTAGTGCTTTCAAATTGGTTTAATCTGCCTCCTTGCCTTTCTTCCTTTTCTATCACCCAGCATTCCATAACGAGTTTTTATCTTTTTAAAATGTCTCTTTCGAGATCCTCTTTTAAATCCATCTCCTTAGTTAGGGTTTATTTTGCTTAAAACTAAGTCTTTTGTTGATCTACCCTTCCTCTTGTTCTCCCCTTTCTTATCTCCTATTTCTCTCCTGTTTCCCTGCTGAGTGAAATGTATTTCCATACTCAAATGACTGCGTGCACATATTCTTTTTCCTTTTATCAGTTTGGATGAGACTAAGGTTCAAGTATCACTCACTCTCTTCCCTGCCTCTTTATTTGTATAGTCTCTATTTTTATACTCCAATTACTTGAGATACTATTCTTCATCTTTTCTCTCCCCCCCCACCATTATATTCATCTTACCCTCCGTTTCCACTTTTCTTTTATGTTCAACAAAACATAACAATTATTTCCAGACCCTCAGTCTAATTAGACACCCTCTAGGACCCTTTATAAAGATAGATTTCTGAGGGGATACATGTATCATTATCTCCTGATGACAAAATGTAAACAATGTATATGGGTGCTTGCTCCTGTCTACCTTTTTATGCTTCTTCTTGACTCCTTTGTTTTCAAAGGTTTGGTGCAGTTCCATTCTTATCATTAGGAGTGCTTGGAAGTCCTTCATTACATTGAAGATCAATTTTTGCCCCTTTAGGATTACACTCAGTTTTGCTAGGTCTTCCTTTGATACATAGTCTTGGTCCTCTTTTAATCCCTGTGCACTGGAAAGCTCTATATCACACTGCTGGTGAGACCCATTTTCAGTATCCAAATATCTCTATCTCTGTCTCCCTATGTAGATCTGGGTTGAAAATATGACTCTTTCTGAATTGCCCCCCTGCATTTCCCAGTCAGGATACAGTCTGTTTTCTAGATCTTTGTCCAAGAGTTGTGCTAGGGAGCTCAGCTATACCTTGTCCTGCTACTGTAACATCTTTGCTCCACTGCCTTCATTTTATAGATGTAGAAATCAAAGGCCAAGGAATCTAAGAGTCTTGACCAAAGTCACATAGTTAATAAGTGTCAGAAGTGTGATTTGAACTTAGGCCATCTGAATTCAGAGCCATGTTGACTCTACTAGCTAGGCTAAGAAATTATACACAGGTGAATCATTCATAGCTGGGTTCACAGGTTCTTGTGTTCTCATAGGATCTGGTTCTATTGGTAGACAATTCGTATAATCATCCTATCATCTGAAGAAAATTTTTATGAGAAAATTCCACCCACCTTTAACACCTCTATAATCTTCTGAACCATTTTTTCCCCTATGGGGTCAAATTTGGTTCAGGTCTCTTGGCCTTCTGGCTGTCAGGTATTTTCTAAGCAGTACCATGGAGCTGATTTCACCACCACTCCTGTCCCTCCCTCCACCCCCAATCCCTGTCTCTCATCAGTCAGAATGGCCTTTCTTATTTCCGTCACTTTTCATGTCACATTAACCACATATCTAGCTTCCTCCTAGCTTGTTGGTCTATTTTTTACAAAAAATTATGCCACATTCTCAACCAATCAAGAACAGTCTCCACTGTATAGGTGAACCTTAGTACTTCACCATACAGGCAGTCGCTGTCTTCTTGATTCCCCTTCTCTTGTCAAAGTAGAAGTAGCACCCAATATAAAAGTCACAATTTTCCCAAAACCAAAATAAATACCCAAAGTCATAAAGCTGCCATATTTTTTCACAGGCTCATGGGTTGGACCCTTTCAAGAGTGTGGTCAAGCTTATCATCATCTATGCACTCAAACTTCAACTCTCCTTGTTTTCTCTACCCAGATCCTTATCACACCTGAAGTCTAATTTGATTAGCAAGACACTTGACCAGGAATCTTGTCTTACATTCTACTAAACTAGCCCAGAGAAAGGGGAGGGCAGGTAAGCAGCTGGGAGAAAGAAGAGAGATGAATATTGAAAGGGGGAGCATGAATACTAGTGTCCATCCACCTGTAAACACAACCACCAGTGAACATAGAAGAAAGGGAGGGGATTAACAGGAGGGGGCTGCGTGACTGCAAGGGCTGGTGAGCAATTTACTGGAGGAACTCATTTGGTGAGATCTATTCTGAGTTAATTAAAGATGGCTGACAGAGGTCATCACCATGGTAACAATTAAGGCCAGGAAGGAGGCCTCGTTAGGCTTCATTTTAACAACACCCGTTATTTTTAACATAGAAATCTGAGTGAAGGAGGGAATTTCTAGGCCATTTTCTTTTTCTTTTTGCTTTTCTGTGTGTCTGACCAAGCCCTAGAAACTTCCTTATTGATAGTATAGGCAATAAGGAGAGTAAGACGGAAGTAGTCACAGGAGTTCCAGTGTCCTCCAGAGAAATAAATAAGCAACAGGTCTCTTTCTAGTCCTTTGCTTTCCATTCTTACTCCCTGCTCCTCTAACCCCATCTCACGTCTTCTTACTAGTAGGCTGTATAGAGTCTATCTATACTAGCCTAATATCAAAGAGAAACTCCACTGTCTGAGTCTGAGTTGGGGAAGGAGAATTGGAGTGGAGTACCAATTTATTCTTTAAAAAATTTTAAATATTATTTTTGTGGATACATTTTTATATCACATACATCTCCGAAAAACCTCTCCCTGCTTCTACCTAGCCAGCCATTTTTATAATAATGATTTTTTAAAAAAGGGAAAAAATACATTAGTACAACTAACCCATCAGTTATCTGATAATATATGCAACATTTCATAAATACATCCCCACGCCACTGCAAAAAAAGAGACAGAAATATATTTCCTCAACTCTTTTTCAGCTTGGTCATCATATATATAATATTTGGTTTCCTTCTTTTGTTCTTTCTATTTACATTGCTCTAGTCATTGTGGTTCTGTTTGCTTCTGATATAATCTTCTCACACTTCTCTGAATTCTTCATATTAGTTGTACAATTATATGCCATGACATTCATGTACCAAAATTTATTTTGCCTTTCCTCAATCAATAGACACCCACTTTGTTTCCAGTCTTTTGTTGCTATGAATATTCTAATGTACATGGGACCTATCTTTTTGCTTTGGCAGTTTATTTTAAAAATAAATCTTTGTTTTATATTGCCTGTATTTCCCCAATATACTTTCCCCATCCCCTCCTAGAAAGCCATCCCATTTAATAAAAATTGGACATTTATCCTTTTAAAAAATCAATAAATTTTGTTTTAACTTAACACTTCCAACAATCTTCCCCCTACAAAATGCATTCTCCCCCGAATAGTATTGATTAGCGGAAAGAAGGGATACATCTTAACTTTGACAGTCAGGTACTACTACTAACTATTGTATATGACCAGTGTTTTGTCCCTTTTTAATGTTGTATTTACACACCTTATTGTTGTCATTGCTTATATTGTTCTTTTGGCTCTTTCTCACTTTGCATCACTTCATTCAAGTCTTAACTTATTTCTATGAATCCTTCATTTTCATCATTCCTTTTAAATGCCAGTTTATCTTTGACTTGAACTATAGCATAGGGCAATGGGCTAAGAGTGAGGACTCCTGTGTTCTATTCCCAGGCCCACAAACCAACTTACTTTGAATGACCTTGGTATTATAACTTCTTTGGAGAGGCAGAGTGATATGATAGAAAAAGCACTGGATTTTAAGAGTCAAGACTCCTGTGATCTAGTTCTGGCTCTGCCTTTAACAAGCTCTGTGACATTAGAGATGAGAAACTTGACCTCTGTTGACCTATTTTTCCACTAAGAAATGCATTAGTTGGACTAGATCAAATGGTCTTAACCTTTTTTATGTCATGAACCCTTTGGCAATTTGGTGAAACTTATGGACCTCTTCTCTAAATAATGTTTTAGCTGCATAAAATAAAATATGAAGGAAAGGGAATCAATTATTTTGAAATACAATTTTCAGGAACAGGACAGGATACCGTATGTGGGGGGGGGAAAGGGAACTGTGAAACACTACACTAAGTCTGAGGGAAAAGAACATCCACCTACGGACAATCTTGACCACCCAAATGTAGCTTGGGGCAGAGACCAAGGCTGGCAAACCACAAATTGCCCAGTATGAGAGAAGGCTGAGGTGCTTTGATAGCCAGTCCCCAAGGAAACCTCAATCAGAGGGGAGGAAGTCAGAACATGAGCAGTAAGGGAAAATAAAGAGGAAAAAGACTGAAATTACCAAAGATTTCAGGAAGAAGATAGCTCAAAGGCCTTGAACATAAGCAGATAAATCAACAGAAATATAGTTATCAAAATATTTTTATGAACAAGTTCATGGACCCCAGGTTCACTAATCCCTAGTCAGTAGGTGAGCTAGCCTACGTGTTCTGGTCCTCTCTAACTCTGACAGTTAAAGATTAACCAATCCAACTCTCTATTTTTTTCAATTGAGGAAATTGATAGGTTAAGCAAGTGACATACCTAAGGTCATTCACCTTTTTGATGACAAAGCCAGAATTTAAACCCAGCTCTCCTAACTCTTGGTTCATGCAGCTCCTTAAGGTCTTATTGTTTCATGGTCCTAGTAACCTACAATTTTCACTTTGTTAAGAATTTCCAAATTGATAAAAATCAGTGGGATGTAGGTTAAAGGCCCATGCTAGCTTCTTGGCTCAGTTTGATAGCAGTAAGCCACCTACTTCTCCAGAGTAGGAGTTACTAGGTAGTGGTTGGGGTGGGTGGGTGAAAATGAGTTAAGAAACTGACACATGCTTCTTGAAACTCTGATACTTTTCTAATTTCTTGGGAGAGAAGTCTCAGTCCTTATACTTCTATGTGATCTTAAAGTACTTAAATCATATCTGAAGGAAAGATTGGTGCTTGTTTCATTCTACAGATATTGACAGAGGTAACAAATGCAGGAGTCATGATGTCTCTGTGAGAGTCCTGAGAGAACTGGTGTGAATGGGCCCTAAAAATCAAGGTATTCTTTTCATGGGATGATGAGGGAATGAAAAGAAGGAAAAGAAGGGAGGATGATAAATATTTTCAGTTTAAAATAACTGGTTCCAAATCCCTACCAGCCTCCTCAAGTAGTCCAGTATTAGATTTTTATGCCCTAGCACATGGTCAGTTTTTGAGTATGTGCCATATACCACTGAGAAAAAGGTATACTCCTTTTTATCCCCATTCAGTTTTCTCCAGAGGTCTATCATATGTACCTTTTCTAAAATTTTATTCACCTCCTTAATCTCTTTCTTGTTTATTTTTCTTTTTTTGAGGAGGGAAGGCAGGACAATTGGGGTTAAGTGACTTGCCCAAGGTCATACAGCTAGTAAGTGTGTCAAGTGTCTGAGGACGCATTTGAACTCAGCTCCTCCTGACTCCAGGGCCGGTGCTCTACTCACTGCACCACCTAGATGCCCCCTTTCTTGTTTATTTTGAGGTTAGATTTATCAAGTTCAGAGAGGGGAAGGTTGAGGTCCCCCACTAGTATAGTTTTGATGTCTATTTCTTCCTGTAACTCCCTTAACTTCTCTAAGAATTTGTATGCTATATCACTTGGTGAATATATATTAAGTAATGATATTGCTTCATTGTCAATGGTGCCTTTTAGCAGGATATAGTGTCCTTCCTTATCTCTTTTAACTAGCTCTATCTTTGCTTTTGCTTTGTCTGAGATTAGCATCACTACCCCAGGCAGTCCGGTATTAGAGCCGTGTAGGAGTGTGAGACAGAACACTCACAGTTTGTGAATTACTCTTTTACTTCTCCATTACTGTTTATTGACTTAGAGTAAAAAAATGGGTTTGAGCTCTGATTCTGCCAACCATTAGCTGTGGGACTTTTAGCAGATAACTTAACCTCTCTGAGATTTTGTTTTCTTATTGTAAAATGAATTTGGTGGTTTTGAAATAACTTTCAATCTCTAACAGGCTATGAGTCATTTCACAAGCAATGAGATATATTCTTCATCATGCTGTGAGAAGTGAGCTATGCACCCATCCTTAGACACTATAAGTATTTAAGTGTATGTGGGGGTGGGGTAGTAGGAGGGGGGACTACCCTCCTTATTTGCCATGCATGCAGTGAGATTGCTAAGAGGTGTTGGTTCCATAGAACCAACATTCCTTGCAGCTGAGAGTAGGCTAAAAAGGGTATATAGGTGTCAATAGGCAGAGCCAGGAAGTACACACCTATAGAGTGAATCTTCTGGAACGCAAACTACACTTCTCCTAAGGAGTAATCTCAAATTGGCTGTGTAGCTAGTTGATCAGAAGTGGTGTCAATGAAGCCATGGGTATCAGCTCTATGCCCGTGTGAATCTGTTACCCCCCTTATACTCTAAAGCCATATACTGTATTTCTAACTGTAGAGCTAGTCATAAGAGTTACCAGGTGAAAATGGGTTAGAAGTATGGCCGAACCACTGCAAATTCGTCCCCATTGCCTTTCTCCCCACAGACCAAGGCTAGCCAGGGTAACAGATTGCTTGATACAGCAATGACAAACCCTTGATTTAAAAAAAATTGAACTTCAAAACCAAATAAAATGGGCATTTATATACACACACATATACCTACATAGACACATGCAAATGTATATATGTATATACATATATGCAACAGACAAAGAGAATGATACATGAAATCGCAGATTGCTATTACATCATAGGATTTAGAGCTGGAAGAGTTTTTAGAGATTATTTAGCCAAACTCCTTAATTTACAAATGAGTAAACAGATGAGACCCCAGAGCAGCATGGGAGCACTGAAGAGTTCATGGACAAAAACATCAATTGTAGGAACTACAGCTGATAGTGGGGAAGTGATAGAGGGATCTCATGACCCTTAAAGGACTTCTTGGACCAAGTGGAAACTGGCTTCAAGGAGCCACAAAGCATGGGGTCATTATGTTCTTCACTGGTACCCTAAGATATGTGGACTGTGCAGATTCAAAGAAGGATAATGATGCTCTATGGACTCTGGGTGGTATGACCCCTAGACTCCTAAGTCTAGAGCAGGGGTTCTTCACTTCTATGATCTTTCTAAAAATATTTTAATTGTATTTCAATGTAGTTGGTTTCCTTTATAAAAATGTTTATTTTATTTTATGTGTTTAAAGCATTATTCTGAGAAGGGGGTCCATAGTATTCACCAAATTGTCAAAAGGGTCCATGGCACAAAAAAAGATTGAAAATCTATGATCTAGAGAATTGTATATAAATTTCTTCTGGAGGGGTTTAAGAGAGCTGATTATAGACCATGCATGTGGGAGGCTGCATGTTTCTGTAGCACCTCATACAACTTTCTCTTTGGGATACTGGAGTGGGGCATCCCAAGCAGTCTTATTAGTCTGAAGGACTTAAAAAGTCCCTGGGAGAGCGGGACTCAGCAGAGAGGAATAGAAAATTACCTTAAATTTTTATGGACTCAAATGTAGTCCTTTGTATTTTGAGCTTTTGTCAAGTTAATAAAATCTAATATTTGAAATCATTTTAGTCTGAGTTCTTGCATGAGAGCTGGAGGCCCTTTCTGAAAGTAGAGACCTAGACAGGAACCAGATTCTGATATTTCTATAGTGAGGGTTCAAGGCAAAAAAAGGAGATATGTAATAAGAAATCCCAAAGATTGAACCCAGGCTACGTATGTTCAGAACTTCAGGTCTAGACCACAGGTTACATATAGGCTGTATGTAGGGAACAAGAAAGAGTGTGTAGCTATCAAGGCTAACACTATGGAGTCTGGCTTGGGGGTGATTGTTTTCTTAAAGTCATAACTGTTGAAACAAAACAGAGAGCTAGACAACCAAGTCCTAGGCTTGCTCTGCAACTGCGGAGAGAAAAGAAAGCAAATCTCCACCTCAATTAGGTGAAGTATCCTTGCATTGGGCCAGCTAAGCAGTGCAGTAGACAGAGTGCCAGGCATGGAATCAAAAAGATTCATCTTTCTGAGTTCAAATATGGCCTCAGAAACTTACTAGCTAGATAACCCTGGACAAGTCACTTAACCCCATTTGCCTCAGTTTCCTCATCTGTAAAATGAGCTGGAGAAGGAAATGGCAAACCACTCCAGTATATTTTCCAAGAAAACTTCAGATGGGGTCATGAAGAGTTAGATATGACTAAACAACAACAACAGCAAAATCCTTGCATTAAATCCAATAACATAATCCAAATTTCTATACTTCTTTAAGGTTTGCAAATTACTTTCCTCCCAAAGACTCCATGAAGGAGAGGACTCTGGGAAGATGGTAGAGTAAGTCAGAAAACTTTTGGCTGTCCAAATTTGCTCCACAGAACAAGGCTGAACATTGCCTCAGTGGGAATGTAGGGCAGCAGAAATAAACAAGTCAGAGTAAAACAATTAGTCTTCTAAGACAACCTAAGAAGACCCCAGGAAAGACCTGACCTCAGGCCAACTCAGTGGAATTAATGAATGATAAGCCCTGGGAGCAGTTGAGGTTGAGCGGCAGCTTCAGCCTTAGAAGCTTTCATTGCGTGAACAGTGTGGGAGTCTGACGGCTGTGTAGGAGATCAAAGGACCTTCCACTGTCAAGGGATGCCAAGCACAGCTGTACTGACCAGACTCATCCTGGGCTGGCCTGGCCTGCTGCTTTGAGGGAGAAGGAGCTAGCACACACCTGGTGAGTGTGGTAGCAGAGAGGCAGGGACCCTGATGGTTGTAGGCACTTGCAGGAGAGCAGAGTACCTGGTTTCAGTTCCAGGGCAGAGAGGACAGCTGTAGTTTGCAGCCAGCCAAGGGACTTAAGGGAGCAAGATCATTTGTGGGACAGCATGATGGGAGGCTCTAACTGTGGCTTAGGAGTGGAGAGGAGAGCCCAAGGTTGAACCCTCAGACAGACCTCAGAAAATAACAGTAAGAAGGAACTGAGACTTGGGGCATCATTCCCCACACCTCAGGACTAGAACTTGATTACATTAATAGCTGCTGAAAACAAAATAAAACAAACAAAAAAAAATAAAAATGAGTAAGCAAAGGAGAAAGAACCCAACCATAGAAAGCTGCTATGGGGATAGAGAAGTTCATATTCATAAGAAAATAATGGAATTAAAAAAACAACAACAAACATTCATTTTTCAATGAGAAACATCAAATGGTCCTAAGCACAAAAAGAGTTCTTGGAAGAACTTTAAAAGGACTTTAAAAATCAAATAAGAGAGATTGATGAAAATTAGGGAAAAAAGAGCAATCCAAGAAAATAATGAAAATAAAGTCAACCAACTTGAAATGGAGAATCAAAAACTTAAGAAAGAAAATAATTCCTTGAAAACTAGAATTGCATTCTAATGATGTTCTAAGACACCAAAAAATAATGAAACAAAATCAAAATAATTTTTTAAAAATAGAAGAGAATGTGAAACATCTCATCAGAAAAACAACTGATGTGGAGAACAGGTTGAGGAGAAATAATACAAGAATAGTTAGATTACCTGAAAATTATGATTAAAAAAAGAATCTTGATATGACATTACAAGAAATTATCAAGGAAAATTTCCCTGAAGTTCTAGAACAAGAAGACAAAGCAGAAATAGAAAAAAAAATCCACCAATCACCACCTGAAAGAAATCCCGGTAGGAAAACTTACAGGAATATCATAGCCAAGTTTCAGAACTCCCAGGTTAAGGAGAAAATATTGGAAGTAACAAGAAAAAAGCAATTTAAATATTATGGAGCTACAACAATGATTACACAAGACCTAGCAGCTACTACACTGAAGGACTGTAGGTCTTGGAATACTGTATTTCATAGAGCAAAAGATCTGGGGTTATGACCAAGGGTAATTTACCCAGCCAAGTTAACTACAATCATGAATGGAAAAAAATGGACATTTAACAAACTGAAAGACTTTCAGGTATTTGTGACAAAAACAGCAGAACTTAAGGGAAAATTCAACTTATAACATCCAGGAGAAATATAATGTAAACATTAAGGACCAATTATAAAGGACTCAATAAGGTCAGGTTGCTCACTTCTTATATGTGAAAATATCTGTTCTTTTGTGACTGCCATTTTTATTTGGGTAGTTTGAAATAAAGACTTGAGCTGACCTGAGTATGATAGAGTGATTCTTTAAAAACCTGTGTAGGGAGAGATTAAAAAAGGAACAATTATCTCATACGAATGAGGCAGAAAAGGAAAAATGATACAGAAGAAGCTAGTAGGGGGAAGTGTGGGTAGTGCTGAAACCTTTCTCTTATGAGGAATGGGTTAAAGAGGGAACTATATATATAGAAGTAGTAGAGCAGAGGAGTGAGGAGGGATAGGATGAATAGGGTGAGTTGGATAATGAGGAAAAATAGGAAAGAGGAAAATATACAACAAGTAATTGTAACTTAGAACATGAATGGGATGAATTTACTCATAAAATGGAAACAGATAGCAGTTTAAAAATTTGAATTCAACAATATGTTGCTTTCAGGAAACATTATAAAAATGAGAGATACACACAAAGATAAAATAAAGGGCAGAAGTAGAATTCAGTAGATAAAAAGGACAAGGATAATAATCTCGATCTCAGACAAAGTTAAAACAGATTTAATCAAAAGTGAAAAATAGAGGACCTATGCTATGTGTCAGCACTATTATTCAGTATTGTTTTAAAGCATTTAAAATACCTAGACAGCATAAAATATCTGAGTGCTTACCTGCCAAAACAGACACAGGAACTATATGAATATAAACACAAAACATTTTTATACAAATAAATTCGGATCTAAATAATTGAAGTAATATTGTTCCTGAGTAGGTAAAATCAACATAGTTTTAAAAATAACAATTTCACTTAGCTAATGTTTATTCAATGTCATCCCAATTAAATTACTAAAAAATATTTTAGAATTAGAAAAAATAACAAAATTCATTTGGAAGAACAAAAGGTCAGGAACTTCAAAGAAATCAGGGAAAAGAGATGTAAAGGAAGTAGATGCAGCAGTATCAGACCTTAAACTATATTATAAGCTGAGAGCATTGTTGAAGTATAAAAAAGATAATTTCAATTATTTTAAATTAAAATTTTCTTGTATATGTAAAACCTATATGACCAAGAATAGAAGGGATGCAGAAAGTTGGAGGAAAAACTTTCATAGGCAATCTCTCAGAGTGTAATTGGGTTGGAATATTGCTGTGGTGTAGGAAATGAGGAGCTGATTGGTTTAGAAAAACATGGAAAGAGTCAGACTTATGAAGGAGGATACTATCCGCCTTCAGAGAAACAGATGATACTAAATAAGCATAGTACAGTCTTACGTATATGTGTATGAGTGGGTATATGTATATATATATATATATATGTGTGTGTGTGTTTATAGATGTCTATATATATGTATACACATGTATGTGTATATGTCTATACCTATATCTATCTATCTATCTATCTATCTATCTATCTATCTATCTATCTATCTATCTATCTGCATATCCATACTTAATTGTAGCCTTCTTTAGTATTGGGGGGAGAGGGAGGGGAAAAATAAAGTAAAAAGTGCACAGCAGAGAACAAAAGAAAACCAACAACAAAGCAAAGAAAAACTGGGCAGCTTTGAAAACAATGTGTAGTATTTATTATATAGGTTTTCTTGAAAAAGAAATTTATTGTTTTGTATTGAATCCTCTCTTATGGTCTGCTGTGTACATAGCATTTTTTTTTCTTTTATCATTTTGTATTTAAATAAAATTTTTTTAATTACAAAAAACCCCAATAACTCCATGATAAAAGTACTAAAAATATCACCGACTCCACTTTACAATTGAATTAACTGAGCCTAAGAGATGCTAAGTGATTGAGCCACGGTCAGTAAGTGCAGGAGCTAAGATATGAAGCCAGTTCTCCTGAACTTTCTAGATCCAGTATTCTTCTTGCCATTTCATGATGCCATTCCCTCAACTGCACAAAGAAGCAAGCCAAAGGAATGGAGAAAGGGTAGTGAGTGGAGAGACTTCTATTGGCTGGCAGAAGAAAGGGTCACTTAAATAATTTGGCAGCCTACAACCAGCACTGTATGGAGCATACATTCTAAGAGGGGAGCCAACATGTAGGTTCATAGATGGTATACACAGAGTAGACAAAGGTAATCTAAAGGGGCAAGGCGTTAGCAGCTGGCCAAGATCAGGAAATACCTCTTGCAAAAGGTGGAATCTGCATTGAGTCTTAATTTTATTTATTCATTTGTTTGTTTGTTTATTTAGTTACGGAGGCAATTGAGGTTAAGTGACTTGACCAGGGTCACACAACTAGTAAGTGTCTGAGGCCAGATTTAAACTCAGGTCCTCCTGACTCCAGGGCCAGTGTTCTATCCGCTGCATCACCTAGCTGCATCTAAAAGTCTTAAAATGAACCAGGGAAACTAAGAGACAGAGATGAAGTTACAAAATATTCCTGGGATGGGGGAAAGCCAGTGCAAAGGCAAGAAGAAGGGAGATGAAGTATTCTCTTCTCGAGCACAAAAAGGAGACCAGTGTCACTGGATTATCCATGGAAGCAAGTAATTATAAGAAGACAGGAAAGGTAGGAAGGAAACAGGTCATGAAGAGCTTTAAAAGCCATATATTTGATTGTGGAGGTAATAGGGAACCATTGGAAGTTATAGAGCAGGAGAGTGACGTGGTCAGACTTATAATTTAGAAAAACACCTTAGTAGCTGAGTGAAGGATAGATTAGAGTAGGGAGAGAGCTGAGGCAGAGAGATCAGTTAGGAGGCTATTGCAACAGTCTAACAAAAGGGGACGAGAGCCTGAACTAGGGTTATGACTATGTGAATGGAAAGAAGGCAGTGTATATGAAAGACATTATGATGGTACAAATGACAAGATTTGGCAATAGATTAGATATATAGTCCAGGATGACACTGCGGTTTCCATCCTGGGTGGCTAAGAGGATAGTGGTGCCCTTGGAAGGAGGGGGTGATTTGAGGGGAAAGACAAAAAAGTGCTTGAGCGTGTTCAATCCTATAGGACATGGAGTTTGAGATGTCCAAGATGTCCATGCCTCTTGGAAGCTCTCAGTAGGAGATGTGGGACTGGCACTCAGGAGGGAGATTAGAGCTGGATATAAAGATATGGGAATCATAGGCACGAAAGATGGTAATTCAGTCCATGGGAGGTGATGAAATCACCAAGTGAAATGGTTGAAAATAAAAAGAGAAGGGGGCCCAGGACAAAGTCTTGTGGGACACCTACAGTTAGAGGATGTGACTTGATTGAAGAACCAGCAAGGAAACTGACAAGGAGCAGTCAGATAGATAAGAGGAGAACCGGGAGAGAATAGGATCATGAAAATCTAGAGAAGAGAGGGCTTCCAGACCATTCATCAACAGTCTTAAATGCTGCAGAAAGGTCAAGGAGGATCAGAATGGAGAAAAGGCCATTAGATTTGGCAAATAAGAAATCACTAGCAATTCTGGAGAGGACAGCTCCAGAGGTCAGTGGCCACATTGCAGAGAGTTTGTGTTTGTCCTTCATTTTAGAAGAGGACCATGACATCAGGGAAATGATGACATGACTTGCAGTTGACTTTGATTTGAGTGAGGGTGGGCAGTGCAAGGTCATGAGCCTCACTTTCTCCTCCATAGCCAGCTGTGTCCGGGGGCCTGATATTCACCAGGATGACTGGAGATGGCCCAGGATGCATTGTGAGACCCTGGCCCTTTTAGGCTAAGGTCTTTTCAGGTGCTCACTGTGAGTGAGGTAATGCTTCCCAGTTTGCAGAGAGTTGAAAAGCCAGGGAAAGGAGAGGAAATCTGGAGGCACTGACTGTAGAAGGCTTTCTCCAGCCACAAGCTTTGAGACCTGTGGCTAAGTCACATCACTACTCTGGTCTTCATTTTCCCCATCAAATAGGAGGAAGTCAGACTAGATGGATACTAATGTCCCTTTCAGACTTAGATTCTACATTCCAATCCTTTTTTTCACTTCTGGAGATAAGCACGTTGGCACATGTGGGCGCCTGTCTCTTAGGTCCATAGAAGCACTGAGGAGAAGAACTTCAAGAAGCCCAACTAGACCTCTTGATCCTGATTTCTAACCCTCATCACCCACCCAATCTGCCCTACAGAGATGCTACATCTCTGTTTCCTCTTCATAAATAAAACTCAGAAAATCCCTTAGAAAATAGCCGGCGGCCAGCTCACTGAATGCAAATAAAGCTCTGGCACCCCCAAGAGACCTCCACTTGGCTCTCCCTGCCTCTGCTTAAAGTCCATAGGTATCTACATGTGAGTAAGGATAATAATAAGTCATTTAGATAGCACTTTAAGGTTTACAAAATGCTTCAATGCATCCTCGTTTGCTACCTTGTGAGGTAGGTAAACCAAGGATTATTAACCTCATTTTCTAAAGTGTTTCAAGCAGGAGGTATTGGCAGCAATGAGAAAAGTGGCATCGAGTCATGCAGGAGGGTGGATGGTCATCCTTAAACTGTATATTTCATTGTTAGCAAGTATTACGAAGTGCAAGGAACATTGGTTTTGGAGCTGTCCACAGGGCTTTGGCTCAGGTCCTGGCTTTTCCACCTCCCAGCTGTGTGGACTTGTGGGAAGCCCCATCTCTCTGACCCCTTTTACCTTATCTGCAAAACTGAGTCTCTTTGGCCTCTGGAATTCTGTGATTCTGTGGACCATGGAGACTTCTTGGGGCCTTTTCTGTGGGGCCTGGTCTGGGATCAATCCACTTCAGGGCCCATTGTGCTGGTAAATTCATTTTTCATCCTTTGGATTATAGAATGTTAGCCTTAGATAGGACCTTAGAGATCATCTGGTTTTTGTTGTTGAGTCATTTCAGTCATGTCCAACTCTCTGTGACCCCATTTGGGGTATTCTTGGCAAAAGTACCAGAACGATTTGCCATTTCCTTTTCCAGCTCATTTTACAGATGAATAACAGGCAAATAGGATTAAGTGACTTTCCCAGAGTCACATAGCTAGTAGATGTCTGAGCCTGTGTTTGAACTCAAGTCCTCTGGACTTCAGAGCCAGCACTCTGGCCACTGTGCCACCTAGATGTCCTGATCATCTAGTATGCCCTCATTTTGTAAATGAAACTGAGGTAGTAATAGACAAAACGATTTATTTAATAAAGTGCTAAGGGTGAGCCAAGAGTGAGTGTGTCTAGAGAAATGAGTCTGTGCCTCACAGGTCCTCACAGGACAGAATTGTTCATCCTCAATATTCTCCCCACCATTCAATCGGTCAGTCAACAAGCATTTATTAGTCACTTACCATAAAAATATCAGAGGAGGGCAAAAGATAGTTCCTGATCTCAAGGAATTCACAGTCTATGGGGGAGACAGCCTGAAAACAACTATGTACAAATAAGTTATCTACAGAATAAATTGGAGATAATCAATAGAAGGAAAGCACAAAGCTGATCCTTAGGCCAACCACATTCTTGATTATACTCCTGAATCTCAGGAAGGGTTTTTAGCTTAGCCATTTTGAGAAGCATCGGTGTGTTTCTCCTAGGATCCTTCCTAGTAGTTCAAAGCCCTGCATGACATAAAGAGAGTTCCCATAGTCCTGGGGAGAAAAGATACCACCAGATTTCCTGAGTCTAAGGAGAACTTTGGGATGGGAGAAAGAAAACCTCAGTGATGCCAGCTGTATGAGAAATGTTGGTGTGGCTCTGGGCAGAAAATTGAGATTCTATCATTCATCAGGCTAAATGGCAAAAGTTCTCTTCAAATCTATTCATTGTAGGTTGAGGAAGCAATAGAAACTTCCAATTTTCAAGGGAAGACTGGTTTCATAGAATAGAATCTAGGGAGGTAACCGAGTGAGAGCCTAAACTACCAGCCCCACTATGGGAGATGGCATCTGCTCACAATGAACCTGGATTGAGGGAGGGGTGATTTATATACATGGTTTGAGAAATGGAGCAGGTCATAAGTGGGACTTGTTGAGAGTTGTGCTCCAAATCCTCCAAACACAACTCTGGAATGTGGCCTAGGTTCCCAGAAGCATCTTTCTGAGGTCGGAGCAACTATTAAGTTAGGGCCTTTGGATCAGGTCTTCCTGATAGGAAGGCCATTTATACCAGAAAACTTTGCTCACCTGCTCTCTCCTAACTCTAATACCTAAAGGAAAAGAGAGACCATGGAGCTCATCCATTTGCTAGCCCAGCATGGAATGAATTGACAGGTATGAACTTAGTAAGTAGCACTTTGTAGTGAAGAAAAGCAGTTGGGGTCAGGGGGCCTGCTTTTAAATCCTACTCTGCTAATTTCTTGATATGGGACCTTGGGAAAAATACTCTTTTAGATCTGGTTTTCACATTTTAAAAATGAACTCGTGAGATTCAATAGTTTCTAATGTCTCTCCCAGCTCTAGATCTCAGATCTTAGTTACGGGGGCCCTAATTTCTGTTTCAGGCCTTCTTAGGATAGACTAATTCCACTTCTCTGGGGCTTAATTTGCCCACAGGTATAACCGAGGACCCCTCTATCTTTGGTACTGTCTCTGGATCACATGGAAAAGGGTGCAAGGTGAGAAATTTAGTATGGGGAGGTGAGTTTTGTCTTATGGATAAACTCAAGGGATCTTGGAGAGTGGGCTATTAAACCCCAAACCCTCTCTATTTCTCAACTTCTGGGCATATAATTATAACTATGATAACTGCTCTTCATGGAGATCATGGTTAGAAACTCTTAAAGTTATGTTCTAGCCCTGCTGACCACCCCAACTCGCAGATCAAGGTCGGGTAGGGGATCTCTCTGTGATCTGGCAATCCCTAAATTTCCTTGGACCTCTAAATCCTATGATTCTCTAAGTCACAAGATGCTCTCCCTCCCTCGTCTTTGTGAGCGAGCTGATCAGATCAGAAGAGGCGTCACCAGGCACAAAGCGCTTTGTCCTAGCGGCACCTAGTGGTAGAATCAGGAACTGTAATTCTTCCAAACTGAAGAGGAATTTAGCAGTAGGGGTTCAGATGGGAATGGAAAGGGTAGCCAAGAATACTCTCTTAGCTCTAAGTCTTTGCCCAGAAGGATTCCAAGATCTTTGTAACTCTTCCTTCATGCCCATTCACCAGAACATCTCACCCTGCTTCCAGTTCTGCCATCTCTGGGTAGAGGACTGCTGTCCTCTCTGGCTACAATCCACCTGCTTCTGTGGGCACTGGCTCATTGGGAAACAGTGTGGTCTTGATTGTGACATAGAGAGGGGATGGACATTCGAACATGGCTGCCTGCATGTGTTTACACAGGAGACCTAGTGGTGCTGTTTGCAGGAGAGTACAATCCTGCTTCAAACCCCCCCTACACCCCCTCCCCCATTCTACTACCCCATAAACATTTCCCTTGGGATGTCCATCTTGGGTATTCAGGGTGTGTGTGTGTGTGTGTGTGTGTGTGTGTGTGTGTGTGTGTGAGAGAGAGAGAGAGAGAGAGAGAGAGAGAGAGAGAGAGAGAGAGAAATGTGTATGTGCATGCTCCATGCCTTCTCACTCCCCCAGAACTGACAGCAGCCCTGATACAGCAAGTTCTTTGTCTCCTGCCCGCCTGCCTATCACAGCTCTGAGAGACATAGAAAAAGGGAGAGAGAGAGAGAGAGAGAGAGAGATTCAGTTAGGATCTTCTTTAGAATTTTAATATGCCCAGTGTTAAGGCCAGAGCTGCTGAGCTGGGCCACCTCCCCTGATGCAAACAGTAAAGCCATTTTGAAAAGGCAAGGCAGCTCCAGTGTGCGGAGGAGTATCTTAGAGAACGTGGGACCCCACCCCTCCTGACATTTCCTGGCAGGTTATTCTACAGAACCACGGAATCCTAGCCTGGGTAGGGCCCTTAGAAGTCGTTTATCTCACTCTCCTGGCCAGTGAAGGAATCTCTTCATCAGCATCCTTGACTGGTGGCCATCTAGCCTCTAGCTGAACAGCGACTCTCACAAGCAAGGCAGCTTTGTCCTTTGTTAGCTTGAATAGCATGAAAGTTCGCCTGAGGTCATGTGATCATAAGTTTAGAGCCAAAAGAGACCTTCAAGGCACCTTATCCATCCCCATCCCCATTTTACAGATGAGGAACTGTGTTTTAGAGAAGTTACAAGAGTTCTCCAAGGCTATGCAGGTAGTAATCGGCAGAACTCAGATTTGAGTACATCTCCTCTTAGGGCAAATCCAGTGGGCCGTGTTATCTGAACCAAAATCTGCCTCCATGAAACATTGTATGAAGACATGACTGGAAGGAATATATAAAGCCGTGGGGGCCATCCCCTCCCATGTCTGGACAGTTCTTTCTACTTCTGCTTCTGCAGTATACTTTATATTTAAACTCCTTAGGGAGACAGTGACACAGTAAGAGGTGTAGTAATGTTGGAGCCAAGGGAACTGGGTTCAAATCCCATCTCTGATATTTATGAACTATGTGACTTTGGAAAAGTCATTTTACCATTCCTGGGCCTCTAATTTTACTCTTCAACTATAAAATGAAGGGATTCGATTAGGTGGCCTTTGAGGTACCTTCCAGTGGCATATCTTTTGGGTCCAGGTTCTTTACCCCGAGCTACAAATAACAAAAACTTTAAAATACCTGTGATGTCCTCAATAAATCTGCTCTTTTCAAAGCTAAAAGTCTCCAGATCCTTGAACCACTCCTTATATATATCATGGTTTCTAAATTCCTCATTATCCTAGTCACTATCCTCTGAACATCATTCTGACCTATCAATAATTCTCTAAAAATGTGGCACCTAGAACTGAATACAATACCTAAGATGCAGATTGCCCATAACAGGGCAAAATGCAGTGGAACTCTTTGGTTCTGGACACTCAACTTCACAGAAATTCAGAATTTCACCAATAATTTCATGAATACAGTTGGATCAGAAATAGTCCCCCAGATTCCATATCAGCATGGCATCATAGAAAGAGCTCTGGCCTCAGCAGACTTGGATTCAGATCCCATCTCTAACATTTAATAATTGTGTATCCTCTGCCTCCATGGGACTCACTTTTCTATTCTGGAAATAAGGAGGTTAGATAACAAAATTTCTGGGGTTCCTTCCACCTCTAAGTCTAAGGGCAAAAAATGTCCCTTTTATTTGAGTAGCCATTGTCCTGGAAATTTGAAGCCAAATTTGGAATCACTCTCTGGATATCAGGCAGGACCTATAGAATCAAGAGCGAAATCTGTCTCAGGACAGCCAAATCCAAGAATGTTGGAAGGTGGAAATTTGGGAGTATCTGGACTGCCTTCAGTTTGATTCTTAACAAAAGATCACACCCAGGGAGGGGGAAATGGGACATAGTGGGAATGGAGCATAATAAAGGAGCTGTTCCTTCACCACATCTTTTTTTTTTTCATTTTCAGCTTGCCTTCACCTTGGACACTCAGCTAGATATGAGCCTTCAGGCCAAGAACTTCAAATTCAGTGGCAAAGCTTGGCATTGTGTATCTAACTGGTCCTCTTTGCTGTAACCAAAAATATCCAATGGCTCCAGGAATGGAGGCAGATGAAGAGGAAAGGTCTATTTAAGGAAGTGTCAGGGGATTCGCTAGGCATTCAGATAAATGAAGATAGCTATCATGTGGAAAAGAAAATAGATTTATTTTGTTTCATTCCAGAAATTAGAACTAGGACAGAACTAGGACCAAATAGCCAAAACTCTTAAGCAAGAAACTCAAATACAATTCATTTTGGGGCCCCTCAGGGGTAAAGGAATGAGGCAGTCAGAATAGGGAATCATCATCTTAACTGCTATGTCAGCATCCTCAGGGAACAGAGAAACATATACACTATGGAGTTCCCGAGTCTGGTGTGGTG
Source organism: Phalanger gymnotis (assembly GCA_028646595.1). Classification (NCBI taxonomy): domain Eukaryota; kingdom Metazoa; phylum Chordata; class Mammalia; order Diprotodontia; family Phalangeridae; genus Phalanger; species Phalanger gymnotis. The sequence goes on along the minus strand of CM053624.1, from coordinate 94,352,380 downwards.
GGTCACTGAAGAACCCAGGATTTCTGATCATAAGGATGTGGGATTAGATGTTCTCTAAATTACCTTCCAGCATGGAATTTTATGAAGTTTTTTTAAATTATTTTCATTTTGAACTTAAATATCAAACAAAATGGACATTTTTATACACCTAGTAGAGCAAAAAGGGGTGATTGTATATGAAACCTTAGATCTCTGTTGTGTACAGCTTGCTTTTTAAAGTATGAAATAAATTCAACTTGTAGCTTTCAAAGCTATCCTGCTTGAATCTGCTTCCTTCTGGCCTTCTTTCTGTTCTCTTCTCTGCATTAAAAAAATCCTCAACAATCCTCTTTTCTTTATATTTGGTACCATATCCCTATCCCCACCTCACCCTCCTAACTACCTAGATGGGAAAAAAGAATAGAAAAAGGAAGCCCTTGTGAAAAATACAAATAGTCAAATGAGAGAAATTCTCACATGGTCTGTGCCCCAAATCATATGATTTTATGAAACTTTTCTATGAAGTCTCAAACCCAGAAACATTAAGAAATTAATCTGGCAGCCACCAAAAAGTAAACCAAAGTAAGAAATTGTGAGTCATGCCCAGCAGCACCAACAAGAAAACCATTTACTTCAAGGATAGACAGTGCAATAAGTGCCCACACTATATAACTGAGATTTCATATCTAGGATGGCATAATTCCTCCACAAAACTTCAAATAAAAATTGTTTATGACCAACAAGAGAAGATCATTGGACTAAGAGTAAGGAGTCCTCAGTGTTCAATAATATTTGTTAACTGATTAATTCATTTATAGTCTGGAGAGAAGTTTTGACAAGGTAAAATAGATGGTGGCTTAAAATGACTGTCAGCTCTAAAAGCCTGGGATAGGATGAGGGAAAGCATAGAGGTTTTTAACCTAAAGTCCACTAACTTGTTTTAAAAATTTTTTTGATAACTGTATTTCTATCATTGGATTTTTTTTGCAATTTCTTGTATTTTATTTTATGAATTTAAAAACATTATTCTGTTCTCTAGTTGTCAAATAGTTGAAGGATAAGAATAGGCAGTTTTCAGAGAAAGAATTTCAAGCTAGCCATAAAACATTTTAAATCACCAATAATCAGAGAAATGTAAATTAAATCTACCTCACACTCATCAAACTGGCAAAGTTGACAAAAAAATGACAAAAGTTGGAGAGGCGATGTGAAAATAGATACATTAATACACTATAATGGAGCTATGAGTTGGTTCTGCCATTCTGGAAAACAATTTGAAACTATGTCCAAAAATTATTACTGTGTAATTTTTTTGTGATGACAAAGAACTGGAAACTAAGCATATCCACCAGTGGGAGATGGCTGGACAAATTATGGCATGTGAATATAATGGAATACTAATGTGCTATAAGAAATTATGAAGGAGACAGTTTCAGAGAAGCCTGGAAAGATTTTTATGAACTGATGAATGAAGCGAGCAGAATCAGATGAACAATTTATACAGTAACAATATCATGAAGACAAATAACTTCAAAGGATTTAAGAACTCTGATCAATGCAGTGATGAACCACGATTCCAGAGGACCCATGATAAGACACACTACCCATCTCCTTACAGAGAAGCGTTGGACCTATGTAGCAGATTGAGACATATAGTTTTTGAACATGGCCAATTCAGGAATTAGTTTTGCTTGGACTATTGCTGTTTGTTACAAGGGTTTTGTTTTTCTTTGTTGTTTTCCATTGGAGGGTGGGAGTGTGAGAAAGAAACAATACATTTTTATTCACTGAAAAAGATAAAATCAAATTTTTAAAAACGCTTTTTGTATTTGTATCCTTGGTGCTTAGCACACTGCCTGGAGAATGGCAAGTACTTAATAAATGCTTTTCATTCATTCATTATAGAGGACTTGATGAAAAGATGATAGAGCTAGACTAGAGCATAAGAGCAAAAGAAAACAGAGATAATCCAGAGGGCTAAGTGATGGAGAACCCAGAATCCCTTTTTTGGAAACATACTTCAGGCCCATATTAGACTCTAATCACCGGGTTCTGTCAGAAAAAAAAAACAGAAGTGAAAGAACCAAACTTCTAGAAGTCCAGGAAGGGGTATAAGCATCATTCACTTGAGTGACCCAGAGGAGCTGGGTGAGGGAGGGAGAGGTTAATTCTTTACATGACTAACTGTAGCTCCAGACAGAAATTTAATGGTAAGGGGAAAAGTCTTGGATCTTTAAGGGGAAACTTGTGGACATGCAACAGGTATATAGTACCCATAACCTTGTAGTCATTTAGTTAAGCATATTAACTAACAACCTCTACCTGACTCTATAAACTGCTTCTCTACAGCCCAATATCTATACTCCTTTTACTGTGAGCACCTATTGAAAATAATTCAATATGGGCCATTGCTAGATGGCCATGGGAAGGGGACCAGAAAGTCTCAACAAGTTCTAGGTTCAATTTGTCATTCTAAGTCCTCCACAAGGTCCCAACTTACCTTTCCAGTTCTATTGCCCACCACATCTTTACACATACTTTATACTCCAGCCAAAATGGACTACTCACAGTCCCTAAAACACAGCTTGTGTTTTCCTACTTCTAGGCCTTTGTTCATGCTATTCCCTATGCCTGGAATGCCCACTTTCTAACATATATGTATACACCTATCAAGATTCCATCTTTCTTTCCAGTCCTGATTACCCAGAGCCTTCTCTGATCCTGTTCTCAATTGCCTCTTGAAGGAAGTGATTTCCTTGTACTCTGAACTGCTATGATACTTTGTTAATGTATTTGTAGCTTTCTGATGTAGCTTATTACATTCTACTTTGTTGTCTAGTTGTTTGTGAATTTATCTTACCTCTTCCACTAGACTGTCACCTCCTTGAGGGCAGAGACCTGTCATTCATTTTTGTATCCCCAGAGTCCAGCATAGAGTAGGCTCAATAAATATAAAGTGAACGAATGACCAAGATGAATTTAAGGAGGATTTGGTGAGCTGGAATTAGAACAGGGTAGGAGATTCATTAGTGGGACATTTGAGAATGGAACAGAGGGAGAGAGATGTGTCTGGAACTATGTATATATGCATGTATATGAACACATACGTGTATATATACACATAAACATATGTTCACATATAATGGACCTAAAGCACAATGCACACATGTATACATAAGAATGCATGTGTACATTTACATATGTGTATACATGTGTAACCTGTGGCCCAGAACCACAAGTTCTGTGTTTAAACAGTCCAAGTTCAATCTTGAAGGCTTTATGCTTTTTCTCATGCCCCCACCAAGGGTCTCTCTTGGGAGCATCAGAATATAGCTCATGTCTAGGTCTCTGTAGATATGCATAAAAAAGGCCCTCAACTCCTGTGTAAAGGACTCAATCTAACTATACACAGGATGCCCCAGAAGTCTTAGTGCCATCTTAAGCTTTATTGGCTTCATTAGCTTAAGACTTTTGAGACATCCTGTATACACACTTTCCACCCCCACCTCCTCCCAACCTTTCAGAGATCTCTCTAGAAGATCCCTCTGGAGGAGTTGTAGCTGGCTGCCCTTTGGGGATCCAACTCATCACTGCTAGTGGGAGTTGGGATAAGGAACCCTAGAATATACAAAGGTTACACCAAACTACCTCTGGCAGAGTCCTCAAAAATCTGTTCAAGGTTAACAAGGTGAGTGCATTGGACTGAGAGTCAGGAGATCTGATTACAGAATTCTGACTCTGCCATTGACACCAACTCATGCATAAATCAAGACAGCACCCTCGATGCCTTCAAGAACAGAGGACCTGGACCACCACCATCATCACCACCACCACCTACAACAACAAACAATTCTGTGATTTTGGATAGGCCAACTTTTCTCTGAGCCTCTGTTTTCTCATATGTAAAGGAAGGAGTTGCTGTCCAAATGCTTTCATTCACTCATTGTACCCACTAAGGTGCCTTCCAGTTCTAAGAGCCTGTTTTGTAGAAGAGACATATGAAGGATCTTAAACAGAAAGAGCTAATAAACATGTAAGATTTGATTATTATTTCTCCCTTGTGCGGATGCTTATAAGGCCTAGTAGAAACAAAAACAAAGCCTTAACTGGAACCTCCAAATAGGCCTTTGGTTTCAAAAGCAGGAGAAAACCGTGTCTGTGAAAGAATCCCCTTAGGAGGGGGAAAAAAGTCTCTCTTCCTAGCTCAAGTTCCCATGAGGTGGGTGAACTAGGCTCCTGGTGGAGGGAGAGAAGGGGAAGTGTCTCAGCTTCCTGAACAAAGGTCAGTCTCTCTTATGGCTGATGTTCTTTTGGGGACTTTGTCTTTGGCAAGGAGGGAAAGAAAACCTTTTCTTTGGGAGGGGGTGGAGTGCTGGCACTAAGGCTGGCTCTGAGAGAGAGAGCTTAGTGTCTGCCTTTCGATTGGGCATTGTAGGGGCCAAGGGCCCACTGGACACTGCCAGCTGCCTGAGAAAGGGGGCATTGTTCTGCCTCTATCCCCCTCAAATACAGGGCATTGGGAGAGCCAGGGAGGGGGTCTATAGCAGTGCATCCCCTTCCTCTGCTTCCCTTTAGTGCCTCTTGCTCCAGTGCCAGAATGTTAGTGGAAAAGGGCAGCAAGGAGCCTATGATGGTCTTCTTTTAGCCAGGGCAGCTGGAAGGTGACATAAGCCTCAAAGACATGGCAGTTGAGCCAGCTAAAGAGAATGTATAGATCAAGGACTTGCATCCTGTGAAATTTGGGGTTCTGGGCCTCAGTGGTGTTAAAAATGACTGGCATTGAGTGATATAGATGAATATAGTCTAAGTATAGGCTCAGGAACAGTTTGCCCTGGTCCATTTGGTACCGGGACTTCAGGTTAGCCAGGGGCTAGGGATAAAAATCAGTGAATAGGGAGGTCTCTGCTATCCCAGGTCACATCAGTGCTGTCTAAAGAAACTTTTGAAAGTTCCTGTCATCCCTTTTGGATCTCTAGGTAAAGGAAGACCTGGAGACCTGGAAAAATCATTAAGCTCCCTGAAAGTATGAGTTGTTATGATAAGTTTTTTAAAACCTATTTGTAAGTGGGAGAGAATATAAGCTCAAATAAAAGCTGCTGTAGAGACAGTGAGGGCGGGGGCATGTAGTGGATGAAGTGCTGGGTTTGGACTCTAATGATCTTGGGTTCAAATCCCACCTCTGACCTTTGGCCAAATCACTTAATTTCTATGTGTCTCAGGTGACAGCGGCTCTAGAAGTGATTTTCTAAATCATTTGTGGTTTATGACTGAATTGTTCTGGAGTATTGTGAGTTAATGAAATCGAATCACTGTGCTTGAGGGCAGTGAGCCAGCATGGTCACATGGTCAGGGGGTCACACACTAAGCAATGTGGCCATAACACTCCAGAAACCGATGAAAATGTAGTTGAGAAATATTTAACAAAATTTTAAAAATCCAATAGAACATAAATGTTTTTCTAAGTCAACATACTATGGCAATTTAGTGGCCCCTGTTTCCATTTGTGTTTGACCCCACTGGTCTAGGGGATAGAGATCAAATCTCCCCTACAAGAGGCCTTTCCTGGTTTCCTCCCCAGTCTGCTTTGCTTTTCCTCAGAGATGTCCTCCCACTTGCACTGTTATCTGTCTTGTAAGCATATAGTTCTTTGCATGTTATCTCTTGTGTGAAAATGTGGGGTCCTTGAGGTTGGAGACTGGGGTTTTTGTTTGTTGGAAGAAATCAGGTTCAAATGACATGCCCAGGGTAACACAGCTAGTAAGTATCTGAGGCCAGATTTGAATTCAGGTCCTCCTGACTCTAGGGCTGATTCTATCCACTGTGCCACCTAGCTGCCCCAAGACTACGTTTTCACCTTTCTCTGTGCCCGCACTGTGCTTGGCACCTAGTAAGTGCTAAAGAAATGCTTGTTGACTGAGAGCTGAGCTCACACTCTGACACACATGCTAACTGTGACCTCAGACAAATCACAAAGCCCTTATGGAGGCCCTTAGTTGCAGGATCTGGATCTATATGGGTCAAGACCAGGAATTCCCTCAAACAAGGAAATCGGGGGCCTGGTCTGTTGATTCCTAAGACATTCATCTCTCTACTGTTCCATGCTGCCTCTCACTTATTAAACTTGAATTTGTTTAGGCATTGAATTTGGTGAATTTTCATTATTTTATTCACAGAGGTAGGGAGCAAAAAAGGTTAATATTCTCAGGTTTGAGAGAGATTAGAAATGTTGGCCACGGTCGGACCCATCCAACTGGTCATTTCATTTTCCTTCCACAGTCAACGAGATTGGAGTCATAGGAGTCATATGAGGCAGAATACTTTCTCTTCTGCCCACTTTACAGAATGAACAACAGCTTTGTGGTAGCAGCATAATATGGTGAAAGGTGCCCCTTACTTGGAGCCAGGATAATTCTGATTCTGCTGCTTGATAGCTGTGGGTCCTGGGGCAGATCACTTAACCTCTCTGGATCTCCACTGCTTTGAATTCGCCATTTCGGCCCTTTGGAGCTTCATTTCCATTTGATTTGACACATTTAGTACTATATGCAAAGCACTGACTTCGGGGCTGCAAAACCAAAAAGAGTCACCTCCCTCAGGGTGTTTCTAATCTAATAAGAGCTTATAACATGCACACAAGTAAGGAAAAACACAAACATATACAATGAAACACGGAAGGAATGAGTGATAATAACTGGGGTCTCAGGAAAGGCCTTTGGTAGGATGAAAATAATGATACAAGGCTGTTGGGAGGCTTAAATGACATAATATTCATAAAGCATTTGGGGTTATAGTGCTAAATAAATATACACCGTTTGTTTCCTAGATGTGTGTCCACCAGCAAATCACTCCCACTGAGCTCCAATTTCTTGTTTTGTAAAATGAGGACACCAATACCTGGAGCATCTACCTCAAAGAGCCTGAGGCTAAAATGAAATAATCTACATAAAGCAAATAGAAATGTCTATTGTTATTATTACACTGGAATCTTACAAATTTGGATTCCACTAAATCAGAGTTTGTGGTGATAGGATCAGGGACTAGAACGAAATTCACCTCTGTCCTGTCTTTGAGAAAAGGGTTTATTAAGCAAATAAATAATGCAAACAAGATTAGTGATCAGGAGAATGTTTGATTTAAGAAAACAACTTTTCTTTAAACAAAAAAGGAGTTTGCATTGCTATCTTTAAATTTTTACATCACCTGTGTTTCCAAATGGATCTCTCCACCCTTCTCCTCTCAGAGAGCCATCCCTTATGACAAAGAATTTAAAAGGGAGTTGGAAATATAGCAAAATTAATCTATGCATCCAAAAAGTTTGATATCTGTAGTTATCCTCACCCATGGCCTCCCACTTCTTCAAAGAAGAGCCAGAAGTACCTTCTCATATCTCTCTTTTGAGACCAAGCTTGGTTATTATAATTTCACGGCATCCAGTTTTAATTGTAGAAAACAACGTTTTCAAGTACCAACTTTCCTTTACCAGCATGCTGCCTGCATATAAGCTAGAAATATATTAAGTTAAGAAATGTGAGAGAAATCTTCAGACTTTGGCAATATAATCAGCCCAAGAACAGAGGCTCTTTTTCTCTGAGTGGCCACAGTTCTGCTATCCTTTTCTCTTCTCCTTTTATCAAGAATTGACCAAAGTATAATGCATCTTTCCTGCCTCCCCTGACTTCCTATCCCTTGTCTTGAGCCCTGGCATTGAAATCATTTACCAATCTTCCTTGAGAAGGGAAGGGGAGACACCCTTCTTTCTCTTCTGCCTCTCACTCCCCATTTCCCCAAGGTGGGGTCAGGACTCAACTACAAGAGGGACTCACAAATTCCTCTCTTCTAGCTCATCAGAATGTTAGCTCCCAAACTACTTGTCCACCATTTCGATCTATCTCATGGGGCTCTGAACATTCCCACAGACTTGCATCCTTTCCCACTGGTCATATATGGACCCAAAAGGCTACTTCCCTCATCATTTAGGAAGATTATTAGTATTAAAAAGAAATACTTCAGATCTGCAAACATATTTGCATTTATTAGGCCCAGATTACCCTACCAAAATTTGCTTGTATTTATTTTATATGTATTTTGTGTGTATAGAGAAATAGTCAATCCATACTATCCATTACATGAAAGCACTCTGCTAGGCATTGGGGATACAAGTACAAAGAATTAAATAATCTCTGCTCTCATTGAGTTTACATTGTCATGAAAGAGGCAATATGTGCATACAAAAAAATATACCGCAAAAATATGAAGTTAATAAACCTGAATATACAAAAGTACTTAAATACAAGGTTTGGGAAAGAGAGCTCTAGCAGTTAGGGGGATCAGGAAAGGCTTCATGCAGAAGTTGGTGCCTGATGTGCATCTTTAAGGAAGTATAGTAAGACCAGTCACCTTACTTGGGCATTAAGTAGCAGAGCAAGGGCTTACTCTGGGCCTTCTGACTTTAAATCCATAATGACTGGGGCCTCTTTCATCCATCCACTGACAAGCATTGACTGAGTCCTTGCGTGCACAGTGGCTATTTATTTGTAGATGGGGCAGGATGTGTTTGAATGGCTGCCCCAGCACAGACAATTTCCAAAGACAGAAGTACCAGAGTGCTCATTAGAGCTAACTCTGGCCTTTGGAGGGTGTTTTTGGCTGCCATCTGCTTGCATATAGGTCTCCCCTTGTACACAAGGGACTTGACCGACTGTTGACCTTTGCTCAGAGCAAAAGCTGGGATCAAGGCAAGAAAGTAAGAAATGGTGCAAAGGAATTATCAAATGTCAGGGCTGGAAAGGTCCGAGGGATCATCTAGTCCAACCTTCTAGTTTTATAAATGAGAAATTAAGCAACCTCTGCAAGGACAGATAAGGAGCTAGAGGAAATCCAGGATCAGAAGGCCTTGTGGCATAGTAAGAAAAGAACTGGGTTAGGTTTTAATATGCAACGTTGGAGCAATCTCTTAAACTCTCAGTGCCTTACTTTTGTCATCTATAAAATGAGGGAATTGGTCTAGATCTTAGTAAGATCTCTTCCTAACTAACATTCTATGAACAGAGAATCCAGATGCCCTAATATAGATTGGTGTTGCTTCCATGACACCACAATGAGCAAAGGGGAAAACCAGCATCAATTGTTCAGTGAGGACAGTGGTACTGGAGCTAAACCTTGAAGAGAAGAAGGTATTCTGAGAGGCGAGCTTTTATACTTTCATTAATTGTGCAAAGGATCCATGATTTAATTAGAATTCATGCCCTCCAAGTTACAGTAGAGGGTCTTCATGAGTTACTATAGCCTCCCAAATTCTTCACTGTCTTCTGAGCTGGTTCACAGATTGGTCTGTATTTTATCATACAGATGTATAGCTTCTTACTGGTTGTCATAGAGTAGGGATTTTTTAAAATTGGGGGTAACCCTAGCTGGTGGCCAAGCTTTTGATGATGAGTCTCTTCAAACTTAGTTAGACTGATTCTGTGGTAACAAATATGTAAAGTCCACCCCCAGGCCCATGCATTGAAACCTTTCCAATTTGGTAGGACCTGCTGGAAACTATGATTGGCTCTTACGGCTTTGGGGAATCCAAGGTCACCTCTGTACATGATGAGGCATCAGAGGAAGTCTGTAGTGAAGGATAAACTTGCTATTTCCTCAGAATTGGGTGGAAGATGGGAGAAATATGGCCCTTCAAGCCACCCATGGTGTTGGAGACTAAAGACCAAAAATGAAGCTAACCACCTCTGTGACCACGGTCCAATTTCTCCTAGTCCTATTTCTCCCCTGCCCCACTTCCTGTTTCTGGAACCATAATCAAATCACTATGACTAGTGAAAAGGCTGTGTTCCTTATAGTTCCATTCAATATACCTATAACTTTCCTAACCAAAATACTCCACCCTGGCCACTTGTCCATATATGTATTGTTTCTCCTCATTATAATGTAAACTCCTAGAGGGCAAAGACTTAATTTTAGTTTTCTGTAGTTTAGTTTTTAGTCTTTGTTTTCTTATAACCAAGGCTTGGAACACTGGTTGGCACATAGTAAGTGCTAAGTAAATGCTTTTTCAGTCACTGATTCATTCAAGTACTTATGGTACCTGGAAAGGAGCTCTCATGTTGGGGTTGAGGAGAGAGGGAGCTATATGGCTGAAGATTCCCTCATGAGAAATTAATTGCATACATGTAGTTGTTATTGACAGTGCAGGGAAGTGGAAGAGGTCTAAAGTTCAGTTCTCATGAGTTGATTCAGATTCTTTTCAGACTACCCCTGGATAGCCCAGAAAAGAATTCATTAAAAAAAATCATTTAGTGAACAGCTCTCTGGTATATTCCAGGGAGGGTTTTAAGCTGATGTTGGATGAACCAAGTTCTAATTCTTTCCTCATCCTTCTTCCTCTTTAAGGACTTTGATTCAATCCACTTCAAGGGACTTTGCCTTCCAATTCACACTTTGGAGTAAATCATTCACATTGGGTAGTGTAGCCCACAGAGAGCAAAACTAACCCCAGAATATGAACTCAAGAAATGACATCAGAGATCATCTAATTTAACGTTCTCCTTTGACAAATATGGAAACTAAGGCCAAGAGATATTTAATGACTTGCTGAAGACCATCCAGCTGTGTCTGGCTCCTGTATATAATGAGACAACAGTGGTGCAATTCGTCAACAAGCATCTCAAGGGATCACTGTAGGCTCGACGTTGTGCTATGTGTTGGGATTACAGAGGAAGGTAAACTCCAAAACCCAATCTCTATGCTGAAGGAGTATACATTCTAATGGAGGAAAGGACATGTTAACTATATGCTGAGTAGGTGGAAAGTAATGTCAGAGGAGAAGCATTAGCAGCTGGAAGGACTAAGAAAGGCCTTCTGTAGAAGGTGGGCTTTGAGTTGAGTCTTGAATCCAAGGAAACTGGGAGGCAGAAAGAAAGGGGAAGAATATTACAGAGAGGGGGAGACAGCCTGAGCAAAAGCAAGGAGATGGAGTGCTGTGCTCCAGGAACTGCAAATAGAGCGGCAGCATGACATCATACTTACAGAAGGTAGTGTGAGAAGATGGGAAAAGCTACAAGGGGTCAGGTAACAAAGAGCTTGAAATGCCAACTTCTATTTGGTCCTAGAGGTAAAGGGGAGACACTGGAGCTCGCTGAACAGGAGGGTGACATGGCCAAACCTTGGCAGCCAAGTAGAGGAAGAGGGATTGGAGTGGGGAGAGATCGGCGGCAAGGGAAGCAGTTAGAAAGCTATTGCAATAGTGCGGACGAGGGCCTGAATTAGGGTCGTGGTTATATTAGTAGAGGGAAGGGGATATATACTAAAAATTTTGGGAAGGTAGAAATGCAAATTTTGCAACAGATTGGATATGCAGGATGAGTGAGGGTGAGGCATTGAAGATGATACTGAGGTTTTGAATCAGGGTGATTAAAAGAATGGTGGTGCCCTCACCAGGAACAGGAAAGTCTAGAAAAAGGGAGGAGAGGAGGAAGGAAACAGGTATTAACTAAATGCCTATTATGTGCCAGGCACTATTCAAAGCGCTTTGCAGTTATCATCTCATTTGATCCTCACAACAACCCTGGGATGGGTACTATTATTAGCCTCTTTTTACAGCCAAAGAAAATTAGGCAGTTGGAAATTAAGCCACTTAGCCAGTCACATAGTTAGAAAGCGTCCAGCCAGATTTGAACTCAACTCTTCCCGACTCCAGACCGGGGACTCTATTCACTTCACCATGTAGCTGCCTCAAAAGATTATGAGTTCTGTTTGGGGCACATTAAGTTTGAAATACCTACAGGTTGTGGAACTTGAGATGTCTAAGAAGAAATTGGAGATTTGGGACCAACACTCAGCAGAGAGACTAGGACTGGTGACATAAAGATCTAGGATTCATCTGCATAAAGGCAATCATTTAATTCACCAAAACTGAGGAGCAAGAGCTAGGTGTGGACACAGAATCCTGGCATTTCCACTTACTGGCCATGTGACATCAGATGTGTGACTGAACCATTTGGAGCCTCAGTTTTCTCGTCTCTGAAATATAGAGGATGAACTAAATGGTCTCTAAGGTCCCTTCCAGATCTAATTTCTTATGACTTATGATTTCTTTTCAGGGCAATATGACGCCTTGCTTATGACAAGACTGACCTCGGTGTCTCCTGTGCATATCATTAGGTCTTGTTTTGGTGCTATAGAGGTGGCTCTCAGGATCATAGGATCATAGACTTAGAGCTGGAAGCAATATTGGAGGCTATTTTGTTCATTCTCCTCATTTTACAGATATGGAACTAAGGTTAAGAGAAGTTAAATGACTTGCCCAAAGTCATACAATCAGTAAGTAGCAGACCCAGGATTTAAACCCAGTTGCTTTGACTCCAAATCCAGTATGTGAAGTTATCTCCTCATCATATTTGGTCACACCACCCTGTTGGGGATTGATTCCCCTGAACCTGTGTTGCTTCCCAAAAGAGTAAAGGTATCAGACTACCCTGTCCCCCAAACCATGGGGGCAGCTGGATAAGAGAGGGGTGAGTTCAGATAGGACTAGGCTTTTAGGCAGCATGTGAGGTGCTATAATAACAGAACAGATGGCCTAAAAGACGTACAGACTGGTAGCCAGCTGACTGTGCTAAGGCTCAAAGAGACACAGACTCAGGATAGAGGGACTCTGTACCAGGAAAGACTTCCCTCACAACTCAGAATGACCTTCATTTCCAGAAGTAGAAGCTACCTCAGTTTATAGCTGGAGGAGAAGGGACAAGGAAGGGAAAGGTAAAAGTCAAATAGTGGTTAACACTGCTCACTCCTCCCTCACCCCCAGTAGAGAAAAAGCGGAGGGCAGAGGATCATAGATTTAGAGCTGGAAGTCATCTAATTTAACCCTTCTCATCTCATATATTTATTATATACTATATTTACTAATATATTTATATATAATATTTATATATTATATATATTCTCATCTTATATTTAACTGCTTTGCATTTATTTTCTGTATATTTATTCAACATGTACTTATATATGCACACATTCTCTCTCCCACTCAAATGATGACTCCTTTCAATGAGGAGTGTTTTCTACATTAAACATGTATCCCTAGCACTTAGCATGGTGCCTGACCCATAGTAGGTGCTCAATAAATAGTTGATTGATTTTGTGGATGAAAAAAAAATGAGGGGGCATTTGAGAAACTCATGTCCCTTGCCCAATGTCGAATGGAAAAGGGAAGTTTCCAATCCACCCTTTTTCTCAAACTGCAGGGTCAACTGGATAGGAGGAAGTTGGGAGTACAAAAAAGATACCAGACTTCCATCCCTGCTAGGCCAAAAGTAAGAAGATATTCTAGATTCTCTTATCTGTCATGTTATGTCCTCACACATAATAAGCCTTCACCTAAGGTAAAAGGTTACAGATTTGTGGGGTGCTGAGATTCTGGAGCAAACCTCAATTGCTCTCTCAGCTCTCCCCACCCCCTTCTCCATGCAGCTCAGCTGCTGGGAGAGGGAGGACGTGATGCTGTTCCTGTCGCTCTCTCCTATTCCCATGATGCTCCTCGAACACTCAGCCCCATTCTCCCACCACCCGAGTCCTCGGGACTCCTTTGACTGTGTCTGAAAGCAACTGGCACAGACTTTCCCAGCAGATCCTTCGGGTTCCCACGGCTGCCTCTGCATTATGCAATACCCCCACTCCCCACCATTTGCAACCCTCTCCACCCCTCCACCCCCACCTCCTGAAGCCTGACCCCGTGGGTCCGCCTCCCCCCGCCCCCCCCCAACCATGCAGTAGTGATGTCATCATCATCAGTCTGGCCCTGGGAACCTGCATTGTTAGCTCGGCAAATAGAGAAATCCCTACTCAAGCATCGCAAATGAGGGCAGGGGGAGAGCCTGTGGAGAGCCCCGGATGCGGACTGTTGGCTCCCTCCCCTCTTTGAGTTGTCAGCAGATGAATTCAGCGGGGAACAAAAGGAACTGCAGCTGGTGGGAGAGAGGGAAAGGGAGAGAAGCCCGAATTCTGATGGGAGAAGGGAAGCGGTGGGGGTGCTGAAGAGCCTCTCGGAGGAGGGGAGGCGGAGGGTGGGGGTGGGGGTGAGGAAGACCCTAACGACGTCTCCAGAGTAGGAGACGGCCCAAGGGTGAAGTGAGCTGGGGCCAGCCAGCTCTCATACCTCAGCCTGGGTCACAGATAGCCCCCGCCCTGGCCAGCCTGCCACGGGGAGGGGACGGGATCTGCTGCTTGTGTCCAGGCCTATCTAGTAGTCGCCTTCTTAGCTGTGGCTGTGCAGTGAGGAGGTCTAGCCGTCTCAGTGAGGGGCCACCACCCCCATGTCTGTTGGTTCAGCCATCTGAAGAATGGAGTTGATGTTGTAATCAGCTGCCCCTGATTTGAGGCCTGGTGCTTTGAAGTGCGCTGTCACCAGTACTGGTTCAGTAGGGAGTCCTTGACTTCTGTGGATCCTGGGGCTACCTCCGGGGCTCTCACACAGCACCCTACTGGCTGCTCAGACAGTCAGAAGGCAATATGTCTAAAAGGAAGGCTCTCTTTCTGTTCCCAGGTACATATTTTCCAAATGGGTAGTAACTCTGACATAGTTACCACTGTAAGTGAGTGCATCACAGCTGGAGTTTCATATAAAGGAGATAAACTTGGAAAAACGATTTTATCACATATTAACCTTTCATACCACCCCCACCTTGCACATTCATACATGGACACTAACCTGCCGAAGAGACTGGTGTTGGTGAGAGATGGAGTGTCAAGAATGAGTTTTCCCTCTATAAAAATAAATGTACAGCTCCAATATCTGTCCTTGAGCATCTTCTCTGAGGAGAGTATGACATCCTGCCAGGGCTACTTACTTACAAACCATACAGAAACATTTTTGAAGGTAGGGCCAGCAAACAGTTAACAGATCTGGTTTCTCTGACGTGTCTTACAGATTCCTTCCCTAAAAACTTTAGTCTTCTTATCCCACCTTTTCCTGTATTTAGTTAAAAACATAGGTGTCGCATTTCCAAAATTCCCAGGATACAAGTCCAGGATGGTAGAGAGAAGGGGGAGCCAGGGCATAAGGTACATTTTATTGGGGCAGTGGGGGATTCTGACTTTCCGATAAGAAATGTAAAGATGCTTCTATATTTAAGGGTGGGGGGGGTGGGGGGGGCGATAATTCCTCCTTGAATAGCTCAAAAGGCAACAATTTCTTGAAATTTGGCACAACCAAAACTCCATAAGGAAGCTTTGTGATCCATTCTCCAGGCGGTGGAAGACACTCCCTAGAAGCAGACAGCCCGCCGGAGAAGTTCTTGGAGCTGGGTGGTCGAGGGAGTGTTGTTTGTATCCCAGCTTCCCTTCTGGAGCTGGGGGGACTGGGGAGGGAAGCATCAGGGCCTGGCCTGTGAGACAGGCCCACGGCACACACCAGATGTTTGCCACTGAAAGGCCGCTCTCTCATTGAGCTAAGAGGAGGGAATGAGATCAGTAGCAGGGCATTGAAGAAGGCTGTGAAAGGCACTCCCACCTGAACTGATGGGGTTGGGGCTGTCCCAGGGATGCTGCCAACTTGCCAAGGAGAGAGGGAGAGGCTCCCCAACTGAGGGCCTCCTGACATGGAGACAATGTCTTTTCCCATGGTGGAAAGGCACCGCCAGTAACCCTGACTGAATTGCCTTTTTCTCAAACACAGGCCTAGCTCAGCATGCCTCTGGGGTGAGGGAACAAGCTATAGAGGCCAAGATAGAATCCAGGACCACAGCTGTAGGGATCAACACAGCTGGGCCCAGGGGCAATTTGTGTGGAGGCCAGAGAGTCAAAAAGAAAGGAGAGAGCCTCTTATGCCTGGCTCTTTCTTTCTTTCTTTCTCTTTCTTTCTTTCCTTTCTCTTTCTTTCCTTCTTTCTCTCTCTGTCTCTCTCTCTCTTTCTCTCTCTCATTTATGTCTCTCTGTCTCTCTTCTCAATGCCACTTCCCTCTTTCTCTGTCTCTTTGTCTCTATCTCTCTATCTCCCTCCCTTTTGGAGTCCACCTTGGTCCATGCCATGCTTCCATGTGAGTTGGTTATAATGAATCTTGGAGAGGAATTTGGGGACTGAGTCACCCTGGAGCCTCTGAGGAGAAAGTAAGAAAAGGGGGGCTGGCTTGTGGAGTGGTCATAGAATCACAGGATCATAACAGACCTTCAAGAGATCTTAGAAACCATTTAGCCCAGAGGTGTCAAACATGAGGTCCACACCCACAACACTCCCAAGTATAGCCCAAACCAGATTAAAATATAAATGGTAAATATGCAGCAAAGAAAATAAAAATACAATAAACATAGATAATATTACATTAAAATTAAGTCCACATGTGGCCCACAAGGATTTTTATGTATGATTTAGTAGTCTTCATTTCTATTTGAGTTTGATACTGCTAATCTAGTCAAAACCCTTCATTTTACAGATGAAAAAACTGATCTCCAAGAGGGAACTTAACTAGTCAGATGGCTGGTGCTGCGAGGTGTCCAACCTAAAGTTTGTCACATAAATCTGGAGAAGAGAGGACCATAGAGGAAGCTTCCATTAGGGTGTTTTGAAGATCCCCTTCTGGGTGCCAAAGAGGAATATTAATTTGAATCATCTTCATCAAGAATGACTTATATTTCACAACTGTGAAATTCTTTGACTCTGTCTTCCTTATTCTCAGAGGTATCAATATTCCCATTTTATGGATGGGGACAATGAAGCATGGCACATTGGCTTTCCTAGGGTCACACAGCAACTCAGTGAGATGGAGAATGGGCCTTATTACCCTTGCCCGTTCTACCACTGTGGGAGTCAACTCCTGATTGGGAATAAGAGGACCTGAGTTCAAATCTCTTCAACTTAACACCTCTGTGATTTTGGCCAAGCCATTCACCTCCCTGGGCCTTACTTTCCTCATCTATCTAATGAGACTAGATAATCTCCAAAGCCCCTTCCAGGTTTAGATCCCATATGAGTAAGGATAGAGTTCTCTCCCCACCCATCCCTATTTTTGGAGCAGGATTTCAGAACTGCAGGACTGGGTAAGTAGGTTAGGGGAATGGGGTTGAAATCTGAGCTAGAAGAGCTGCAGCTGCTCCTCCTGCCTTCTGTCCTCTTTGTCTCCAGAGTGCCACAAAGTAAAAAAGAATGGTCCAAGAAAGCTTGGTGATAGCCTGCACGTATCCCACAAGGTGCCACAAAAGCTATTTGTTTTTAATTCTGCAGAACCAGCCCAGCACATCAGCACGGATGACCATTAGAAGATACAACAACATCTGGCAGAATGGCATGGTGGTAGAAAGAGCTCCAGATTTGAAATCATAGGAGCCTAGGTTCAAATACTGCCACTTAATACTTGTATTATTTTGGACAATTCACACACAACCTCTCTAAAGAGCTTTAGAACATGAGAAAATGTTTCTCACAATAACCCTGTGTGGTAGATAATAGAAATTTCATTATCATCTTTTTTTCCAGATGAAGAAACTGAGCATCTGAGGGTTTTTGACTTGCGCTCCCAGCACCCTAGAACAATCCCTAGAACACAGCAGGTGTTTAATAAATTGATTGATTGGTTGATTGTGGCACCCATAGTAAGCTAGGATTTGGTACCAGGTGTCCTGAATCCAAGTATAAAATTCTTTCCACCATACCATACACACAGGACATGCTTAATACATTTTTGTGGATTTCAATTGAATAATAACAATTTTTTTGAAATTATGGAATAGAAAATGTGTGGTAGAAAGTAAAAAGAACCTTAGCCTGGGAATCAAGGAATCAGGCTTCTAGCATTGTCTCTGATACTGTTGATGTGACTTTGGTCAAGCTGATTAACTTCTTTGGGCCACCATTTTTCCAAACGTAAAATGTAAAATGAGAAGGTCTGACTAGATGAGCTTCAGCATGCCTTACAACCCGAAAGACTTTGATCCTCTATTTTATCTCCCTTGCTCAGAATATGACTTTGTGCTCAGGGCCTAGTTCCCTACTTAGCAAGCTCCTTCCTGGGACCTCCAGCTGCTAAAGCCAGGGTGGGGCTGGATCTGTCCTATAGGTCAAGGCTGTGGTTTGAATTTCAGAGGGGGAGGATTCAGGAGATGACATTTATTCAAGGTGACATCTCATGAGTATAATGGAGGAGGTGGGATGGAGAGGGACAAAGCAGGAGTGTAACCTTATGACTTTTAGTTGCTATGTACCCCCTTCCATGCTAAAAAAAAGTACCATAGGCCCTGAACATTTGCCTGATTTCCCACTGGGCTAGTCTGACAGTGCATCAGGCTGTCATTTCTGAAAGGGATAGGAAGACTGGCCTTCATAAACAGAATTAAATAAACAAATGCTGCCTGCCCTTCCCCCTCCCATCCTCCTCTCCTTCCCCCAGCAACTGGCCCTAGAATTACAGAATGTCAATTGGTAAAGAAGAGAAAAACACTGGTGGGGGAAGGGGTTTTAATTTTTCTAAATAAGATTGTAGGCCATCTTGGAACAGGTTTTTGTGTGGATTAGAGAAGAAACAGAACTGTCATTTTCTGGACCAAAGTTGTCCCTGTAGATGACCCATCCCAACAAATCCTTACATCTGGGTAGTGGAAAGAGAGCAGCCGGTGTACAGGTCCCATCAGAATCCCCAGGGGAGCTGAGCAGCAGCCCTCCCTCCCCCATTCTCCCTCTCTAGGAGAGAAAGAAATGGATAATAAAGTTCTTATTTCCACCACATTTGCCATTTCCTGGTCTAAGTAGAGAGTGTCAGAAGAGTGACAAGCTAAAAGCTGCTGATTACTGTGGATTCATGGCATTTACTCCCCCAGTGAAAAGAGCAAACATCAGAAATAATGCGGTCCAGCCTGCTTTGGGAGCCTAACCCTGCAATTAATGAGCATTCAACGAGGAAGGTGGAAGAGCATCAGATATGCACAGAGAGAGGGGAGCACGTGGCAATTAAAGGGACACACATTCATTCTTCCTCCCCCAGCACTGGAAGGTGTGTGTGTGTGTGTGTGCGCGTGTGTGTATGTGTGTGTGTGTGCGCGTGTGTGTGTGTGCGTGTGTGCGTGTGTGTGTGTGTACACAAACGCACAAGAATCAGTAGTTGCTTTGCAGTTGATGATCTGATTCTACACAAGTTAATTTGGGGATTTGCATCCTGTTTTCTCTGTGTGCTGGCGCTCTTTTCCATCTCCATCCTGGTTCATCTGTCTCTATGCAACCATTTATCCACAGCATCATCAAATCCTACCATATTGTTCTGACCATAAGCTGCACTTTTTTTCCTCCTCAAATCTTGCCTGTATAGAACTTGAATACAATCTAAAATTGAGATTTTCAGTATATACCTATACTTTTTTTCCAAAAATAATTTTTCCATTTTAGGGAAATGACCTATATTTAGGTCAATAGAATAATAAAGTGAACTGAGCTTTGTGGGTTGTTAAACAAATATGATCCTTGATCTTTAAGAATCAACATGCCAAAAAAAACCCCAAATGATCAAAAAATGACACTAATGTGAACATAAAAACCAAAGAGTGCCTTGCAAATAATTCCTCTTCCACTGACCTCAGATGGGGAGGGGTGGGGAGAGGCAAAGGGCAGGAGGATCCAATCTTTGTAGACAGTTTTCTTTCTTTTTAAAGAGATAGCATGGCATAACGGAGTATCACCCTCAGAGCCAGGAAGATCTGGGTTTGAGTGTCAACTCATACATATTGGATGTGACCCTAGTGAAGTCCCTTTACCTCTTAGTGTTCTAGGCAACTCTCTAAGACTATAAATTGCAGTAAAAGTGCTAACCTGCAGAGATAAAAGGATTTTCTTCACCGAGGAGTTCTCTGTCAGTGAAATCATAGGTTCAGTCCCTATCTCTTTCCTTTTTTTCTTCATTCCTTGTGTGTGTGTTGTTTGTTTTGGGGGAGGGCAAGTTTGTATAAAAAAAAAGTTTTTTTCATGAGTAGGCTGGTAAACTTTGATACTTATTTGCAAGGTTATTTGAAGCATATACATTTTATCATAGCAACCAGGATGGTTTCAGGCATGACTCAGTCCAAGTTTAAATTTAAGTTAATGGTTCACCCAAGTTATATATTTTTATATGACATGTTTTACAAAATCTGGAGCAAAATACTACATTCTGCAATCTGGATATGGATTTCTGGAATTCTTGCAACTGGCAGAAGAAAAAATCAGATAGAACTAGTGAATCAAAAGAAAGAATAAAAATGGGTTGAGGTGGCACCAATAAGGTGAAAGAATAGGAGTCTCCATAAAGAACAAAGATGCCTCTAGACTAGTTAATAAAGACAAAAGAAATTGCCTGTTGAGGAACGAATGAGAAGAGAGAGTACTGAATTATCAAATTTCAACAACCAGCCACAGATATGAGGCACTTGGGTCTGTCTGGGGAGGCTTCTTGTGTCTAGGCATGAATGAAGGTATCAAAAAACCCCTTCTGCTTCCAGATCTCCTGGGGCACAGTGCCTCCTGTGTAGGTTAGTTCAAGTCTACTATGGTAATTCTAACAAAGAGAGGAAAGCAGCCTATCACCGAGTCAGAGGTGTAGGATTCTTTAGAGATCCTGAGGTCCGTGCATAGATTTCAGAGGTCTGTAAGCTTGAATGGCTAAAAAAAATCCTTATTTCACTAACCTGTGGTATCCTATGTAATCCTATTTATTTTATTTTATGCATTTAAAAACATTCTGGCAAGGGGGGGAGGTGGGACATAGGCTTTGCCAGACTGTAATATGGATCCGTGACCAAAAAAAAAAGGATTAAGAATCCCTGACCTATTCCAACACTCAAATTTAACCAGTGAAGAAACTGAGGCTTAGAAATATGAACTGGCTTACTCTATATTTCAAAATTTATTAGAGGGAGAGCAGGGACTTGAACCCAGGTCTCAACTTGCAGCCTACCATTCTTTCCATTGTATCACACTGCTTTCCTGAATCAAGATTTTCTCGTTGCCCTAGCTCAGCACAGATCCCTTGCTGTCGAGGGGCTCTGAGGCTATGTGGTGCTTGATCTTGGTGACCTCTAATCCCCAGGGGATCAGTAAATTAATCCACTACAGCATGAAAGGCCTGGGCTCTGTTTAATCTCCCTCTTTTGTATAATGTGATGGCTAAATGACCAGACAAGAGGGAAAACCCACAGGGGGGTCAGAGGGGAGGGATGTGGCAATTAACCCCTCATCCTGATGCAGGGAAGGGGTCAAGGGTTAGGAAGGGTCTGGCTGCCAGCTGCCAAACCCTGGGAGGGCAAGACTCTCAGGGGCTACCAACAGGTGGAATTCCAACCCTAGTTTCCAGGATAGGCCCATAGAGAACAAGAACTTCTACCAGTCTCTGGGGGCTCCCTCAGGATGAGGTAGGGACCAGGAAGGCTTCACCCTCCCAGGGGCTTCAGAAACAATAAATGAATCCCATTTAAAATCCCCTCTACTGCCCCTCCCCTTCAGCTGGCTCCCTATTCAGCAGACTATGTGTGCTCCCAAAATAGGACTTCTTGCTCCTTTCCACACATCTAAGTACCCAATGTCCCACCTCCCACCAGACACCTCTGAAGAAGGTTTGGTCCCCCAAGCCCCCTCCCTGCTAAAAGAAGCAGCTGATTCTACTCACACCCCTACCCCCACTCCCCTCTTTTCCCCATTCCACTTTACTTTAGAAGAATAACCTGTGATAATTTTATTTCTTCTTCTTTCTGGCAACTAATGGACTCCTTAAATAGCAAAAATTGCGGCCTGTAATTAAGATCTTGCTTTTTAAATGATTAATCATTCTAACCCTTTTGAGCAGCATCCTACTTATGGGTCCTCTCACATTGAAATGCAGATCTGAGACAGGGGAGGGAGCGAGACCGACCAACCAAGGAGCAATTAAACCATCCCAGCTGTCACTCGGCCTGTCTGTCTTGCGAGCCATCCAGTCATCACAGAGAAAGAGGTGAGGTCCAGCTCCCCTGAATAGAGGTAGGCATGGTCACTGGATCAGGTAAGAGAAACAGAAGGCAATTCTGCCCCCTTCTCATCCAAGGTGCTCTCATAGGAATAAGCATCGGGGCAATTCTGTGTCTATAGCTCTTTGTACAATCCCCTGGACATACTCTTAGAGCCCTCGGAAAGGGCCACAGTCAACTTTTAGCAAGGAGCTAACCCAAGACAGCCTTTAGGAAATGTTCCTAGATATCAGGTTGTCTATTGGATGCCTGCAGAGAATGTTCAGTTTGCTAAGTGTTAAGATAAATATCAGGTATGGCTGACTCCAAAGACACTTAGAACTTAGCATCCAAATGTGTGCTGTCCCCTCCAGAGTAGTCCCTTTAGAGAACTATGGACTTACTTGAAAAATGATGCCACTAGTGAAGATGATTTAAGGAATTTCTCATTGGGAATTGTCATTTGAGCTAATTATAAGTCACATTTTTTAAAAAAAATTTGACTTCTTTACTCCATCATTTCTTAAAAACAGCATTATTCAAAAGTCTAGAACAAAACTACCGGAGATTCTTCTTTTCAAAATGTGCCTGGGTCACAACTGCTCAGTAACACTCCCTTCAAAGTAAATTTAGATGCTGAGGAAGCCATAAGGAGAAGAGTTCTGTAGAAAGGCATGGGGAGAGCAGTAGAATGGAGTGGCAAGAAAGAGATGAACCAGCAATAGATATTTTGGCCCCCTAAAAAAAGGTGTGTTTAGGGTCTGGACTAAGGCAGAATTTAGTTAGTTTTTCAAGGCCATATATCAATCAATCAACCAACAAGCATTTATTAAGAACCTACTCTGTGCCAACACTGTCATGAGGACTGGAGATCACAAATACAATGAATGAAACGGTCCCTGCTCTTTAGGCTTCAATTTCCTCATATCTAAGATGGAAACAAGTAAGTGTAGATAGGTGTTGAAATAGATAGAATGCTGGACCAGGAGCCAGGGAGATCTGAATTCAAATTCTGCCCTTAGACACTTGCTAGCTAGTGTATCTCTGGGCAAGTCATGGAACTTCTGTTTGCTTCTGTTTCCCTGTCTGTAAAATAGGGATAATGATAGCACCTACTTTCCAGGGTTGTGGGGAGAATAAGACAAGATCATAATTTGTAGACCTTAAAGCACTACATGAATGCTAGCCATTAATAAATATATACAGAATAAATATAAAGAGGATGAATAAAAAGTAATTAAATACTAGGTAGTTTGAGAGGGGCCAGGCCACTAGTAGCTGAGGAAAATGAGACACAAGATTTGACACCATTGAGGATATTCAGAAAATGTGCCATATGGCAGGAGAGCAATTCCCAAAGTGTTTTTGAGAAGTGACAGCATTTTGGAAATAAGTGTTTTCCCTTCCATAGTGACTAACTCTCTGTGTAATATGAGATAAGTGACAATCTTTCTGAGGCCTTGTTTTCTCAGCTGTGGAATGAGGGGCTGAATTTTCTCTATTGTCCTTTTCAGTTCTAGAAAGGTTTATTCTAGTCTGGTTTGCTTTGAAGGGGATAGCATATTCAGTTGAATTCCGGAATATCTGGGGAGTGGAAACCCCATCAATCTCGCTTTTATAATTACCTAATTGTTTCAAAGAAGTTGTCTGGTTAGTAACCTCAAAAACCTTAGTTTCCATTATCCCACTCCTATTCCCAAAATACCACTCTCTTTTTGTTATTTGGTGGGGTATAGAACTCTAACTCTCAAAATTCCCAATGGGACCCTTTGGCACTATTTCCAGGGTTTGCTACTACTTCTTGGGTTCCATTTTACTTCTGTCATTGGTGATTGGTATAGTTGGAAAAGAATAGTCTAAGAATCAGGAAATCTGGGTTCTGCCCATCATCACTATCTAGCTGTGTGACTTTGGTTGGGCCACTTTGCACCCCAGGGTTCCAGTATCTTTAGCTGGAAAATGATGAGATTGGCCTAGATAATTTCTAAGGTCCCTTGCAGTACTGAAATTTTGTTATTCTATGATTCTATTTTTTTTCAGGTTATCTTTTTGATTCCTCTCCTGAATAGACAGTCATAGTAGGGCTGGATGTTTCTATGACTTCCTCCTTTTCACCTCCTCCCAGGAGCAGTGTCTCTATGCAGATATACCTTTCCCATAAATGACCTTTTCTACATTTTTCCTCCAAATGGAATGGATCTACACAGAAAGAAAAGAAAATAAGGAAAGAACACTGTAGTGGCGATCATAGTGAATTGGTCCCAGAATTCCTTGTTTCTTTATATTCCTTAACCTCTGGAGCTGGCACTGAAAGATGATGAACAGAAGGGGAACTCTTCTACTACTATGTAATATGTTTTTGAATGCTGTCATGATCAAGTAGTTCTCCAGCAGAGCCAGCTATAATCCTAGTGCCTCACAAATCAAGAAATGGAGTTTTCTTCCCTCTAGCTCAGAAAATGTCATTTCTAAATCCTGACAATGGGTAGGTCATTAGACCTCTTTAGGCCTCAATTTCCTCATATGTAAAATGAGTGAGTTGGATAGGTTAAGGTCAACTAAGAATTTGGAGGACATTTAAGGTACCTTATTAAACCAGTAATCATATAATCCCTACTGGTTGGACTAGCCTACGTAACATCTGGATAGACATAAGTTTGGATTTAAAAAAATATATAAATAGCTATGCTTTGGGTTTCCTTGTATCTCTCCTCAGATCCTTAACAAAACTTCTTAGTAAAAATTTCTGTTCAAAAACTCCCCTTATTTTAGGCAAACCAAGAGACAAAGATTTCTTGTGGTTGTTGTTATTGTTAATTACTTTCCTAAACCTGTGTCAGGACAGATAGAAAGATCAGGACTCTCCTAGAAAGAGTGGGAGGTCATGGTACCAAGATGAGACTAGCTTCAGAACCCAGGAAAAACTGCAGGAGCCAAAGTGGTCAGAGGGAGAACCCAGAAGGTAGCAGGCACCCAGAAGGTACACTGTGTAGTGTAATGGAGGTCTGGAACATGCTCGGATCCCGTAAGTTTGATTTGATGACATCTTCCACATAGAAGACACTATGGAAAAATCATAAGGACTGGCAGCATGCATAGACATTCTGGAACTGGTTCCAGTTGACCTACTATACAGATAAGGGGAACTTTTTAACATTGGCTAGATAGCTAGAACTGTCTGTGTTTTCATAGCACCAGACTATGGCTTTGGGGACACTCCTGTCTGAGGGAACAAGATGACACTCCTTAATAGCTTTTACTGAGAGAACCATGCTATAAGGGTCATATGGGCTCCCCTCTCGCCCTCCCCAAGATATAGACCCAGATCCTTGATCCTTTTGTTTAGTCTCTTCCTTTCTGGGTACATCTCCATTTTGTGACCTGGAGTCAGGAGACCTCGGTTCAAATCCAGCCTCAGACACCTACTAGCTGTTGAGCCTGTGCAAGTCACTTAACCTGTTTGCTTCAGTTTCTTCAACTGTAAAATGGGGGTGATAGCACCCACATCATAGAGTTGTTGTGAAAATCAAATGAGATAGGTGTAATGCACTTAGTACAGTGCTTGGCACATAGTAGGTGCCACATGAATGCTTATTCCTTTCCTTTCTAGCCTTTCCTAAAGTCCTATGGTTTCGATGGCAGCATCTCCTCCTGGCATGGTGACAATAGTAGTGTCATCCCAAACAGAAAGGGCTGATGGCAGGGACATGTGCCTGAATCAGGCAACTTGACAATGCCTAAGCAAAGGCAGGAGTGGGATGGTGCCAAGGAAGAAGTTGGTGTCACAGGGAGGCCACTGAAAGATCAAATATCTAACTGATCAGACAATGCCAAATGAATGTAGCATGGCTAATCAATAGCCTAAAAAAACTGTTTATGTTCCAATGAAGCTTGAATATTAGCCTCCTAGCTGACTGTATTGGTAATAATAAATTAAGCTCCAAATTCTATTCTAACCATTGTGTAATGCATGTTATCGTTCCTTTATGCTTAGCATTCCTGTCTCTTTGTAAGAACAAACTACCTGTCCCACACTTTATTTATGTGTATACATTGAGACCCTTTTTTACCTCCCCCCAATCCTTTCTGAAGAAAACCCTTATATTTTGGACTCCATAGCCATTTCTTTAATTAGCAATTCTATAAACAGCATATTTCCTATGGCGGTGGCAATAAGCTGATGAATGTGAGAATTGCGGAGTCTGCTTCCCCAATTGAGAAGTCAGGAAATGTTAGCAATGAACCTAGGCATACAGAAATGTTGAGTTAGTAAAGAACAGGAATGAGTACAGGTCGTTGGCCCTGGGGCTTTCCATAAATGTGCTTGTAGCCACTGTGTTAGATATGCTTTTCATGTTCATATCACTCTCTGGCTTCCCACTACCCCTACCCTCCACAGAACCTTACTTTGTAGCAAAGAACAATTGAATAAACCAAGTCGTCACAGTAACTACATTGGAAGTATATGCAACATTTTGTACCTGTAGTCCACCAACTCTCTGCTGAGATGAGTGAAGTATATATCGGCTTCAGTTCTCCAGAGCCAAGATTGGGATTTTCATTTCATAAGAATGCTAATGTCTTTCAGCATTGTTTTCACTTACATTATTGAGGCCATTGTGCATAGCATTCTCTTGATTCTGCTTTTTTCATTCTATGCCAGGTTATATAAGCCTTTGCATGTTTTTCTGAATTTTTCATAGCCATTATTTCATATAGTTTGAGAGTTCATTATGTCAACCTACTCTCTTTCAGTTTTTTTTCCTATAGAACCACCAAAAGTGCTGTTATAGATATTTTGTTTTATGCGGAATGTTGCTTTTGACATTTGACCTCCTTGGGGTCTATGCACAGTAATGGGATCACCGTGTTGACGAATATGAAAAAATGAGTAAATTTTCTTACTATGGGATTATAGATTATCAGCTGGAAGGGTTTTAGAGGCTATTGAATCCAACCCCCTCATTTCATAGGTGAGGAATCTGAAGCACAGAGAGGATAGTGATTTACCTATGGTCCCACAGCGGGTATCAGAGGAGGGACGTGAATCTAGGTCTTTCTGACTTTGTCATTAGATTATTATTACCCACTAGATTGTGAGTTCCTTAAGAGAAGAGACTATCTTTTACCTCTTTTTGTATCCCTAGCAGTTAGCACAGGGTCTGGCACGTAGTAGGCACTTAATAAATGTTTATTGACTGACCGACCGAATCTAGAAAGCTACAGACACTGCCGATTGCATCATCACAAATTGTTTCTAGAACACTGGACCATTTCCCAGCCCTACCGATGTGGACCGGTATGCATAATGTTCTCTATTTCCATATTTTCCAATTTGCTGGGTGCAAGGTGAAACACCAGGATTATATTAATTTGCATTTATCTTATCATTAGCAATTTGGAGCATTTTTTCCCAAGTGATTACTGATCATTCGCATTTGTTCTTTGAAAACTGGTTGTCCATATTCTTTGTCCTATCTATCGAATAATGGCTCTTTGTCATAATTTTTGTGTCAGTTTCTGATGGTTTGGAGAAGAGAGGGTGGTGCTGTTAACTAAGTTAACGTTCATGCTCCATCACCTCCAGCACCCAGCTAACACTTCATGAGAGGCTTGGGGCTCTGAGTTGAGAAGAACTACACAGAAAACATCCACACACTCAGGAAGTTGCAAAAATGAAACCAGTTTGGGTCAGATTGCCTTTCTACCTAGGCCTTCATATGGCAAGACCTTAATATCTTCCTAGCGGTAGAATTAATCACCAGACCCCAACTCTTGCTGTCTGTTCCTACTTTAGGTATATTATAAAAAATAACGATAGCTAGCATTTACGTTAATAATAACAATGACAAGCATTTATATAGGGCTTTTAAATTTGCAAAGTACTTTAAACATATTACCTCATTTGCTCAAGTCTATCTTGGAAATGCCTCTATGAACAAATCTTAAATTTAAGCCCTGCGGAAGTACTGACCCAACCCACTGCCCTTGAGCTCCTAATACCTAGGATGTGCTCCTGTGTTTACCTATTGATAAGCAAACTGTCCATGTGTATGTAAACAAAGAATCCTGCATGAGGTGGATCGAGGTAAACTAGAAGGGTTACTAGTTAGGTAGACATGCAGAATTACAGTCTGCTGGAGCTAAAAGGAGCCTCATAGATCATCTAATCCAAGGCCTTCATTACACAATGGAGAAACTGAAGCTAGGAAAGATGAAGCATCTTCTTACTTCTTACTTCATGGAAGAATTAAGATTTGAACTCAAGTCTCTTGACACCCTCATCAGTTTTGTTGTTGTTTTGGTTTCTGCGAAGGGCTGGCCTCCTGTGTACGTGCACTAATACCCAAAGTCACGTGCCTTGGTTCACACAGACTCCCAAGTATACATATTCCACCTAGGATTCTTACCTATATTCATGACTTAGGACATACATTCCCAGAAGTACAATGGGAACATAAGATTGGATCTAGTTAGTGGGAAAGGAGAACCAGCAACCCTAGGACCACCATCATCAATCCAGGGTGTTGACTAATTCCAGTCAAGAGAACAAACACAGTTGTCCAAGTATATTAAATATGGAAATTTGCAAAAGATAATCTTCTCCCTCCTCTCACCTTCCAGCACCTCACTCTAGGTCCTCTCAGGCCAGAAAATTAAGTTCCCATTCTTAATGCAATCTAAACTCAGCCCGGAACACAACTACCCTAGACCTGACCCTAAACTTCCATTTTTCTTTTTTGGTCAAATGGCAAGTCCTTGATAGTCTTGTGTTGTCCTACCACCCTATTCAATTGCTTCCCCAAACTGTCTCTAAAGAGTCATCTCCTTTTGGCTTTCTTGGCATCTGAATTTATTCTAATAGAGAGTGTTACTTGGAATTTAGGACCAAAAGACATATTGGAAGAAAGAGGAATTTAGTATCACTTAAGTCTAGGACTTTGAGAAGAAAATTTAAAATAGAAGTGAGAAATGAACTCAAATTTCAAACAATGAAGAATTAAGCTCTTTGCAACTATGATTATTTTAGGAAGAAAATGAAGCCAGGAAAATTTAGGGAAGGTTAATGTGTCCTTCAGCTAAAAATTGATCTGGCCTTTAGTCTTCCTAATGACCACAGAAATAACGGTATTTTGCCCAGTATTCCTTTGCCCATCCAATACCTTCCACCTTTAGTTGGGGGAGAGGGGAGAGACAGTCCCTTTTGCTCTCTATATAGTTCAACGAACATAAATTGCAAGAAATAAGAAGCATTCCTAAGCTTGGCCCATAAGCCGTAACAAGAGCTCTCCTTGCATTTTCTTCCTATTCCAGTACCCCCCACCCAAGGAAATATTGGCTCAAATCAATAGCCTAACCCTACTTCTTCTGGGAAAAGTCTGTACCCTTCCCAAAGGAAGCATCATTGATATCCAATTCAGAGCAGGTAGCCCCCAAGAGGAGGTGGAATATCATGGAGTCTCCCAGAGACCAGACATGTCTCAAGTCAGAAAGGACACAAAAAGAGGTCTGTGTGACTCCCAGATCCCCTCTGTCCCCAAGCCCCCTGCCTGCCACAGGGGAGGGGAGGAATGCCTCCTCCTTTTTTCTTTCCTACTTTCTCACCCCACATTCCAAGACACCAGGCTGAGCTGGAGCCAGAGTGGGAGCCTCTGTACTGATTTAGCATTCTCCCCAGCTTTGATTAATGCCAGCGTCTGTTTATAGAGTTACAATCTCCAAATTAGGTTGCCAAAGGCATCCCAGATCTGGACTGGAAACACCTCCTGGGCTGAAAGGAGCCAAAGCTAAGCCCAAAGCAGACGTCTTTATTCAGCCATAATTGACGTTTAACAGAGTCTGTAACTTCGTCTGGATGGATAAAAAAAAAAAGTCCTCCACTCTCCCCCCTCCTTTCTTTATGTTCCCCCTTTTCATCTGGCAGTCAAAAGTATAAGAGACCAACTTCAGGGCCCCACTCCATCACCGTGCAGAGGGGGCTGGAACAATAGTGCCCAGGACAAAGCCCATTCCCGGCACTGCACACAGTGTCTTCTAGTAGGTCTATTTACCTCCTAGAGTGTTTTATGCTAATGCAGCATCCAGCACCGACCCCTCCTGCATACTGATGGAGCTGCCCTCCCCCCCCTCCCCTCTAGCCTGGGACCTGCTGTCTGGAGCAAGGACCATGAAGTGCCTGACTCGCTCTAAAAGGAAAGTATAGGGGAATTGGGGTGGTGGAAGCACCTAGGAAAAGAAGGCTTCATTTTCTCCTTCTTTACTCTCCCCTCCCCCAATTAAGGAACTTCTATTCCAGCTCCATTAAATACTGATTTCTTCCCCAGACTGATAGGAGTGGGGATTCTCTATCATGTACCCCCAACATTAGTAGAGAAGGGGAATGGGATTGTTCTGGTCTCCGTTCTGTATGTAGAAGAGGAGAGGGGTAAGGGATAAGCAAAAAAAAAATTCTACAAATAAACTTGAAATTTAAAAGACCAAGCACTAGAGATGGCACAGGTCAAACAGGATGGCACAGTATAAAGAGAGAATCAGCAGACTTGCATTCTGACTGCAGTATTATCTTAAGCATATCACTTAACTTTTCAAGGATCGGTTTTCTCATCAGTAAATTGGGTGAGAGCAGGAGGAGATCTCTAAGGTCCTTTCCAGTTCTAACATTCTGAGTTTTTGGCTAGAGGTTCATATCTTCACATCATAGCTTGGAATTTTAAAGGGGAAAGATCATTTAGTCAGATCTATACCCACACATGCACACATATGTATATATATACATATATACGTTTATATTTATATAGGTATACATACATGGTTTGTGTGTACATACATGGGTATATATATACGCATACATATATGACTTCTGGCAGATAGATAGGTGGATAGCTGGATGGATGGATAGGTAGATAGACAGATAGATAGATAGATCTGCCAGAAGAGTAAAATAACTTGCCCAAGGACATACAGTGAATGAGTGGCAGAATCAGGACTAGAACAAGAAGTCTCTCTCTCTCTCTCTCTCTCTCTCTCTCTCTCTCTCTCTCTCTCTCTGTGTCTCTCTGTCTCTGTCTCTGTCTCTCTCTCTCTCTCTCTCTGTGTCTCTCTCTCAAACAGAGAATGAGTCACAGAGCCAGGACTAGAACAATGTTTCCTTAGTTCCGTTTTGGAGTTTATGCCCCTACATACTTCACTGTCCCTTGGACAGAAAGAGAGACCTTTTGGAGGTGGGATGGGGCAAGAGGACTATATTTTCTGTATCTATTAGCCACAGGTCACAGTCTTCCCCTAGGGAGTGATGTCCAGCTTTGCTCTCTCTCCCTTCTTCTTTCCCTATATACATAAGGTAGCAAGCCACCCTATGGAGAACTCAGGTCTCTTCTCCCAACTCCAGGGAATATATCAAGGGGTGTAGCCTGGAAGTATGACCGCTCAGCCCACTGAACACACCAAGGTCCCTCTGTTGGGATGGAGGATGCCACTGGGCCCAGCTGACCCCAATGAATCACACTGCTTCCGTTTGCCAGTTGTCCATCCTGTTCACTGAGAAATCTAATTTCCAATTACCACATTTCCTCTCCTTTCATTTGTACTGCTGTTTACCCGACTAGAAGC
This sequence comes from Phalanger gymnotis, assembly GCA_028646595.1. Lineage (NCBI taxonomy): Eukaryota > Metazoa > Chordata > Mammalia > Diprotodontia > Phalangeridae > Phalanger > Phalanger gymnotis. The sequence goes on along the minus strand of CM053624.1, from coordinate 94,320,862 downwards.
AGAAGTGACAGGTTAATGGCAGCCTGTACAGGTCCCAGCATGGATCCCTGACCTTCCCTCCCAGGCTTGGTATGATCCGACGACACCCCTTCCAGGAGGAGGACAGGAACAAAAAATCAAAAGCCTGAGAGAGAGAAGAGGAGAGAGAGAGAGAAAGAGAAAAGCACCATGTGCAAGGATGGCCCACAGCCATGTGCCACTGGATTGAGAGTGTTCCAGAGGATTAGAGAAAGGTGCGGAGGAGGGGGATGGATTTGAGAGATTCTAGGGAAACAGGGAGGGAGGAAAAGAGAGTAGGTGAGTTAGAATTTTAAAAGTGACTGGCCTCTGAATTAATTTGGTCTTAACTTCAAAGTCCTTCTCATCTCACATTGAAGGTCTTGGGTAAACACATTGTTAGGCACACAGAAGATGCTCATATAATATTTATTGAATTCATTTGAATAGAGTTGGGACTCTATGAGAGACAGAATTAAGGGGAGGAAGATGACTTTCCCTGGGGCTCTAGGGTACTATCCTAGTAAAGAGCCCCTCTTCTAAGTATAGAAAACATTGCAAAAAAATACTGCAAAAAAAATTCAAAACAGACCCCCTAAGATTTTTTTAAATTGTAAATGCATCAGATTTTCAGTGGCAAAGGGGACTCCTCATTCTGTTTCTTTACAGCAATGTAGTATTAGTGTAATTAATGGGCCCACACACCTCCCAAAAGCAGCCCCACCTGAATAAGATATGAAATTCTCTGGGCAAGGTCAATTACTTGAAAGGCCAAGTACTTATACTCCAATAATGAATCCTTTTGTTTGGCATTGAGGACATCTACTTGGAAAAATGCGAACTTCCTTTGTCCTAGATCCCGGTCACTCTACTGACACATCGACACCTGGAAGAAAAAGAGCACAGCTAGTTCAATATACCCTTTCAATATACTCCTTTTTTAAAGGAGAATGCCCATGGACTCCAAGCAGAAGAGCTACAGAGAGAAGTCAGATATAAAGGTTTCTGCTGGACAGGGAAGAACAGTTGGCCTGGCCGTATATGGGCTTAGGTATGTGAGGCCTTTGCATTTTCCATCAGACAAAATAAAATCTGTCCTACATCTAATATCTTGCTAGCCTGAATGCTTGCATGAGTAATGACGGTCCTTTTCATTTTTCTGTGGGGACCTAGACATGAGCCAAATTCTGATGTTCACAAAGGATAACCTGGGTTAGGGAATGAGTTAAATAGATGTTAGAGAAAAACCCACTAAGCCAAGCTAGATCTGTGTGGGCCACAAGATGTGTATACCTATGCCTTCTACTCATATTCTTGCCAGAACCCTTTCCCTCCAAATTCTATGGTACTTTCCTGGGGGTGACATAGGCAAAGCAGGATGATGGAACACTAGGGCTGGAAGGTATTGAAGAAATCATCTAAGTCCACTTCCTTCATCTTGAAGGTAAGAAAATTGAGACCTAGAGACATTAAATGACTTGTCAGAGGCCACACAGCTAGTCCATGACAAAAGCAGGACTGGAATTCAGATTTTCTCTCTTCTAAGTCTAGTAGTATCTAGGGTTACACCATATCATCAAACTATTTCAGCTGAATTCTACCTTGTACCCTACATTCCTTCCTGAGTTCCAAATGGGATCTGAGAAAAAGCAATTTCAGGCAAGTCAGGTATCAGATCACTTTGGGAATCAACCCATGATACCAAGGTAAGGTGCCCTATCGTTATCGTTCTGGGGTATGATGACACCAGAATCCCTCTCTGATAAGTGTTTTCTGTGTTTCTATACTTCTGGAGATCATTAGCCATTGGGTAGATTTGCTCTGCTTTCTGATCTGAGTAGAACCTTTTAGATCAGTTTCTTGATTCAACAAACATTGAATAAACACCAAATACATACAATTCACTATTCAAGGGGCTGGCAGAGGAGTCCTCTATTGCCTACTCACAGAAGCCTTGAAAATAATAATGTCTGTCATCTCAATGAGCTAGCTCCATGGGCAAAACAAGCCTTAGGCATAATTGTGAAGGCAAAGTTTATATTCAATATCTGACCCTCACTTTCAGAATTACTAGGATAGGTGCCCCAAGACTTTGAACCTGCTCTTTCTGGCCAGAAGCCCTTTTTTTGCTGGTCCCCTCAGCTTCCTTAGACTTGAACCTTCCCCACCCAACTCTCATCTCCTCAGAGTCCAAGGTGATGAATCTAAAATATTAACTAATCTGATTTTTTAAAAATTCCATGCTGATGTGTTGATAGGCCAAAACACAAGTATGTTCATTTTGAAAGACACCTTCTGGATTCACTATTCCTACTGCATACCTTTGCTGTCTATGTATACCCTCTTCAACGTTAAGAATTTTATGAAAACTACAAAAGCCTAGAAGGGGACATAACTTTTTTTATATATAAATGGGACCTGGTAAATAAAGTTTTCTGGTGTTAGAGACAAGGAGGTATTCATTGACAAAGTCCATGCACCAGGCTACCTGTGTCAGAATGGTTTTGATCTTAGCTCCCGATAACTGGGGAAGAGAAGAGAACCAACAGCTTTGATGAAGGTAAACATTGGAAGAAAAGTGCTTTATTTGACACTGTGTGGGAGAAGAGGCAGGGAAGATGTGAGACTTTCCCACCTTCCCACCAGCCTTCCCCCCCCCCACCGCCAGCCTTCATAGAATCATGAGTCTCAGAGCTAAAATAAATCCAAAAGGATATGTTGTTCACTCTCTTGGCCAATGTAGTCAAGCAAGGGGGCAGCATTATTTCAGGAAGGAGAAAAGTTGGTACCTTGTATCATAAAGATAGACCATAGAGCATCACATCTGAAGGAAGAGCCAGAGCCTCCAAGAAAGGAAGTGAATCCATGCATTGACCATTTTCTTACCCCCCATAAAAAACACAGAGAACTAGAAAGATCAGGAGAGATAGAAAAGGGGACAGAGAAAGAGAGTGTCAGAGAAGGAAGGAGAATAGTTAATATTTATATAGCACTTACTATATGCCAGGCATATTATAGCTTAAAGCTACAATAATATAAATATATAACTATAATGTCATATATATTAATATATTATATAATAACATAATAACAACTAACATTTATGTAGCACTTACTATGTGCCAGGCACTATTAAGCACTTTTCAATGATTTCATCTGATCCTCACAACAACCTGGGAAGGCTATTATTATCCCTGTTTTACAGGTGAAGAAACTGAGGCAAACAGAAGTCAAGTGACTTGTTCAGGTTCACATAGCTAGTAAGTGATTGAAGTCAAATTTGAACTCTGGTCTTCTTAATTCCAAGCCCTGCGCTCTATCCACTACATCACTTGGCCGCCCTAGAAGAAAAGAGAGACAAAAAAAAAAAAAGACCAGAAGATTCCCAGTTCCCATCATTGTGCACTCATCAGCCTGACTCAAGAGCTGGTGAGGCCCCAAATGGGGCGGTGGGTTCCAAAGAGATATAAAACAGCCTCAAGCTGGGAGATACCTTAGCCAAGAGCACCGCATGCTGGCAGCTCTAGGAATCACCTCAAGTGACCATTTCCGGCTTTCTTTCCTCAGTCAGTTTTGATTGTGCTACTCTTGTTGGCCCCATTTGGGGTTTTCTTGGCAAAGATACTGGAGTGGTTTGCCATTTCCTTCTCCAGCTCCTTTTGGAAATGAGGAACTGAGGCAGAGTTAAGTGACTTGCCCAGGGTCACACAGCTAACAAGTGTCTGAAGCCAGATTTGAACGCAGGAACTTGTTTTCCTGATTCCAGGACCAGGGCTCTATCCACTGCACCACCTTTGGACCTTATTTTGCTGGGGTCCAAGTATCCACAACACTCCCCACACTCTCTGCCAAGCCTATGCTTTCCAAGGCTCATTTACCTGGCATTTTGCCCCATTAAAATGTAAGTTCCTTGTGGGTAGGGACTGTTTTGATTGCTTGTATTTGTATCTCCAGTGCTTAGCACGGTGCCTGGCACATAGTGAGTAGACCCAGAGTCCACTCGATTGCTGTTCTACGGTGGCCCAAGTTTCTGTCTCTTAGATTTAATGACAACTATAAAGGCTTGCAAGGAACAGTGTGGTACAGTGGGAAAGATGCTAGATTTGGAATCAAAAATTCAAATTCTAACCTTACTCCCTGCTTGCTGGCTCTGTGACCTTGGATCACTTCATCCTGTCAGGCCTCGGTTCCCTCATACATAAAGCAAGAGGATTCAGTTAGGTGATCTTGGGATCCCTCCCAGCTGTGATACTATAATCTGTAAGATGAAGGAGCTAAACTCCAGGAGTTTTTGTCCTGGGGTCCATGAACTTTAATAATCAATTTAATAATTTATATTTTTATTTTATTTATTTTTAATCCATTTTTATTTATATATTTAATTACAATTTAATAATTAATAAATATATTTTTATATTTATATTTCAATATGATTGGTTTCCTTTTGTAATCTGATATATTTTGTTATGTGCATTTAAAGATGTGATTCTAAATGGTCTACAGATTTCTAAGAAGAGGTCTATAGGCTTCATCAGACAGTGTAGAAGGAGGTCCATGAAAACTAAAAACCTACGAACTAGATGATTTCCAAGGTTTATTCCAGTAGGCCTCTTGAAGTTTTTTAAACTTAGCTTGGAAAAAGACCACACATAGCTCTGAGAAGGCAATTTACTGGCTTCAGGAAGAAAGATTTTGATGAAAAGAAAGGAGAATAAACAGACATTAGGGAGATTACTAATATGGCATCTTAACTCTCCTCCTGTTCTCTGGAACCAAGGGCCTCTGGATCTGAGGATTACAAGGCTTTTGACCCATCAAGGTGAAAGTAGCAAGTCCCTGGTGGAGTAGAGGAAATAATTAGCTACTAGGGTCTCACCCCCTCAGGGCCACAGAACTGTGAGAACATTATATAACCTGAAGACAAGAGTTCCACTACAACTCTGTATATTTATTGGGTGGGTGGGTGGCAGGGGAGTGTAGGGGAAGAGAATGGGAAGGGGACCTTCTTTGCATAACAAATGGAAAGCCTGGGCTGCTATGGAGAGGGAAGGCATGTGTGGGAAAAGAGCAGGGAGATGAGGTTTATAAATCTAAGCCAAGAATATGAAGCCATATGACCCGGCCCTAAACTTGGGAACTCTTGGGAAAGAGCTCTATGACTTTCCTTTCAGATCCCTAAAGCAGACACAAGAGCAGCCCATTCCTGTGTCTGTTTCTTTACTGCACATTCTTGGCCACTGGTGGAGGAAAGTACCTCTTGCAGGCACTCTACTTTTTCCAGCATTTGTAGCCCACTAAGAAAGGTTGGGATAGCTGTTGCTGGGCTTATACAGACAGGCTTGGCCTCTGAGCCAATGTGCCAAACACTTTGGAGGAAAGCAATTTCTCCACACGGGTATCTTCTCAGAGCTTAGTACCTCTATAACCTAGTGCTAGATTAGATGAAGTCTGGGGTGATTCAGTGGGCCCACTGAGCATAATTGTCACAAGGGTACAACAGTCAGGGCTTTGTCCCAGGGCCCACAAATTTAAAAGTTGTTGATAGTACTTCTCCTTCAATAAGTTAAAAACGGTGACTGACATATGATAAATGCTTAATTGATTCTTATTGTTGAGTTTAGCATCTAATTAACAAGAATAGCTAAAATAGGAAGCTCCCAGCTGGAGGATGTACCCCAACTGAGCTATTCCCTAACCTGGCCCACCCTGGTCTCTCCCTTATCAGTCTCTCCGGAAGCAGTATCACAATGTCCTAGGGTGTTTATCCACATAGTAACTTTTTAAAAGTTTTGAATTTTATTTTTTAATCTGACTTAACAGTTACCCACAAACACAAACATTTCTTCCCAAAGTTTTGCTATGGTCCTATGCTCTGAGCATCTCCACTTTCCTCTTCCCAGAAACTTAGATCCTCCCCACGTTCCTTAAGATTTAATAAGTTGAGACTTCTAGGGCTGCATCCCAAAGAGATCATACAAATGGGAAAAAGACCCACAAGCACAAAAAATATTTATAACAGCTCTTTTTGTAGTGGCCAAAAATTGGAAACTGAAGGGATACCCATCAATTGGGGAATGGCTGAACAAGTTGTGGTATATGAAGGTAACGGAATACTATTGTGCTATAAGAAATGAGGAGCAGATGGACTTCAGAAAAACCCAGAAAGACTCACATGAACTGAGGCTGAGTGAAATGAGGAGAAACAAGAGAATACTGTACACAGCAATAGCTACATTGTGCAATGACTAACTTTGATAGACTTAGCTCTTCTCAGCAGCACAAGGATCTAAGACAACTCCAAAAGACTCATGATTAAAAATGCTATCCACTTCCCCCATTAGACTGTAAGTTCCTTGAGGGCAGTGACTGTTTTGATTGCTTGTATTTGTATCTCCGTGAATTAGCATAGTGCCTGGCACACTTAAGTAAATGCTTTCTCAATGAAATGCACTCCCTCCTTACCTCCTTACCTTTATCTCAGAGTCTCCCTTTTTAAGACCCTGCTAAAATATCATCTTCTTCATGAAGCCTTTCCTGTTTTTCCCAACTACCAGTGCCTCCCCTCAAACTATCTTATATTTAACTGCTTTGTATCTCATTACATTTATTCACTTTATATATATGCTGTATATAATTACATATTCACTTACTGTCTTTCTCATTAGAATGTAAGCTCTTTACTCATAGTATTATTTCATTCTTTGTACTTGTGTTTCCAGTATCTAGCACACAGTACGTGCATAATAAATATTTGTTGGTAGAGGAATCAATTCTCTATACAAAGGAGAACAAGAAAGAGGACTGTATAAAAACATCACAGAGGGTCTTATATCCCAATGACTAAGGTGTGTTTCCAAGGTCTCTCTCCTGCCTCAACAAAATTTGTCTTAAAATGTTACTTGGAAGAGGCTCTTGGTGTCTTGTCTATGGCGCTAGAATTACTAGTAGTTACAGTTTTATCATTGAATCTCACCCATCAACTAGCAATCAGGGTGACCTGTGACCACCTGCTCCCCGCAAAATAAAGGCCTTCTCTCCTCTCTGTATTGAGGGTAAGGAAATGGGGAGATTGTTCCTATTCTTCTACTCTTCTTTTGCCAGCAAAAAAGGTGAAGCTAGTCATTTTGTCAGATCATTGTCCTTTAGAGATTTCCTGCAGGTCAATTAGCCCATACCAGAAAGTTGTGGAAGAGAAATAAAAGAATAGGATGGCAAATATTAGGAAGGGGCAGCTCAGCTCCTGGCCCCATCTCACACAAGACCAGCTAGTTTTCCCCTACTAAAGCTAATGACGATAAGCCCACTGTCTACTTGCCCAAAACTTGACCCCACTAACTACAAATTTCAGGATGAATGGATAGTTTTACATACCTTATAAATATATTAGTTCAGAGAAGGGAGAGTAGGTTAAGTTTTTTTTCTTGGCCAGATTAGAAAGAGGGCGATTAGTGTTCCTGAACCTAGAGAGCCCCAGGGCAGGGAGGAAGGAAGGTGAAAGTTGGAACAGCCCATAGGGCAAGGAAGGCTTTGCCTGAGGTGCTCCCTCAGTGAGATTCATTCTATGGAGCCAAGGGAGCCCCTCTGGATGACGATGAGGTGGAGTGAAGCCTTTTTCCACTTAGGAACTTCTTTGTCCCCAAATTTAACCTAGTAAGGTAAGGAAAAGGCAACCACATTTTCTTTGTTAAAAAACTTTATGTTCTGATCTCCTTTGTCTCTATATCACTTTTATTTTCTAATATATCCCTCCCAGCCTCCTACATAACCAGCCATCTCTTATAACAAAGATTTTTTTTTTTAAAAAAAGACATAAATGCAGTGCAACAAAATCAATAAACACATCTTTATGGCCAACAGTATCTGCAATATTCCACACCCATAGTCTCCCACCTCTGAAAAGCAGGGAAGGGGATTCCACATTTTCAGAGGAATTTGAAACCCATGACTCCTTTTATCAACACTCCTTCCTCTTTTAACTCTTCTACCAGCCTCTTCCCTACCCACACTCTATCAATCTGTCTCTCAGAGTCCATTTTTTTGAAGAACAAGAAATAAACCAAGACTCCCAGAGCCAGGAGCCCGCCTGGGCCCTGCTGCTGTGGCCAAAATTATTTTGTGGACCAGCTTGCATTGGGGTTGATCTGGCTTCCTGTCCCCTACCCGCTGCCTCCCCTCCTTCCACCACCGCCTGTCACCCCCAGAGAGATGAGGCCAGATTCCAGAGCAGCAGAGGAGTTACCAGGGAAATAAGAGCTAATGGGAAGGGCACAGCAAAAGACTGGCTTCGAATGACCTATAAACTTGAGGTAGAGGCTTAACCAGAATGAGGCACAGGTCATGCCCCTAATAAATCCTTAACTCTGAGCCCTTCATTCCCCCCATCCTAGAATTGCCAGGACCTGAACTATGAGTGGGTAAAGATGAAACCAGGAAAGAAAGAATACAGCAATGAGGGTACAATGCATTCTGTCTGTTTTCTTAATTTTTTTAGGCAGTCTTTTCATTTTCCTTCCCTTCCACGGTTTTGTTTATTAGTTCTCCCTGTCCTAAGTCTCCCTGAATATACCTTGAAAATAGGATGATAAGTCCCATGAAGGCAGGGACTGTAGATTTTTCTCACTCCCTAGTTACCTTGTGATTTATCCAGGTACTCTCTAGTTTCCTAAACAATGTGGGCTCGATAAATGCACATGAATAAATGAATAATGGGGATGAATGGAATGGGCTATGTAGAAAGGATAAAAAAAGTCATTGAATCTTCCAGAGAGTTAAATTACCTTCTATTTTCTACAAATCTTTCAAATCAACAATCTTTTTTCACTTAGTAACAACCTCTCAATCTTGAAGACTTGTAAGATAACCTTCCTACATCTTCTTTTCTAGGCCCAGAATCACTATGCTTCAGTTGTCATGGCAGCAAAAGTAGAATTCCCACTGGCACCAACCACAGAGTTCTGCTTAAGTATGGGCATCTAGGGTCATCCGGGCATGGGGCAGGCAGAAACAGACTGGCTTATGTGCAAGGTAGGAGAGACAATGTGGGGAACTGAAAAGAACCCTGGGCTTGGAGCCTAAAATGCCTTGATTCAAGCTCCATCTTTTCTACTACGTGACTTTGGGCAAGTTACTGTATCTCTCCGAGTCTCAGCTCCCTTTTCTGAAAAATGTTGGCAATATTTGTGCAGCCTCCCATATGGGATTGTTGGGAGGATAAAGCACTAAATTAAGTTGTTATTATCTGGGAAACAAGAGGAGTCAAGGATGTTTATAACAAGAGCCATCAGTAACTAGTTTTATACCTAAAGGCTAGTTCTAAGAACTATTCTCCAATTTGGTACTATTCATGACTTCCTACCCCCTTGTTATGTTGGGTCTATTATACCAAACTCCTCGTTTCCTCAATCTTGTAGTATCACTCCTACTCTCTGAGGTAATATGCCTGCACACCACACACACACATACACGCACGCACGCACGCACACACATACACACACCACAGAGTCATTTTTAACTTTTTTTCAATTATTAAAAATCTATTTTTCTCTCCCTTCCCTAGCCCACCTACTTATTTCCTTCCTAGAAGTCCTTCTGACTCTTTAGACTGTCACTATGACTCAGCTGTCTTCTCACCCTGGAACTTCCATCAGCACCCAGGAGTTGCCCTCCATCTTGCTGACTCCCATTTTCCCATGGGTGAGTCCCTCCCAGGGGCCTCCATCTTGGGAGATAGGCTAAGGCAGACTATGGTTCATTCTTCCCCAGGCTGGGTTTCTCTAGACTTTGCCACCATGACGCATCTGCCTTCTTACTCTGAAACTTCCCTCAGAGCAAGTACCTTTATTCAGCCTCCCCCCTTTTCAATTCCCTTTTGTGTTTTATTTTCCTCCATAAGCTTTTTGAGGGCAGGGAATATCTCTCTTTTTGTTTGTATTCATATCTCCAGAACTTAGCGCAGAACCTGGCATGTAAGAAGCACTTAATAAATGCTTATTGCCTGCTGGCTCCCCATCAAAAAAGAAAAGAAAAGAAAAACCCTTGTAACAAATATGCATCATCAAACAAAACTAATTCCTATATTGGTCATGTCTAAAACTTCCATGTCTCAGTTTGCATCCTGCGTCCATTACCTCTCGTCAAGAGATGATCAGTACGTTTTATCATAGGTCCATTGGAATCATGATTGGTCATTGCATTGATCAAAGTTCTTAAGGCTTTCGAAGTTGGTTTTCTTTACAATGTCCACGGATTCACTTGGACCCCAGCCTTTAACAGCTATCCCAACAAACTCCTCACTGCCTTCAATCGCAAATTTTTAGAGTAGCAAATGACTAGTTTCCAGGTTGGTAGATGAACTCTCCTAGCTGGTGTGGCTACTACTTGTATCTTTCCACCCTAATAATACTACAGAATCAGCATATTAGATTATAGCATGAGGTAAGGCAGTATAAGCCCGTCCTTTTTTTCCAATTCCAACATATTTTAGCTGTATTATTACTCATTTTGGCATTTAATTCTCTATATAGTTATCCCTTCCACATCATAACTTTCCCCATCACAATTTCACTATATCATGGTTTGGCATAAGAAATTAAATGGGAATTTAGGGGACGTTTTGTGGAAACTGCAGATGACATGTGAAGGCCAGCAGACAACACAGAGCCTATAACCAAATATTAACCCAAATTTTACAAAAAGGTACTGCAAACATCCCACAAAAGAAAAAGAAAAAATCAGACTTCTTCTGTGGTACAAAGGGAGAGCCAAAAAATTTTATACAAATTTTCCAGATTTCAGGGGCAATGTGTCTCTGACCCTCACAATATGGAAGGATAACTATCATATTGATAACTCTTACATATATATTAATCTTTTCTCCCCAACAAGACTCTAAGTTGCTTGAGGGCAGAGACCACATCTTGGGCTTCTTTTATGCCTTCCATCTTTCTCCCTGACGTCTCTATCCCAGGACTTAGCATAATTAGAATCAGTGAGCTTCCAAGGTCAGCTTCTGAGTCTAAGAGCAACTGGTTCTGACATAACTATGGACAAATCACCTAACCTCCCTGAGCCTTAGTCAAATTCAAGGCAGAAGTGTGGGTGGAAGACCAGGTTGTTATCGGCTACTCGGAAGAGTATCAAGACAAATACTAAGGTTAGGTGGAAAGTACCAGCCTGAAGCTCTTTGAGAAGGGTGAGAGTTGAACTGGGAGTAAATAAATGAACCTCTGATCTCATCCATCTGGAAAGTGCCTCTGAGAGTGCAGATTGTAACCTACCCAAGATGGGTGCCTATCCTATTCAACTCTTGTCTGTCCGGTGTTTGTCCCAGGGAGTCCACCCAACATACTGGAGACCTTCCTTAATTTCTCCCCATACCTTGAGGGTAGCAGAGGGCAGTACTCAACTGTCTATCTGACACCCCTCCATCATCTCTTCCTATCATATAATTTCTTGATGACATCCTTTACTCCTGAGCTAGAAATATCTCTGTTGAAGTTGACAGCTCAGTGCTTCCCAACCAACCTTCCTTCTGCTTATGCTATCATTCCCTTTTTTGAAGCATTGTAAGACTGAGAGATAGAAGGACTTGAAAGGTAATATAATCCAACTACTTCACTTTACAAATGAGGAAACAGGCCCCTCACTTGCCTGAGGTCCCCCAGGTGGAAGGCAGCAGGGCCAGGCTTTAATCCCCCATTTGCTGGCTCTTAACCCAGTACTCTTTCTACTACACCAAAGGGTCTCATGTTCCTTTATACAAATGATACTTTTATTGGACATGGTCAATGTGGGATTTTGCTTGACTATACTTGTTATGAGGTTTTTCTTTTTTCATTGCTCAGTTAGGGGAGAGGAGGGAAAGGTAGAGAAAATAAATGTTTAATAATCAGAAAAATGCATTTGAATTAAATTTTGAAAAAAAAGATATAGTGCTTATAGTTTCCTCAGCTCAAGAGTCTTTTGAGTTGGAAAACAGAGGATATCTTGGAGCAAATAGGGGCATGATCTGCAACTTTGGGACCCCAGGTGTTGAATTAATATCCCCATCAGAAGGGAATATTAAAGTAGCTTGGAGGGGGAGTAGAAAACTGAGACTCTGATGGCTTTAGGGGGCCACAGTTGTCAAGATGGATCGACCTTCAAACCTTCTCTTGCACTATTCACGTCTATCTGATTCTATAAGGCTCAGACCTGTGTTTGTAGACCTATCTACATTTCTGCTTCTTTTGCCACTCTCATCTTTCTCTTCTCTATTCCTTCTCCCCTTCGATCTACTCCAATTCCCTAGATTCATTGGCTCTTTAAAGGGAATTTAAAAGTTATCTAGTCTAACCTCCTACTCAATATAGGAATCCCCCTATATCGCTTCCATTAATGTAGTTATCTAGGCTGTCCTTGAGTCAGTATGGTAGACTAGGAAGGTCTGCAGTCAGAACTCTCCTGGTATTTGCCCCTCACCTGTAAAATAATGAGGTGGAGTTGACAACCTTTAAGGTTCATTCCTGCTCCCAAATCCTATGAGCTTATGAGCCTATGACTACAACAGACTTCTCTGATGCACTCAGCCAGCTCATCTGAGCTCATCTTAACGAGAGCTCCCATGGAACACTTCTGGGGTTTAGGGTCTGGAAATTGTAACCCTTGTATCACTTATTCACGGTACAACCAGAACAGGGACTCTTAATCTTTCTCGTGTCATGGACTCTTTTGACAGTCTGATGAGGCCATAGACCCCTTCTCGGAATAATCTTTTTGAATAAATAAAATTAAATACATATCATTACAAGGGAAGCCAAGCATATTAAAATAGTTATGAAAACATTTTAATAAGACAAAAGAAAACAAGTTCACAGACCCGAGGTTAAGAACCCTTGGCGCGGATCCTTCACTGTACCACCCAGTTGACTTCATATCGATCATCTCTCTGCTATGAAGAGCAAAGTTTCATTGCATTAAAAACATGTGCATCTACAAAAAGTAATACTGAACACTACTTTTTGTCCCTACCCTATGAGTTGTCCTCTGGGCTGTTGTCTGACTTGTCTATCTAGAGTCTTGATTCTCAGCCTGTTCTTTTCCAGTTGCAGCACAGTCTTGTCCGTGTCTCATTGTGGACAGCGTTCCCAAATACATTGCTAGGTTTAAAAGAATTATGGGGAAAGAACCTTTAGGGATCTGGGGGAACATTTAAAGTCTAGTCTCACTAGGAGCACCCTTACTAGTCAGTTCAAAACTAAAACATATTCAGTTTATTAGAAATTGTCAGAATGTAGAAAGCTCCTAAAGCAAACAAAAGGTGCTCAATGTACAAGCATCCTGCCCCAGAGTCATACAGCTGGTGTCAGAAATATGTTTTCCCTCCTGACTTTAAGCTAGGTATCCTAGTGGAGCAAGATCTGGACTCAGGGTGAGGGAGATCTGAGTTTGAATCCTGTCTCAGACATTTACTAGCTATGTGACCCTGGGCAAGTCACTTAACCTTTCTGACACTTAGTTTCCTCATCTGTAAAGTGAGGGGGTTAGAATGGTTGACCCTTCCAGTTCTATTTATGATTCAATAATCTATTAAACCACATTGAATATTTTAATATAGATGGGACAGCAATGCTGGAAGCCTAGCCTCCACTAAAAGCCTTCAGAGTACAAGCCAAGGGCCAGAAGATCGTTGGTTTTCTCCTTGAATGGGACATCTGTTCAAGGATATTCAGTGAGATTGAAAAAGGCAGCCACCTGTGAAATGTCATATTCTGTGGGGGAAAAAAAAAACATTTCTGTGCCAGGAGCTGGTTCATTTCCCACCCTTAAATACTGTCACTCTTGCCCTGTGTCATGTATAGCTACGTGTGTTTGTAAAATATGTGCATATATATTTATACGTATAACCAATGTGTATATTATATATATGCATATATATATATATATATGAAGAGATAGACTGAGAGAGAGTTACCTGTCTCATAAGCCCTACCTTTTCTGTTCAGCTTTGTTTTCTGGGCTACTCTTCCACGGCCCCTCCATTTCCCCCTACCCCTACCCTTCTTCACCCAGCTCAGTGGTTCTGCCACATAGTCCCAAGCTGGGGCAGCATATGGTTTTAAATCTACATTCTATGCTCTTGAAAGTGGTCAAGGAAGCATCAGGAGTCCCAAAGCCTGAAGCTTTTAGAATACCTGAAGGAAGAGTCAAGCCTATGTGACCATCGGGCATCAGTATTAGAGGTTTCCCTGCTGGCAGAGTCTAGGAGATAAAGGCCTCATGGTCCTATGTCCATCCGTCCTGAAGCCTAAGCAGAGAGCATGGGGACACCTCCCTCCTGGCCTAGAGGCTGCTTCCACCCTGACTGAGAAGGTCAGGGACATCTCCTGGTCCCAGTCAGGAGGCCAGGCTTGTTCCCACATTACCACATGAATAGGGGCACAAGCCCCCACTGTCCACTCAAGCAAACAATTTGGCTAGCAAATTGACATAATTACAAGAGACAGAGAGAAAAGAAAGGCAGTCCCCTCCCCCGCCCTCCAGAGGGCCTGGCTCCTGCTGAGTTCCTTAGAGCCTTTGTGAGCCTCAGTGCTCAGGACTGATTAGAAATCGTGTGCCCTTTTCAAGAGCCTTAAGTGATTGGCTGCCTTAATCTGATTACAATTTACAGAACTCCTTCAAAAGGCTCTGAAGGGCCGTTCACACACATGTGTGCGAGCGCGCGCGCACACGCGCGCATGCACACACACACACACACACACACACACACACCAGCTCAAGCACATGTATTCTCAGCACCCACCCTCCTTCTACTTACAAGAGGCACACTGTCTCTCATTCTCTCTTTGTGACATCCCTCTTCCTGTCCAGGTGCACCCAACTGAGAGTCCCATAACCCACCAACACCCTTCTTTCAAGTCTCACTGCCAGTGTGAATACAGACTCAGTCACGGAAAGAGTTTCTGACTCAGACTTATAGACACACATACACACATAAAGAATTCTTCCAACTTCCAAAACACGAGGTCCCCCGATTTTCCTGAAAATAGATATGTCCAATTCTCATGCCAACAGCAGGACACCAGCAGGTCACCCACACCAACAGGCATACACAGAGGAGGTAGCCTTCTCTCACTTTGCTCAGTTCTACAGCTTCCTGTTACGTGTGGTTTTCTCCCTTTTCAGAATGTGAACTCTGGAACGGCAGAGATGCTGTTTTTGCTTTTCTTTTTATTCCTGGCATTTCATACAGAGGCTGGCACACTGTAAGTGCTTAATAAATGCTCTAGCTATATATCAATAGATAGAGTGCTATGCTGGGCTGGGAATCAAGAAGGCCTGAGTTCAAATCCAGCCTCTGACACTTACTAGCTGTATGACCTTAGGCAAGTCACTTAATTGCTGTCTGCCTCAGTTTCCTCACTGGTAAACTGGAGATAATTATAGCACTTTACCTCCCAGAGTTGTTATGAGGTTCAAATGAAATAATATTCATTAAGTGCTTAGCACAGTGCCTCGCACATAGTAGGCACTATACAAATGTTAGCTACCATCATCGTCATCTTCATTATTGTCTATCTACCTCCCTATCTATATTTTTGCCAAATCATCTGGCTCAGAATCTGGAATCCTCCTAACCAGATTGACAAAGGTAGTGCCCTCAGCTCTTCTAATGGTGCAGAGTAAGCTGCCCTTTGGGGATCAGACCTATGATCTAAGGCCACCTGCCTGCCGATTAACCATGGGATTAAGAGACTTTCTTTCTCTTACCACCTCCTCAGGCCCACTATCAGCTCCACCTCACACTCCTGAGGAGATGGCCATATTTACATGGGTATTTTTTTCTGCTCCTTGGGCCAGTAGCTCCCAGGAGATTATCCATGGGGCCGGCAGGGCCCTGGAGACCACTTGAACACAGGCTGTTCCAGTCTCTCCCCCCTTGGGAACTTGACTCAAGGGAGCTTTGGTCAATGGCTTCAGCCCTCCCCATCCAATTTGTAGCTCTTAATCCCCTGGGCCTGAGGCCTACAATGGCATCTTTTCCCACACTTCCTTCTGGTTCACAATGATACCAACCAGCCTCTCAACTCATGTTCCCCCTCCTCTCTACCTCCTCTTTCCTCCACCATGGTACTACCCCCAAAGGGGAAAGCAGTGATATAGGAGGAAAGGAAAGAAGAATGAGAAAGTCAGGCAAGGAACCACAGAGGAGCAAAAAAGGATGAAGCAGTGTCTAGCATGATGGCTTAAGATTCAACAAATGAGGTGAATTAGTGAGTGGATTGATGGAGAATTAAGGATCAGGAAGAAAGGAGGTAAAGGGAGAGGAAGAAGGCAAAAATCAAGGAATAGAAAGAAGGTGGGATTTAGGCCTGGGCTGAATCACCTAACTCCATGATTCTATCTCCCAGGGTGGGGACAAGCATTTAAGAATATTGTGATCGTAATGGTGCCTCATTACAACACTCCCAATACTGGCCTCATTGCCACCAGAAGGTGGAAGGTGGAAGTTGCTACCTGAGTCTTCTAGTCCCAGTAGAGGTAAGACAGAGCGAGTGTGGTTAGGAACCTCTGGAGAATGATGCAGTAGCATCTCTCAGTGCCGGACCGTTCTCCAGCTATTACTACAGTTCCTGTAGGTCTTCTCATGACCATTCTCTTTCTTCACCTGCATAATGTTTAGGAAAGCAGTTCAGAATTCTGAGAGACTGTTTCCATGCCTTGGTCTCCATTAGGCTCCAGGAGATCCAGTTGAGCCAGAGACCAGCTTTTTGCCCCTGTGAGCCTTGTTCTCTGTTACTTCACAATATAAAGTAGGTGAATAGTATCTCAAGGCCACCAGCATCATTTCTACTGTACTGAGATGATAATTTTCAAGGTCTTTTCCAACTTTCAACTCTATTTGCAGTGGGCAGATGCAGAAAGAAAGGAAATGTCTAATGTGCCTATGAACCTTAAACCCTTAGAGTTATTGATAGACAAGACAGTCCATCTGCTCATCAGTATAGAGTATTGTCTCCTTTCCCAGCTATTCTAGACTCTTCTAGAAATCTCTGAACACTTTCCCACCCCAAATCTACCAAAGACAGGCCCCTTCAGGATGCAGGATGCCTGGCTCAAAGTTAATCTAAGAGAATAGCTTTCAGGGACCTTCCCTTCCCTTCCTTTCTTTGTTTTTGAAAGGGAGTGTGGTAAAGTGGTAAACAACATACTAGGTAGGAGTCAAAAGATTTGGCCCCCAGGACTATCTTTGCCTCTTACTAAGTAATATGACCCAGGCAGGTTGAAATGACCTCTGAGCTTCATTCAGTCCCTTCAGTTTGGGTAGAGTGCCATAGAATGAGGCCTGGCCTTAGATCAAGTAGACCTGGTGTGAATCCTAACTCTCATTTATTAGCTGTGTGACATGGCACAAGTCACCTTATAGATAGGTGGTATAGGGCTTGGGGGCAGCTAGGTGATATAGTGGAAAGTACGCTGGGCCTGGAAGCAGGAAGACTCATCCTCCTGAGTTAATCCAGCCTCGGACACTAACTGTGTGACCCTGGGCAAGTCACTTAACCCTGGTTTGTCTCATTTTCCTCATTTGTAAAGTGAGCTGGAGAAGGAAATGGCAAACTACTCCAGGATCTTTGCCAAGAAAACTCCAAATGGGGTAACAACATGAGTGAAACAATGACTGAACAACAAAAAGGGCAGAGGTCAAACACAGCTCCAGCAGCTTCACGAGGCGCCCAGCCGCCAACACTCCGTGTACATTGGGAACCAGACAGATTTAAATGTAATTGGGAAATAGTTAACAAAATAAATAAAAATACAATAAAATCTAGACATTACGTTTTAAAAGTAAATCAAGTATGTAACAGCAGGGATCCTTTTGTACTAATTAGTGGCCCCCACTTCCATTTGAATTTAACACCACTAGTACAGGAGATGCAGGGCTGCAGTTCGAGTCAGGAAGACCTCTCCAACACTCCTCCTATACATAATAGTTGTGTGACCCTAGACAAGTCATCTAATCTTTTTTCAGGCTCAATTTCATCATCTGTAAAATTGGGGGTAATAATAGCACTGTTTTCACAGGCTTGTTACTAGGATCAAGTGAGCTAACAAACGCAAAGCACTTTGCAAACCTCAAACGAGAAGGAAGGACAGACAACCACCACCACCACCTCGTCGGGTCTCAGTTTCCTCATCTGAAAAATGAGAATAGATAATCCTTGGCCTGCTGACCTCAAAGAGATTGCTGTGAGGAACGCCTCGGTTAAAACTTAAGGCACTACACAAATGTGCATTCTTATTATTCCTACTAAAAAGAAGAAGGCTACGGACGCTTGCCCCGCCTACTTCACAGGGCTATAGTGAGGCTCAAGTGAAACTGCGCGTATGAAAGGGCTTTGAAAATAGTAAATTACTCTACGGACGAAATTATCTGTGAGTGATTAAAAAAAAATCCCCAGGCTCTAGCCCGTCTGCCCTTTCCCTGCAGCCTAGGGGCAGCGGGGCAGTGAGCTGGGGGGTGGGCACCGTCCCCTCACAGCCCCCTGGAAGGGGCTTTCCCAGCCCTTCCCCAGCCGGGGAGCTCCGGGGGCCTGAATCAGCTGAAATCAAAGCCATCTCCCCGCCCGCCGCCTGCCGGATCCCTCCGCGGCACCCCTTTGTGAGCCGCCCCGCACCTCCTTCTTTGTCACAATGTTTTTCAATTCCGAGGAGCAAACTGTCCAATTAGAGCCCGGGCCTCTTGCTTCCATCTTTGCCGACGTTTAATTAACATGCCCCTCCTGGCAGCTGCTGACAAGTTCCAGAAACATGTTGTAAAGGGTTTTTGTCTTTACCCAGCATGGAAAATGAGGGGTGTTACATCTCCAGGAACATGAATAGGTTACGTTTCAAATCCCTCCTCAGGTGCAAGGAATAAAGTGCTTTTTTTTTTTTGGAAGGGGAGGGGGTCTTTTGCTCGTCCCGCCCTCAACACCCCCTCCCCTGGGGCAGATTTAGGCTATTGAGATCTTGGTCTCCTCCAAATGACGTGCGGTTGAGAATAGTTGTCTCGCTTATGAGCAGTAGATAACGGTTGGGATGAAGGTGTGGGGGTGGGAAAGAGGTCTTTGAAGAAATTGACCTGGAGAGGCTGTTCCCCATCCCCATCCCTTCCGAGAGAATTTCAGAAATAGGCTATGTGGAGGGCGTGGTAGGTATGATCTTTCCTACAGGCTAGGTTCCCTGGGCTGAGAAGAGCTGAGAATTACTCTCATGTAATCTAGAGTGATGGCTGAGGTGAGGGGTGTCAGTGGCGAAGGTGATGGACTATCACGAAGTAAACAGCTCAGCCACAGCCTCAAAAAATACCTGGATGCTACACTTTCACCTCTTCCCCAAACCTCCAGCTCTCTGCTAATTTCCTCCACTCAGCTGTCTAATTTGACTGTAAAGCCCAGACCAAGATGAGCCCAGAACTGAATAGATTGAATGAGGATTCAGTTTCAGAACCCTAGGAATGAGGCTGAGTTGTTCTCTGAGGGTCAAGTAACTGCATGAAAGCTCCAGTTACTTTGGGGAAAAGAACCCAAGTGTAGGGGACAAGAACATAGGAGGGAGGAAGGAGAAGGCTTTTCCTTGAATAAGGTGGTGGACGACTCTCATGGAAAAGACTGGGGAGGATTAAAAGTGAGCTTTAACAAAGGGGATGTCATAGGAGAAGAGTCCTGAGAGCTGACAGATTGCAAATGAACCCCCAAATTCATGTGATTCTTCTCCTTCAAAGGGAGGCGTCATATTAGAATCTTCCCAGATCTCATTTCTGATAATGATGCCACTTAGAGTCAAGGGTGGAGAGTGATAAGGGGTATTTCTAAGACTATAGGCTGAGGTGGGAACCAGCCAGTAAATATCTATGAGGAAAGATGATTCTGGTTTATTGATACCATACCCTCTGCATCCCCAGGACAACCAAGGATATGTCCTTTGCTACACAGTCCCTTTCCATGAACCAAATCAAAGACCCTCTACCCTCTGCTGCTGCAATAAGGGATAAAGAGGAATACAACCCTGACTTATCTCCCCTTTCTTCCACACATCACCCTCAGCAGTTTTTAAGGACCAGGAAAATGTGGGGAAGAGGCTGGGTTGGAGCATCCAACATCCTTAAAGGCATTCAGACTAGAGGCAGGAAGAGGGAGGATTCTGGGATTTCATTCTAAATTCACTTATTGAACCAGCCTTCTCTTTTCTGGGCTGAATTTGTTTCCTTTGTGTTGAGACAGTTTCTAAGAAGGTTTTAATCTTAGAACTGAAGGGCAAGATTCTTGGGTCCTATGCCTGGTTCCATCATGAAGCCCTTTAAATCTATGCCTGCACAAGCATTCACACTTTTTACAGTGGACATCGTGGCCATTTTATTTGCTCAGGCTGGCATAACAGCAATACAAGATGAAGTAACGTAGGCAGGGAGCTGGGGGACTAGGGAAGTGGAGTGTAAGGCATGAGCTATCAGGCACAGTGGCTTCACTGTTTGCTGGTCCCAGGGAATAGTTCTCTTACAGCAGAATCCCTTATCTCTCGAGATCCAGATTATCAGCCCAGGAAAACCCCTGGTCCAAATGAAACTTGCCCATTCTCCCCCCTACCCATACAAAAGGAAGTCCCAGGCCCTGACCTCTCACTCCCATGGGTCCTATAACCTAAACATAGACTCCCTGGTTCCTATCCCTCTGAAACCCAATTGCAGGCTACTCCCCACCCCCTTTATCTGTTCCTCTTCCTCTGTACTCAGACCTCTCCCAGGCAACATGTCAGTCTCTGCCTTAGAGGTTCCTTGAAGAGAGAAAAATCCTGTTCTTGAAGGTAAGAGGCTGCAGGTAGAGAAGTGGATGGGTAGAGAATCCAGAGGGTGGAGGTGGGGAGTAGTTCAATGCATCAAGTCTGACTCCCAGGAAAAACTCTCATTTCTGAGGTCACCGAGGCTGAGATGGTCCAAAGGAGGCCTGCAGTTGAAAGAGGCCAAGAATACTTTGTCACATGTCCACTGCCCTACTGGCATCCAGAGGGCTATGAAAGCTGGGGAACTTAACTCTTGCACCCTGCTGACTTTGCTCTTCCTCCATAAAGAAAGTTAAGAAGGCAGCTCTTCACCTTTCCCTTTACTCTCTGATCCTCTATATACCTAACCTTGCTAGATTGCCCAAGCCTTTTATCTATTAAGCATCAGAACAACCCTGGCCTCTGCTCCAGGACCTTCAAGGCCTACAGATAAATTTTTCAGCCCCAGAGCCTTGGCAGGCCTTACAGTAACAATGCCTTACAGTTAATTGGAACGTGTCTCTCTCTTAGCTCATGTATTCCTCACAACAATCTTGTGAGGTAGACAGGGTAGATATTAGTACCCTCCATTTTATAAACGAGGGAAAATGAAATGGCCCACTTAGCATGACATAACTAGAAATCGATAAAAGCCAGAATAGAACCCTGGTCCCAAGTCTCCAAAATCCAGTGCTTCCCTCCCCCCGATCCCCACCACGTTTACCAGATGCCCAATATGTGTGAAGCTCATTACTAAATGTATCATATCACACACCACAAGAGAATTATGGATCAGCATATCCCTGCTTCCTTTAAGACTCAGCACAAATCCAAATCCCATCTTTTGTAGAAAGCCTTTCAAAGTCCTCCCACACTTGTCTGCCCTTGGAGATTGTCTTTCATTGACAGCACACACACACACATATATATACATCCATACAGATAGATTGATAGCTATCTTATGCATGCATAGTTATTGGCATGTTGTCTCTGCCATTTGAATGTGAGTTTCTTAAGGTCAGGGAACAGATTTTGCCTTTCTTTACATCTCTAGCACCGTTCTTGGCACATAGCAAGTGCTTAAGACATTAAGTGGTTGTTGACAGATTGACTACCGCCCCCGGTAGAGTGGTAAAAGGCTACACTCCTTCTACCCCAACAGAGCATCCATATTCTTCCTCTCTCTTTTCTTCTTTGACTTGCCAACCCAAGGGATCCCAAATTGTAAGGGGCAGTGGCAGGTAGAGTTTAACAAGGGAAATGGCTGTTCATCCCATGTCCCCACCTCAAGAGGCCACCTTCACTCTACGCTGGTTCTGGGGTTTTGGATCTTAGACTAGAGAGGTTGGATGATGGTGCCCAGCCCTTGCTCTTGTCATTTTAGGGGTAATTACAAGGGCTCT
The DNA here is from genome assembly GCA_028646595.1 of Phalanger gymnotis. Lineage (NCBI taxonomy): Eukaryota > Metazoa > Chordata > Mammalia > Diprotodontia > Phalangeridae > Phalanger > Phalanger gymnotis. The sequence goes on along the minus strand of CM053624.1, from coordinate 94,298,687 downwards.
AATGTTGTGCTGATACAATCGATTCTGTGGTCTATTTGCAGGTTTACGTCTGTTCTGTTGTAGGATCCAGGCTGTACTTTGCCTTTCTCCTAGAACAGACCTGCTTTCATGGGACTTCCCCAAACCAGAGAAATTCCACTTCAAGGCACACTCCCACCTACTTCTCTTCCATGGGGCGTTGGTATCTGTGTTATCATGCCACAGGCTTGAGGGTAGTATCCTCACGATGGTAGCTGTTCTTCTCAGCTTCAGGTACCTGCATAAAGAGAAGGTCACTAGGCCACCTCAACATACACTCTCCTAATCCTTTCCTAGTGCTCTAGGGTGGTTGCAATGGAGTGTTCCTGATAAGTCAGGCTAATGGAAGGGGGGGAAACCCTCCACAATAAGCGTATGGTATGTCACAGGTGCCACCTTGTGGTCACTTTGTATATTACACATCTCTGAATTGACATCTTCCCACCAGATAAATCCATCTCAAACTCAGGATCAAACCATCCCTCAGCCTAGTGGTCTGTGGGGACAAACTTCACTTTTAGAACTTTTGTTAGGTCAAGATTTTATGTCTTATTGCTTTTGGCCATAGGCCATTGAAAGACTTACAGAGCAAAGATAGGTGTAATGTGATCTTTAAAATAAATTGTGAAGGTCAAAACAGAACAAAATTAGAATGAGTTTCTGAGGATAAGAAGAGGTAACATATTAGAGCTGGTTACATAAAAGGGCTCATGAGACTAATACATTCTCTTCTCATTTTAACTGTAATCTAAAATAGGTTCAGTTCTGAATTTTTAAGCAGCTGGTACAACTAGAGAGACTAATAGTTACATAGGTGTCCATGTTGAAGATTGAATATCCCACCTTTCTTGGAGGTGTTGAAGTACAGGTGCTAGTTAAGATGACTCCCAGGAGCCAGATTCCAGTTACTCAGGGCAGAATTAAAGGTAATGTGGATGTTCCTTTTTACTGAAAGCCTCCACAGATAACAGTTCAAATTTTTGGTTAGTAAGAGAAGGAACAGAGTAGTATAACATATTCATGCAATCACTGATCTAGAGCTGGGAAGGATCTGAGAGGTCATCTAGTCCTACCCCCTCACTTAATAGATGATAAAACTAAGGTCCATAGAAATTAAGTGACTCCTGCACCCAAGGTCATCTAGGGAGTAAATGGCAGAGCTCGGATTTGATCTCAGGGGTTCTTATCTTGCTCCTATGCCATATACTTCCAGAGAGGAACTTTTTTACAAAGGTAATGGTATCCATCTCATGCTCAGGATCAAACCATACCAATTTGGACTAATCGGGAGGAAATAGCAGATATTTTGAATAGTACTACATTTTTTTAAAGTAGTCTTATAGCTTTTATATGCTTATAGCTTTTAATATGTTGGGTATGGAGAACTGAGATAAAAGAGTCCTTTAGGGGATTTTGTTTCATGACTTGGAAAGAATGAGTTGTAATCTGATGTATTCTCAAGTCTTTCTCTCCCTTGCCATAGCCTCTATCAGTTTCCTAATTCCTCATCCAGCTGTAGCTACTCTACCACTCAAACTTGTAGACCAAGGTCCACAACTTATCCTAACTCCAGTTCCTGTCCAATCAAAGAGTCTGGGCCCCTTACTCAGACACCCCTTGCTTACATGTCAGTTTTGCAACCTTCAGTCTGATCACTAGGCCCATGAGTCACTCGACTGATTCCCTGGCTTCCTGATTCTTAATAGATTTCTTTGTCTTCGTCTCCTGGACTTTCAATCTCTTGAGTCTATTCCCAGTGACTGTTAGCTGAAAATCCCTTAGCTTTTGTCTGGACCACCTGAATTCCTAGCCTCTTACCTTGCCTATTACTGTTTAATCTTAGGACAAGCCTTAATGACTTGTGCCCTGTTGATTGACTACTGTACACCATATGGTAGGTATATAGATGGGTATTTAGCTAATACAGTAGTGATATACATATAATTTATAGTAATATAGTTAACATACAGATATATTGGCCCACCTGACTTCACAGTCAAGGTCTAGAACACAGCAACTTGGTTACTGTATACCATATAGTAGGTATATAGGTGAATATTTGGCTAATATAATAATATATATAATTTATAATAATAGAGTTAATATACAGACATATTAACCCATCTGAGTTCACAATCAGGTCTAGAACACAGGAACTTGGTTAATGCTAGGTAAGCTTTCCCCCACCCACAACTACTAGGTAAGTCCCCTTCCGCCAGTGTTTCCTTGGTCATGCAGAGATGACAGAAGATAGTTGTATATGTACAGTTACAATTATAGTTATACTAGGTTATAGAGAGGCTGTGTTCTTTCTGAGTGAATAGATATTAAAGTGTTATGCCTAGGAAAAACTCAATAAGAGTTTTTTGAATCCAGTGAAATTAATTTACTTAGAAAAACCTTTTTGAAAATAGATAAGAGTAAGAAAAATTCCTAACTGATTGTCCCTGATTAATTTGAAATTATCTAATTTCAAATTCAAGATTAATAAAGTCTGAAATAATGAGGTTTTATTCCATATTTTACTTATAATTCTGCCCTGAATATCTGGAACCACACCAGATGTCTCTTGGGAGTCATTTTAATTAGCACCCATTTTGTGTTACCCTGGATGTATTAAGAAGCCCAGAAATATACTTTCCTGTTGCCCCTAAGATTCTGAGAGAGAAAGAAAATTTTTGTTTCCACAGTACCCAGCAGCTAAGGAGAACGTCACCTGGTGACCAAGTTTCTGTCCATCATCCTGGCCACAGTCAGTTATTTCCTGGATTTATAAAATGAAAGCACCAGTACGGCTGGATTGGAAAAGGATTTGACTCTTACCTCCCAATAGACCTCATCCTCAAAGCAGTTTTCATCTGCAGGTTGTCCCCAAAATGGAAGTTTCAAAATAAAGCCTTAAAATAAAACCACCCAAGAGAGGGTCAAATGAAGAGAATAAACAAGTCTTCCTTCTCTCATCCCACTCCCTTTCTGAGAATGCCTTTATTCCAGGGCTCTCACCCAGCCTGTTCTGCTGGGAGCCAGTCTAGGCTGGTCTCTGCATATGCAGATATATAAGGAGCATAGGAATAGCCACATATTCGAGACTTTCCTCAATCTGCACCCTTCCCCACCCCCCACTTCCCACACACCCTTTCCAGATTGACCTCACACTATTTCCTTCAACATGAGCTTCAATCCAGTCCCTCCACATGCCCTATGCTCTAGTGAATTTGTACATTTCCATGGAATCCTACCTCCATGTTCTTGTTCATCCTCTATGTATGAGAGCCTATCTCCATCTTCTTACCTCTCATCTTTGACCTTTTAATCCTACCTCTACTACTCAGTAGATATCTAGGTGGTGCAGTGGATAGAGTGCTGGGCCTAGAGTCAAGAGAACTTGAGTTCAAATCTGGCCTCAGACACTTATAGCTGTGTGACCCTGGGCAATTCACTTAAGCCTGTCAGCCTCAGTTCCTTATCTGTAAGATGAGCTGGAGAAGGAAATGGCAAACCACTTTAGCATCATAGCCAAGAAAAACCCAAATGGAATCATGAAGAGTTGGACAGGACTGAAATGACTCAACAACCACAAAAACAAAAAAATCCTACTCAACTGAAATGCTGCTTCCTCCATGAAGCCTTCACTGATCCTTTGATATCAGCAATGATCCCCACCCTCTGAGCCCTAACAAACAAAACTTGCCTAGCAATTTCCTTCTTAAGCAATTCTCATGTGTCAATTAATATTGTAGTGATTAATTTGGGGATGAGGACAGGGACTGGACCATGATTTCATTGGCATAGGGAATTCCCAGATGAGGAAACTTCCTCAACAAGTACAGATCAGCCAGCACCTTCTGAGAAGTTAAGTGGCTTATAGAGTCACAGAGCAGCCAGCATATGTCAGAAGCAGAATTTGAACCCAGCTCTTCCTTGCTCTTGAGGCCTACTCTCTATCCACAGGGATTCACAATGTTTTATATGCTTGTCATTCACTCCCTTCCTAGATTTGAATCTCCATGAAGACAAAAACTTTGATTTATTTAATCTTTGTATGTTCCCTAGCTTCCAGCAGAGTGCCCTGGACTTAATAAATGTTCGGGGAAACTAAAGCAGAGCATAAGAGTGGGGTTCAGTCCCTTAAGAGGCACCTTCTATCTTGTCTATCCTGTTTTGTGCTTGGGCAGATGGTGAGGAGAGTTTCTTCATCTCTAGTGGGAGAGTTCCCTAGACTTGGGAGTCAGTAGGCTTGGGTTCCAGAGTTGGCTTTATAACTGATAAGTTGTATGACCTTGAACAAGTCCCTGGGACTCAATTTTTCTCCTCTTTAAAATAAGAAAACTGGATTAGAGGAGTGAATATATACCTCCCAAGTATTTACTTTCTGTCAACTAGTGGACAGGAATTAATTTCTCATACTCCAGAGATAGAAATGGGAGCTGGTACCATTGTAATACCAAGATCAGCCACAGGGTGACGACAGCAAGATATAGAATGGAAAAGTGAGACCCAGATCCCCAAACAGGAAAAAATAATTGACATTTACATAATACTTTAGGGTTTGCAAAGCTTTTTTGGCATACATTCTTTTAACTTGAGTCTCCAACAAAATCTGTGAAGCAGGTACCATAGGCGTTATTCACCTCAGTGCCCAACATATAGTAGGCACTTAATAAATACTCCCTGTTTTGCAGAGAAGGAAGCCCAGGCTCACAGAGGAAAGTCATTTGCCCCTGGTTTCATAACTAGGATCAGAAGCAGGATTCTAACCCAATACTTCCTGATTCCAAGTCCAATGCCCTATCCACTACAACAGGGAAATAAAGAATGGTTTCTATATTAACCCACAGTCCAAATATAACTCTCCTCTGAATCACCATCCTATGGCTCCTGTTTCATCCCAAAGGCAACTTACACCCACTTCATCCCCCATAGATACCAAAGCCTTCCCTTCCCTTATACACCTGCAATATAACTCACCTACTATGGCACCTCCCACAAGGGCCATGGCCAGAGACACAAAGATGCCTGCTGCCTGGTACTGGCCCTGCTTTCGAGGGCTCCATCTACTTTTGGAGCCTTCAAAGTCAAAGGCTTTCTTGAGCCTAGAAGGGAAAAGGGAGACATCCCCCCCCCAAGTAAGATAAGACATGAGTGGGGTTGAACCTCTGGGATCCTAAGTAGAATAGGGACTCAATAAATGTTTGGTATTGAAGGGAACCTGCTTCCTTGGTAGCTAATGCCTCCAGGTTTAAATGGCCACTAAGACTATATAGATTCTCAATGCTTGGAACTCAGTTTCTTCAACTGTAAAATGAGGGGGGATTGAACTAAGTTCCTTCTATTTCTAACATTCTAAAGGTCTATGTCAGGATTCCCAGTGACTCATACTGGGTGTAGGATAGAAGAGGGAGAAATCTAGTAGTTTACCTTTGGATTTCCACCCAAATGCCTTGCCCATAGTAGTTTAATAAATGTTTGAAGAATTACATTGAAGCAATAGGAGAATAGCTAGAAAGACAAGATGGGAGGCCCCTAAGAAACATTGAGGGAGTGAGCCTATGGGGGGTTGGGGTTGGATAGGAATGAGTTAACGTAGAAACAAAGGTCAAGAGGGACCGCAATCATCCCTATCCCCTTATCTCATCCCCACCTCACCCTTCATGTCCATAAACAGCTATACTAGCTTCATTGGCAGTGACAGCACCCACAATGCCCCCAATGATGCCTGGCATTCCATGCAAATTGTTGATGCCACAGGTGTCTTGGATGTGCAGCCGAGACTCCAGGAATGGCTAAGGAGAGAAAAGCGTTGGTCATTTGTCCAGCAATGGAGAGACCACCAAAGCCCAGAAGTGGAGAGTCCAGAATCATCCTGTCCCCATCTAGAATGATTCCTTCGTGATCCCCCCTTCATCCCTGATTTTTCCTTCTTTATCTCTCTCCTCTCCACCACCATTAGGCAGCCCTTACTGTCAAGTAGACAAAGCCCACAGTGGAGACAATGCCACAGATGAAGCCAACAATAAGAGAGCCGTAGGGCATGAGCATCATCTCAGCTGCTGTTCCCACAGCCACGCCACCAGCGAGCGTTGCATTCTGGATGTGAACCTGTTGGAGAAGGGGAACATAATCAGTGCAACAGCCATGAAATCTCATTCCTGGATTGAGCAGAACTAGGGCTCGGGGCCTGGCAACCTGGGAATGTTCATTTAGAAGGGCCAGAATACACATTCCATCAAGAAAGTCAAAGACATTAGTTAATCCTATAAATACAAGGCAGTGCAGTTGACTACAGATTTGTGTTCAGATTCTTTTTTCTTGCATGTGCATATATAACCACTCTAATGTGTCTGTCTACTCTACACATATCTCTACGTCAATCCTTTATATGTGCCCACATCAGTGTATCTGTATAGTATGGTAAATTCTAGAGGAATAGATTGTTTCAATATGATTTAATTTTCACAACAGTCAGCAGGAACAAATGTATACATAGGTGTATACACACCTGGGTAGTGTGATCTAAGGGAAACTGACGAGTCCTACCTGCCCCAAAGTTGCAGAATTCCCAACCCAGTGTGAGATCTGCCCTCACCTCCTCTTCCAACTGAAATGTTACCATTAGCATCACTAAGGGAGTTAGCCAATCCTTCTCAAACTAATTTGGCCACGGACAAGGGGGTACTGGTAAATGTTTATTGGCTAACTCTCTGAAGGGAAAATGACGTACACAACACACTTAGGTTTACTTTACGTTATTAACATTTTTCCCCATCACTTTCTTAAGTCTAGGCAGTCAACAAAACAATAAATCAAGCTTTGTGGCTGTTCAGCCATTTCAGTAATGGCCCAGTCTTCTTGAACCCATTTGGGGCTTTCTTGGCTGGAATGGTTTGCCATTTCCTTCTCCAGGTAATTTGACAGATGAGGAAACTGAGGCAAACAGGGTCAAGTGACTTGCCAAGGATCATATAGCTATTAAGTGTCTGAGGCCAGATTTGAACACAGGAAAAGGAATCTTTCTGACTCCAGCCCAGCATTGTATCCACTGTGCCACAAATCAAGTTAGCATTTGCCAGTTTCCAAGGTGCAAACACTAACACTGAAAATTAACATTTGGTAAGAGCTGGCTTCAGCATAGCCCAGACCATGAAATATTTTGGTGTTGGAGGTATATTGGTGTATTTCGCAAATGTTGATCTAGAAGCATCGTTTAGAAGTACTATGCTCAGTTCTAGGTACTACATTTTAGACAGGACCTGTAGCTCAATGACTTACAGTTCAATTCCCTTTCCACTGCATCATTGTGTGTTTCACTTTAGCTGGATGGTGTTCAGAGGATATGACAGATTTCAGCAAGCATCAGTGAAAGGAACTGTGCATGCATAGTTTGGAGAAGGGAAGACAGAGCGGGAAAGGGTAGTTGTCTTGAAATACTTGGAGGGTTATTAGATGAAAAAGTAGACTTGTTCTGCTTAGACCCAGAGGGCAGAACTAGAAACAATAGGGCCAAAGCTTTAGAAGCAAATTTAGGCTCGGTGTAAGGAAAAAACAACCACAGAGCTATCCAGAAGTGGAACTGGGTTGTTTTACATTCTCGCTCATGAGATTTTTAAGCAGAGGCTGATGGACACTTCTTAGGTATGTTATGGATTGGATTAAATGAACTCTAATGGATTGGGTAAGACAGACTTCTAACTCTGTTGGGAAATAACCCTAAAATAGGTTGGATCAGGGAAATTTTGGAGCAAAATAGGGAAAATTCAGCCTATCTTATAACATCACATTTAACATTATTTTGTTTTATATTATACCTTTTTATATAATTTATACAGATTTATGTCTAATATTTGAGAGGGAAAAAATTTAATGCTATCAAAATTTATTGGTGAAACCCTTATTCACTCAGTACAGAACAGTTGGGATCCATGAAACATAAAATATGAAAAGCAGAGTAGAATATTGTCTCCAAAAGGCCCATGTTAAACTGTGCAAATACACATTTGCTACCTAGGGGTAGAAGGACCTTAAGAATCTCCTTTTGTATATTAGCAGACAAGCATGTATCAGTCTAGCTGTTACCTTGGACAGCATAGGGATCCAGAGAGTCTGGCCTGAAGAGGATGAGATGCAACATAGGAAAGAAGAAAGCAATGGGTAGCCCAGAGGGCAGTATGGAACGTCGTGATGCTCTAAAGACACATTTCACAATTGTGTTTAGAGCTAGCCTTAGTGTCTCTCTCCTCTCTCTCTCTCTTTCTCTCTCTCTCTTTCTCTCTCTCTCTCTCTTTCTCTCTCTCTTTCTCTCAATATTAATTAGAATTAGGATTTTGAGCTCTTTTTGTACATCAGTAGATGTCAACACTCTGATTGTCCATCTGGTTTCTACTCAGAAGCTCACAGCCTCAGATAGTCACCTAATTCTGATTTTGATTTTAAAAACTTTTAAAAGCCACCATTTACTGAGTATATACTATGTATAAAGCCCTATGCTACATAGAGCCTTTGGGTGAATAAGAAATTATTCTTATTCTCAATGAAATTAGTAGATGCTAGGAATAAGACAAGTGCATTGATAACAGCTTTTATTCAGACTGAAAACACTTGTGATATCTTAGGGAGAAGAAGTTTCTTGAGTTGCAACTAGTCCAACTTTGAGTTGCATCATCTCAACCCTCCCAATATCAAAGGGGCATCTAGCTGTGTTTCCTGAACTCCAGCACCCTTCCCACATCTTACCTCCTACTCACCATGTCAAGCTTGCCCTTCCGTTGTAGGGCACTGGAGAGGGCCACACTGGTGAGAACACAGGCAGCCAGGGAGCAGTAGGTATTGATGGCTGCCCGGTGCTGGGCATCTCCATGGTTGGAAACAGCTGAGTTAAAGCTAGGCCAGTACATCCACAAGAACAAAGTACCTGGTACAAAGGAAGTTAGGCACTAAAACAGTTTATGCTACAAAAAATAATTTTAACAAAATGGAAAAAAATAATACACAGGATAACAAGCCCCCTCCACTAATCCTGATACTGAACTTCCGCCTAATACAATGTCTGCCAATGGAACACACTGGGGAAAACGCGGGATGAGGCTCCATAGGTGAACAGGCTAAGGGATAGAGGCTTTGAGATTCAGGGAGAGAATGAATAATCCCAGAACCCCTCTCTCTTCACTTCACCACCGTGGATATCTCTGGAATCCCATAACCTGAAAGTTCACTGCTGGGAGAGACAGTTACTGAGTTTCAGATTGGAGGGCAAGAGTGGCGGGTGGGGTACTACTGGCTGCTAAACATCCCACCAGGTTGCCAAGTTAACGGAGATTTCAAAGGCCTGAAAAAGCCCACCCCTGTTCCCTGCCAACATCAGGGCTGAGTTTCTCACCAATCATGGCAAAGAGGTCCGAGGAATACACAGAACTCTGCCTCTCCTTGCTTTGCTCCAGGTTAGGTCGGTAGAGGATCCAGGTCACTGTAAGTCCAAAGTAGGCCCCAAATGTGTGGATAGTCATAGAGCCACCAGCATCCTTTACCTTGGGCATGAAAATGAAGAGTTAAACCTTGCTTGTCTGGGTCGCTTATCCCCCCTAGGACAGAGGTTGAGGCCCTAGGAAAGATGTCAATGTCAATAAGTTCTCAAAAAGTTTAACTTATGTGGAATACAGGTTTGAGACCATCAAGATTCCTTGCTTCTTTGGCTCTCTTCTCTCCCCGTTCTTCCCTGTAGCCCCACCTGTCATTTTGTCCACTCACAAACAATCTCTGATTTATTCTGAAGTCGAGCTCAAACCAAAGGTCACCAGGAAGTGCCCAGACAAGGGAGAGGGAATGAGTCTCTTAGACTGAAGGCCCAAGGGCTAAGTAGATTCCTGCTTCTGCCAGGATCATGCTGGTCTACTTTGGTTCAAATCACATCGAAGCTATAGTGACATCACCTGGAGAAGGTTGAGGAGGATGTATTCATTCACTGAAAAGAGGGTCACTTGGAACAGGGTCATGATGAGCAGCTGGACAGGGCTGACCTTGCCAAGGATAGCTCCAAAGGCCACACAGACAGAGCCTACACAGAAATCAGCATTGATGAGGCTGTAAGGAGACAGTTTCAGAGGAATTTGTGAGTCACCTTGGGTCCCCAAACAGCATGGGATGCTATCAAGGCATGTGACCTAGTCTTCCATCCTGGGATTTGATGAATAAATGCAAGTTCTTAGTCTTTAGTCGTATCTACTCTTTGCCTTTGTCTTGAGGTTCCATTTAATGAGTACCTACTGTGTTCAGAGCCTGTATGGAATATTAGGCTGAATCAGGCTTGAGGTGAAAAAGAATCTGGGCACTCTAGAAATCCCTTCAAGACAGGGACTGTGTCCTCAATTTTTTCTCAAGTCCAAACTACTTAACTAGACATTCAAGACTTTCTGTGATCTGGCTGACAACCTACCATGTTCAGCCTCATTGCTCACCCTTCTTCTACATGTCCCCTACATTCCTGCCAAAATGGACCAGCTATTGTCTTCAAGTTCTCATGTGCTAGGCTAAGAGTCAGGAAGACCCACGTTCAAAGCCTGTCTCTAATACTCACTAGCTGTGTGACCATGGGCAAGTCACTCTTAGCCTCTGTTCCCTCATCTATAAATGAGGGGGCTGGACTAGATGGCCTCCAATGTGCTTTCCTGCTCTAAGCCTATGATCTGCCATGCCCTTCCTTACGTCCTTCATTACACTGAAAATGTCTTTCCACCATTCCCTTTATTACTCCCTTCCCTTCAAGGGCCTGCTCTCATGAGACATCCTTCCTTCCTTGACTTCCCCAATCAGATGTGATCCTTCCCTCTTTTGAGCCCCTGTCACAACTGGTTTCACCTCTCCTGAGTCTTATTGCATCCTGCCTTTATCACAGCTATGGGGATTAACGTCTCATCTCTTCTACTTGGACTCTAAGCTCTTTAAACACAAGGTTAAGCCTGATTCAGTCTCATATTCCATACACGGCTCTAAATACAGTGGATACTCATTAAATGAAACCTCGAGATAAAGGCAAAGAGTAGGTACAACTGAAGACTAAGAAATTGCATTTGTTCATCAAACCCCAGGGTGGAAGAGTAGGTCACATGCCTTGAAGTTTGTGAGATGGTTTCAGGACCAAAGAAAGTAATACTTTAACTAGGAGGGTAGGAGAGAAGATTTTGGCTGCAAGTCAAATGGAAAGCCCTAGTCATCTTTAGGGCACAATGGCAAGTCCAAAAGATTGTGTGACTTGTCCAGGGTCACACAGCTATTAAATTTCTGAGGCAGGATTCAAATTCAGGCCTTCCTCACTCTAGGCCCAGAATCTATTATGATCTCACTAGATCATCACAAGTATATTTTCCAGTACACAGGGAAGACATTACTAATTCCCTTTTGATATATAAGGAGACTGAGGATCAATGAGAGATCAAATTACAAATTTCCTGATTCCTAGACTAATGCTCTTTCCACTACTAGACTTTTGAGATTGTTATCATGGGCAACCATGCTTTAGCACCACACATCCCAAGGTGCTACGATTAAACAAAATACTGAGATGGATAGATGTTTGTTTGATTCACTGTGGCATTTCTTATGTTGTTATAACAATATTCAATACTACAAAAAGGCTAGAGGACCCAAAACCCAAACACAGAAAGAATGTGGGATAAATATCCCCTCCAACTTTCCCTAAGGAAGGACCAGACCTTCCTGTAATGTCCGGATCCACTTATGTCTCCTCCCTTCTAAACAATCTCCAGTGTTTAGTGCAATCTTTTGCCCACAGCAGTCACTTAATAAATGTTAGTTGAATTGAATTAAATGTGCTAGTTGACAGTGCAGGGAGGGGTATATGTGCATCTGTGGAGTCGTAGTCAGTATTGTGTGAGTTAGGTGCATGGGGCAGTTGTGTTAGACACTATCACAATCTGAGATTTTGAGCAAATCCTCTTGTATTTACATTTCTGGACCTCAGTTGCTTATTGTTATTTGTATGTGACATTCCATTCCTCCCACCTTCCCCCAGTGCCTTTATTCAAGCTGCCCATCCTCCCCATGCTTAGAATGCAATTTCTCATTGTCTCTGTCTCTTCATTCATTCAATTCAGTAAACATTTATTAAGCACCTACTATGTGCCAGGCACTATGCTAAGCTTTCTTCAACTCTTGCTCAAACCTGTTCCTGATTCTTCCAGCTGCCAGTTCCCTTGATCCCACAAAAATATGTTGTGTTTCCTTTAGGCATCTTTTACTTGGATTTATTTGGGCTCATGTTGTTTCTTCCTCTGGTAGAACGTAAACTCCTTGAGGGAAAATCAGTTCACTTTTTCATGGGTAGCCTCAAGAATTAGCACAATGCCTGCTGCGTATTAGGTGCTTAATAAATGTCTGAAGGATGTACGATTAATGGAATTAGAAGATGAGGGAATAGTACATGATGATTGCTAGGATCTTTCCTTTTACTTTGGATTCTTTTACTTTGGATTCAGATTTTTGTGATTGTAAAATGTGACAGGAGGATGTTTGAGAGGGTTGCTTCATTCCCCCAAAGCTCCTTCAGAACCCATGCCTTCCACCCCAGTCACCCAGTCCCTCTTACTTCTCCACACCAATGAGGATGTAGCCATCATGGAAGGAATGGAACCAGCCTTGCATCAGCAGTGCCCACTGGATTCCAAAAGCTGCGAGGAGGAAATTGAAACCAACAGAACCAAAACCATAGCGCTGCAGGAAGGTCATGAGGAAGCCAAAACCCACAAAGATCATAACATGGACGTCCTGGAAACCTGAAGAAGGAAAAGCCAGGAACCCTTATTATAAAGGCAACACAGCTATTTAGTTTGGTCTCTCTATGCCCCTAGCTCTTTATTATAAATGAATGGGTCTTCTGGACTGCCTTTGATAAGAGGTCCATACTCACGGTTCATCATGTTATCTGCTACTGGAATCCAGGCTTAGGGCAATGTGTTTCACCAGAGTTTGCTAGACAAACCCAAGAAGCAAAATGTGGGTCTGGAAGTAGAGGTGGGGGAATCATAGGTTTAGAAATGAAGAGTTAATTGTGCTATAAGAAATGACAGCCAAGATGCTCTCAGAAAAACCTGGAAAGCCTTATATGAAAGCATGCAAAGTGAAACGAGCAGAACCAGAAGAACACTGTACACAGTAACAGTAATACTGTAAGGAAGATCAACTGTGAAAGATTTGGCTACTCCGATCAAGACAATGATCCAAGATAATTTCAAAGGACCCGTTATAAAAAATCCACCTCCAGAGAGAAAACTGATGCTCTGAATGCAGATTGAAGCATACTTTTTAAAAAACTATTTTTTTACTGTGTTTTTTTTTGCAACATGGCTAATATGGAAATAGGTTTTGCATGACTTCACATGTATAGTCAATGTCAAATTGCTTGCCTTCTCAAGGAGGAGAGGTGCTAAGGGAGGGAGAGAATTTGGGACTCAAAATTTTTAAAAATTAATGTTAAAAAATTTATATGTAGTTGGGAAATATTTAATGAAATAAATTGTTAAAATTTAAAAAGTAATCAAGAGTTGGTCCTTCAGTAAAAATGAGCCCAGTCCTGGATCCTGCCTTAATCTCTCTACAAGACATGGGTTGGAGGTGAGAGGTATTGGGAAACAAGTTCTAGAGCAAGATGAAAGGAGACCCTGTAGTTCAAGTTGAAGGAGCGAGAGCTCAGAGCAAAGGATCCCATCTCTTGGAGTCTTGGATATTTATTTTCTCCTCAAGAGAAAGCCACATATTACTAGTGGAAAAAACATAGCTTTGAATATATACAACTTTGTCAGAAAGGTAATTTTTTTTAGTATGCTGTCCAGATTTTCCATAGCTTTCCTTCCAAGGAACAAGCATCTTTTAATTTCATGGCTGCAGTCACCATTTGCAGTGATCTTTGTGCCTAAGAATATAAAATCTGATACTGCTTCCATTTCTTCTCTCTCTATTTGCCAGGAAATGACAGGACCAGTTGCCTTGATCTTAAGTTTTTTTTATGTTAAACTTCAGGCCAACTTTTAAACTCTCCCCTTTCACCCTCATCAAGAGGCTTCTTAATTCTTTTTCACTTTCTGCCATCAGAGTGGTATAATCTGCATATTTGAGAATGTTGATATTTCTCCCAGCAGCCTTAATTCTGGTTTTTTATTCATCTATCCTGGCATTTCATGTGATGTATTCTGCACTTAAGTTAAATAGATGAGGTAACAATATACTCCTTTCCCAATCTTGAACCAATCAGTTGTTCCATATTTGGTTCTAATTGATGCTTCATGACCCACATATAGCTTCCTCAGCAGATAAGTAATATGATCTGGTACTTGAATTTCTTTGAGGACTTACTACATTTTGTTGCAATCCATACAGTCAAAGGTTTTAGTGTAGTCAATGAAGCAGAATTAAATGTTTTTTTTCTGAAACTTCCTTGTTTTCTCCATAATCAGTGAATGTTGGCAATTTGGTCTCTAGTTCCTCTGTCTCTTTGAAAACTAGCCTGCATTTCTGGTAATTCTCAGTTCACATATTGCCGAAACCTTGCTTGTAGAATCTTAGCTATAATCTTGCTGGTGTGTGAAATGAGCAGAAGTGTTCAACAATTTGAGCATTCTTTGGCATTGCCCTTCTTTAAGATTGGGACATAAACTGATCTTTTCCAATACAGTGGCCACTGTTTAGTTTTCCTAATTTGCTGGCATATTGAGTATAACAGTTTAACAGCATCATCTTTTAGGATTTTAAATAGCTCAGCTAGTCTCCACTAACATTATCAGCAATGCTTCCTAAAGCCCACTTGACTTTATTCTCCAGAATGTATGGCTCTAGATCAATAACCACACCATTGTGTGTGTTCATTTCTTCTGAATATTGTTGCCAATCTTTCTTTATCTCTTCTACCTCTGTTAATTACCTCCATCAACTATAATATATGAAAGTCCCCATATTCATGGGGCGGGTGTTCTTAGAAGGCTGTAACCAAACTTACTCAAAGTCTAAGCCCTCCTGCTTTCTCATGATTAAATGATGTTTAGGATGAAAAAGAAGGATCAGGGATCTGTTTCTACATTGACTCCTTTTCTCAAACCAACTACTTAACTATTATCTGGGCATTGTGATATTAAGTTGGATTTGAAAATCAAGATAGACTTGGGTTCAAATCCTGCCTCTAGTATTTACTACTATTTCCCTGTATTGTTCCCCATATTTTCATATACCTCTTGTCTCCCCAACTAGATCATAAGTTTCCTGAGGGCATGGACTGTGTCTTAGACATCTTTGTATCACTCACTTTTAGAATAGAGTAAATAGCACTAATTATTTATTCATATTGATGAGGATTATAATTGCTCTTATATGAGCCAAGGGTGGGGAATCCTCTGGCTTTTGGCCAATGGCCAGTTTTCTAAAATCAACAGACAAAAAATATTACAGCCTGCCCCTATGGCCTTGCTATTAGATTGACAAATAAACTTGTAAAAATTTGGTCCTTCCAGGTTAAGGTTCATCCTGCCATCCTTACCTGTTTTGAGTCATTCTGAGCTGGCACTCTCAGAGACAGAAAAGGAGATGCCGGGCAGTTTGCCACAGGCAAGTTTCCAGCTGTGGTTTTGGCTTCTCTCCCTATGGCCCTTTCCTCTCAATTCAATTTAAAAAGCTTTTATTTAATGCCTGTTATTTATTTAGAGGCAACATGGTTTGGAGGGGAAAACACAGGATTTGAGTCTGAGGAGCTGGGCTCAAATTATGGGTGTTTTACCTACTGCCTGTCTGACCTCAGGCAGGCTACTTAACTCTGAGCAGCAGTTTCTCTAATTATAAAATGAGCGTGTTGGACCAGCTTTAAATTCTACCATCCAAAGCAGTATGGATGATACAACCGATTTGTTATGTAGATGTAGACCCAAGATGTAGCTGGGATGGGAAACCTGCTGCCTCAAGGCCACATCTGGCCCTCTAGGTCCTCAAGTGTGGCCCTTTGACTGAATCCAAATTTCACAGAACAAATCTCCTTAATAAAAGCATTTGTTCTGTAAAACTTACCCTCAGTCAAAAGGCTGCACCTGAGGATCTAGAAGGCCACATGTGGCCTCAAGGCTACAGGTTCTCCACCCCTAAGTGGTAACTGAAATTTGTAGAAAATTCAAAAACTTCATTCTATAGTATCTCTTATTTATTTATTTTTAAATTTATGGAGTAAAACAAGCAGTTCCATAACATAGTATAATAAAAAAAAAAGATGATTGCACATGAAACTGCAAATCTGTTATGTGCAGCTTGCTATTCCTTCTAAATATATAATAAAGTTATCATGTAAATTTCTTTTTTTTTCTTTCCCTCCCCCAACCCCACTCAAGAGATGGCTACCATTAGACACAAACAGTGTGTGTGTATGTAAAATTATTCCATACATACTTCCATTTATTAGTTCTTTCTCTGGGTGAAGAGAGTGTTTTCTTCATACATCCTTTATAGTATTACTTAGTTAAAATATTTGCAAACCTGAATTTTGAGTTAGTGAGATAGAGAAGAAAAAGCCCTGGCATTTGGAGTCAGTCAAGACCTAAGTTCAAATCCCATCTGTGACATTTGCTACCTTTGTGTGCAAAAGAAAGTCATAACCTTTCTGAGCTTTAAATTCCTGGCTTCTTTAAAAAAAGGCGGGGGGAATGGGAGAGAGGCCAATAGCAGCTGTAGTACCTACCTCACAGAGTCTTTACGAAGATCAGATTAGCATGAGTTACTTTGTAAGTTGTAGAATATTATACAGGGTGTCCCAAATGTCTTAGTGCCATTTTAAGCTTTTTTTAAAAATAGCTTAAACTATTAATGCTTATTTTTATTATTAATAATTTAACATTTTAACTTTTATGCAATATAAATATAATAATTTTTATTTTATTTACTACATTTAACAATAAGCTTATTATTAAAGCTACTATAATAGCTTTAAACTGTACTAAGACTTTTGAGGCACCTCGCATATAAATAATTATCAGTTATTATGATGATCAGTTACTATTATATGTTATATAAATACTTATTTTCAATTATTATAATGACGATGATCATTACTCAGCTTTTCAGTAGGCATATGCCTGGTTAGGGGTGGGGGCTATGATGAAAGAAATGTCAAAGATGTATAGTCAACAACTGGATAATAATATAAAGTATATTATTAGGTGCAAAAATCAGTGGCGTGTGCAAGTAGGTGACTTAAAGATTCAGAGAAAGAAGTAGGTGTAGCCTGGAGTGATCAGGCAAGACTTCAAGGAAAAAGAGAAATTCGAGCTGGGTCTTAAAGGCTGGGTAGGATTGAAACAGGTGGAGAGAAGAGCAATGGTATTCTGGGAAAGAGGGAAACAGCGGGTAGAAGTGAAGGCGATGAGCCGGGCAGACCTTACAAAGCAGGTCAGCTAGTCCTCAAGATTCCAGATCCTGAGGGAGTTCACAGTACTAACAGGCCACCACAGCTTGCTTCTAAATGCCACAAACATTCAGGTTACTGGGCTTAGAACCGGAAGGCACCTTAGAGATGATTTCCTCATAGCTACCATTAGCCATAGCGGTTAAAGGTTTTAAAGTTCCACAGCCCTTTACATGCCTGATTTAATCTGATCCTCAACAACAAACCTGTGATATAGGTTATGTATGAGGACACTGAGGCTGGGAGAGGCAGACTTCCTCATGTAATGACAGCTAGTACATTTTCTGAGCTAGGATTTTAGCTTGGGTCTTCCTGTCTACAAATCCAACTCTCCAGCCACCTACAGATGAAGCAACTGATGCCCAGAGGTAGAAAGTTATTTGGCCAACGTCACTTATTTAAATAGTAAGTAGCAGAGCTGGAATGGCACCAGGCAAATGGTTGGTGGTCCTCAGCGGGGTAATCATAGCTCCCCCTAACTTCCCCAAGGTCAATCCTAAGGACACTAAATATGTCGATATTGTTATTCAAATAGCATCATCTCTTCATTTGTTTCCTACCCCATTCTTAGTATATCTGCCCCCAACTTCGAAAACCGAGGTATATCTTGGAATTTTTATGTCTAGGCAACCACCACGAACTATGCTTTGGGCAATCAGATTAACTGTATCATCAGTCAAGGAGTGGGACAATGTCCCCATGGACGAGGGCCATGAGGCTGCAGCCTGGCAGAAGGGAAGAAAGGAATCTAGAGTGGGAGAGTGAGACACAGGACAGTACAGGGAGAAACTCACCCCTGCCTGCAGTTTTAACTCACTCTTCTGGCTGTGTGCTAAGCTGGATTGTTTTCATTCTGCCAGAGCACCAAGCACCCTCTGAATCTGGCATCTTGAGCACAGCCCAGTTTAATTCCAGCTCTGCTTCGGAGCCAGTCACGGCTCGAAGAATTGCAGATTTGGAAGGCCCTCTTCTCAAACCTCTAGTTCAGGAAGTCATTCTAATATTCCTGACAAGGTGACATTCCACTTCTACTTACATGCTTTTAGTGACAAGGACACTCATAGGCCTTTCCATTGTTGGACAGCTCTGTTAGAAGAATTGCTTAATTAAGCCAGAATCTGCCTCCCTGTGACTTTCACTCGTGGGCACCAGGCCTGGCTCCCAGGGCAACACAGAATAAGTCCAATAACTCCAATACTACATATTTAGATTGAGACCTAGAAGGGACCTAGTATATCTAGGATACTAGGTCATCTAGTATAACCCCTTCAATTTTGCAGATGAAAAAACTGAGACCCAGAGAGGGGAAATTATTTGGCCAAGGTCATGCAGATACTGATTTGATAGCAAACCCAGAGTCCTATGACTTACTCTAAATCCAGTGCTCATTCTCCCGTGCCACGTTGCCCCTCAATATGTCTATAAATATTTAAGGACTACTACCATGCCATTGGGACAACTGGGGTGGCACAATGGATAGAGCACTGGACTGGGAATCAGGAAGACTCATCTTCCTAAGTTCAAATCCAGCCTCAAACACTTACTAGCTGTGTGACCTTGGGCAAGTCACTTAACCCTGTTTGCCTCAGTTTCCTAATCTATAAAATGAGCTGGAAATAGAAACCACTCCAATATCTTTGCCAAGAAAATCCCCAAATGGGATCACAAAGAGTCTGAAATGACTCAACAACAAAACTACGCCATCCCTTTTCCCCTCCACCGAGTCGCTTCTTCTCCAGGATCTTTTGTTTTAGCTCCAGAATCCTATTCTTTTAACTCTTCTTTTTATGTCTCTAGACCCCCAGCCATCTTGGTTCTCATCCTCTACTGCTCTCCACTTCGTTATCAACATCAGTCCTTTCTGGGCTACTGCCCTCAGCTGACCCAGGCTTCCAGGGACCACTGGCTAGTGTAAGAGAGCTCTGCAGCAAATCCCCTCAAATTAGCTATGGGATTAAGGTTAAACTCTCAAGAGGTATTCCCCAGCTGGCTGCTTTGACTACCCCCATAAGTAAGCCTACCGTCTCCACCACCCCTCTTCCTTATATGACCTGATCCTGCTTAAACTGATCTCTCCAGGGAAAGCAAATGAGAAAAACTAGCCCCACCAATGGGGGGGTTAGGGGTGAGGGGAAGGCAGGGAACTGAATGGATGAAGATGAAGCTCCTGCACAGGTGTTAGCAATCTCTTGCCAAGAATTGAGAATTAGTTTAAAAAAAAAATAACAAAAAACCTTTGCCCCTCCCAACCTTTTAAAACGGTTACACCCGCTCTTGACTGGAAGGGGTAGAAAGCTGAAATCAAGAAACCAGTTTGGTAGAAAAAGATCAGCGCATTCCTTCCTTCAGTTCACCAGCCCTCCTGAACCTCTGATGCCGTCTAGTTCCTCTGATTCAGGCATTTAAGACAGAGACATCAAGTCATACATTAACTCTGTTAGAACTAAACTGTACACATGTTTGCCATAGTATTAGAAGGAAAGGGGGATAATTTTTGGTCCTTAAAAAAAGTATCTGAAATTCCACTATTAGAGATTCATTCCTTTGGCATTTTTTCTTCAAGGATCCTCCATTAAAATGCAAATACCCACAGGTGGACTTAAGACCTTTCACTTTATTTGCTTCAGGTGAAGTGAGAGTGAGGGCAGACTGGGGTGACAGGATCGGAGGAAACATAAGAACATTGAAAAGGAAGAAAGTATCCTTATTTTACATTTTTGCCTAAAGTCTGTGTAGATACGGTAATATATGTGTCTACATGTCCTGTAGACTATTTGTGTCCTAGGTAGGTAATGGCTGTGTGGCTCTCTTTCTACAGGACTTTACCTTCTAATCCTAAACACAAAATTCCTATGCTACAAAATAATAGTCCGCCCACCCCATTGTGTCCCAGCATCTAAAACCTAATCTCCTCCCCCCCCCCCCCCCCCCCCCCCCCCCCCCCCCCCCCCCCCCCCCCCCCCCCCCCCCCCCCCCGCTCCCCGCGCATTCATTCTCAGTGTTGGCAGAAAAAGCTTTCTTACCCACCAAGCTCAAGGCAAGAATCTGACAAAAAAGTTTTCTCCTGAGTCCTTATCTCCCCCTACCAAGCCAAATGGGATGGCTGAGAGAATATGGTCTCCACTTCCTCTGGGCCCCACTACTGCCATGATCTATGGAATTCTCACAAATCAAATACTGGCAGCCCTTGGCTTTTTGCCAGCGTTCTCTCAGTATTTCCCAAGCTTCAGAATAGCATCCTACTGAGACCACCCTCATAAATACTTTGCAGATGTACAAATCAAAAACTCAAGAGTGGGGTAGGGTCCTA
Source organism: Phalanger gymnotis (assembly GCA_028646595.1). Lineage (NCBI taxonomy): Eukaryota > Metazoa > Chordata > Mammalia > Diprotodontia > Phalangeridae > Phalanger > Phalanger gymnotis. The sequence goes on along the minus strand of CM053624.1, from coordinate 94,277,922 downwards.
AAGATATCCTAATGTAAAATCCAATAGCTATTCCCTGGGTAGCCTCCATCCTTTCTAATAAATAAGGATGTTTGTGGGGCTAAAAGACAGACTTGGGGGAGACCAGGTCAAGAAGTTGCCCTCCCTATATTCTGTTTGGTCTGGTACATATAAAAGTCAACTTTTTTTTTTCTTAGCTCATCAGATCATAGATTTTGAGTTGGAAAAGATCAGCTAATTTAGGAATTCTTCACTTTTTTGGTGTCAGTCTGGTAAAGCCTATGGACCCCTTCTCAGATTAATGCTGTTAAATATGTAAAATGAAATGCGTAACACTACAAAAGAAACCAATTGTGGTGGAATAAAGATGTAATTTTCTCCATTCAAATTCATGGATCCCCTGAAATCTATCCACAGACCCATTGTCCATGGACCCTAATCCTGACCTGGTCAAATAGTCCAAGTCAATCATTTTGACCCTGAGATATGAAGTGATTTTGAATTGGTGACCCAAAGTAGCAAAGCGAGAAAACAAACCTAGTTCTTTCTAATCCAAAATTTGCTCATATTTACCCCCCATTATTTAAACTATTGCTATGTCCTGAGGTTTCAGACTATGCAAATTCTTCCATTCCCTAGCAATTTTTCCAGGTATAGTAGGTAAGTATCTTGAGTGTATCAGACTAAGACAAGGTTTGCTGTCAAAGAAAGAACATTCCTAAAGGGCAGTGAGAGACTTAAAACTTAGTTTAACATTGTTTCCTCCTTAACCTTTTTCCTTTGAAGAAAAAGGTGCTATCCCTTCCTCCTCCCACCTTCAGCCTCTGCTTTTATTTTAGCCAACAATTTTCCACTATCTCTCCTTCACAATAAAACTAGACCTTGGAATTAAGACCCCAGTGGGGTCCCACCCAGTTTAAACCTTGAAAGTATGTGAAACTTGGTTTATTGGAGTAAGGAGGGACAGAATTGGGCATTTATACCTTCTGAGCCTCCTTCTGAGTTCAGAATATTTGCCTGCTGAAGACTTTTAAAGGGTGTTGCCTAAGCCAAACGTGGAGATGGAGGGGTTGTCCTGAACTCAGAAAGGGAGGTTTTCTAAGTACAGTCACAGATTTCAATAGGATACCAGAGAAAGGTGTTTGTCAGTTGCCTTGAAGGCAAATCCTGTGCTTTTACTTACTTGGATACCTGTAGTAGAAGTCATTCTCTACGTCACTGGAAATGTTGCGATGCCTCTTTTCTTCAGTCCAGTGTGCATCAGCTTCAGGATCGTAGCGCACAAACACCCCAAAAAGGACCACCATGACCACCTGTAAGATGAAACAGGTGAGTGGCAGTCGCCACCGAAGGTTAGTATTCCATGCCATCTTAGGTGATTTCCCTGGCTGCTGTCCTGGCAGCCCAGCCAAGGCACTCAGAAGAGGATGAGGAGCTGAGTACCAGGACCGGGAAACCTGGGTGCTCTGGTGGCTTTTAGGGAGAAAGAGATCTTATAACTAAGGGACAGGGGGTGTGGCCAAGTAGGCAGGGATCACATTGCAGAGCAACTAAGCAAGGTTATGAGCTGGCATGTTCTGCCTCCTGCCCAGAGAGATGGGGCTCCTGGGTACCAGTACTTGGGCTATTCTCAGTGGGAGACAGAAGTCACACTGGGAGCCCTCAAGATTTGACCTTGTGTGCTGCTAACACAGGATAGGGGGCTTCAAAGATTCCATCTGTCTTTAGAAGGGAGAAGTCTTCTGCATTTGGCCACTGATCCCCCAACTGATGGTGAAGAAGAAGAAGAGGAAGGTTAAGACGAACCAACTAAAGAACTATTAGTGCTGGGAGTGGGAAGATGTGAGATAGAAATGACCAGCCTAACACCATATTTCCAGTGGCAACTAGGTAAGGGGGAGATTTAAGATTGATTCTGACTTGGTAAGGAAGAGAAGAGAGTGAATACACATCTTAGGGTTTCTTTGGATATCATATCTAGTCTTTTTAATTTGAAATGCAAAGAGTGTCACGTGCCCACCACTGGGATAGAGAGAAGGGGAATCCTCCATTCTTTTTCCTCCAGTGTCAATGCCCTGGGTAAAATGTGAGTCTTAGTAATCCATCAAGGTTTGGGTCCAAAAAACCCTTCATTCAGTTCTGTACCCCAATGCCACAATCACCTGCACTATCAGATATGTGCTTCATGAGTTCCTGCTTCTGGACAAAGTGAGTGATACAAGGATAATGGGCTTGTTGAGGAAAAATTTGAGCCAGGGCATGGCCCTCCCATCCTTATTTATGCTAGAATTGTCTGACTTCCTCCAGCCCAGACTTTTCCACTTCTCCAGAGTCATCACAGAGCTGTAGCTATGCCTGCCAGGGTTTTGATTTTTTGGTTATTTTTTTTTCCCTTACAAGGCAACAGCATCACAGGGAAAGAAATATAACTTCAGGAGGTCCCCTCTCTCCACCCATTTCAGATAATAAACAGTCCTCAATCCTAAAATCTAACCTGAGGAAGTCACCCAACCAAAAATAGCTGACTGCTGCTGCCTCTTTTTTTTTTAACCAGGGATCAAACCATCATGAATTAATATAAATAATCTTATTCATTTCCATGATTGGACAGCACAAATTGTCAGCAACTTCTTCCTAATAATGAGTTCAAATTTGCCTTCTGTACTTTCTATCCATTGATCCTTATTGCTCTAGAGTCACACAGGATGTCTACTTCCTTTCAAATTCAAAAGATTCTAGGCTAGAATCTCTGCTATGAACTGGCCTTATGGCCTTGGACAAACCCCTGGTCTCAGTTTCCTTCTCTGCAAAATGAGGGGGTGGGACTGAATGATCTCTAAAGTCCCTTCCAAGTCAAACCTTCCCTAACTCCAGGGAACCTAATCTCTGAATAATCTCCTCATCTTTATCCTCTAGAGGTTCACTTCAGAGTAATAACTGAATAACAGGATGCCTCCAACCTTCCCCCTCCCAGGACTTGGGCTGCTCCTAAACTAGCCTAAAATCAGTCCAGCTAATATTTATGAAGCACCTACTGTGGGGAGAGCTCTGTGTGAAGCCCTGGGAGAGATACAAAATTTAGCTAAGACACAAACTTCGTCTTTATGAAGCTTACAATCTAGTAGAAAACCATGGCTGACATTTGTATCATGCATTACGGTTTTTGTTTGTTTAATTTTTGGACAATCAGTGATTTCATTGATACAGGAAATTCCCAACAAAGAATCTCCCTACCAGTAGGCAAACTCTATAAGCTATAAGCTTGGAGAGTTGCCTGAGGACACTGAGGGTTTAAGTGACTTGCCCAAAGTCACAGAATGAGTTAGAGGCAGGTCTCAAACCCAAGTCTTCCTGCCTTTGAAGCCACCTGTCCATGAACAATGACATGATAATTGCATTATGGTTTACCAACTGCTTTACGTGCATCATTTCATTCGATAGCCTTCTCCCAGTGATGTTAAATGGCTGTAAATCATGGAACCCCATGGCATCAGGAGAAGCATGATTACAGGTAAAGCAACATGTAATAGAATGATCCTGGTGAGCACAAATGGGGTGGTCAGTTTACTAGCAACTGTAACTGTACCTGAGAAATGACATCAAATACATCATGGTGGAGAAATGAATAACTGGAAAAAAGGAAGGTCTGGTTATGTGCTGAGAGGCAGAGATAGCAGACATCCTGGGAGTAACATTGATACCCTCAAGGTAGTAAAAAAAACTGGAAGGCCTTTGTTATGTGTGTGTGGGGGGGGTGCCTATAGGGGAAATTAATGAAAGACCTAATTTCTTACTGGGGAGCAGTAAGCAGTATGATTCTCTGGGAATCATAGTCTTATCTGAACACATCCATCCAATCCTGAGGATCCAGATGAAATCAGTTATTACTTTATAGGATATTGGCTCTCAGTATAGAATGTCACTTATAGGATACTGGCCCTCAGACTACAAACAATGATATGTCTCTCCTAGAGGGAGTTTATTCCATAAACACTGTTTTAGGTGTTTCAAGCCACATGACGTTTAAACTTTCCTTATGCTTTCAAAACTTTTCCATTCCAGCTCCCCAGTCACATTTTTGTTCCTGTTGATAGTCTAGACCTTCATGACCAATCATTCTAACTAAGCTCTCAGTTATTCCTTCTAGGAAACAATCAACCAGATGATTTATTAAGCATCTGCTAAATAACTACCACTGTTTCAGGATCTGTGAGAAATACAAAGAAGTATAAGACATGGCCCCTACTATGGAAAGAGCTTACACTCTATTAGAGACAACCATCTTGGTTCAAGCCCTTATTACCTGTTACCTGGACTATTAGAAGAGCCTTCAAATTGACCTCCCTGCCCCAAGTCTCTCTCGAGATAATTACATGTCAGTGAACTCATCCTCTAAGGTGCTACTATGAGACTGTGGAAGATGACGATTCTAAAGTCTGCGTTCTCATTTGCTTAACTAATTAAAGGTTTATTGGAAAAGCCTGTGACTTCCATTTCCTACTCATTTGCCTCAAGTCTGCATGCTATCGCTGTGGTTTGCTGAATACTGGACATGATGACTGTTCACAGCAAGCAGAGAAACAGGGCAGGGCTCGTGATTTGGCAACTTAGAGCCAGGGATGTGAGTGAGAGGAAGACTGAACCATAGATGAATCAGAACAGGAATTGTTCAGTGTTCCTGCTACCAGCCCTGCTGCCGTGAGACTGGGCTTCCCCCAAACCAGTAGTCATTGCACTATTTACCCCGGGACAATCACTGTCTGACTTCATTTTATTCTCCCTGCCTACTCCATCTAACCCACACACAGTCAGAGCTAGTATAGTGTGGTGAAGAGAAACATCACTTGGCAAAGGATCCTTAGTATCTTTGGCCTGGGTCCCCCGTTATTCCTACCATGACTAGGTCCCTAGTGTCTGTTCAGGATCTATTCTCCCTGAATTCCATCAACTTAAGTGGAAGTATATATGAAGATACCAAAAAGACATCCCACATTTTCCAGAACAGTCAAAATTTCAAAAAAAAGAGTGTACATTAAATGAAGTTTTGCAAAAGCTATGTCCTTTAGCAGTCCATAGTTCCAGTTTTCATTTGGTAAATATGGACACCATAATTATGGAATTACAGTTTTATCCTGGGAGTTTTTCTCTTCCCCTTCTATATGATTTCCTCTGGTGATTTCATCACTTCCCATAGATTCAATTATCACCTCTATTCTGGTTATTATCAAATTTCCTTATTTAGCCCTGACCTCTTTCCTAACCTCCAGACTCCTATCACCAAATGCCTATTGGACATCTTGAATCGGATGTCTCCTAGACATCTTAAACTCAAGATGCCTGAAACTGAATTCATTATCTTTTCCCCAAATCCTCCCATCCTCCTAATTTCCTATTACTGTCCAGGATACCATCATCCTCCCTGTCACGTAGGCTTACAATCTAGTTGTAACCTTGCCTCTTCACTCTAACTCCCCATATTCAATCCGTTGCCAAGTCCTGTTGATTCTACTTATAACCCATCATAACCTAGCCCCTTCCTACCTTTCTAGTCTTCATTCCCCACCTTGGGACACCAACCTCCTTCTTGTTCTTCGAACTAGATACTCCATCTCCCCCACTCACTGTATTTCTCCTGGAGGTCTACCATGCCTGGAGTTCTCTCTCATCACCTTTAACTCCTGATTTCCCTGGCTTCCTTCAAGTCCTAGCTAAAGTCCTACCTTCCACAAGAAGCCTTTTCTGATCTCTCTTAATGCTAGTACCTTCTCTCTGACATTCTCTCCCATTTATACTGTATGTGTCTGGTTCATACTTAGTTGTTTGCATGTTGTCTTCTCCATTAGACTCTGAATTCCTTGAGAGCAGGGACTGTCTTTTGCTTTTCGCCATCCCTTAGCACAGTGCCTCACACATAGTAGGTGCTTAATAAATGCTTATCAACAAACTGGAGCCCTTGAAGAAGATCTGGCTACCTTGGTGTATCTCCATCATGCTAGTGTTCACCTCCCAGGATGCCTCCTCCCCTCCCCCATAGCTGATCTTTATGCTACTGTAGAGTTTGTCACCCAGCCTGGCTTCAGGCTGTTATGGACTCAAAGAAAGTATTAAAAGGGATAAAGAAAAAGGACTGGGATATCCCTACCACTCCTTCTTCCCAAAGCGGAGTTTGGGGGTGAACTAAGTTGGAGTTTCCCAAATAATGACTTGGGGCAGAGGCCAGAGGTATGCTGGCTCCTGTCTAACATGTAGATGTTACAGGCAAAACTACAATATGTCTGGCAAGATGGCGATACCATGTAATAAATGCCGAATAAGTATTTATGAACAGGGAAGTAAAATATACATGATCACTAAAATATACATAAAATCATAGTTTTTAGCATTAGAAGGGATCTTAGAGATCATCTTTTTTTTTTTTTAATGAGGAAACTGGGGCCAACAGAGAGGAAGTGACTTACCCAAGGAAGTATGTAGCAGAGCCAGGATGTGGACCTAGCTCTTGTGACTTCCAAGCCAGGGCTTTTTCTGCTACATCTCTCCATGATGAGATCTCCATTTCTGCTCTTGCTGTCTTCCTTTAAACACTCAATTGTCTGCTGATTATATCAAAGAGAAGGACAAAAATTCAAAAGAAGTGAGTTCTTGGTCCTACTCACACTGTGGGACCCCTAGCAAATCATTCAGTGCACGTTTCGCCTTAGTCATTTTTCCAGTCTATGAAATGGTAAAAATCATACCTACTGTCAAGAATCCCAAAAGAATTTACCAACATTGCCATTTTCTCTTTCTATCCCTTCTAAGTCCCTGAAGTCTCTGATGGCAAAGAAATTTAAGCTCCATCTACTTTTCTTCCTCCTAACATTCAGTCTTAAAGTTTTTTTTTCACCCATTTGACTTTTGAGTCCTTGAACCAATGCTTTGGAAACATACGACCAGCACTCCATTTGTATGCATTGGCAGGATTTGTGTAGAGGTATCCCAAAGTTAGCAGTCTGGTCTGGTTCTGGATGCCTCCCCCTAGGAAAAGCATCTGATGAAATGACTTCAGGCACTCAAGCTTCCTCTAGGATGTCACTCAGATCCTTCCCCTGCCCTAGGTGAAAAGACAAGGAAGTTTAAACCAATGGAAAATGGGAACTACAGCCAGAAGTAAAAAAAAAGGCAATAAAAAAAAGCTGTGCCTTGGGCTTGTGGCAGGATTATATTCTTCAGGTCCAACTCTACAGGTTTATTCCTCCAGTTCCAGGAGATAAAGATAAAGGTGTACCCACTTAACACATATTTAGGTCAGAAGGAACTAATTACTATAGTTGCCATACCCTCTTCTGACAGGAAGAACATAAATTTATAGCAGGGGCTTAAAAATAATAGGGTATGGCTACTTTGGGTTTTTCAAGTTTTTCTATATTATCTATACAGTAAGTGCTTAATAACTGCTTGCTGATTTACTGGCTCATCTCCCTTCCACCAGAACCTGAGACTCTACCCCTGGAACCACCCTGATAGTTCAGCTTTTCCTTGACCTTGCCCAGGAATAGGCTTCCATATTTCTTGACCTAAGCTTTTCAGACAGTACCATTATAGCTCTAGGACACCAACTCCTTTTTCATTACAAAATAAGCTCCTTAAGGGCAAAGATTGTCTTGCTTTCTTGTATTTATACCCTCAGCACTTAGTACAATACCTGGCACATAGTAAGCACTCAGCTGCTTTATTCTTTTTTCCTCGGGCTGACTACATACGTTCCCTTAAGTGTTGATATTTTAGCACCAGGCTGAGGCTAAGAAATCCCATTGTACCTCAGTCCCTAATCATACCAGAAGGAACTTAGGTTCTTGTGGAAAGAGTTGGGACCATATCTCAAGCCTCTCTAAAATAGTAATGAATGAACCTTAAAAAGACATTGCTCAGTGATATATCCCCAAACTCAGCTTAATAAAATTTTCACTTATATCGCACACTTGAGCAAACTATTTTGATGCCTTTCTCTCTCTTCCTCTCCCTCTCCCTCCCTCTCTCTCTCTCTGCCTCTCTGTCTCTCTCTCTCTGTCTGTCTCTCTCTGTCTCTCTGTCCATCTGTCTGTCTGTCTCTCTCTCTCTCTCTCTCTCTCTCTCTCTCACACACACACACACACACACACACACACACACACACACACATTCTTACTTCACTTTGCTGGTTCCTCTGGCTTCCAATGAGTAGTTTTAGGACTAGATTTCTCTAGAGGCAAAGTTGATTTCTATCAGGAATTCATAACGTAGGATCATGGATGGGAAAAATATTTACATCTTTATTTTCACTAACCCCTAACTGAAATTTAGTATTTCCTTCAATTATGACTGTAAACAACAAAGCATTTTGAGGTCCCTAGGCCTTACCAAACTGCCAAAGGTATTTATGACAAAAAAAAAAGAGTTAAAAACACTGATCTAGATTATGTAGTTCTCAAAGGCCACAGTAGACAAAAGTCATGACTAGTCAGGCGAACAGGAGTATAGGAAGAGTGAGTCTCAGGAAGAAAAAGAAAAAAGAAGGGAAAAAGCAAAAGCAAAGTGGTCACATTAATACTTCAGCAGGCACCAAAACCAAAGAAACTTGGCAAACAGAGTATGAGGCTGCTAAGGGAGCCATTGCCCCTGTGACCCAGGAAGCAGGCAACCCTGAAAGCTGAGCTGCCTTGCTTAATTTCCACCTATGGTCACGTATGTGTAAATAAAGGTCCCACTTGGGTCGAAAGCACCTTAGGATAGAGGAGGAGGGGGACAAGGAGTCTCTTCCAGTTGTAGCAGGCTCCTTTCTAGGTTATACCTGTTGACCCAAACCTCTTCCCACTGACCAACTCTGAGCACAGGGACACTGCTCTGGGGACGCGAGGGCCATGAAGGAGAACAGCATTCCTTGGGTTGGCAGCCTCATCAGCACTGGCTAGACTGGTGTCACTGGTATGGGAGAGGCTTACACTCTCCTGACCTGTAGAAGATTCTATCTTTTCTCGTCTTGTTCACAGCCTCCATCCCTCAGGATACCTCTTCTTTCCATCTGATATGCCACCAACTTTCAGCTCTCTCCATCTGTGGTCCTGGGACTCCTTGTATAGCTCTGCTAGAATCCTAGCTCCTGAATCTTGTTCTTCAGTCACCATTAGAGCCATCTCATACCTCTTTCCCTTCAGGTACTGAAGGGCAGGAAAACAAAATGTCAATGCTAGTCTCCTCATCCCATCTCCAGGAAGTTATGAGTTTTCTAAGAAATAGCTGCATGGGTATGATTCCACGTATCTCAGGAACCAAATTCTCATTGGTCTAGAGGAGGTTTCTATTCAGACCCTGAGAGGATGAAAAGGGAAGGAAATAAGCTCTTATTAAACACCTGCTATGTGCCTGCCACTTTACAAATGTTACCTCATTCGATCCTTACAACAGTTGTGGGAGGTAGATGCTATTATCGTCTTACAATTGAGGAAATTGAGGCAAATGAAGGTTTACCCAGGATCCCACAGCTAGTAAGAGATTAAGTGTCTGAAGCTATACTTGAACTCAGGTCTTTCTGACTCTAGGCACAACACTCTATCCCCTGCACCACCTAGCAATAAGGTTGATTATTCTGTCTCAGTCAGTCAACAAGCATTTATGCTTGTTACTCGTCTTGCACTGTGCTAAACTCTAGGGATAGAAAGAAAGTCAAGGCTGATGATAAAGTATGCTTCTCACCTCCTGACAAAGAGAGGATAGACTCAGGGTTCAGAGTGATATAAACATTTTTTTTGATATGGCCAATATAGTTACTTTAACTTTTTTCCTTGACTATGTATATTTGTTACAAGGCTCCCACCCACCCCCACTCCCATCCACTGAGGTGGGAGGAAGCAACATGGGAGAAAGAAAAATGTGATATTTTTTTTTCTTGAGAAAAAAAGAATAAATTTAAAAGAAAGGCAAATATATTATCTCTGCTCTCAAGGAGCTCACACCCTAATAAGGGAGACAAGATACAAATTACTATGTATCTACAAGATATATTACAGTGTAAATAGGAGGTTCTCTCTGAGAGATGTCTATACTCTCATAGGTCCTTGCCCCTTTTATAGCAGCCTGGCTTACCAAGCCCACGATGGGACCTCAAACAAGGGATGGAGAACAAGGGTCATAACTTTTCTTCTGGGCTGATAGTCTCAGTCCATTGCACATGCCACCCCCTAACCTGTTCCAACCTTATCTTGGGATGATCAGCATCTCTCCTGCCAGGCTTTCTGCACAAGGTCACCTACATGTTCCACTGGTTTCTCTCAGCCTTGAACCTTGTCTACCTTCTGTCCAGGAATAGAAAAAAAAGTGTTTTAAAGAGCCAGCCTTACCTGTTTTTCATCTTCCATAACTGAAGACAGGACAAGAAAATCAAAGAATCAGACAATATCACAGCTGGAAGGTACCCAGAGACCACTGAGTCTACCCCATACCTGAACAAGAAGTCCCCATAAAATATAATTGACAAGTGACAAGGCTCCTCTTGAAGACCTGGGCCCCTCCGAGCAAGCACATTCTACTTTGTTATATTGTCATTGTTAGAATGAAGTTTCCTTACATGGAACCTAAATGTGTCTCTCTGCTACCTGTCAGTCAGTCAACAAGCATTTATAAGGCAATTACTAGTCCCTGTGCTAAGTACTGAGGACACAAAAACATGAGTCCTACCCTGGAGGAGTCGATGTTCTGATGGAGCAGACAGACAGCATGTGTACAAGATACATACAATATAAATGGTGGGCATGTCAGAAGGAAGGTGCTAGCAGGGCATTTACTGGGAAACACCTCCCGCAAAAGGTAAGATTTGAGCTGAAATGTGAAGGAAGCCAGGAGGCAAAAGTGAGGAAAGAGAGCAATCCAGGCATGGGTGAGAGCCAGGGAAAAGGCAGATCCAGAAGATGGAGTATTGTGTGTGAGGAAGCCACAGCTGAGGTCAGTGTTGGGGCTAGATCAAAGGATGCAAAAGGGCACACAGTGTAAGAAGACTGGAAAGGCAGGAAAGCACCAGGTTGGAAAGTGGACAGGTCCTGGATGAAGATCTGGCAAAAAATCAGTATGATAAAGAATGGTCATAGAGGTAGGAGAACCAGGAGAGATCAATGTCATAAAACCTAGAGAGGAGACAATATCCAGGTACAGATGAAGCTTATTCTTTCCAGGGTACCATTATTAATGTTTTGGACCACTAAATCAAATAGGAAATCATCAAGAAATCTATCAAGTAATCTTTCAAAATATAGGGTGTTTTTTCAAGAAAAACAAGACGTCGATTGTTCTGACAAACTACACAGATGCTATATTTGTACAAAGTACTAACCTGTGGATTACAAGGGAAAATATGAATCCATGTATCTACATTAATGATAGGAGGTCACTTTGCTATGAAATTTTGCCCCATCACAAGGAGGGAACTTTCCAAGATTATATACACTAAGCTAAGAAGTGTAACCTGGGTTTGTCTGGACATGTCCAGATTTGCCTAACATGAAGGCTTCTGCATTTCCTACCACCTGGGTTGAGGTAACCTCTTTTGATTAGCTGCCTGAATCTTTCAAACTGGAAAGATTCTTTTTCTACCACTCTTTTCCACTTCTCTTTCTACTGCTCTCTTTTCCAACACTCTTATCTGCTGCATCCACAGGATGAAGCTCACAATTCACCTACAGCATGGGCACTATGGACTGAATCTGTGAGAAAGGAATGACTTCCTTCCCTTGGTCTCCCTCTTATATCCTGGCTCTAAGAAATGGGCCTGGGGCAGGGTGGGGGAGTATGTGGTATTTGTTTCTGTTCTGTTGTTTGTCCTCAAGGTGTTCTCCATGGGTCTTGTGAGTTAGAGCCATGGTGACTTTGGAGACAGGTTGGTAAGCAGGATTGTGCAACCTGCCAGCCTAGCATGGAAGCCCTGAGAAGCCAGGGTGCCCAGGACTCAAGCCTGAGGGGGATTTTGGACTTGGAACTGGGACTGTGGTCTTGGGTTACAAAAGATTTAATTGAAACCAGTTTCCTTTGTTATTTGGAGCACAATTTAATAGAGGACTTGTGGAATACTACTATAATTCTAGAGTAGATCTCTAGGGAGGTTGGTCTCATCCAGAGGGAAAGGCGTGAACTCCTTATCATCTCCAAGTGCTTCCTCCTTTTGTTGGTGGGGTGGAGCTCAACATTTAGTATGGTACATAGTGTAATGTAGCAGAATAGACTGGAGAAGGTGAAGGTTCACTGGAGAGGCAGGGTTGTTTTGCTTGTTTATGACAGGTGCAAGCTCTTTTCATTTTTGTCAGGTAAAATAAAATCTGTCCTTTATTTGATGTCTTGTTAGCTTGAATGCTTACATGGAAGCTGAGGGATCTTTTACATTCTTTTTTGTAGAGATTTAGCTGTAATCAAATCCCAAAGCCCTTTGGTAAATGACTCTCTCTTTATTGGTAGTGATCAATGTCCCGTGCCTGTGTAAGAGGCAGAGTGGAGTTGGTGAGAGTGGGACAGAAGAGAGCTCATGAGTCTCTTGATTTTCTTCAAGTTTCTTGAGTCTCTTTAGGCTCTGAAGTGCCTGGGTATGTACAGTTTCCAGCTTTGAGAAAGAAGATGGATGATGCCAACCTCACTTCAGGTTACTGAAAGGAAAAGAAGACTGGGAAGGAGTCAACATGAGAGGAACCATCAATCTCCATCACATTCCTATCCCCAGTTCACTACATAGAAACTTCAGGGAATTTCCCCTTGGCTGAGATCTGGGATTCTTTTTTGGTTGAACTGAGTTATCTTACTCCCAATGAGAAAGCTTCTTCATTCAGTATTGTCTAGTATATATTCTCCAGTGTAAACTTTCCCTAATTTCTGTTTTGCTATTGAGTTGGACAAGTGGGTTTCTTTGTTAAGTGCTATGTCTATTCACTGTAGAACTGGTATCTGGAGGGAAGGGAGTCAAGCCTTGGATATAAAAGTTGGGGTTCTCCTTTCCCATTAATGAATAACAGTCAGCAGTTTAGAATGAATCTAAAAGCTACATTCCTAGACTAGACCAACAATATTTAAGGTAGCAGATCAATATAATTCCAACCTGGTACCCTTTTCTCTGAGGAGAATAGAATGGCCAAGCTTCTTGAAGGCCCTAACCACCCACTTTTCTTCTTGACAGGAAATAAAGCCTTCCTTGGAAAAGGGGAGGAGGAGAGAAGAGGAAGCTGGAGATATTAATTCTGACTCCCTTCAAGCCACACAACACCCCCGTGCTACATGTGGTAGGACAACCCTCATTACAGGCCCCCATTGGATGGCCTTATGCTTTGAGGGAATCATTGGAAGAATTTCCATCCAGGATAGTTTTCTCATTTGTAAAAGGGATAATACTAAATTGACCTGAGGTTACAAATCCCTGTAGGGAGAACTCCATGTAGCTTGGAAAGCTCAGTGTGAACCAGGTTCCTGTTCAAGATAGAAGCCAGTTTTCTTTGTCTTTGCTTTTTATTTTGCTTGGGGGTTGAGAAAAACCCTATAAGACTAAGGCTAAGCAAGCAGAAAGATTCGATAAAAAGCTTCTTATTTTGCTGAATTCAGGCAATTTTGTGAAATGTTCCTTGATCTGTGCATCTACAAAACTTTGTATTTGGAGATAATTATGATTTTTATCTGTACATGTGGGATTGCATATGATAATGTAACATTGGTTGCTTTGAGTTTTTACTACATGGCACTGGGAAAGCAAATAAAAGGGTATTGCTTATGCCTCCTCAGGGACCATATAGAACTGTTCTGAATGTGGGATGAGGACTGTGCTAACACACACACACATGCACACGCACACACACACGCACGCATGCACAAATGCACATATACCCCTGTGTATTTGTCAGGGATGTCAAGTGTCAAACAAGGGGAAGTATGTAACCCAGAATTCTCTGTGGATATCTAGATTCGTTCCCTGCCATGTAGGTAGCAGTAGCCTCCTTTAGTTGGCAGTTTGCATCTTTAAAACCGATGAAACGAAGCCCATCTATCTTTTGAGATTGTTCTATCTCTGCCACACTCTTTCTGCTGCATCCTGGATGGATGCCATGCACTAAACCAATGAAGGAGAAAGGACTTTCCTTCCCCTGCTCCCCCTCTTTTACCCTGGCTCCAAAGGGCCCAAGGGCCTTCGTTTCTGTTGTGTATTGTTTGTACTCAGTTTCAGGTGCTGGAAGTCATCCCCACAGGACTCAGGAAATCAAGCCATGGTGATCTTGGGGACAAATTGCAGATATGGTAGTACAGCCAACTGGTTGAGAAGCTAGAGTGCCTGGGACATGAGACCAAGGGGTACTTTGGACTTGGAACTGTAACTCTGCTCTATTGGAACCAAGATAAGCTATGAATCAAATCCCCTTTTCCTCCTCAAAGACCAATGTGGTTCAGGATAATGGGGGAGGTAGGTTATACCTCTCACATGTTGGAGGAATAAGTATATGCATTTGTAATTATGTATTCTGAATTAAATATTTCTGTGTAAAAGCTAATCTAATTATTCATGGCTAAATGGAACTGGGGTACAGGGTCCCTCCTACAGTTGGGATGGAGCACTATCAATCAAGGCTGGAGCCATTGGCAGAGAATTTAAACCCCGCCCCAACACACACACCCTTCCCCTACCCCAGTCCCCCATGGGCTATCACCAATTGTTTTGATTTATGTCTTGACACTGTACTCTGATGACTCTGGAGGACAGAGTGAGGCTGATGACTTTGCACAGCTCTGCCTCACTTAAATCCAATTCAAGTACAAGTCATCACCTTTGTGATGTCATTGGTCTTCTTCAAAAAGAAGGAAGAAGAATAACACCTCCTTTCCTGTTAAGGGTATTAGAGAGAGATTGCTTTGAAGATGGCGGCTGGAAAGCAGGGACTTGCGTGAGCTCCCCCCCCCCCCGGTCCCTCCAAAAACCTATAAAAATGGCTCTGAATAAATTCTAGAGCTGCAGAACCCACAGAATAACAGAGGGAAGCAGGGCTCCAACCCAGGACAGTTTGGATGGTCTCTGGGTAAGGTCTATCGAGCACAAAGCTGGGACTAGAGCAGAGTAGAGCCCAGCATGGGTGGCGGCAGGACCAACCAGACCAAGAACTGGGCAGAACAGGCCCTACCACCCTGAATCAGTGAGCTGTGACAGTTACCAGACTTCTCAACCCACAAACGCCAAAGACAACAGAGAAGGTTAGTGGGAAAAGCTGCAGGGACAGAATGAAAGGAGTTGGGCCACTGTTGCAGAGGCAGCAGGGGTGGTGCAGCTACAGAACTACAGCTGCGGTTGCTTCCAGCCCCAGGCCCACCTGTGGGAGGAATTAAGTGGTGGATCAGAGCAGGAATGCAGAGCCTGCTTAAGATCTGAGTCCAGTCCAAGTTGGTGGTTCTTGGGGGAGGAGAAGCACCACTGTGGCAGAGCTGACTATATAGAAATAGCTCTGAAAACAACAGTGCATCCCCTCAAGCTTGGAACAAAGTACTCTCTACTCTACAAGCAGTCATACACAAAACTCAACGGTCAAGGAGTTGGCTGGGAACATGACCAAGCAGCAAAAACAGTCTCAGATTCAGACTCAGACTTTGGAATCTTTCTCTGGTGACAAAGAAGACCAAAACCTACAGTCAGAAGAAGTTAACAAAGTCAAAGAGCCTACATCAAAACCTCCAAGAAATATGTGAACTAGTCTCAGGCCATGGAAGAGCTCAAAAAGAATTTGGAAAAGAAAGAGAAGCAGAGGAAAAATTGGGAAGAGAAATGAGAAGGATGCAAGAAAACCATGAAAAACAAGTCAATGACTTGCTAAAGGAGAACCAAAAAAATACTGAAGAAAACAACACCTTAAAAAATAGACTAACTCAAATGGCAAAAGAGCTCCAAAAAGCTAATGAGGAGAAGAATGCCTTGAAAGGC
>CM053624.1:94213009-94261506 GCA_028646595.1 Phalanger gymnotis | reverse complement strand
ACCACTCAACAGCTTGCCCCTTTATATGAAATGCTCCGGGGACCCTCTGATCTTAAATCCCCGCGGCATTGGACCCCTGAGGCCCTTCAGTGCCTTCAGGAAGTACAAGCTGCCATCCATGCAGGATACAAAATATGTTTCCAAGAGAACCCAGATTGGCAGCTTATAATTGGGCACACTTTTCACCATGGTACACCTCTTCCTCTAGCCCACCAATTTACAAGTTGGCCCTGGGCATGGGGGAACAAATTTTCTTCCACACCTGTTAATGGAATCAATGTATTTACTGATGCCACAAAATTGCATGGGGCCTCCCTATACATACCTTCTAGGAACAGTATCCAAGTTTTTAAAACTCCATTTACGTCTACTCAACAAAATGAATTGTTTGTGGTCCTACAGGCCATGCTTTTAGACACTCCTATTAACATTATTACTGATAGTCATTATGTTGCAGGCCTTCTACCGCAATTGGAAACAGCTTATGTCCCTCACCGCAGTGATTCTATCATGCAGCTCACTTTGGAGATGCAGTGCTTGGTGCGTGAGCGCTCTTCTTCTTTTCATGCCATGCATATCCGTTCCCATTCTAGACTGCCTGGCCCCCTTGTACGAGGTAACACTACAGCTGATGCTGCACTTCAGGGAATAGCCCTGACATCACCTGCCCAATTGGCTCATTCCAAATTTCACCTTTCTGCACGCTCTCTCCGGCATCTGTATGGTCTCAGTAAAGCTGAGGCACGGAGAATTATAAAATCTTGCACTAGCTGTGCTCCTTTTCTTCCTCCTCCTGCTGTCACTGTCCGGAACCCTATAGGGGACGGGCCCAATGACATCTGGCAGATGGACATCACCCATTATTCCCCTTTTGGACGTTCTCAATACATTCATGTATGTGTGGAAACTAAGGTGATTTTTATCAGTTTGGGGAATGGCTAAACAGATTAAGGTATACAAATGTAATAGAATACTTTTGTATCATAAGAAATGATGCAAGAGACAATTTCAGAGAAACCTGGAAAGATTTATATGAACTGATGCAGAGTAAAGTGATCAGAACCAGGAGAACAATTTATAGAATATCAACATTTTAGATCATTGAAATGATTAACAATCATTCTAGAGGCCTGATGATAAAGAATGATGCCCTTTTTTTGACAGAGAAGTGATGGACTAAATATGCAGGATGAGACATATTTCATGGTCAATATGGGAATTTGTTCTTCCAACTATATACATACATACATACATACATGTGTATGTATGTGTGTTCATATATGTATATGTGTATATATGTGCACACACACACACACACACATATAGTTGTCTATATGGGGGCAGCTAGGTGGTTCAGTGGATAGAGTGCCAGGCCTGGAGTCAGGAAGATCTGAGTTCAGATGTAGCCTCAGACACTTACTAGCTGTGTGACTCCGGGCAAATCACTTCACCCTGTTTACCTGTTTCCTTATCTGTAAAATGAGCTGGAGAAGGAACAGCAAACTACTCTGGTATCTCTGCTAAGAAAACTCCAAATGGGGTCATGAAGAATTGGACACCACTGAAATGACTGAACAACAGCAACAAAATACTATATATACTAAATATAGTATTGTATAGTCTACTATACTATACATGTATATATACACATATAGTATTATATACTATATATTGTATAGTACTGACTCTATGTGTGTATGTGGGGGGTGTATATTTGCTCCAAGTGTTTTGTTTTCCTCCCCCTTCCTTATCACCCCACCTCCACCCCAAGGTGGCAGGTGGTAGAGTGTGTTGGAAAAAAGAGAAAATAAATGCTTGGGAAAAATAAGTTTGGGGGAAAAAAGAGATATAAACGAGAAGAGGATAAGAGATGGAGGGACAGAGTAGAAAAAAAGGAATTAGAGTATAGGGACAGGGCAGAGAACAGGGTTTCTTACTCCCCAGTTAAGCGCTATCCATCCATAGCTGGATAGAGGGCCCTGTCATAGGACAGTGTAAAGAACATTGATACAATCAGGAGATCTGGCTTACTCCCGCTTAACTCACTCCCTTGGAACATTGAACAAATCACATCTCCAATCTAGGTTTCAGTTTACTCATTTTTAAAATGAGGGAGTTAGACTAGATGACTCTTATGGTCCTTTCCAGACATAAATCTATGATCTAATCTCCTCTCACCTTGAGTGCAAGTCTTTTTACCTGATTCTTTTTCCCAGGACATCATTAACACATTGGATAATTAACACAAGTATCCTTTGGAATCCATGAAGAAACTAAAACTGAGAGATATTAACTGACTTGCCCAAGATCATATAGGTAGCAATCAACAGAACTTGGATTGGAACCCAGACACTCTGACTCCTGAGTGTTTCAAAAATATTTAGTCTTTAGAATCATATAATTGCTCCTAAGTTACTTATTTTTGAGAAAGGGAGCTAGTTTGTAACATATCAGGATTTGATAAAGAAGCTCATTCTCACCCCATCTATCAATAGATTATGTTTAATGGTTTATTTATAGCAGTCCATATATACATCTTGCTTTTCCCAGAAAGAAAAACAAAACAAGACAGAAACTTTGAAAGGATAATAGATTGCTAGTAATTTAATTTTGGTAATTTAGAAATGACCAAAGAGAAGTATTTATGGGTATTCTTTAATGACATAAAAATGATATTTCTAATCATAACAGGAAGGCTCCCAAACCATCATCACTTAGTCCAACCTCCTTATTTTATGGATAAGGGAGCCAAGATCCAGAGAGGGGAAGGGACTTACTCAAGGTTAGACAACCAGTCAATGTCAGAATATTCATTCACTTTTATATAATTCAAGAAATACTTATTAAATGCCCACTATTTCCAAAGTAACTCTCTAATACTATACATTTCAATCCTTTATATTATAAATTGCAGAGCATGTACTGATCTGCATTGATAGAGGGAGTTTCTACATTAATGAAATCAGAGGTCTCACTGGAAAAAAAAATAGAAGGGGGCAGCTAGGTGGTTCAGTGGATAGAGCACCAGCTCTGGAGTCAGGAGAACCTGAGTTCAAATCCAGCCTCAGACAGTTGACACTTACTAGCTATTTCTTAACAATGATTGCCTCACCAAAAAAAAAAAAAATACAAGGTAATAAAAATACAAAGATAAAAAATAGCAACTAGATATTGCCCTCAAGGAGTTTATTATCTTATTGGAATGTATAACATATGTAGACAAATAACTAAGTTACTAGAAAGAATATGACAAGTACAAATAAATCTAGACAAAACACTATAAGAGGTCAGGTGACGGGTCAGTATCAGCTGGGCAAGATCAAGGAAGGAAGCGTTCATTGACAAGGTGACACTTGAATTAAGTAAAGATTGAAAAGGGATCACAACAGGAAAAGTTGAGGGTTGAAAAGAGGAGTTTATTTTAGTTATAAGATATGGTGAGTCAAAACGTGGAGCTGGGACAGAAGGGAACCAACAGAGGGGACTATGAATAATTCGGTGTAATTAGGCATTAGCCCAAGCCTGGGGCCTTTTGTGTGTAGCTGCATATGTAGAAAGAGATGTGACTCCTAGTTGGAGGAGAGAATGATGAGGCAACACCTGTGTAAGAGACAGAATTTAAGCCACAGCCTCTTGGGGGAGAGACACATAGGGCTGCAGGGACTCTTCAGGAGAGATACACATGGAGAAAGATTTTGGAAGCTGCAGACATGTAGGAGAAGCCAGCCCTTGGGTTCCTGCTTGCCTTCCTGGAAACTTCAAAGAGAAATTTTCCTTGGGTGAGATCAGGCCCTCTCACTTGTTTGTAACTGATACCTCATCTCACTTCAGCCCCTGTGGTACAGGCCCTCACCACTACACACCTGGAGTATTTCAACAGCCTTTTGGTTGGTCTTCCTGCCTCAGGAATCTCCCCACTCTAATCCATCCTCCACATAATTATCGAACAGATCTTCCTAAAATACAGGTCTGACATCATTACCCTATCCAGTAAATTCCAGCAGAGTTCAGGGTTTCCTATTACTTCCAGTATCAAATATAAAATCCTTTGTTTGGCCTTTTATAACCTGGCTCCTTCCTACCTGATGTCCTGTCTTCTTACTCCTTACTCCCCTCCACTCCCCATTCCAGTGATCCAGTGTGATCTAGGGACACTGGCCTCCTTATTGTTCCTTGCACTTGACACCCCATCTCCAGACCCTAAATATTTATGCTGGCTGGTAGTCCCCCACACCTGGAATTCTCTCACTCTCCTCATCTCCTCATCACCAGCTTCCCTGGTTTCCTTCAAGTCTCAGCTAAAGTCCTACCTTCTGCAAGAAGCCTATCCCAGTCTTTCTTAAACTTGTCTCTTCCCTCTGAGATTACCTCCAATTTATCCTATACATAAATATATCCTTAATAAAAGGATTTGTTCTGTAAAACTTAGACTCAGTCAAAAGGCTGCACCCAAGCACCTAGAAGGCTATATGTGACCTCAAGACCACAGGTTCCCCACTCTTGTTCTAACACGTATGACTTCTATAATTTCTGTTTGCTTAGATAAATGTGTTTATTAGCTATTCACTATTTGTGATGGCCTTTTATACAATCAATGTTTGGTGGGAACAGGACAAGCCAGTGGGTATAAGCTTAGGGCTACCCTCTCTCCCTTAAGAGCAACCAGGGTTTTGTTCTGAATCAAACTGGCACTCTGAGATGAGGATATGTAGTCAGATATATACAATTCTTGTCTGATACCCTTCTCTAAGATAGCTGAAGGAAGGAGCAATCACTCAACCAATGGCCCTTCTCTTACTCCTTTCAGGACAGAAATCCCAGTCCTTTGGAGAGGAGCGAGACACATTCCAAAGATATCTATCCATGCCATGAAAAAACTGACATGATCTGTACAGGAAATTAAGACTACCTAGGCAGCAATGTGGAAGATGAATTGGAGAAGGGTATCTAGAGGTATCTAGAGGAAGAAAAATGAATTAGGCTATCACAACATTGCAAAGGGGTAATGAGGTCTGAAGAAAGGTGGATGTTATAAAAGGGGAAAGGAAGGAAGAGAATGAAGTAATATTGCTTTGGTGAAGTAGAATGATCAGGATTTTTATGACTTTTGGTTTTTCATACGTACATATATAGATATATGTTAATTGTCTCTTATCAGAGAAATTTGATACATAATTTTTAGGGTTTTTTTCCCCATTCAACAACTTCCCTTCTTATCCTAGGTGCATTTCATTTTATTTGTGCAGAAAGAAGCTTTTCAGTTTCATGTAATCAAAATCATCTATTTTATCTTCTATAGTTGCCTCTATCTCTTCTTTGATTAAGAATACATCTCCTACCCAGAGCTGTAAGAAGTATACATGTGATCTTTTAATTTTTTTATAGCATGATCTTTAATATTTAAGTCATAATATCCATTTAGAATGTGTTTTGCAATATGGTAT
Source organism: Phalanger gymnotis (assembly GCA_028646595.1). Taxonomy (NCBI): domain Eukaryota; kingdom Metazoa; phylum Chordata; class Mammalia; order Diprotodontia; family Phalangeridae; genus Phalanger; species Phalanger gymnotis. The sequence goes on along the minus strand of CM053624.1, from coordinate 94,256,062 downwards.
AAAGTGATGATCTAAATTTAATTTCTGCCAGACTGCTTTTCATTTTTCCTTGCAGGTTTTAATCAAAGAGAAAGTTTTATAAGTAATTTATCTTTTCCAGTTTATCGAACTGGGCTAGACACTGATGTCCATTGTTTTAGAGTCTCCCTTGTTTAGTCTGTTCCATCGATTTACCTCTCTATTTTTTAACCAATAATATATGATTTTGATGACTGCCATAGTATCACCACACCTTCCCCCCACCTTCTCCAGGGAAAATTTGGGGGAGCATTGGTTAAGCCATGGGCCTTAGGGCTACTGCAAAAAAAAAATCCAGCAGTTAAAAATCAGTGTTATTTATATTTAGCTATTTCCAACAAAATATATGACATGACAGTATACTAATATAGTTTGAGATCTGGAGGTGCTATTCTGGAAAGTGCTTTTGTTTATTTCCTGAATTATTTCCCAAAATATTTTTATTATTTCTTGTGATATTCCAGATATTTGATTTTTCCAAATGAATTTTGTTATTTTATTGAGTTCTTTAAAGGGATATTCTAACCCTGGATTCACTCTGATCTGAAATCTTGCTGAAGGCATAGTAGGCTTGTTGTAGTCTGTCCACATGTCTGTTCAATTAAGGATAGTTAGATACCATGGGTAACAAGCTTTATTTCCTTCTGTACTTCTCCCCACACCCCCCAACACACACACAAAGGAAAACGAAGAAAATACAAAACAGCCATGTTTTTCTCACATCCTCAAAAAGTTCAAAATCCAAGTAACATGTTACCCCCAAATGCACAAAAGACAACACTTTTATACATAGCAAACAACACAGTAAAAAAAGAGTAATCATGGCTTCATCCTAGGGAACTGAAATTTGTTTTTCTTTACCCCCACCCCACGGTCCCAACCCTCTCCCTAGCCAGTGGCCTAATTAACATAGGCAGCCCATAGTATCACCACACCTTCCCCCCACCTTCTCCAGGGAAAATTTGGGGGAGCACTGGTTAAGCCATGGGCCTTGGGGCTACTGCAAAAAAAAAAATCCAGCAGTTAAAAATCAGTGTTATTTGTATTTAGCTATTTCCAACAAAATATATGACATGACAGTATACTAAATAATCAAGCATACTATCTACAGACAGATGTCTTGAACATATTTATATGATTATTTTACATATATATATCAGTAGAGGCCATTAATAAAATGGAAATCCATTTAAAAGTGTTACTGAATTCATAGCTGTTTCTGTCATAATGTGTTTTCTCCATCAGTGGATACTAATTTGATTCAATAAATATTTATTAAGGGCTATTTACTGTGTGTAAGTACCTGTTGGAGACCCAGAGACAAAACAGAATAGGCCCTGCCTTCAATGGTCTCATATTGCACAATTAACGATACAATTACTATCATGGGGGTGGGAGGGCGGGGATGAAAAAAAAGATTGCTGTAATATTGTGTACCTAAGAGTTGGAGCTAGTTACTATCAGAGCCCAAAATTGTAATTACACTTGCCAAAGCAAGTACCACAAAATAGGGACACCATACTATGAGGTGGCTACTAAGGAGGCCACCGTGATGGTGTAGAGGAGAGACTAAGATGGTATAGGCAGGGAAGGAGTTCACCTGAGACGTTGGGAAAATGCCACATTTCACCTTCATTGTGTTCATAGGTGGTTTTCTTGCCTGACCACAGCAATTTGCCCTGTTGGGAATTAATCTGGGTGGAGAAGAGATGGGGGAGGAAGGAAAGGTAGTAGAATTGCTTGCCTAAAATCTTGAGAGTAACTAAGGACTGGATCAGTTTTATGTGTGGATGCTACACCTCATACAGGGGTGCCCAGCCTAAGACCCCAGAATCACAAACTAGATTTCAAGGATTCATGTTGTGACTTACAGAGCTACATCAAATCTGACGCATAATGACTGTGTGACCCTGGGCAATTCACTTAACCTCTAAGTGCCCCAGGTGAAACGCTAATTATAATTTTTATGAATTATAAAGTAAAATATACCCAAGTAAATACCTAAATGCTTGACAGCTGGCAAAGATGAGATCTTGTATTATGCCAACTTGGGTAAAGAAAATCACTAGTTTTATATTCTCATTCTTGGGAAAATCCAAATTCTTACTTCCCATTACCTTCTAATTAAGTTTTGTGTCTCAGCAGTTTCCAATACTCCTTTAAATATTTTCTTTCTCTTTCTTCCCACAAACTTTTATTAAAGCTCTTCAAAACTGTACCTCTTTCTGATTCAACCTTCTACTCCCCTTTACTACTTTCTCAATCCCTCATGTCTTACACAATGATATCTCAATCCATCTACAAAACTAGCTTTCTTTACTCCACTGAAATCTCCCCTTTCCAAATTAGCACCAGTTTAATTATACAATACCAATTAACTGCAAAACATTACTTTTCCCTGATCAAAACTAAAACTTCAAATAAAACTTTTTTCAATTTAGTTCATTAAGAGCTTGCAAATGGCACAGTCTATTCTAATTCCTTTTAGGTGACTTCGCTTCTAATTTACCTAGGCAATTAGACTCTATTAAATCATTCACAGAAGACAGAGGTAAGACAAAAACATTCTTGTAGAATGAAATTTTGTTTTTTGATTTAAACATGTCTTGATTTAAACATTCTTGAAGAGTCAATGTTTGCAATATGCGGCTCATAAACACCAGATAAGTTTGGAAACTGCAAACAGCAAAATCAGTTGTTTCTCCTTTTTTCTGCTTTAAGGCTTTCTTAGCATTCTCTAGTTGGTGAAATCCTCTTCTTTTCCTACTCTAAAATAAAAATCTGTCACTCTCCAGGGAAAGAAGAGAGTAATTAAAGGGTCCAGGTACTATTTGTATGAAATTTCCACAAAGTTTTAATTATTTTTAAATTCTAGAGAGTAGCACCCCCCCCCAAACCTCACTAGGATATTTCAGCGTTATAAAAATATTTAAACCATATTTTAGAGATTCATAGAAAAGAAATTACATTTCAGTCACAAATTAATCTCTAATCAGTTTGCAATGCCATAAATTTCTGCAAATGAATAAAGGATTTCTCTCTCTCTCTTTGCATTACCAATTTGACCAAAATTAGGAACACAGAGACAAAACTATAGCTTTTGAAAGCTTTGAAATTTTGCAGTAGAAGAGTTCTAATTCTTGTCCTTATTTTCTACTGAAAGTTTATTAGAAATGAGACAGTTTAACGTTGGAAGGCTTCATGATCAAAGGTACCAAATAATGGTCTGGGTCATTCAGTTATAACAGATGTTGTTCAGTAGTTTTCAGTCATGTCTGACTCTTTGTGACCCTATTTGGGGTTTTCTTGGCAGTTACTGTTACCGTTCCTTCTCCAGCTCATTTTACAGGTGAGGAAATTGAGGCAAACAGTTAAGTGGCTTGCCCAGGATCACACATCTGGTAGGTATTTGAAGTTAGATTTGAACTCAAGTCTTACTGACTCCAAGCCCAGCACTCTATCCACCTCACCACCTAGCTGCAAGTATAGGATGGCCATTTAATTTGGCTGAGCTTAACAAGCATAGTTAGACCAGCCCTTCCTGGAATTTTTTCCCAATTTGCCAACAGGAGCCTAGAGTGGGTTTTGTTCTAGAACAGATCCCATACTGACCACTGACCTAAGTCTAAGGATTGCCTTAACCACTGACCACTACAAACAATGACGATTATGTCATCTACTGACCACTGCAACTAAGGATCGTCAGCCACTGTTCACCACAATGTTGTATATTATATTATATCGTATCGTATTGTATCGTATCGTATCATATCTATTGTATATGATTATATCTGAATTATGTCATTATTTTGGCAGGGATAAGTAACACTGACTAGAGTCCCATGTCAGAAGGAACAGAATTCAAAAATTTAGATAGAAAGGGTGGCCAAGATGATATGGTGATCATTAAAAAAAAAAACCCAGACAGACAACACAGAACAAAAAATAAATAAAACATTAACCTGTATCTACAGGTCTCTTGATTTGGAACACAAAAGTATAGGACTGCAACTTTATCAGTCTTCTCAATTCCCCTTCTCTAGAAGTTCCCAATTTGATGAACTTACCTAAGAGCAACTGGAAAGTTCTTGAAGATGGAGATATGCCAAGGCTGGGTCAGCCAATCCCAACTAGGTCACCACAACTGTTGCATCAATTTTTTTATTGGTTCAACTAGTTGCTGCCAACAAGACATCACAAATCAGAGAAACAGCTTTGATTATACAATTAGAGTATGACACATCCCACCAGCAATTGAAGGGAATGTGTGTCATTTACAATTCAACTAGTATTATTTATATATTACATGAAACAAAGGAAAAAAGATAGCTGTTCATTATAGTGCAACTGATTTTACATAAAAACATGTGCTTGTTAAGAAGAATGTGCATAGTTAGCTACAGGAAATAGATAAGGGATGTGTCTTTGTTAGTATAGCTAGTTTCACTAAATAAAAGGGAACTACCTGTCAGTCTAGATCAGGCCTTCACAACTTACAGCCTGAGGACTGCTTGCTACCCACCAAAGGATTTCGGGAGGCCCTTGAAAAATGTAGGGTTTCCACTACACACTCTTGTTTGTCACATGACCTGAGGCAACCAACCATTGTCAGTCCATCTCTAGTCTAACCTATTTGTGGCCAGAAGTTTAGCCTATTTTAATTTTGGCCCCTATCTACTGCCAAATTGTGCAGGTTTGGTCTAGATAATGAAGGGAAGCATTCTTGAGACTGCAAGCCTTTTTTTTTTTTAAAGCAATTAAGCCATTTTGTACCAATTAGGGGAGCAAAGCAAGTCTCTGACGGGAACTGGTTGTTACAGTTGTTCCTGCAATTCATGCAGGGGTTCTATGCTGCAAAATGGTGAATACAGAATAAAATGGAATTAATTATATTCTCCCAAAAATTCACTTCCAACAGCATATAAACAAATCTTGTCATTTCTGCAGTCAAAACATTTCATATCTATTTAATCTATCTATCTATACACACATATAAGTAAACATATACATACATACGTTATATATGTGTGTATATGTATCCCCTTCTTTCCAGTTGTATATGTATGTATATGTGTGTATAGATAGATTGTATGTATGTATGTACGGGTATATGTATGCATGCATGCATGTATCCTCTTCTTGCTAGTTAGATAGCCACCACCCTGATTCAGGCCCCATCTCGTCTCACCTGAACTACTGCAAGGGTCTCCTAATTGCTTTCCCTCTTTCAAATCTTTCCCCTTTCCAATCTGGCAAAGTGGTTTTCTTAAAGCACAGGTCTGACCATGTTTCACCCCTTTACTCTATTAATAAACTCCAGTGGCTTCCTATTGACTATAGGATTAAATATCATGGAGCCAAGAAAATTCCATTTCCTGTCTCAATCTCTTCACATAGCCTCATCTTACTTGCTGATGTCAGAAAGACAGTCAATCCCGCAGGCAGGCTTCTTCCTGCCTTCAGGGGACCCTGTCTGCCTGCAAGTGATAGAGAGACACCATTATATCACCGGGCAGTTTCTTCTCCCAGCCTCTTCCTGACTGCAGGGGATGCAGAAAGACCCCATTTATCTCTACCATAGCCTTCTAAATCCCTAAGAGGACTTCACCCTGAGGCCAACATCCCAAGCTAGGGATGTTAACAACCTACCTGAACTCATTTTTCAATGATTAACAAACTACCACCTAGGGTTATGCTGATAAATGTTTACCAAACAGCCCTCTGGGTGGGGGTGGGGGGGGAAATGTACTCACATTTTAAAATTTAATCTACATTATTAGCATTTTCTTCATCATTTTCTTTAGCCTAGACCAGAGGTGGGGAATTGCCACCCCAAGGCTACATGTTGTCCTCTAGGTCCTCAAGTGTGGCCCTCTGACCGAATCTAAACTTCACAGAACAAATTTCCTTAAAAAAAGGATTTGTTCTGTAAAACTTGGATGCAGTCAAAAGGTTTCACCCAAAGACCTAGAAGCCCACATGTGGCCTTGAGGCCACAGGTTCCCCACCCCTGGACAATCAACAAAACAATAAAGTCTAGGAATCAACAAAATAATAAATCGAGCCCTGATTTATAGTGATTTGCAGAGTTCTGAGGTGTAAATGCTCAAATTGAAAATCTATCAACACTACTCTCCCAGACAAGCTGTCTCTAGCATACCACTGCTCCCATCTGTCATACCTTCTCCATCTTATCGATCCTAAACCCTCCCCCCCATCATTATTCAAATTTTGTTCTCCATCTTCCACTGACCCCTCCCTTATTCCTATACCCTTCAACCCAGACCCCCAACATCTCACTCTAAAGCTACCCATCCCTTCTATTGCACTCTCTTTAATACTCACTTCATAGGTAACAAACTTGCCTTCACCTTAAATCTTTTCCTTTCCAACTCCTTCCATCTTCTGGCTTTTGGTGGAGACCTGGCTCCCTCCTAATGACAGCCTTCCTGGCCACCCTTTTCAGTACTAGTTGCACTCTCACATATTCCCTAACTCGCTGGTAGAAGTGGGAAAGTTGGAATACTCCTTGTTCCTCATTGCCACTCACAGGCTGAACCCCGACCACCATCACCCAGTAAGCTCTCTTCATTTGAGGTTCTCTCAATCCATTCTACCACCCAATCAAAATTCTGGGAGTTGCTGCTGTCAGCTGACCTCCAGTGCAGTGCCCTTCTCTCCTCAATGAGTTCAGTGACCGGATTATAGGCTTCCTCTCCTTTCCAATTCCAGCCCTCATACTAAGGGACTTCAATATACATATTGATACTACCTCAACACCCTAACCTCCCAGTTCCTCAATTTCCTCATGTCCCATAACCTCCACCCCACAATAGTTACACACAAAGAAGGTCATACCCTTGTTCTTGCCATCACTCATAAATGAGACACATGTATGTTCATGAACTCTGAAATTCCCCCTCTGATTACAATCTATTGTCATTCTACCTCTCCATCTGCCTTGCAACCCCAAAATGTTGTTCTTTGTCCTCTCTGTGACTTCCTATCCCTCAATTCCTCAATTCTTTCCCAGGCCATCACCTCTGCACTGATTACACTTTCCTTCCTTCCCTACCTTGACCCCTTGATGAATCCTTCACTTCTCCTGCTTCTCCTCCTGTCTGTTCCTTCCCAGCCTCCTTTGTTAGATCATCATACAAGTCATGTTCTATCTTCTTCAGTAGATTGTTCCATCTATCATCCCCATTTCCTCATTTATCTTGAATCTCTGTCTACTGATTGCGTTCTTAATGCCTACAAATATGTCCATGTCTACCCCATTCTCAAAAAACCCTCTCTTGAGCCATCCATCCCTGCTATCATTCCATATCTCTCTTCTCTTTTGTGGCTAAAGTTCTTGAGAAGTACATCTACAGGCCCGGAAACCAAGATGGCCACATGAAAACAGCATCTTACTGGAGCTCTCTCACAAGTTCTGTCAGATTCCTATACAAAGTGAATTTGAGCAGAGTTGAGAGAGTTAGAAACCGCGAGCAGTCTGAGTGGGGCAAATTTCCCAGCCAGGAGAGTCTGAAAGGCCAAAGGAACGAATCTGTGGGCTAGGAGAGCACTCGGCGTGCAGAGCTGCTCCAGACGGCACCAAAGCGGAAGCGGCCAGTCGAGAAACCCACGTGGGAGACAGGCTGGGAGAAAGCTGGGCGCTCCAAACCAGCGGAGATCCCCAGGCCTCCCAACACAGGACAGCAGTCTATGGAAGCGACGAGAGGCAGCACAACGCCAGGCAGCGCAACGCCACCGGCCATGAGACATCAACTCCTGAGGCTTGCAGCCCAAAGGTATGAAACACAGCTTCTTGAACTTCCAGCAGACATAATGGCCAGGTAAACAGCTCTAATCCCTCCCCCCTTGACACAGAGAATTCCTTGGGAAAAGAAAAAACACTGGAATAGAGGAGACAGAAGTGGGGCTTCAGTGGCCGAGTAGTGGGAGTACCTGAGTCCCAGAGGAGCAGAACCAGCAGGGGTCAACACCAGGAGCCCAGACATACTCTTGCTCCCCCAGGGGAAGTGCCAGACACAGCTCAAACAACAAAGAGCTGAGACCATTGCTGAAGAGCAACAGTGCTGGAGAGCAACCCCAGGGGAAGAGGAGATTTTGGGCAGCCAGACCCCCTCCCCAACACCTCAGGAAACTGAAGGATATAATTCACAAAGCCAACAACTAGACTCACAATCCCCAGAATAAGAAAGCTGGGACGGAGAGCCCTGAGCCCCAAGAGCAGAAATTTACTGTAAAGCCAGGAAAAGGCTAACCAACATGAAGAACACAAAAAAACCGAGGACCATTGATTCTTTTTATGGAGACAGGCATGATCAAAATACCAATCTGGAAGAGGATAACAATGATGCTATACCCACATATGATACCTCAAAAGGTAATGTGAACTGGTCTCAAGCCCAAAAAGCATTACTGGAAGAGCTAAAGGAGGATTTTAAAAATCAAATTAGGGAGGTAGAAGAAAGAATGGAAAAAAAAAATGGAAAAAATGGAGAAGTACATTTCCAACTGATGCTTCCACTTCTCTCCCTTTTACTCTATTCTTGACTCTCTACTTTCTGTGACTGGAATTAGTTACAAAAGTCACAGAAATACTATTGACTTCATTCAACTGAAACTTCTCTCCAAAGTCACCAAGGATCTCTTCATTGCCAAATCTAATGGTCTTTTCTTAATTATACAGAGGCATTGACCTCTATAGCCTTTGACATTTTTTTTATTACCCTCTCCTCTTTTAAACTCTATTCTCTCTAAGTTTCTATGACACTGGTCTCTGTTGGTTCTCCTTCTACCTATCTGACTGCTCCTTCTCAGGCTCCTTTCCTGGATCATCACGCAGATCGTGTTCATTAACATGGGTGTCCCCCAAGGCTCTGTCCTGGACCCTCTTTTCTTCTCCCTCTATACTATTTCTCTTAGTGATCTTATCAGCTGCCATGTATTCAACTATCAGCTTTATGCAGATAACCCTCAGATTTACTGTCCGGCCATAACCTCTTTCCTGACCTCCAGTCCCACATCTCCAACTACCTACTGGACATCTCAAACTATATGTCTTATAGACATCTTGAACTTTCAAAACTGAACTAATTATCTTCCCATCCCCCAACCCTCCTCTCATCCTAGACTCCTTCTTACTGTAAAGGGTACCACCGCCTTCCCAGGCACGCATGTTTGCCACCTAGGTGCTATCCTTGACTTTTGACTCTCTCACTCCCCCATATTCAATCATTTGCCAAGTCATTTTGTTTCTAACATTCTTAACATGTCTTATATACGCCTTCTTCTCTCCTCTAGTACAACAACCACCATGGTGCAGGCCTTACTTACCTCATTCCTGGATTACTTCAATAGCCTGCTGGTTGGTCTCTCTAATTCAAGTCTCTTCCCACTCCAGTCCATTCTCCATTCAGCTGTCAAACTGATGGTACAGGTTTGACCATCTCACCATACTGTTCAATAAACTGCAGTAACTCCCTATCACCTCCAGAATCAAATATAAAATCCTCTGTTTAGCATTCAAAACTCCTACCTTTCCAGTCTTCTTACACCTACTCCCCTCTATGAACTTTGGAATTCAATGACACTGCCCACTTTGCACATAGCACTCCATCTTTCAACTCCATGAATTTTCATTGTCTGTCCTGCACGCTGGGAATTCTCTTCCTCTTCATTTCTGCCTCCTACCTTTCCTGACTTCCTTCAGGTCTCAATTAAAATCTCTTCTACAATAAGCCTTTCCTAATCCTCCTTAATCTCAGTTTCTTTTCTTTGTGATTATCTCCAATTCATCTTGTACATAACTTGTTGTACATAATTGTTTGCATGTTGTCTCCCCCATTTGAGTGTGAGCTCCTTGACAATATGAACTCTCTTTTGCCTTTGTATTCCCAGCAGTTAAAAGAATGCCTGGCATTTGGTGGGTGTTTAAAAAATGTTTATTGACTGCCTGAAATATAAAAAATATCTATTTGGGATTTAAAGCCCTTCACAACCTAGTACCAATCTCCCTTTCCAGCCTTGGAAATTACTCCTGCTTCTTGCCCTCTTTGGTTCAGTGGAACTGACCCTTTTGCTGTTCCTCATAGTTATATAAAAACACAACTAAAATAGACAAACCTAAATAAGAAATTAAGGTATAATACCATCCATTAAGCAGAACCATGTAAAGAAAGAATAGATTTATAATGAAAACTTTTTGTTGAATTGAAATCAGGGACAATTCACTTTTGCCTGTTTTTTCATTGCATAATAGAAAATATTACAACATGATTTCTCCTGAAAAGCTGTTCTATTCACTGATTATTATGACATATTTGTTGATTGCATTGTGTATCTTTCAACAAAGAAGTACCTAAAAATAAATTCACCAACTTGGCTAGTTGCATTGCTCAAAATGAAGAGAAATAAAATGTAACAAACCATTAAAGTACACAGAAAAGCAAGTGATCTCATTCATTGTTTGTAAAAACTGTTTGTTGTCCTTGGACAGGAGACCCCATGTAGCTATGTCTCAATGACTGCCTCAACCTTGCTGTCTTAGAAAGAGTTACCAGGAAGGCTGTGAACCCTCTCTAAAGGAAGAAGAATGGATTTATAATGAAAACTTTCTGTGGAGTTGAAATCAGAGACAGTTCACTTTTGCCTATTTTTTCATTGTGTAATGGAAAATATTACAACAGGACTCCTGCTGAAAAGCTGTTATATTCACTGAATGTTAGGATTTATTATTTGTTGATTATATTGTGTAGCTTTCGGTAAAGAAGTATCTAAAGAGACTGTCCACAAGCAGCAGGTCAGAGAGTGGCAACCCCTCTGCCACCACCGCTGAGCCCCTCAATAGGTAGGAAGCTCCTTTATCCCCACCATTAGGTAGATGGTACTACGATCATTATGCCAACACGCTTAAATTAGGAAGATGAAGTAAATGAAGGCTCAGAGATGAAATGATTTTCCCAAGGTCACATAGCTATCTTATGCCTGCATCAGAAATCAATGAGAAACACAAGAAGAGCAAATCCATTCGCTTTGTTCACAATGATAGCACAATCTCAGAAAGGTTGTCTAAGAAAAGATTTACTAAAAGAGATGAGAAGTCAACCAAACGAACTGATAAATGATCAAAAAATGACATCTGGATGATGCTAAATATGTTGCCTTGTTTTTATTACAAGATACTGAAATGCAGCGTATCTATTCCTTTACACCATTTATGAGGAATAAGAATCTTGACAAATTCCCCATGGCATTGTTATACTACTTGTCTCATTATCTGGAAAAACTCTGATTGGAAAAGGAGCCCAAAAGCTACATGGCAGGCCATATGGAGAAAAAGGAGATGGAATTAGTTACAAAAGTCACAGAAACACCTTGCCCGGAAGTACTGGATCCTTGTTTTAGGTTTGGGAATGCCCAAAAAGCATCACACAGTCTGTGGAAAAGAAAATGTTTCAGGTACACAAAAAGAATGGGAATTCTTTGAGGCCTTCTTCACCTTCTGTACATATGGAGCTTGGGTAGTATTCTTGATGAAGTTTGGGGTGATAGGAACCCTGAGAATGTCAAGGTACAAGGTGGAGTTGCCTGGAACAAATTCATGCACTAAAGCTGTCTCTGAGCCAAGTGGCAAAGTTTATTGTAACACTTAACAAAGTGAGCAAGGGTTCTTAGGGAACCTGCAAGCTACTGAAGATGGTGCTGGGGCTCATGTGGAAAAGGGGCGGGGGGAAGAAATGCCAAGGATACTAATTAGGTAATTTAAGGATTTATAAGGAATATGCCAGGGGTCTCTTTGGGAGTAGGTGCCTATAGTCTATGGATGGGAAAATTCAAGGAGTCTGCAAAGGTAACTTTGTTGATACCAGACATTGAGGGAGAAAAGCCAGTTTTTGTTTAGTTGCCAGAGGCACGGTCCTTGGGCATCTGGCTCCAAAGAGAGAACTTGGGTCAGTATCCCTGTGTCTGTTCTGATAAAGGAATTTAAGAGTCAGGCCTGCAACAAGGGAAAATTTTCTCACAGGGTAGGGGCCTACTGGATGACTTCCAAAGACATGGTCTTAATGCTGGGGTCCAAGCACAAGCACACCATCATTCTAACACACATACCTAACAGAGGTTGATGAAGAAATAGGTAGGCTCTTTTGTACTAAGATATTCAACAGTACAAGGAGGCAGGAGGATGAAGAATCCAGTGAGGAAAAGAGAAGAACGATTTTTGTGCAATTCAGGAGAAAGATTGCCAAGCATCCAGCAACAAAGCAACTATTCGTACGCACTCTCCAGCCTCATCTACTCTTCTGCCCTCCTCTAAAGAACATGCTCAGCATCTTTTTGAGAAGAGCTGTGGCTGTTTAAATGTCCCCTTCAATAATCCGACCAAAAACAACTGGTCAGCCATAACTCAATCACCATGTCAGTAGTTGGCATCTTAGAGGAATGCTGAGGCTTGTTCAACACCTATACCCTCCTCTACAACAAACAAGAACTTAACCTGATGCCTACAAAGAGAAATGCTTTCCTATTAACTAAAAATAATGCCAAGGTTCAAGAGATATTGGAGTTAGGTATGAAAGTACTAGTTCCTCCGGGAGTAATGATTAAGTAACCTGTGCTGTTCCTTTCTATAATTCATTTCCAGTAGAAGTAAACTATTTTTATTTGCTAACTTCAAGCGCGTAACTCTGGTGTTGTCTCCTTATTTTTGCGATATTCAGATTTAAAAAATTTTTTTTAAACTTTAGTATCTAAGAACTACGATGCATAAGACAGTGCTTTTAAGAATGTGCCAGAAAAAAGAACTAGAAGAACTAGGAAAAAGTTTGGAGGGCAATTGTGATGGGTTTATATAATGTTTCAAGAATTTTATAAGCTATTTGTTGACTTATAATTATTTTATGATTGTTTAGAGTGACACATTTAGAAGTTTGATAAATAAATGTAATGATAAGAGTAATTTTGTTACGGTTTCACAGTGAGTAATTTCTTTTGAATGATCTATTTTGTTTCTTTTGAACAAAATAGCTGAATTATTAAATAAACTAAAATAGACTAATTTTTAATATTAAAATTACTTCTCTAGGTTACACCTTTGGTTGAAGTAGTTGTTTGGGGGAGGAAATAAATGTTATCTAACTTAAAGCCTTGGAATATATTTCATCCAATCATTAAATATCTATTGCATCAAAACAAACCATCTAAAAATAAATTCACTCTGCTTGGCTTTTTACTCCAGGGAACAACACACTCACTCCATTCCATCCTCTCAACCCCTAGGATAGTTGATCACCTGAAATCTCATGACCACAAAGAATGACTCAAGTTTTGACAGTCTACACTTGTTCAGCTCACTGTCAGTTACTACCCTTCTCTGATCCAAAGGCTGGAGGACACAGCACTAAACTCCCCAAAATTTCCTTTATAGAGGGCTCACAACCTTCCTGACAACTCTATTTTCCATCAGCAGCTCTATTTGACTTCTGTTCCATGGAAAATATGTCCCCATGCTAGATACCCCCTGGTGCCTCCTCATATACACTTTTCTTCCAGCTTTAGATTGTAAACTCCTTGAGGGCAGGAACTGTCTCTTTTTCTTATTTGTATCCTCAGTGCTAAGTATAGTGCCTGACACATAGTAGGCATTTAATAAATTACTGAATTGAAAAATTAGAACAAGGGTATTTCTCTAACAATTGTAAAAAGTATTTGGTCAACTCCTTTTCTTTTCTGCCCTTGAACAGGGAATGTTTATTCATACCAATAACAAATCCTCCCAGTTGCATCCCAAATAGTCCTCCAAAAATATTCCCTTTTCTCTCTGTTTGATTCCCTTCCTCTCTCCCTCTTCCTCTCCCTTCTGTGAAATGTGTTACTTAGATATTCTAAACTGCCACAGAAAGCTGGTGATTGGTTGTACACACTAAGTCTGAAAATTTATTAAAAAGAAATCTGTACCCTAACAAGATGAAAGTGCTACCAGCAAGCACATTTCCTTTGCATGCTAATAAAGCTTTTTCTTTTCAATTTGGCAACTCAAGTTATTTGATGCCAGTGAATGCATCTGGTGGGTGAGATTATCCCTGGTCTCTCCAGAAATCCAGGCTGATAAATTCCTCAACAAAATTAACTGAATATTCTAATTTCTAACAGAGAATTACTATCTTCAACTACTCCCCATCCCCCAGTACACACAAAGGGATTTTTTAAACATGTTGTCTCCTGAACTAGAATGTGAGCACCTTTCTAGGAGGGATTTTTTTCATTCATTCTACTTCTATCCACAGTGCCTAGCTCGTAGTAAGTATATAATAGGCGTTTGTCGGTATATTGCTCTTACTAATTAATGTTATGTGTTTTACAAAATATTAAAATATTAACATTTTAGTGAGAGCGAAAAGTTTTTGTCACTAATAAATCTACCTTTCTGACCTCATACATTTGTTATTTTCTTGAACTCTATGGTCCGAACAAACTGGCTTTTTTCCCATTAAATATTGTTTAATTCATCTTTATCTCATCCTTTTAAAGTTCTTATTTTGTGTTTTATAATGTACATAATATCAGGGCAGTAAGACATTAATAGATTCATCAATAAATATATTTAGACAGATTTAGAATTAAAACATAATTTTAGAATTCAAGCTCTTTGAAGGCAGGGACTAATTTTGTTTTTTTTGTATCACCTATGCTTAGCATCACACATAGTAAATTCTGTTGTTCAGTCATTTCAGCTGTGTCCAACTTTTCATGACCCCATTTGGAATTTCCTGGCAAAGATACTAGAATGGTTTCCATTTCCTTCTCCAGCTCATTTTACAGATGAGGAAACTGAGGCAAACAGAGTTAAGTGACTTGCCTAGGGTCACAAAGCTACTAAGTGTCTGAAGACAGAATTGAACTGAAGAAGAAGAATCTTCCTGACTTTAGCCCTGGCACTCTATCCAATTCGCCACCTAGCTACCTTGAATGCGACTACAAAAAGCCAAAAGAGTTTTCAAAAATTCAAATCTATACTCTCACTGCACTCATTTAAGAGTACAGCTGAATCATAGTAAATGCTACTTAATAAATGCTGACTGACGGATTGAAGGTGCATACCCCAAAACTTTGCTGATAGAAGCTCATTATCAAAAAAAGTTTGGAGACCATTGCCCTGCACCAAAAAAAATTTCAGCTCCAGTCCAAAAGAAAATGACCAGCATAATCAAGGAAGCTTAGGGACAGAAAGCTAGCCTTGAAGTCAGCAAGACATAGGTTAAGTCTAGTCTCCATAACCAATTGAGGCAGCTAGGTGGTGCAGCGGATAGAGCACTGGGCTTCGAGTCAAGACTTAGTAGCTGTGTGACTCTGGGCAAGTCATTCAACTCCTGTTTACCAAAATTTCTCATCTGTAAAGTGGGGACATATTGGAGAAGGAAATGGCAAACCATTCTGGTATCTGCACCAAGGCAACCTCTTGGATAAAAGTTCATGGAGTCACGTAGAGTCAGACGCAACTGAACAACAACCATAACCAACAGCTTGGGTGACCAAGTGATTTTCCAAGTCTGACCATGAACTCTCTTCTCACAACTAGAAACACTCCTATTACCATCTAGGATCAAATAAAAAGTTCCTGGCTCTTTAAAACTCTTTACAACCTGGCCTCCTTCCTACCTTTTCAATTTTTTTTACAAGATCTAGATGGCCTACTTGCCATTTCTCCCATCTCGCATAGCTTTGCTTTTGGACAGCATGTAGGTTGTCCCCCATGCCTGCAATTCTCTCCCTCTTCCTCTCCATCTCTCAATTTCCTTGGCTTTCTTCAAGATTCAGCTCAAATCTCACCTTTGAAGGAAGCCTTGCCAATGTTCCTCAAGCTATTAGGGGCCCTCTTCTCTGAGATTACCTCCCATTTATTATATTCTGTACATAGCCATCTCCAGTCGTCCTGGTGAATATCAGACCCAGATGGCCCTGGAGGAGAAAGTGAGGCTGGTGACCTTCACAGCCCTCCCTCGCTCAAATCAAAGTCAACTGCAAGTCATGTCATCATTTCCCTGATGTCATGGTCCTCTTCCAGAAGGAAGGACAAACACAGCAACTCTGTATATATTGTCTATTATACACCTAGTTTCATGTAATGTCCCCCATTAAAATGAAACCTCCTTCTGGGCAGGGGCTGTTCATGCCTTTTCTTTTTCTTATTCTGGCACTTTGCTGACTGCTATTTCTGATGCCTTGTTTTTGCATTAATCAACAAGCATTTATTAAGCACTTACTATATGCCGGCCACTATGACAGTACTAGTTCCCAAAGAGCTTAATATGCGATCTAACATGAATTTAAATAGGTTTATCCAGAACGGAAGGTAATGATATCAGTCATTTTCTACACATCCCTCTCTGCAGTCATCCCACCATAATAACAAAGTTCAGCAAAACCAACCGACCCCACAACCTGTCTTGACATTGTGTGAAATATTCTATACTCAGTCCCCACCTCTCCGATGGTATGAGTAAATAGTGTCTTCATCTCTTCTACTGACCAAGACTGTTCATGTTGCAGAGTCCTGTCCGCTTCATTGTTTTTTCCTTTATATTACACAGTAACATATTTTTGGTTACAGTTTACCCCCAACCCTGGTCTTCCTACTGAAGTTACACCATCACTCCCTCCTCACCCACGAAAAATACGCGCACGCACGCACGCATGCACGTACTTACACGTCCTCATAACTCCGCCCCTCTCCCTCCCACAAGTCTTTAAATTTTAAACTCAGCACTCAGGCCAGTGAGCACACAGCTTCTTCCTGAATGGCCCCGCCCCCATGTACACGTCACGAGACAGGCCCAATCAGAGCTGAATTTCTCTTCCAAGATCTTCCGGTTAGCGTCAAGACGGGGCGTTGCTCATTTGATTTACGTAAGGAAGAAGCCAATAGAAACAGAGTCTAGTTCAGGGCCGAGCGGGAGCTAAGAGCTTCCTCAGCCAATGGGAGCATCTCCTAGGGAGCGCGGGAGGCATTTGACTAAGGGAAAAAGAGAATGGCGGTGGCCGTGTAGTAAGGGAGGCCCGAGCCTAGGTTTTAGTCAGAGAAAAGAAAGAGAAACGCCTTGTCGGACAACCAGAGCCACCGAGGAGGCTTAAGAGGAGTGCTGTAGGTGGGGAAAGCGGGGTCCACGGACTGGGGCACTCTGACTGGAGGAGCACAAACTCGAGTGCCCGGAGTTGGAAAACTGGAAAAGGGGCTCGCGGCCCCTGGAGGGGCCTGGGGGAGGCGGAGCGCGCGGCTCTGACCTCGGAGGGGCAGTCCTGGGGACTCGTGGCACTGACCTCCGAGGGGTGCGCGGACACCTCTCAGGCACCATGACCTGCTGTCACAACGTGCTGCTGCTGCTGGACACCGCCGGTGCCGCCAGGAAGAACCATGTCCAGCTGGTCGCCCTGCGGGTCCTGAACTACCTGAGCTGCCGTTTCGGCCTGAGCAGAGTCCGCTGGGGTTTCCAGTTCTTCGACTCTCAGGGGGCCCGGAGCCGGCCGTCGCGGGTTTCGGATTTCCATGAGCTGGGGCCCAGCAGCTGGGAGGACTTCGAGGAAGAACTGGAGGCCAGGTTCGGGGATCGGGCCCAGCGGCCTCACTTGCCGGGCCCAGCGACCAGGGCCACCCACATCCAGAACGTCCTGACGGAAACCCTGCTGGATTACCAGTGGGACCTGCCCGAAATCTCGTCGCCTACGAAGCCCTTCCTAAGAAGCAGCAGGCGACGATTGCTGGGGTCCCCCGATGAGCCTGGGGGGGCTGATGCCGACCTCAGGGGCTTGATGAATGCGGTCTTCCTCTTTTCCCCGTGCCCTCATTCCCAAAGGGAACTGCTGCAGTTTGTGGCCAGGAGCGATGCCCATTCCCAGCACCTGCCGCCCACCACCCAAGTGGTCATGGAAAAGTTATTGCCCAAGAGAGTCCAGGAAATTATAATGGGCAAAAAGATTTCTCTTTATTGGGTGGACATTACTGAAATGTCTGAGGTGAGATTGTTACATAGAAGGAAATGCTTGTGGGTGCAGACAAAATGGAGCTTTTGTTAAGTGCCTTAAAGTGAAGGGCCATAAGCTTTAAGAACTGGTGATAGCTAGGTCGGCCATTTCGTTTTATATATTTAAGCAAACAGACCCAAAGAGGTAAAGTGACTTGCCCAGCATTACAGAGTTAGTGCCACAAGCTTTTGGATCCCAAGTCCTCTGACTCCAAATATAATGTTCTTTTTTCTAAGCAAGCTGCCTCTTATTCGTTAAGTAGAAATAAATTATTCATTCGGGTCGTTTATAAAGCAGAAATACTCTTTGTAGTGTTTCACTACAGTATCAGTAGAGGTTCTTTTCTTTTTTCCACATTCACAGTATGTGTAGAGTGTTTGATTCTTCTTCTTTGAATTCTGCTTTACACTAAAGAGTTGTGTGATCTTGGGCAAGTAACTTAACTTTGGACTCGGTTTCTTCTGTGAAATGACTCTTATTTGATATGTCCTACTTCATATTTCTGGTGGCACTTTGACTTTCCTTTGCTTGTATCACATATCTTCAGGCAAGGACAGCTTTCTGTCCCAAAACTTTTCTCAAATTTGTTAGCATGGAGGTACTCCTTCCACCAGTACAACTTAATCTATAATTGTCCTAAGTAGATACCTGATGTACTTTACAGGTTAAGTAACTTGCTTGTGGTCACCCAACTAAAACTTAGCAGGATTTAAAGTCGGGTCTTTCTACTTCCTGGTTTCTACCTCTCTACCCACTAAATTATGCTGCCTCTGCCTTATGTATAGTAAGTACTTAATCAAAGTTGAATTGACTTCAAAATTGGTAAGATCACCAGTTATATCATTGTTCCCTTCCCATAGATGCCAAAGAAATGTTTGCTGATGAACTCAAATCTTGACATCTGATGGACTCCCTGCTCTCTACCTCTTCCCAATGCACATGCCATCTTTCCTTGAGCCATTCTCCTTAGGACACACTCCACCATCTCAAATTTTCATACCTCTTTTGTTTAGATCTCTTTGTAATTTATTAGATTTTGCTTCTTGTAGTTATTGTGTATGCATCATAGATTCCCTTTAATTAGTAGGGCAACTAACTTATTGCTCTTGAACTTGTAGAACATTGCATTTGGAGCCAGAGGACCTGACTTTAAATCCTATTTCTGCCACTTACTACCTATGTGACGCTGAACAGATTACTTAACTCTTCGATTTTGTAATCTGTAAAATGAGGTGATTGGAATAAATGTCTTGTAGCTTTCCTTCTGGTTCTAAAGCTTATGATCCTTTTAGATTGAGAATACAAGATGTGTAGGAATGCCCTTCACCTAGCAGAAGCTAGTGATAAGTCTTAAGCAACATAGTATAGTGACTCGGGAGCTAGCCTCAGAAACAGGAAGACTTGGGTTCATATTCAGCCTCTGTCTTATTTCTGTCAGAGGGCAAATCATTTGAGATACCCTGGGCAAATCATTTAACCACTTAGTGCTTTGGCTAACTCTCTAAGATTATAAATTGCAGGGAAGGTCTAACTTGCATTGGTAGAGGGAATTTCTTCATCTGTGAGTTCTCTTCTATCACTGAAATCACAGGTCCCCCAGTTCCTATACCTAACTCAGCGAAGGTAAGTGACTTGTACCTTGCACATAGTAAGATTTAATAAATGCCTAATGACTTGTTGAACTCTCCCTCAAACAGACTCTAAGTTATGGCCAATGTATTGGTTCTGCCTCCCTGTACTTTGTTACAAGGGACCATTCTTATGGGCATGGATATTTGGGAAGTGACATTGATTAAAAAAAAGTAAAGCATCAATAAAATATTTTAAAAGAACTTCCAAGTGTTTCTAAATCCCTTTGTTCTAGAATTTTATTGTGTTTCATGCTGCTTGGAAATAGGTGAACCAGCTGGGGCCCAGGGAACATTTTTTGTGATTATTCAAGTGTCTTGTTTTGTTTTTTAGTAGAAGTACCATGGTTTTTTTTTTAACTTGACCTATTACAAGTCCTAGCCATCACTGAACTTGAGTCAAAAAACAGGACAAATTGGGCATCCTATAAGCCTTGTATCACTTTTATTTTTCTTATTGGGGAAATATTCTTTATAAGAAATAGGAAAGACCTTTTATTGGTCTGTTTAAACTTATGTCACTTAAAAAAAAACACCTAGTTTTCCTTATCTACAGTACTTAAGCAGCTGTTAACGAGTATAGATCATGTTATCCCTAACTTGAATAGCAATAAAAATCTCCTAACCTTATGATCAGAAACGGATTTAAGTTTCAGGCTAAGTCAATTGACTGCACCGAACTTTCATTGGTGTATGTGGGCTTTGTAGCAGCTCTATTCCGTGTCACAAAAGCTGCATAAAATACTTTATTCCCTATATTCAGGCAATAAACAAGCACCTGATGCTATATGTGAGGCGCTGCTAAATGAAGAGCTGGGTATATACAAAGGCAAATTTGGAATTGTCCCTGCTCTCAAAGAGTTTACAGTCTTAAATGTATATATACAGCACATATACAAATCAAATGCAAGGTAATCTTCGAGAGGGATTGAAAGGTGGACGTTCCCTTAGTGGTATGGATGCTCCATACTACGTTCTCAAACTAGACCTAAGTGGGGAAATGTCTAGCTATAATTTGCTGACTAAATATGCTAATTAAATAATTTCATTCTTCAATACTGGTATGGATTTGGCTTTTCTGTAATTTCCTTTAGCATTACTGGTTGATGACCTGAGACTGATTTTATTTCAGCTGCAGGACTCCCCAGACCACCACGGGTACTGGACAATGTTTGAACTGTTTCACCGTGTAGGAGGAACCGTTTTGCCTTCTGAAATTTTAGCCCATCGCTTTAATCAAGATGGTGAAAAGTTGTCCAACTGTGAAAGGGTGAATGCCGACCAGGGCCCTCCTCAACTCCAGTTCTTCCCATGGATTTCAAGCTTGCCATTTGACTCTACTTTAAACTGCTTGCTGTGCCCATCACCCAGATACCAGGCATCATTCCCACAGATAGAAGGGACATTATTCCTGCCTATTGAAGGTAGGAAAATAAGGGAGCTAAGTAAAAAGCTAAATGTGAGTACTAGCTTTCTCTGTTCTGTGTGACCCTGAGCAAACCAGTTCAGTTTCTTTATAAGGTTATTGTGACAAAATACTACATAGTAAACATAGATATAAGCCACTATTCTTTTTGTTGTATGGCAGACTTTTGTTGTTCATTTTAATGTAGTTAAGTCTTATAAGCTCCTTTAGGTCAAGGGCTATTTTTTGAAGTACACAGTGCAATATTTTGATATCATGGCTATTTAAGTGTTTATGAAATGAGTCAAGATGTAAACATGCCAAAGAAGCCATAGAACAATGGTGAATTTCAACATAGAAGTCGGTAGCCCTTGTACTTTTTGAGTTTGGGTTTAAAAGTCTCCTTTTCTATGATTAATAAGTACTGTTTGAATTCTTTTCCCATGAATTTCTAAACCATCATTTTGAAGACATCATCTAGACACTAATCCATGACTATTGTTCGTGGTTCCCTTAGCTACCTCTTTGCCTTCCTCTGCGGAACCAACGGCATTATTGCTGATGCTCCATAGCTGTAGTATAAATTTAGAATCAAATAATTGCTTTTGAATCACAACTGACAAAGTCATTTATTTTTTTCCATTTTTCTTATGAATATATTTCCTAAATTGAAATTTAATGTTATTCTTTATGAAACAGGTAATGAGCCTCAGCAGACCTGGACAGTCACTCTTGAGCCTTTAGCTATGCCTCAAAGAAACTTTCAGAGACCAGTCAGTATTTTCCTAAATGGCATTGTATCCCACTGGACTCATCCAATGAGCAGCAGCGTTAACACAGAAAGTTGGATGCTACAGAGCTTGGAAAATGAGAAATCAGAGCAAGGGAGGTTATTTCAGCAACTTGTTAGAAGGCTGTCAGCTGAAGAATTACATTTGGTAAATATTGTTTATATAAAATTACTTATATAAATATTGCTTGTATAATTTTGTATAAGAGAAGCTACAACTCTTTCTGTGTTGACATAGTGAAGTATATTCCTCAAATTATTGGAAAACATAAGGTATAGCCATGATAATTGTGAATGTTGGTGCATGCATGTGCATGTATATATGTTTGTGCACACGTGTGGGTGTGGGTGTGTATGGATATATAGATACAGATATGGAAATATGGAACCAGGAAAGAAAAGGTGCCCATTTGACACCATTTTAGATTCCAGATGGACCAGTATGAGATAAAGTTCATGGAGGAGTAATACAAAAACCAGTAAATGCACTTGCTGCCTTAGAGTTTTGTAATCCAGGTTTTCAGTTGTTTTGTCAGTTACCTGCTTTCTTCTACTGACCTTGTTGTTAAATGATATTTTGCTGTTTGACATCATTCCCTAACCATAAATGTAAAAAGAAACTTTCAACTTGTAATTTTTCACTAACCTACATTCTGGTCTGGACATCACAATGATAGATTTAAGATCTTTTGGATTTCCTTTTTCACGTGTAGGTTGCTGATGTAGTTCCTGGTGAAGGATGGCCACCTTGTACTGGAATTCTATCTCCTTTTTCCACCACTGCTACAATTCTCACTGTGTTTCGAAATGAACACAGTGAATTCCAGGAAAATCTCCACAAACATATGACAGAGAATCCTCAGGATACAACTTACCTTCTCCCAGATGTTGTAAATACTGTATTGAACCAAATTCATAATTCACGTGAAAATTCTAATACTTCTGGTAAGCCCATAATCTATGGTTAAACTGGAAATCTAGTATCTTAAGTAAGCTTTTTTAATTTTCTCTGTCCATAAAAACAAAAAATCACAGCAGAATTGAATTGCATCTGCCCATCCTTATGGCAGCTCTTATGGAATCATGGACTTTAGAGCTGGAAAGGACGTTAGTGATAGTTTTGGAGATCACTAAACAGATAGAGTTCCAGAACTTTTGTTGTGCTGTGGACCCCTTCTCAGAATACTATTTCTCAATGCATTAGAATTATAAAGGAAACCAATTATCCTGAAATATAAACAAAAACAAGTTCATGGACCTCAGATTAAAAACCTTAAAAACTTCCAAGAGCTCATATTCCTTAATTTTACGTTTGAGGCAGCTGAGGTCCAGAATAATTAAGTAACATTTCCAAGATGGCATAAGTAATAAGTAGCAGAGCCAGGAGTCAAGCAAACATAAATCCCTTGGCTCTAGATCCAAGGGCTTTCTACACTACTTCATGCTATCTCCCTTAGCATTGTTGCCATTAGAGTGAAAACTTTACTGTTTGTAGCAGTTGAGTATGTTTGAGCATATTCAGTGGTGATTTAGGAGCAATTTTTTTTTTGTTTACTCTAATTTAAACTGACCCCATGAAAAAATGAAGTCATATTTGTTCACCTAAACCTTGCTGAATTTTTGGGTATTGTAGATCACAAGTGTAAATACATTTTACATAATTTTTAAATAAGCAAGTGAAAATCATGTGTTTTACAAATGAATGCAACCATTCAGCTGTTCATTGGATAAAGGCGAAGCAGAATATTTTATTTGATCTCCATGCTCTACTTTGTCTCAGAATGTATTTGAAGACACTGACTTTAGTCAGTCTTGCAGATAATCCAAGGTCATTAGCTATGTTATAGAGTGTCAATTTAAATTAATTTTTCTGTTTGTGGAAGAACATTTCTGTTTGAAATGTACTGTAACTGGTAAGCTTATTGTTCTTTATGCAAATATAAGATTTCCTCAGCCTATTAAGCTCTATCTCTTCTCAGTTTTTAATATATTTCTCAAAACCAGAAGGTCACTAAAAAGAGATTCTGGCAGTTATATTTTTGGAGGAATTCCATTTCAGAATACAATTTAAAAAATCTCTAATTTTTAGCAGTGAAATAGTAATGAGTTAACAAAAGTTTGATTCTTCTAATTTGCTTTTCATCAATACTATTAGACATTTTATTACACTTAAACCATTTTCTAAACAGTAGTTCAGTACCTTGAAATTTCATTAGTGTGAGTACTCCTTCTGTCAATGGAGGTGCTAATTTCCTCTATGAAGTAGAAGTTTTTAAGAGTTTCAATGAGAAATATTCGTCACACTGTGACCAGTCTAGCAGTGAGTGTCCCAAAATGTAGCTAGACTGGTCCTTGATGACAGACATGATCTCTCATCAGGCTTTCCAGCTTGATAAAACCTGTTCAAGCTCATACTATACACATGTAGCTTTCAAGAATTCGGGGTCCTTCCACATCACAAGGCATGAAAGTAGTACTTTAATGGAAGATTCTGTGGAATATAATTTTAAAAATAAGAAATATAGGCACTTGAATATAACTTTTATTACTATCTATCTAACATCTATCAAAACTTCTTAAACTTTTTTCATGTCATGGACCCCTTTGACAGTCTGATCAAGCTTATGGATCCTTTCTCAGAATAATATTTTTAAATACACAAAATAGGTAACTTTTTTCCCATCTAAGTTCACAGACCTCCTGAAATCTATGCACAGACTTCTTGTGGTTCTTTGGACCCAGATTAAGAACCCCAATCCAGAGATACATTTCATAATTTGTAGGAGTCAAACAACAAAAATTTTTTTTTAATAATTCTTGATTTGGCTGCTGGGGAGAGAAATTGAAGAGGGGAGAGGAGGTCAGATTTTCTAAATTTTTCAATTTGTTTGTAATGTGTCATTTTCTATGATGCTTTTTTTGTTCCAAGTAGATATTCCAGTTCCTGAGTGGGCCCAGCAGGAACTTGGCCGGACTCATCCTTGGAGATCTTCAGTTGTTGAAAAGTGGTTTCCTTTCTCTAATCACAGTGGTGCAAGTTCAAATTTAATGGAATCATTTTGGTAAAACATCTTGTTTCTCTGTCTATTGCTTGCTTATTGATCTTAACACTCGATTATCTGCATATGGATTATCTAATTGGTTAATATGCTTCTCTAGTGTGTAATTTCTAAAGTCCAGCTGACATATGCTAAGGGAATACAAACATTTTAATATCAACCTGAGCAAAAATAATTAGGAATTTGCTTCCAAAAATGTTGTAATATAACCTAAAGGCAATTAGGAATTACTTTAAATCTACTCTTTGGATTATCTGAAATAATTGTGTCCACTATAATCAGTTTGATTATATATTCAGTACTTAATATGTATTGGAAATTGTATTGCTTAGTGAAGTAGTGAAGAAGTGAAGAAAGTGAATTACTTAACTTCACCATTGAAGAGAATTTTATCCTCCTACATGGCTTAATTCATTTGTTTATGGTAAAATTTATCCAGTGAAATAAATTATTTGTCAAGATGGCAGGATTCATGTTTTTTGTGGAATTTGGTCTAGCAAAACCTTAATCTATTGGGTTTTTCTGGCATGTAATCTGTAGGTAAACTAGAAATATATACCGTAAAATGAGTGTTAATTCCACTCACATATTTACCATTCAAAGTTATATGCCTGTAAAGGACAGGGTGTAGGAGGGGTTTAGTCTATGATAGCTATATACATTTATTATTCTCATAGCCACCTACCCCAGCTTGAAATTACATCAAGTAATGGAAGCTGTAAAAAACAACGAGCAAAGGATGGGGCAAATTTTGAAAGTTATGCTGTTACTGGAATTCCATAGACATTGAACTTTCACTGATTGGTTATGGTTCTACTTGAGTTTTCTTCTCAGTCTTAAGACAATTGAATGATCAAGAGGCAAAAAATTAGAAGTGAATTAGCCACTCTTTCTGACCCTTTATCAATAATCCAAAACTAACTTTCCATATAATCCAGTGGAATTATTTAGAACTAATTTCATTCACATTAGGTAATGAGACACTCTTAAAATCACTTGCTATATGTGGCCAACTAGTTTAAACATAACAGCATAAAAGCTTCAAAGTATTATACTGTCCTTTGACAATAAGATATTAGCAATAATATTGGGCTTTGATAGGCTTTTGGAAGTGTATTTGCTTCTTTTAAAAACATTGATAGACTTCTGGAGTTTTGACCTTTGAAAGGCAGTTTGCACATTGAACAAGCCCAGAAGACTTAGGGATTAGTCTTGGCCAGGAGTGGTGAACCTGCAGCCTCAGTGCCACACATGGCTCTCTAGGTTCTCAAGTGCACCCTTTTGATTGAATCCAAACTTCACAGTACAGACTCCCTTAATAAAATGATTTGTTCTATAGAACTTGGATTCAGTCAAAAGGCCACACCCAAGGACCTAGAAGGCCACATGTGGCCTTGAGGCTGCAGGTTCCCCACCCCCTGGTTTTGGCTCTGTCACTTAGCTGTATTACTGTGGGCAAATCTTTTTTTTCATTTGTAAAAGGGGACTAATAATATTCATCTCACAGCATTGTTGTGAAGAAAATACTTTGTGAATAATAAAGCTTTACAATAAATGAGTTATTTGACTGTGTGTGTGAATCATAGTCTGACTTTTATTTAACAGGTTACTACAGGCTACCTCATCTAATAAAGAAGAATCTTCTAAGACAGAAGGAGAGCTGACACATTTTCTGTCTGAGTTCTACCAGAGAAAATCTCGTGAAGAGTTTACTGCAGTTGGTCAGGAAGATAACAAAAAGAAACGTATGTATACAACAAAATTATTTTCTCTTCTTTAAAAACTATTTTTAGTCTGAACTTAACAAATTTTTTAAAATGAGTATTTCCATATGCAAATTAGTACACAAAAAATGAATAATAATATATGAAACTGAATCTATTCCATACTACTTGGTTTTTTTAAATGCATATGAATTCAGCCTATTACTTTCAAAATTTTCTTGTTTATTTCTACTTCCTCCTATATTCTTCTCTACATTGTTTAAAATATTTCACTTGCTCTCTTTTTTCTTTTCACCTTTATTTTTAGGCATTATCACCACAGGGGAAGTTATTCTTGCTTGTAAGCCTTTGGGAATAATTGTATTCAGAAATCTCTGTTTATAGTAGAAGCTACTAGGCCTTGTGTGATCTTCTTGGTACTTCAACTGTAACTACTTATAAAAATTTTTTTTCTTTGGTATGGTAGCTCTGAATTAGGGTGTGATATTCCTGTGACTTTTTTTCCTTTTGAAATTTCTCTCAAGAAGCAATTGATGGATTCTTTCTAGCTTCACTTTGACCTCTGGTTCTAATGGATAAAAGTAGTTTTGATTTGTGATTTCATGAAATAGTGTCCAGTCTTTTTTTTTTTTAATTATGATTTTCAGGCGGTCCTATAATTCCTAAATTCCTTCTTCCTGACCTGTTTTCCAGATCAGCTGTTTTTGACAGCAGTTACCTCACATTTTCTTCTGTCGTTTCAGTCTTTTGATTTTGTTCTAACATTTTTTGCTGTCTAGTTCAATCATTAATTTTTGGTTGGTTTGTTCTAATTTGGAGGCAGCATGTTACTTTGGTAAGCTAGTTATTTCCTCCAGAGGTTTTATTTACTTTTTTCTCTTCATTTCTTCTGGGTATTCATATAGTCCAAGTGGAAAAATCAGGTTTTTTTCCCTTTTAAGTCTCTATTTGACATTGTTATAAAGTTACTTTTTTCTTTCTAGTTTGGATTTTTCAGTATCTCTAAAAATATTGTATTTATTTATAGTGGTATGTATCTCGTATTTATTCATCGCTACAGTCTTAGTTCGTAAATTGAAACTTTGTACCAGGACCAGGACCAGGATCTACCACTTAATGCATATTGTATTTGGCTCCTTGCTTGATATCAACCTAGGTTATTTGGGTTCCTGTGCCGACCTTCACCTCCTAGGGTTAGGCCCACCTTGGATCTTCGAATTCAGAGTGCCAGGTCTTTAATGGCCCTCTAGCATCTCAGGACAATGTACTGTGGATCTTGGAGCCCCTGCACCTGGGATGTCTTAGTCTGAGTTAGTACTAAGTTATTACCAAGTTAGCACTTGGACTGGTTGATACGGCGCTTGGGGTGGCTTCCAATGCAGGGGCTGTTTCAAGAGTGTAGGTAGTGGAGGTGGATAGAAAGACTTTCAGGTTACTGATATTTCTGACCATTGTCTGGTGATACTGATAACCTTCCATCTAATTTCCTGGCACTGACTTTGCTGGCACTGTTGCCTTTCCTGTTGTCTGTTGGCTTCTACCAATTTTTCGTGCCATTTTGGAATTAATGAAGTCATTTAACTATAGTTGTCCATTAGATTTTGTGAACACTATTGGTCTGGTATGATTTTTAGGTTTTGCTAGAGTAGAGGTATGGAAGCTGGCCTCCTTCCATTCAGGCAGCCATCTTGGCCGAAAGTCAGTCTTCCTTGGGGCTACTGCTGTCTCTTTAAATAGATTTTAAAACAGCAAATTTCTCAGTGATGGGCAGTTTTTAGTTTCTAGAACTGAAATTAACAAATCTTCATTGGGGTTGCCTTAGTGTCATAATATAAAACTGTTTGCTGTATGGAAAATTAAGATCACTCTTTTTTTTTCTGAAGATTTAGGAAAATCTCATCATGGTATGGGTTTTTTTTGTTGTTGTTCCTAAGCCTAAATGGAAAGAGCTCCATTTTTTTTCTTCTATTATATGTGTCTTGTGTTTTCTTGTAGTACTTACATTTTATTGCAATACTTCTGTAAAATGGTTTGAATAAATTCTTACTTGTCCTTCTTAGAAATGAAAATTTCTTTTTCTTCCTTTGATATTTCCCAGGGGGGGTCCCTGGTACTCCAGTCAGACAAAAGATGAAGAGTATGTCACGTTCTCTGAAGATGTTGAATGTTGCAAGGCTAAATGTAAAAGCTCAGAAGCTTCAGCCAGATTGCAGCCCATCTTCTTCAACTGGGGAGAAAATAGTCCAAAAGGCAACCTCTAGAAGAACTGATGAAAAACTGGAAGAAAGAGGAAAAATGTTGAGAAGTTCTAAGCCTAAAGGTACCTGTTACACCCTCTAGTTAGCTGAAGCTGCATGGTTGACAGATAAGGGGCCCATTGCAGTAGACTCCCTGGCATATATTTGAAGGTGTCTTTAAATGTGTTGTTTCTTTTTTAAAATATATTTTAATGGTACCTTTTGATTTTCACCATAGTCACTTTGCAGTAGTGCTCTTTCTCCTCTATCTCTGCATTGAAAGGAGGGGAAATTATGATATAGCATTTCTAAGCAGTGACACATCACTTACTAAGTCAAATTCAGGGTAGGGTCCTTTCACTTACTGAGGTGAGGAACAGTGGATATGGCATAGCGTATATACTATTAGAAGCGGACGATGTGTTTTATCAGTTTTACTGAACTCCATTTTTTTCCTCTTTTCTAATCTTTATGAAAAGGAACTGGTCTCTAAGTAGGGGAAGGAAAGGAAAGGATATATTCAGAAATGGAGATGATACTAAAAACTACAGTTAAAGTTAAAAACAAGATACAAGTTTTGAAAATAAAACAAAAGTAATTATTGAGTCCCAGTGATGTGTCTGATATTGTATTGTGTGCTCTTAGTGATGGAAAAAATATAGAGTGTTATCAAAGGGCTCATTGTTTAGTTGTGGATCTAGACCATCTATACACAAAACAAATTAGCCAACAAGATAAGATAGTAAATGTGTAATAGAGATTAATTTTAAAAGCAGAAGCCAGTAAAGCATATTAAAGACAAAAAAATATGAAACATAAAAAGAGTTCTGTTGTTGTTGAAAGAAAATGATTGTTCATGCTAGAACCTGAAATTTTACAGAATGAAATTGTTTCTGTCTTCTTGGCCCAGAGTTCCCAGGATTTGTTTATTCATCTATACGCATACTTATTTCTTGAATGTGACAGTCTCCTTGGCTTCTAGATACAGAGTCATGTTACATATGGTATCCTCCTAAGCACAAATACAATAGAAAGCCATTTTTTAGTCTCTTATTCTCTGTGATAAATCTGACAACAAGGTTGGACTTTACAACTTTTTTGAAATTAGTCATTTATAGATCTAGAGCTGGAAGAGACCTTAGAGCCGTCTTGTCCACTCCCTTATTTTACAGCTTCATAAACAGGCTCACAGAAATGCAGTGATTTGCCCACTGTCACCCAGGTGGTAAGTAGCAGAGCCAGTATTTGAACTGGGTCCTGTCCTTCCAGGTTCAGTGCTTTTTATTTCAAGCATGTCAGGAATCTCCAAAACAAAGGTCCTTTGTAAGTGATACCCTGCTACTATTAGACCTGATTTAAACTTGTACCTTTTAAAGTAGTGGCCCTGCATATTTTAATGTCAAGTTGGTTTTTGTTCTCTTTCTGGTAACTTTTTAATCCTCTTATGTCAGATCAAACAATAGGTCACACTCTCCAAGCAGAACTGCACCTGAGACCTTATATTACTTTTGTTTAGTATTAATCAGTACTTTCACAGATAATTTCTAGGATGCATTGCCAGATGTTTATGCTAAATATGCAAAGCATCAGTCTTAATTAGATTTTAGATCTCAGTGGTTTAGACCTGAATATAGGGCCAATGCATCTAGTTATTTGGGTCCAATGTCAATTTTTGGTTTTAATTACTGAGAGATAAAAACATTGGATAAATGGAACTGAGAAAAACTATTATGCATTAACCCACAGTATGTAAATAAAGGTGAAAACTGCCCTCAACCGCTCTTCAATTAGGTATGTTCATGTGGGAAATCATTAAGGTTTCGTGAGTGTGTCATATTGACTTTGGGAAAGATTTCTAAACAATCTTCCTTTCTATGTCTTCTCAGGAGCGTCTTAGCTATTTTTATAATCTGTTTATGATCTGAGTTGTTATCTGCACAAAAAATAGTTTTTAAAAAGCATACCAAGTGAATATTAGTTGCATTTAATACAGTTTTTTTATTTTTACAGATTTTAAAACTGAGGAGGAGCTACTATCTCACTTAAATGAAAATTACCAAAAAACTGTGGCCGTGGGAGAAGTCTTAACACATACAAGTGCCCAGAATATGATCTTAGCTATTAAAATGTTCCTGAAATCCAGAGGCACTAAAGACTTAGAAGTAAGGAAGATCTCTCACGCTTCTTAAAGGTCCAATAATTTGATAGAAGGAAATCTCCCATATTATGATGTATCTGATTAAAATGTCATAAGATTGGAAAGTGAATTGACAAAAATCAGGACCCATGTGGCTTCATAGAAACATGAGTTAAAGTTGTACTTTTTTCTTCTCTTGAGTCAGTACCACATATTGCTTACTATTCACAAGATTTCTTAGTTGTGTTGTTACCTTTGAGAGCCAGATTTCCAAAGTCATCCACAACTGAACTAAATCTGTGTTTAACCCACATAGCTAGTACTTGCTTAGATAAGTTCCTTCCTTAGATGTTTATCTCATTCATCCAAAAAAAAAGTGGAGAAAAAATGGAGAGGAAAGACCTTTATCCAAATTAAATAATACATCATGATTTTCTTTAGCCAAGAACTGCATTATTTTTTTTCCTTTGAGCACACTTTCTTTTTTGGTTGTTTATTATTTTTTGTTATTATTTTGAGTAAAGAATATTTTATTAACCCATCTTTCCCTTTACTTCCTCTCCCCTCCCCTCACTAATCATGTTTGGAAATGTATCTTTCCACATTTTAAGTCCATCACCCCTCTCTCTGCCAAGAGATGAATGGTATGTTTCATCTTCATTCTTTTGGACTCTGGTTTATCATTGTATTGATCAGAGTTCTAAAATCTTTCAAAATTGCTTTTCTCTGTAATGTTGTTTTCATTATATAAATTGTTCTCATTCTGCTCATGTTGTTCTTCACAAAAGTTTTCCCAGTTTATTCTGAAATTTTCTTCCATTTCATCATTTTTTATGGCACAATAATATTCTATTATATTCACATTATTATTTAATCATCCCTCAATAAGAGGATAACTCCTTGGTTTCCAATTTTTGGCTACCACAAAAAGAGCTATGTTAAAAAATTTTTTTTTACATATAGGTCTTTTCCGTCTTTGATTCCTTTGTAATATGGAGACTGAATTGTGAGAAAGATCAGAAATGTGGGTAAATAGCCTGTCTAAAACTATTTAATGATTCTGATTCTACAGATGACCTGTCTAGAGCGAGTAAAAAATTACCTCCTAAAGACCAGTAAAGGTCTTCGACAGCAGTTGAGGAAAAATCTGGACAAAGAAGCCAAAGTCAGAGAGTAATGAAATACTTTGTTTACTTTACCTCAAAAAGGGGGCGGGGGGTGGGAGGGAAGGAGACACCTCTCTAATTTGTTGTACCATTTAAAGCACATTTACCAGCTATTTGGGATATACTTGTACAGGTTAATCTTGCATAGAGTTCTAACATGGGGTCAAAGAATGTCAGTATTACCTAAAAACTATATTCATCAAAAGGGGAAATGGAATAAAAAGTGTTTCTTTGAAACTGTTTTTGTTAAGTTTTGTTTTATTTTTTTAAAAGGAGAGGTGTCTATGCTATAGCTATAAGAATCAAGCAACAGTAGATATGACAGCATTTTTTTTTGTCTGCATAGGTACCAACTTCAGGTGTTTCTTCGTTTGGAGATGTGTTTGCAGTGCCCTTCAATACAGAATAGTTCAGATGACATGGAACACTTAGTAGAGGAGGCAAGTATATAGCTTAGTTCTATGTCGGTGGAACTGCTGTATTAAATACCTCACAATTTTCTGAGCTGATTCTCTTTCCTTTCCTTTTTTTCTTTCTTCAGGTGACAGATTTGCTTCGAGCAGTTTGTTTAACTGAGGACCCAGCATACTTATCAGGGTTTTTGGAGGAAATTTTGAGATTGTAAGTTTGATGGACAGTGAATCAGTTTTAAAGCTACCTTATCACGGCTTCTATATGAATTATGCCATAGAAATGGAATTCATGGTAATTCTTAGAAACACAGAATTAATAAGGATTGAGAAGATGTTAAAACTTAATGTAGAATTTGCAGCAAATTGAAGTTAGTGTTGGATAGAAGAGATTTAGAGTAGAGCAGAGTGTTTGTTATTTGTTTTACATTTAAACAATTTCTCTTACAGGTATATAGACTCAATTCCAAAGACACTTGGAAATCTTTACTATAGCCTTGGATTTGTGATTCCCCAGAAGCTGGCTGTGATCCTTCCTGCAGATTTCTTCAGTGATGATTCCATGACACAAGAGGGTGGATCACCAACACTATCTGTGCCACATACCCATAGCACAGTATCAGTTAGCACTGAATCTGACCAACTGGAGGAACTGCGTAGCCGATCAGCCAAGAAAAGGTAAAAGTCTGTCTTCCAGTGTTTTATTAGAACCAACGGACTTATTAAAGCCATAGTTTTTTCTTCATGTTCCCTGCTAATGATTGACTAGTACTTAACTAACCTTGTGAATAGCATACACTGAATATCCAAGACTCTTAAGTTACCTAGTAGTATAATATTCTGTACTCTACAGAGTATTCAAAAATCCTCAGATGAAACCCAAGTCTTACTTTGCTCTTTCATGTTTGTCCATACATTTAGCTCTTAGCCCATTTAAATATATCTTCATAATTATTTAAATGTATACCAAACTGCTTCTGGAAGTACTTAATTTGTTTGGCTATAAATCAGGTTGTAGGGGAACATGAACTATACTGATTTTTGTAACTTTTTTATACTCTTTTTTTGGCTACAACTGAACTGTTCTGACACCTATCTAGTTATTTGTCTAACAAGTTCTCACTTTTTTAAAAATAGGAAACATGCATTAACAAGACATAGGAGTGTGACAGAAGCAGCACAAAATCTCCGGCAGATTGAAATTCCTAAGATTTCCAAGAGAGCTACCAAAAAAGTAAGGATTTCCCAAGGTAGAAAGAGGATAAACCAGGAAATTACACTTGTAAAATTATTCCAAACTACATTAAGTTAGAATATTATCTCATGGGTTGAGAAGGAATTAGAAGATAAGTGACAGGCAAGGTCTCCAATAATAGGGAAGGGTCTGTTGACATTATTTAACCTTCAAAATATATATATAGAAGATAGCATAAGGACAGTAAATGATGGAAATTTATTTTCTGATTTAAAACTGTGACCAAAAGTACTCAAACCAGGGTTTGACATAGGGAAAATATAGCAAATAAACTGGAATGGAAAAATTAATTTGAAAGCTCTCCTTTGAATAAGAGAAATTTGTAAAGTAGCAGTAATTAAAATGTTAAGCTAAAGTCCAGATTAAATTCAAAGATAATATGCTAGGGAGGTACAGGGAGCAAGACTGATATATAGAGAAGTATTGTGCCCTGCCTAAGGTTTCAATAGTCTTTCTAAAATACGCAGAATTGTGTGGAAAATTGCATTTTGTTACTACCAAAAAACCCACTTAAAAATATAGGAGGAAAAAAGCTGAAAAAATACTGATTGGAACTCAAGATAGGTTTCCAAGGAAAGAAGAAGAAAAAGAGTCAAACACAGATTTGACAATTTTCAGTCTTAATAAATTAGCTCTTTGGATAGATATTGAGTGAATACAGTATGGAGCACTGACTCCAGGAAAGTTAGTCTTTAAACTAGTAACCCTTTCTTTGTTTCTAGATACTTATAATTTATATATTAAATTTAATATGGAATTTCTTTTAAGTTGGTATTTGGCATTGCTCAGTATAGATTCCTGAAAAAATGAGTGGCGTACTTTAAATGTGAATAAGGTTAAAATTTTGAATATCCTAGCATCTTGGTATTTATGAAGTTCAGAACTGAGGGACTTCACCTGGCCTCAGTCCTGATTCCTTAGTAGACATGGTCTAAGAATTAATTTCAGCATTACTCATTACCATTTCAGTTGCCACTTATATAGACCTGAAGAAGTTGAAAAGCGTCAGGGCATTAAGAATTTTTGTCTCTGAATACAAAGACGCTTCTCATGTCAACATCACTGTTGTAGGGAATAAAAACCTCTGATTTTTTAGGAGAGGAGTTATTTTCAGAAAGTTGTTCCCTATGAAAGGGTCAATTACTATGACTATTACCCAGGGTAAAATTGGGGTTTTCAGGTGATCAAGGTAATGAACTCAGGAAACGATGCACTTGGACTGTTTTCATAGGACTAATTAATTTGAACAGTGATTTTGATATGGGGAGAAAAGCCCCAACAATAACACCACTCTAGCTAATCCACTTAGAACTTTTAATAGAAAGAATTCACAGAATTACTTATATCAGATTTTCTTGAACTTTCAGGAAAACTTTCATCCTGGTCATCAGCAGCCACCACTCCCGGTAAAAGATTCGGTTCAAGGTATGTTTCTCTGTTTCATCTGTGGAGCACTAGCAAAGTCATCCTAAGTATATATATTGTAGTCATTGCAGGCAGTTGTTGAACTATGTAGGTTTTTGGTTGATAAAATGTACCCAGTAACATGACCTAGAGCACATGTGTAAAAAGTTTCCAATAATTTAATAAGATTTAACTTTTGCCTCATAGGCAACATAAGTCAGATGTCAGGGGCTATTTTATAATGGAAAACTTAATCATGTACTGTTTGAGTCTTCAACACAAATATTGTATAGCATAACTTTTTTAATGTTAATAAGCAGGAATGTTAGCTTTAATCAGGAATGGGGAGTCTCTACCTTTGATTTCATCCTTTAATGGATCAGGTATCAAAACAGAGTCTTTATCAATATCACAAAAGGCCACAAGATAGCAATATTGCACCATGAAAAGTTCTATCACTTTTTGTCTTTATGGAGACTACATCCTGCATGAGTATGAATATGTCCACCCCTATTTTCTCTTCCTCAGTTTTTTTTCTTTTTTGGCCCGTAATGCAAAACTAAAATACATATTTTTACTTTGTTGCATTTACTGAATAACGTTTTTTAATATTACTTTTATATCATATTTATTTCTAAGTATATCCCTCTGCTCTTCCCTTTCCTACTGAGCCATTCTTTGTAACAAAGACTAAAAAAGAAAAAAAGCAGTTCAGCAAAACCAACAAATACATCATCAGCCATGTCTGATAGTATGAACATTCCATGATCATAGTAGAATAAAAGGGAAGGGCATACATTTTTTTCCCCTAGCTGAAGCTATGAAAGACAGATACCCGATCTTGTCTCTTCTCATTTTATTTAATTGGCATGACCTTTTATGTTCAGGCCACAGATCCATTTGAATATTATGACATATGTTGCAAGATGTTTATTTAAGATTAATGTCTCCTAAGCAGCTCTCCAGTTTTTCTAGTAGTTTTTATCAGATATGGAACTGTTCCTCGAGGAATTTGTGATTGCTGGGTTACTGAATTTGAATGATTTCTGATTCTTCCTTACCTAATCTGTTCCAGTGATCTACTTTTCTATTTTTTTTAACCAGTATCAAAAAGTTTTGGTAATTACTGTTTAGTAATTTGAAATACATAAATGCTATTGAATAGTTTTGTGTTCCCTATTCTTATTATAGGAAAGGTGTGTAATATGTGTGTGGTTTGTAGGAGACAACACAAAATTGCTCCCTGCCTGAAGGGATCTCAACCTTATGTACTTGAGTTGGGAATGCTTCTCAGATTTCTCTACAAATAATCAAGTATACAGTGATTTTGGAGTTATCTCCTGACTAACACCAAGTTTCGGGGGGAAAAAGATTTACACAAATAAATTCTTAGTGCTCTTTCCTTTTCCTTTCCTCTTACCTTATTTCCTCTTTGGTGTAAAAATATTCACACATGTAACTTTGTATTCTTGATTTCATTAAGCACCCACATAAAAATTCCTACACATTTGCCTTAAATATTCTTTACTGACAATGCATAGATGGATCTTGTTGTCTATAGCAAATGAACCTACAAGTTCTTAACTATTGAATGCGCAGGTTCCTGAAATACTTAGGTTTTATGATATAATTAGTGTTTTGAAGTTCCATCTGAGCTCTAGTCTTAATTGATTTTTTTTTTTTGCTTCTTAAAATGATTTTACCTGTGAAGAACAGATTTAAAAACTAACTGTAGAGGCAGTTCACTCAGCCATTAGCCAAAATAAACTGCATTAGACAGTGAAAAAGGATGCGATGGAGAGAAAGGTAGTCAAAAAGGTGTGTTTCTATTATTTTTATACATTGAAATGCTCTCTTCCATCTTTTTACTACTTTCCTTTCCTTTCCTACCCTTTCATATCCTCTTCAATCACACACACTCTGTACTGGATAGAGTGCTGAACTTGGAATCGCGAACTGCATCTCAGAAAGACATTTCTTTCAGGATAGAACTATGACCCTGTGCAGTTATTGGCAAGGTGGATTTGTGGTAGAGACAATCTTAATTTTTCCCAAGAAGTTTTGTACTATAAATTACTAACCAGGACCGAGTTGAGATTATTAGTAGCTAGTTGACAAAATGGTGTAGTAGAAAGTATGAAGAATTTGGAGACAGAAGACCTGGGTTCAAATCCCAGCTTTGCCACTTACTACCAGTGTTATTTTAGTACCTAGTCACTGGGCAAGACATGAATCTTTGGGCCTTGATTTCTTTATCTATAAAATGAGTGTGTTGGACCAGATGACATCTGTAGCTCCCTACCAACTCTAAATATATTATCTCAAATTACTGAGGACCCTGAGCACATGTATTTTGCTCGTCAGATATTTATCACTCTGAGTTTGGGGATTGTCACACAGAGATAAATAATATATGGTGTTTTCCATAAACATAAGGGATATACACATCCCTACAAAACTTATTTTAGAATCTCCCCTCTTCTCTCCTGTAGTGGTGAATCTCATAGCCCTTGGCTTACTTGAATGAATTAGAATTGATATTTGCGTTGTTGAATTCCTGTAGTATGCCCAGAGATGGAAGATTCCAATTCCGTAGAATTTTCCATTCTAATGTCTCGAGATAAACATGTATATATTGCCTTTAGTAACATATGGTTTTACTCTAAGTGTGAAGTTAAGTGGCTGACCATTGATTTTACTTACCAAAAAGATGATCCTTTAAAAAATTTATCTATTCCCATATACTTCCTGCTAACACTGCAATTTTAGGTGAATTCCATGTAGACTGAAGAACTTTTGACTTTAAAGTATATTCAGTCTTGATATACTTCTGAAATGTTCTTGTTTCCATCTTTTTTCATTGTTACTTTGTGTTTCACATAGCCTCAGAATAGATTTAGAATTACATTCAGAAATAATGGATTGTTTATGAAAAGTATGTGTATTGAGTTCATAGATAAACAGTAAGTATTTCAAATTATCAAAAGAAAAATATTTAAAAGAATTCTTCACAAATCTAAATAATCCAGCTTTATTGTGACCCCGTTAAGGTTTTTTTAAAAAAGGTTTTCTGCTTTAAGTGAGTATCCCTCATCTCAGAAATAATATTTATTAATGGTAACATTAGCATTTGTGGGTGGTTTCAGAAGTGACCAAAGTTCGAAGAAACCTTTTCAACCGAGAGATGCTTTCTCCTTCAAAAAGATCTGTGAAAAGACTACCGAGAAGTCATTCAGTGTCAGCTGTTGAAGGGCTAAAATACAAAGCCGATGGCTCCAAGGAGATTCAAGGTATTGTATGTGTCCAAATAGGAATAACCCCAAGTGAAAAAGGATTAACCATCATAACTGTCCCCCAGCCTTTCCTAAGAGATGGCAGGGTGTTCCTGACTGTTAGAAGGAGCCAGTATAGGATGATGGTGCCTACAATGAAAGCCACATGACTGTAAGAGAAACTAAACTTAAATGCCAGCATAAAACATTATGTGAAGAAACCAAATTTCTCCCAAAGTTTATATAGCAAGCCTTAATAACTGACTATGAATATGCTTCAAGCAAAGTGGGTGGAGGAAAAAGCAAAGGGGTGAAACTTCCATGATACAGAGCTATAGAGACATTCAGGAATATTAAAGGAAGCAGTTGCAGTCAGTGAAGGATGGCTTGAAGCCCAGAAGAATCATAAGCCCGATAGAGCAGTGAATTCCTCATTGAGAGGACCAGGTTCTAAAGGTGACTAAGAATCTCACCAGACCTAGCAACAGTATCAACCTGATAATCTATCTCATTCAAGAAATATGAATGGCTTAGACTAGTATTTAATTCAGATAAGACTGAGGATAAACAATATCTGTTCTGTAACCTTGCTTATTTTTCCACTTTTTAATTTGTTTTTCTCTTAGTTTCCTAGTAAGATCCTGCTTTCAAAATTACTGATTTTGGTCCCACTGAACTAAGGGAAAGGTTGTTCACAACTAAGCTAAATAGCTCTTAGGAGTGTCCCTAGAGGACAGGCTTAAGAAGGAGCAGCTGTGATCCCTTTCTCCCCTACCTTCCCACTCTCACTGGAGCTTCTCTTAAAAGCTATTTAGCTTAATACTGATAGATTCTCCGAGTATTTTTTACTCCATTGTATTTTTAGATTTGGAGTTCAATGTAGTTTTAAGTAAAATAGAATGCCTTTCCCTTTGTTCTTGAGGCTATGTATAAAATAGATTATATGATTGAAAATACTACTTTATAGCAGTAGCAGGAAACATTTTATTGAATGCCCGTTATGTGCACATACTGCTAAAGAGGCACAGTGAATAGAGCACTGGGCCTGGAGTCAGGAAAATGAGTTCTACTCCCACCTCAGGTACAAGCTATGTGACCCTAGGCAAGCCATTTAACCCCTGTCTGCCTCAGTTTCCTTATCTATAAAATGGGGATAATAGCACCTACTTCCCAGGGTTCTTGTGAGGATTAAATGAGATAATATTTATAAGGTGCTTTGGAAACAGTGAACCACTTTATAAATGCTAGCTGCTGTTAGTGTTGCTGTAAAGTACTGATAACCCAGAGCTATATGATATAGTCCTACTAGTGTGGAGCTTGAAATCTGCACATAAACACAAAAGAAAAAAAAACAGTATAGGCTGCTATAAGTAAGTAGTACAGCCAATAAATATAACAAAAATACAAAGGAGAAAGAGATCACCTGCTAGGATAGGTCAGGGTAACTACGGATCCACGTTACCCAGCTGCATATTTATTGTTTCTCCCTCATTTTTAACCTTTAGTTCATTGGTAAGATTTCATTCAGTGGTCACTGTAGCTAAGTTGCCAACTCAACTCTGTTTTCTTAAAATATAGCATGTCCCAAATCTTAGTCCAGTTTTAAGCTTTAATAGCTTAAGATTGCACCAAGGCTTTGGAACACCTGGTGTATACAGGCACACAAAATGTGTATATGTGTGTATTAATGTTTATTATAGCAACAGAGGTAGAAGAATGAAAACTTGTCAGCCTAGCAGCCATACCTGCTTCATCCTATTATATCTAACTCTTATAGGACATGGGTGGAAGTAAGGGTTTTTATAAAATGTAAGTCAATACATTTCACATATGTAATTAATGGTAGCAACAGATATCACACCCCCTGTTTGCTTCAATTCTGAAGTACTAAAATGAATAAGAAATCAGATCAAGAAAATAAGCTCTGCTGTTTTCTATGGAATTAGCCAATGTACTGATCTGGTATATCACTATAGGTAGTTAAACTCTTTGCTTTTCAAGTAAACACTTTCATTTTTATAAATTGGAGGAAAAAAAGTTTGAATTCAAAATGGTTCAGAAGTCAGTGATAACTGTAAGAACACAGCATGCTTGCTTCCCAACTCTGCTGAAGCAAATATAAATCATATTTTATGTGAAAGTCTACAAAATGTTATATAAATTATCCCCTTTGGTGTTGATAGACCAGCCAATCTCATCCCATGATGATTAAATTAAAAAGAACTAAGATCCTTTCCATTCTAGTTAGTACAACAATCACTAAGACTTGCCATCCTCCTTATCAAATCGTAGGCCACTTGAAATTTGAGGCCACTACCTTTAATGCTTATATGTGCCCCTGAATAAGTTATGTTAAGCTTGTAATTTCTGTTTCTTTTATACTTTAGATTATCATAAACTGCTAACTAAAAGGGTGTCAGAGACTCCGTTGCACAAACAAGTATCTGGAAGATTACTTCAAAGACAAATTAAGGGCCGGCAAGTGGCATGCTTACATTTATCTGCTTCATTAACTCATTGTACCCTTTTTGATTTTAGTATGACCTTTACCTTACTTTCTCTTGTAACTTCAGATCTTGTCTGCCTAGGCTAATCTGTATCTTTAGAGGTAAAAGTATGGTTGGGTATTAAATGGAACAATGACCAAAATTTGTATAATTTGGAAATGTAAACCCTTGGGTTTCCAACAAGTGGTTAACCAACTTCTAATATGTTCAGGTTGGAGATTAGTACTCCCAGTTTGGGCATATAGGAGGTTGTCTGGGTCTCAGGAGTTTTAATAGTCATGGGACTCTCTGTTGAGATTAGGTTATTAGTAGAATGTAGTATTAGTAGAATTAGTAGAATGACCCCTACATTGCTCAAGTAATAAAACTCATATGCATTATTTTCCTTTTTTCTCAAGGTCCTCTGATCCTGGCCCTGACATTGATGTTGTTGAAGAATCCCCTGAAAAAGAAGAATGTGGTGGGTATTTTTGGAATCTGATCTTATCTTTTTACTTTTTCTTAGTCTTAATACGCCAGCTTTCTCTCTATTTTATCCTCAATTCCAAAGCATTTTATAGAAAGTGATGATAGTGTCAGAGTCACAATAGGAATTCAGACTTTTGTAGTTGGAAGGGCATGAATTGGAAGGATCTTTCATTTTGTCCAACCGCCTACTTATAGTGCAGGAATCTACTCATCTTATAGGCGATCTAGCTTCTGCTGAATAGTTCTAGTGATGGAAGTGTTCTATCATGAAATAAACCATTCTGTTTCAGGATAGCTCTAATTATATTCATTTTAAATCTGTTCCTCAGTAACTTTTACTCATTGGTCCTATTTCTGCCCTCTAAAATACTCAGCATACATTTAATCTCCCAGATGACAGGCTCGCTATTTGAAAATGATTATCATATGTGGTCTAATAAAAATGCTTCAGGTTATTTAATAAATGCTCTTATGAATGAATGAAAACATACCTCACTCTAGAAAGGCAGCCACCTCTTAAGTGAAATCTTGGCCATTACATAATATCATTGTAACAATAGTATAAATTATTCTCTCCTACTTTTAAAATTACTGAGGCAGTTTATGGAGAAATAACACCCTTATCCAAATGGAAATAGAATCAGAGTGAAGGCTGATATGACCTGCTTTTGCTTTAAAGTTCTTTGGAGTTTAAAAAAAAAATGGGGTATTAACATTACATTCACGGAGGAGGCAGAGTGAAGATGGCAGCTGGAAAGAAGAGACTTGCATGAGCTCCCCCAAGGTCCCTCCAAAAACCTATAAAAAATGGCTCTGAACAAATTCTAGAGCTGCAGAACCCACGAAATAACATCCGGAGCTGGGAGCAGAGCAGAGCCCAGCATGGGCTGCACCAGGACCGACCACACCAGGAGCCAGGCAGAATAGGCCCCAGCACCCTGAATCAGTGAGCTGTGGCAGTTATCAGACTTCTCAACCCACAAACACCAAAGAAAACAGAGAAGGTTAGTGGGAAAAGCTTCTGGGAGTAAAAGGAGTTTGGGGTTAGGTCACCTCCCCAGGGGCAGTGGAGGTGGTACAGCTCAGAGGACAGAACTACAGCTGCATTTACTTCCAGCCCCAGGCCTACCTGGTGGGAGGAATTAAGTGGTGGATCACAGCAGGAGTGCAGAGCATGCTTAGATCTGAGTCACAGTCCAGGTTGGTGGTTCTTGGGGGAGGAGGAATGCTGGTGTGCCAGAGCTTGCTGTGTAGAAATAACTCTGAAAACAACAGCACAGCCCCTCAAGCTTGAGACAAAGTACTCTCTACTCTACAAGCAGTCATACCCTGACAAAAAACTCAAGGGTCAAGTAATTGGCTGGGAACATGGCCAGGCAGTGAAAACAGACTCAGATTCAGACTCAGACTTTGGAATCTTTGGTGACAAAGAAGACCAAAACATACAACCAGAAGAAGTCAACAAAGTCAAAGAGCCTACATCAAAAACCTCCAAGAAAAACATGAACTGGTCTCAGGCCATGGAAGAGTTCAAAAAGGATTT
>CM053624.1:94126719-94212509 GCA_028646595.1 Phalanger gymnotis | reverse complement strand
AAGAGCCTAGACATCATCTTTCAAAAAATTATCAAGGAAAACTGCCCTGATATTGTAGAGCCAAAGGGTAAAATAGAAATTGAAAGAGTCCACCAATCACCTCCTGAAAAAGATCCCAAAAGGAAAACTCCTAGGAATATTGTGGCCAAATTTCAGAGCTCTCAGAACAAGGAGAAAAATACTGCAAGCAGCCAGAAAGAAACAATATGAGTATTGTGGACACATAATCAGGATAACACAAGATCTAGCAGCTTCTACATTAAGGGATCAGAGGGCTTGGAATATGATATTCTGGAGGTCAATGGAGCTAAGATTAAAACCAAGAATCACCTACCCAGCAAAACTGAGTGTCATGCTCCAAAGCAAAATATGAACTTTCAATAAAATAGAGGATGGGGAGGAGTGGGGTGACAGAAAGGAGGGTTGACTGGGGAATGGGGCAATCAGAATATATGCCATCTTGGAGTGGGGGGGGAGGGTAGAAATAGGGAGAAAATTTGTAATTCAAACTTGTGAAAATTAATGTTGAAAACTAAAATAAATAAATAATGATTTTTTGAAAAAATGTGATGGTTATGTTGGATTTTATATCACTTCAGGAAAAGACATCTAGTAGGTCAGTGCTTCTCTAGAACTCAATGGGATCATACCATAAACACTGTATATTTGTAGCAACACTTCAGAAATCTTCCTACTAAAATAGTGATTGGTCTAGAATTTCCATCTTTTCTTTCATTCATTGTTGCATAAATATTCTTT
The DNA here is from genome assembly GCA_028646595.1 of Phalanger gymnotis. Lineage (NCBI taxonomy): Eukaryota > Metazoa > Chordata > Mammalia > Diprotodontia > Phalangeridae > Phalanger > Phalanger gymnotis. The sequence continues at coordinate 94,211,750 of CM053624.1, read as the reverse complement.
TTCCTGTCTAGTGTGAAAATGTCAAAGATATATTTTCCCTGGATAACTTAGCTATTGTTCTGCTTTTCTAGAAATGAGTTTGAGACGAAGCCCTCGCATCAAGCATCTGTCATTTGTGAGAACAAACTCTGCTTCTTTCTACCCTATCCCACAACCAAAGTCTCGAAATATACAGAGAATGTACTTGAAACAGAAGAATGAATCAGGTCACTTACATACTTAACCTCTTAGAAGTCAGTTTTGATGGTGGGAGGTAATGTATTTAGTGCTTTGAGGGAAATGTTGAATTTGCCAGTTTTTTTTTTCTTGGGTAGGAACATGAAGTGCATGTGACACACTGAACTTTCTGTATGTGGGAAAACTCTTCCAGCTTTCTGCCAAGATATATACTTTGGACCAGTATAGCATGTTGCCCATGACATCATTCTTTCATTTATTCAAGAGAGATTAATCTGTGATGACCCAGAACTTTTTCCATAGTTAAGTCTCAGATTAGGTGTGAAATCTTATATATGTTATATTATCCATTCCATTCCTCCCTTTCATTATCATAAAAAGCAAGTTACCTGTAGAGTTTTTCCCATGGTTTTGTTTGTTTTTTGCAACATTCACATTCAGCCAGTTGCCTGTATTTGCCAACATATAGGCTGAAGTTGGCTGGTTATAGCAGATATTTAACAAAATACACAAAAGCACCAAATGTAATATGTCTTCCAATTAGCTAAATTTCATTTTTCCTAATATAAGTTGGATGTCTTAATGCTTTGGGAAGAGAGCCAATAGCACTAAAATGTTGTCATGCTTTATTTTTTAGGTACTAAGGAATGTCCTATAATTCAGGGTATCCGATCTCCTAAGAGGCTTCTTTTTGGTGCCGTCTCTGAGATGACTACTCCTACAAAGGAAATGCACCAAACTAAAAGGTCTCCAGAACACTCATTGGATTCTGAAAAGCCTATTGTTTATCAGGTAAATATCTTATAATAAGCATTTTAAGGTACAAAGTTGGATATTGTGTTCATGGGGGTCATAAGTAAGGATTAGATGTGGCCTTTATTAGGGGGCCTACAATGCAATATATAAGACATAAGCATATGTAATCAATCTATTTGTAATTCAAGGATTTATGATTTAGAAGTTGAACTAGATATATGAGATTTTCTTGTTGATTTATTTCATCACTATGGGTTCTGCCTCCACCAGTGTAGATCACAAACCACCCATGAGTTGCTGGAGCTAAAAACTCTAGCAGTGGTCCTCTTTGAGCTAAGCTGATACTTGGAAAAAAGGCAGTTTTATTTCCTGGGTCAGTACCCAGTGACTTTCCAGGTTGGTAGAAGTTAAATTCCGCTGGTGTAGTCACTTCTTTCTTTAGTCTTATTTTTCTTTGTTCTTTCTAATCTGTGTTCTCTCTCTTCCCTCTCCCCAATCACCATTGGTGGGGGAAGAAGAGAGAGGAGAAAGAGTCTCATAATAAACATGCAGTTGAGCAAAACCAATTCCTTCATTGGCCATATCCAGAAAATATGATTCGACTTGCACCCTGAGTACATCACCTCTCTGTCAGGAGGTAGTCCTAGTGCTTCATCATGTGACTTCTGAAATCATGGTTGGTCATTGCGTTGATCAGAGTTTTAAAGCTGTTTTTCTTTAAGGTGTTGTTGCATAAATTATTATCTTGGTTCTGCTCACTTATCAGTTCATGCAGATCTTCCTAGATTTTTTTGAAAATGTCCTTTTCATCTTTTCTTATGGCACAATAGTATTCTGTTACATTCATGTATGATAAGCTATTTGCCAGTGGGTGGACAACGGTTCTTTGCCACCACAAAAAGAGGATTTTTCCTATTTCTTTGCTCTCTTTGTGATATAGGCCTAGTAGTGGTGTCACAGGGTCAGAGGATATGCACAACTGATTAACTTTTGAGGTATAGTTACAAATTGCTTTCCAGATAATGTGCCTTGTTTTTCCTTCGATATGTTTCATTTTCTTTTTTTGTAAGCTCTGCCAATCTAATGGGTGTGAGGTAGAAGCTCAGAGATGCTTTAATTTTCATTTTTCTAGTTATTAGTGATTTGGAGCTTTTTTTTCATTATGGCTATTGATAGTTTAGATTTCTTCCTTAGAAAGCTACTTGTTCAGATCTTTTAACCATTTGTCAATTGGATAATGACTCTTATTCCTACAAATTTTAAAGTTTTCTATATATCTTAGAAATGATACTCATTAGAGAAACCTGGTGTAACAATTTTTCCCAGTTGCCTGCTTCCCTTCTAATTTTAGCTGCTTTGGTTTTAATTTTTTTATTACAAAAATTGTCTTCTGTGATCTCCTCTATCTCATCTGTTTGGTCATGAACTGATTCTTCCTCTATCTATAGATCTGAAAGGTAATTTCTTCCCTGCTTCTCTAATTTGTTTATGATAGCACCCTTTATGTCTAAGTCACATACCATTCTAGAGTTTATCTTGGTATGTGGTAGGAGGTGCCAGTCTATAGTTATGTTGTGCCAAATTACTTTCCAGGTTTCCCGGTAGTTTTTGTTAAATTCCACCACTTGTGGATCAGTCAATAAACGTTTATTAAGCAGATTACCTACAATGCAGCCAGACACTCTGCTAAGTGCTGGGGGTACAAAGAAAGGCTAGAGGCAAAGAGCTCACAATACAATGGAGAAATATGGAAACAGCTCTGTACAAACAAGCTATTCAATGTGGATAAATTAAATGGAAATAATCCACAGAGGGAAGGCACTAGAATTAAGGGGTATCAAGAAAGGCATTTTGTAGAAGGCAGGACTTTAGCTGGAATTTGAAGGAAGCTAGTGAAGCCAGGAGTCAAAGATGAGGAGGGAGAGCATTTCAGACATGAGAGACCACCAGTGAAAATGGAGTGTCTTGTTTGAGGAACAACAAGGAGGCCAGTGTCAGCGAATCAAAGAGTATAAGGGGAAGGGGGGTGAGGAGTTGTAAGATGTAAGAATACTTAGAAAATGGGAGTCAGGGAGAGCCAGGTTATAAAGGGCTTTGAAGGCCAAATAATATTTAATATTTGATCCTGATGATAGGGAGTCACTGCAGTTTATTGAGTAGGTGGGGTCTGGCATGGTCAGACCTGCACTTTAGGAAGATTGTTTTGACTTCTGAGTGGAAGATTGCAGTGGGCAGAGACTTGCGGCAAGCAGACCAACCAGCAATCTATTGGAATAGTCCAGGATTGAGGTAATGGGGCAGTGGCAGTATGTCATCAAAGGAGATGTGTGCAAGAGATGTTATTAAGGTAAATAAACAGGACTTGGCAACAGACTGGATGTAAAGGGTGAGAGTAAGGAGTAGTGGATGACACCTAGAATGCAAATCTGAGTGATTGGTTGGATGGTAGTAGTGCCCTCACAATCCCCCTAGTCTTTGCCCTAATAAGGACTTTAAGAAAAGAAGGTTTTGGGGAAAAGATAACAGTTCAGTTTTGAACGTGTTGTGTTTAAGATGTCTATGGGACATCCAGTTCAAGATGGCCAATGGGTATTTGAGGATGCAAGACTAGAGGTCAGCACAGAGGTTAAAGCTGGATTAATTGGATTTGAAAATCATCCCCATAGCGGTGATAATTGAATTCATGGGAGCTGATGAGGTCACCAAGTGAAATAGCAGAGGGAGAAGAGAAAGTAGTCCAGGACAGAGCTCTGTGGGATTATTGGGCAAGACCTGGATGAAGATCCAGCAAAGGAGACTGAGGAGTAAGTGGTCAAGAACACGGGTTCACCTTGTTACCAGGATGAAAGTTAAGTTTTAGTGAAGAATCAACGTATTTATAACAATAATAATTAGAAAATTATTTGGGAGTTGATCTTGGAAAGATTGAGAGATAAAAGGCAATTGGATCTGTGAGGACAGATTATGCTTTGCTAGAACAGAATATGAGCAGGAAAGGTACATAAAAAGGACCAACAGATAGAAATTACTGTAGGCCAGTGTATGAAATGGAGATTTCATTTGCAAAGTGGATGGGTTATGCATCAAATGACAGAAAATGACTGGAGAAAATGTTTTTAATTGCACTATACAAAATGTTTTGAAGTTTTGTAGAGACTGTAAGTCTTAATTTTTTTAAATTTATTTTATTTTTAATTTATGAAATAAAACAAACATTTCCATAACATAGTAGAATTTTTAAAAAGATTGCACATAAAACTGCAAATCTACTCTGTATAACTTACTTTACCTTTTAAATATAGTTATCACTTCACTTTTTTTCCTTTTTCAAAAAATTCCCTCCCCCCTCCCATGACTACCATTGGGGGGGGGGGTGTTTGTGTGTGGGGGTGGGTGGGTGGGTGTGGGGGGGGGTGTGGGTGTGTGTGTGAAGTCATTCTATACATACTTCTGTTTATCAGTTCTTCCTTTGAATGCAGATAGTATCTTCCTTCATACATCTTTTGTAGTTAATTTGGCTATTAATAGTCAAAATGACTTAGTTGTTCAAAGCTGTTCTTAAAATAACATTGGTGATACTGTATACAGTGTCCTCTTGCTTCTGCTCATTTCTCTCTTCATTATTCCATGCAGGTCTATCCATGTTTCTCTAAAATCAACAAGCTCATCATTTCTTACAGCACAGTAGTGTTCCGTCACAGTCGTACACCACAGCTTGTTCAGCCGTTCCCCTCTTGATGGGCATCCCTGCAGTTTCTAGTTCTTTGCCACCACAAAGAGAGCTGCTATAAATATTTTAGAACATACGGGATCTTTTCCCTAGTCATCTTTGAAAATAGACCTAGTGGTGGTATTGTTAGTCAAAGGGTATAGGCGGTTTAATAATTTAATATGATAATAATTCCAGATTGTTCTCCAAAATGGTGTTACGAACACTGGACAAAGCAGCTGAAGCTGCTGACAGTCAAATTTAAGAAATCTTGGAGAGAAGAAAATGATCAAAATTGATTGTTACCTAGAAAAGAAAACTCCATGGTTTTAAACTTAGATTCAACCGAAAGTCCAAACCTCTACTTCCTCCACTTTTCCTGTTTTCTTATCCTGTGGCTCTCTTAAATGGGTCTCTGTGGGAATGGCAGACATAAGCTTACCAGTAGCTTGGCTTAAGAGTTTTGCATTTTAACAAAAAACATTGGTTGTAATATTTGAGTTGGAATGATCATTGTCACTTTCTTTATAGACTCCTAGGAAAAGTGACCAGGAGCCTCAGACCCCCACTAACAGAATTCTGAGGAGATCACCTCGAACACCACAACTAACATATCATACTCCAAGAAAACAAAGAAAAACCACTTCAAAAAGTAAATCAACAGATCAGATGGCTTTTAAGAATTCTACAAAAGACTTTTCATCTGACTTAGAAGTTGCATCACTATCTGAGGCAAAAGCAATCCCTCCAAAGGGTAGCTCCCTGCAAAAAGAATTCCCCTCTCCTCTCGAGAAGAGGGAATTAAGAACTCCCAAAAGGCAAAGAAGTCAGACACCTGAACTTTTAGAGACTCCTCCTTGGTCACTTCAGAGGAACTCCAATCTAGCCAATGTTTCATGTCCTGTAGCCCAGTTCCCATTTACTATCCAGACCACTAATACTAACTGTCCGACTCCCATTAAACACTCCCAGAAAACACCTCAGAAATCAGCAGCTTCTGCATCTTCAAGAAGACATGGCCAAGTAGTTGCAGTGACACCTCTAAGTCAGAGAAACCAAGACCCAAATGTTCTCATACATACAGTTTCTCAGCCAACTGAATACATTAAGGAATTAAAAGATAAAACTGCCCAAAACATGAAAGGATCAGGGAATATGGTTGCTGTATTCACACCACCTATTTCTTCCCAAAAAAAGAAACTATTTAATTCTCCACCACATGATGCTTCAATAAAGACTCCAACTAAGAGATCTTCTATGGATTCTCTTTCTCCTAGTAGACTTGGAGAATTTGACTGGGGGATGCTACAGAAATCACCAAATGTAACAGTCACACCTCTTGCCTGTAATCTTATTTCAACACCCAGAAAGAGTCCAAGGGTAAATAAACCTAATAGTCTCTCTCCAACACCTTCCAAAACCAGGAAACAACATATGAATAGAAACAATTCCATTCTTGAAAGAAATTTGCCACTTCACCAGTTCAATACCTCTGATGACCCTATAGTTGAACAAAGCGATATGGCAACTACAGGCTCATCACCTAAAAAGGAACAGGAAAAAGGAAACACTTCTCCATTTTCCCCCAAGGAGCACTTTCACCCTTTAGCTGGTGTAGGGTATGAATGGTTTAATTCCGCTTCTCTACTCACTACCCAGAATGCAACAGAACAACAGAGCAGTGATAACTCAGAAACTTGTATAAGATCAGTTGACGGGTTAAAGATGACTCTTACTTATGAACAGCCTTCTACATCTGATGAAGTGGCTCCTCCACCTGCTGAGCCCAAGTCTCCTTTGGTACCTTCTTATGCCTTGCGTTGTACTGTAGACAGAAGGCAGAGACAGGCTGCAGCACGGCTAACATATCCAAAAGCTTCACCTCATTTTTCAGAAGACCAACTAAAAGTGATTTCTGCTAGTCCTCCAACCTATGAGGTTGAGCTAGAGATGCAAGCCTCTGGTCTACCCAAGCTTCGTATTAAAAGGGTAGACTCTAGTTCTGTCAATACTGAAAACCAAAAAAGGGTTGACACATCTCTGGGAGAAGAGGACTTTCCTGATCTTGGGTGCTTGTTGCCCCAGGGTAAACCTAACCAGCTTGAAGGTCCTTATGTCTCACCTCCATGTCTTCATTCTTCCCATACCACTCCAGGCAAGAGTGGGGGGCAGATGTATATCTGTCAGTCTTATACTCCAACTCACTTTCCATCTAGCACCACCTCTCCCTCCCCAACAGATGTCTGGGTTCCCTGGACACCATCTCCCAGGCACAAAGGGAAGACCACTCCTGATACAATCCAAGACTGGCCAAGAAAAAAGAAGGCAGTGGACAGCAATATTAATTCTTGTGGTGGGAGAAATGAAAGAGGTTCAGATCTCCTGGGGAATGTGTCTGGTACTGAAGAGGAGGGAAAGGAGAGGGTTTTTGAACAGTGCATCAACAAAACTCCTGTCTTGGGGGATTTTGAACTTGAAGGAGTATATCGGCTTCCAGATCAGTCACCTTCCAGTGACTGTGAGCCTAGAGCTGAGGACAATTTTTCAAAGGGGCAATTTGGATTGTTCTCTAGGAAAAGACCACTTTCCTCTAAGGAGGAAACTGAGCACCAAACCAGAAGATCCTATGGCAGCCAAAAAGGAAATCAGGTCATTTCTGCTGGTAACGAAACAAAGGAAGAAAGGAAATCTCCAAATAGAAGTATAAGACAGCCTTCCTCCATGGGGGATGATGAGGTGTTCATTTCAGGTAAGTATGTTCTTGAGGTCTTCTTCCTATTTGGTATTATTATGCTGAGTAAACAGGTAGTTTGGGAGATGAATTCTTAGAAAGGTGAGCTTGCTTATATTTTTTTGTTTCCAGGGTCCATGGGGAAATGTAGCAGCATATTTGTCATTTATTGACCAGATATTTTTCAGATGCCTGTTATGTGTGAGGCACTGAGCCAAATGATGTATTTGTGGTGTGGTATCTCATTAGGCTCTACCCCACCTAACTGTGCTGTGAGAAGTTGTCTCTCTGCTAGTGGTCTTCGGGCACTGACCCAGTCTCCACTACTATACCAAGGAAAAGCACCTTCCTTTCAGCAAAAGGATATTAAAGGTAAGCTATCTAAATTGTAACTTATGTTATTGATCAGCAAATCCTAGGGACTCTTGCCAGTGTCAAAACCATGACCTTTTTATGGCTGCCAGTCCAGTTCAACATTTGTTTTAGTTTGGACCTATGATTTCATTAGTATAGGGTGGAAATATTTGAGTACCTCATGCATAAGGCACTAGGAATTAGGTTAGCTCAGAGTTGTCGGATAAATTGTTTTTTAAGGAGTTAGGGAGAGTGGAATGCGTTCTAACTATTCTAACATATTTAACATATGGCCTATGATGTTATGTCCCCATCTCTGAAAAAGCTTCCTAATTTGGATTGAGAAGTGTTTTTATTATAAGAACTCTTTGCATTCTTCTAAGCACTTTAGTCTTCTAGAATGCAGGAAAGTAGAAACTGACCATTGCCCCCAAGAAAAACCTGGGCTATATAAGTAAAACACTGAGGAGTGGACTGAGAGTGGCTAGTTAGTAAAGGATAGTATGTTCAAAACAATTGGGAAATTTTCATTTTATCAGCCAGTTTTCTATAATTTGTGTGTCTCTAGGTTTATATCTGCATTTATAATGTCACCATCTGATAATTATGCTATCCGTTCTAATGTTTAGTATAGTATAGTTGATAGAGGACTGACCTAGGGGGTAAAAAACCTGAGTTCAGGACTTGCTTCTGATACATTCTGACTCTGTGACCCTGGCTAAGCAAGTCATTTAACCTCTCACTGCTCCTGGGTAACTCTCTAAATTGCAGAACACTTATCAAATTACATTTATAGAGGGAATTTCCTCACCAAGAGCTCTCTACACTAATGAAATCTCAAGTCTGGACCAAAAAAGGGGGGAAAGGTACTTCAGAACCTGTTTTTTGTGACTGTTTTAAACAAGATTGCTTCTCTTTCATCCCTCCAGAGAAGGGATGTTCTTCTAGTTGTCTGAAGAATTAACAACCTGTTAACAACACAGGGTAGATAGGATTTCTTCCTTTGACTGGGAATGCAGGAAGTGAGAAAGACATAAAAGCACTGAGCTATAATTTAATCCATTCTTCTGCTCTAAAAAAAAGCACCAAAAGTATAAATCATGTGAATTTGCTGAAGCCCACAGTTCTCAGAAGTCAAACTGAAGGTAAAGGTTAAGAGAATTGAAAAACTGAACTTAGACTGTTGTCGCTTGGTTATTTGCTCCCCCTTCTCTTTGTCTTCAGGTAGATGAATACTTGAATAATCTTTATTCAAGATTGGAGGAGCTGATGAAAAACTTATATTTGGTAGTTTTGATAGTCCAAGCCTACCACTATATAGTGACCTACAAATGTAACTGTCCTATTCTTGAAACTTTCCAGTCCATCTTTATATCTATTTCTAGTGCTTGGTGACTTAATTCTAAATCTTTGCCTTTTTACAGATGAAGAGATGGATGTATTTCCAAGTACTGCAGACCAAGAGTCTCCTTTCAACATAACAATCTCCAGGAGACATCCTATTAATAGAACTTATACTCGGAAAAGGCTGCTCAGCTAGTAAAATTGGGTTGTGGTCACTTGGTAATTACTAATTTTGTCCAAGGCCACTCTGGCCTGGCACAGCAGGGATTCTGTGTTCTTGTCTCTCTGCAGTCCAAAGACCAACTTTCATCAGATGTATCTGACTTTCATCAGATATATGAGACACTCACAGACTTGTGTTATGAATTTGTGAAATGATACCAGAAAAACCTGCTCATCTAACATGGGACTGAGCCGAGTGATTTCTGCAATGCTTGTGGCCCTTTTCAGAGCTTGAGACAAGGGCTTTTTAAATCATTTGAGAGAGTACAGGGCATAAGGGCAAAGAAAGCCAGACAGAAAGGTGCTGAGGACCTGGTTTCGGGCCTCTTCTACTGTTCTCACACCTCTGAGTCTGGCTAGAAAGTGTGGAGAAGTTATTGTTCCCTGCATTCAATTCCACCATCATCCTTTGCTCCACACCAAACCCAAGATGGAGCAGTAGTACCTTGGGATCGTGAAGATAATGTCCGATGTGGCAGAAGAAATTGTCCACATTCTCTCTGTATAATATAATAAATTGTTACTTGAAGCAATGGGTTCAATGTACAGATGCAGTATCACATAGGAGAAAGAACAGTGGCCTTGATGGTACTCTGTTTCTACTACTTATTATCTAAATGACTTTAAGCAAATCACTTAACATGGGAGCTTGTTTCCTCATCTATAAAATCTAAAAAAAATAGCACTCTTATCAAACAAGGCTATGGTCATCAAATGAGAGAACTATAAAATTCCATATAAATATCCACTGTATTCCCACCAAGTTACTAATCCTCACCATGACTAGACTGAAGTCAGTTGTGACCATCATCCAACTGTAAACCTCTTTAACTTGCCATTAAGGCTGTTTTTCAAAGTAATGCTTTTTTACTCACATTTCCATTTTTTGAAACATCTTATATTTTCTACATTTCAGAAAAATGCCTAATGAGTTCAAAATGATTTACCTCAGGGATAAGAAAACATTACTTTTTTCTCAGTTTATAGATGGATTTGCTAGTAAATCAGTGGTGTGGGTATAAGAGAACTTAGACTTTAGATTTAGCCCCGTACTCTCAATACCTTGCTTATTTTTGGCTGTCTTTACCTAGGCTGAAAGTGTCAGAGAAGGAAATAGTTTGGTTTTTTTCTTTTCCTAAATAACTTTCTTTGTGCTAGTCATATCTAATTAGAACAAATGTACCCCCACCCCCACCCATGTTGATTGCTTTAGTCATGCTGATAAAAATACAAGCTGCAGTTCCCTTGCAAACTCATTCCTTGGTTCTTAAAACTCACATTAAAATTTATTTATCACAAAATGATAATAAACATACTTTTAAACTACATTTACAAGGTCATCAATTCCAGCTGCATATATTGTGGGTCACTGAAATCACACAGGCTGGTATCAGCTTCCAGTACCTTGGAGCATTAACATCCTTCAGTAGACCACAAATTCACTGATCATTGAATAGCATAGTTCTGTCCTTTGGGGCAACACCATTCACATTCAAATCTTGACCTCTGAGGCAGTCCTTGGGATTTCTGTCTATACTGGGTTTTTCCTAACATCAATCATCCCTTGACTGGCTCTTCGTAACTCTCGTCTTGATTTGGGTAAAGAGCCCAGGCTCCGAGGCAGAAGAGGTTCACCCATAGGTAACAGCCTTCCAAGTAGAGGCTCAGATACCTCTCGCTGCTTGAGCTCCTCTAAGCAGCCCTGCTCGTCACTAGACAGAGATGAGCGTTTCCACGTCAATGGTAACGGTGCGTGCACTAAGTCTCGAATCTCTTCCCTGGTCTTAGAGGTTCCCTCACCAAGTGATGCCTGCCAGAGCTGCTCAGAAGCCATACCAGTTTCATCTTCCATTCCAGCTGCAAAGGACTGTCTATTCTCAATGCACACAGTCCGCTTCTCCCCTCCTGTTGACAACAACAGAATTTTGTTAAGAGTGAATCTCACACGTATAGAAGTGATATCACTGCCAAGACAACTCCCTCAGCCTTGACGTCCCCAAGGGGGAAAAAATGAGCAAAATTACAAGCAGCTCAAGCTTGAGGGTGAGGTATTTACGTTATCTGAAAGTTGGAAGAGACCTCAATAGCCATCTAGTAGTCCAATCCTTAGACAAAGGAATTCCCACTCTAAGACACCCAACAAATACCCAGCCTTTGCTTGAAGTTCAACAAGTTTTTATTCCTTCCCACTTCAGAATTTAAGTTAAGGCTGAGCTTAATGAGAAACCTTCTATGACAAGTTAGGTTTAACATCCCAAAGGGAAATTAAGATGACCTAGGTTAGCAACCAACTATAAACTTTACCTTTGCTCTGTCCCATGGAATTCAAGTTACTAAGCCTCTGCTTCAACTCCTGATTTGTCCACATGTATCGGCCTAGTTCTTTCTCCAGAGCTTGGATCCTACTTTCATATTGCCTCTTGCTGCCTGCAAGTCCTTCACCCAGGTGTTCTGAATATAAGAGGCAAGGTGTGTAAGGAGAGGGACCATGGGAGGAGATGCAGAGATAATGAAAAAAGAATCATGCTAACTTGTAGTGAATGAAATGAGTATTACCTCGGCTCTGCTGGAGCAAGAGTTGGATGTTTTGCTCGTGCTCTTTCTGCTGCAGGGTCAGTTGGCGGTCCATCTCTAGTCGTTGTCGTTCCAGCGCTACCTCCAGCCAGTATACCAATCTCTGCTGTTCCTCTAACTGCATTTCAAGTTCTGAGAAGGCAATTTGCTGCTGGTGCTGTTCTTCCCGAAGTGTTACCACCTGTCCCAAATCCCAGGTTTTGTCTTACCTGCTGATCAAGCCTTCATATTCTCTTGAGGCTTATAGCTTTGTCCCTGGAGACCAAGAATCTAAATTCTAGGTAGGGACCATTTCATATTGGTCAGGAAATCAGAAAAAAAGGATAGCAGTAAAGATATGGCACTCAGCTTCAGCCTGTGGGCAACACTGGGTTTAGGTGAAAATGGGTTTCATGGAGAAGGGAGGGTTGAGAGTAAGTTCAGACCCACCAACTAAGGAAATTAGCTATTTTTTGATGCCTCTTTTTAGTGTCCCATGGAATTGAAGACCAGATGAGAAATGGTAAGAGTATGAGGTAGTTGCCTACCTTGTCAAAATATTTGCACAGCAAAGCCCGGGTCTCTGAGGAAGAAAGGTAGCTGAGTTTGGCCATGAGATTCATCTCACATTGAGACAACATGGTGGCTGAGGCTCGTAGCACCCGTTGACGACAAGTGATGGCTTCATTCTTATATTCGATAGCTGCATCCAGAGCTTCAATAGCCTCATCCAACTGGAATAGAGTTCTTTCCTCCTGCGGGGGCATAGACACCAACTCTTGGAGAAGTAATATAGATTAAGCTTATGCCATGTGCCAGGTACCGAGTGGACCCCGCATACAATGCAGGAGCTATTTTGGGGTGGGCAATAGTTAAATAATTTTTAAAAATCAAAATATAGTCCCTGACCTCTAGTTCATATGCTACAGGCTCAAGAAAGCTGGGGCTGGGGACCTGACAATGTCCATATGCCTATCCCTATAGAGTCAGTGTGTAAACAGAGATAAGGCCTATTTCCATCAAACTGAATATTTCAGTCATAACCCCAGCCCAATGGTGAGAACCCCAAGTATTGTTTGAGAAGTTTCTTGCGGTATACTGTCGGAACCACTGCTACTAATAATCCAGAATAACAAGTACAAAACAGTTCAAATAACTTGGAAATGTGTTCATATTTGTGGCTGATTTGCCAGTCTGACTTTGTTTAAGATGACTGATTTAAGATGATTAAGATATAATAAATTGATCTTCACTTCGTAAACAGTGACAGGGTTTCAAGGAAAGACACCTTGTCAATAAGAAAAACCTGGTGTGGCACTTTAAATACACCACTAATGACTCTCTTTATTGAACTAACCCATGTACAAAATTGAATTGGAATTCATAGAATCATTTAATTTCAGACCAGGAATGGATCACATAGTCCACCCCTCTCATTTTTTATAGATGACAAAACAGACTGGGAAAGGTAAACCAGCAAGGACTAGAGTCTCCAGGCTCCTGACATCTCATCCAGTGCTCTTTCCATCCCATAGTGCTAGACTGTGCTCTTAAATACTCCATTCCCTCTAATCACAAAGAAGGTAGAGGAGATTATGCACAAAATGTACCATGAGCTCCTCTTGAAAACAAGCTCAATTAGAAGGAAGGAATTTTCCTCTGTAACACTCTTGACAAGTGATCATCCAGCCTCCACTCAAAGATTTCCAGAAATCATAAAAGTTTGATGTGATTATTTCTAATCTAGTTTTGCTTCAAGATAGAAGGCGAAGGAAGGTGCAGCCACCTGGTGGGATGTGGGTTAGGAATTTCAGTGGCTAGAGTACCTCATTGTAAACAGGATGCATGGGCTTGAGAGGGGCTCACATGTAAGCAGAACAATACCTCTGGGGACAGCAGGTTACCCTGCCTCAGTTTACTATCAATCTCTAGTCGCTGTTTGAGCAGCAGGTCCTTTTCTTGTCTCAGGTTGTCAATCTCTACACGTATCTGCTGCTGGCTGTGGGCGCTGCCCTGCCGGAGCTGCCCACTTTTCTCAGACAGTTCCTTTTCCAAATGCTCTAATCGACTTGATACTCGCACAATGTCCTCATTGAGTGCCTGCAGAGAGAGAATAATAAATATATAAACACTTACTAGACTAGACACTGCCGCTATTCCTAGGAAGCTAGTAAGTTAGTTAAAACATACAGGGCACGCAAGCAACACCAGCAAACAAAAGGCAATATAAATACTAAGTGGTGTGCTTCAGACTAAGTTCAGAAAAAGGGGAAGCTCGATGACAGAGGAATTAGGGCAGACTTTATGGAGAAAGGAGAACTGGAGCTGGGCCTTGCAGCATGATTACCATATAAACAAGGGAAGGCTTTAACAGGGAATATGAACATAGGCACCAAAGTAGGAATGAGCCTTGTGTGTTCATAGGACACGAAGAAAAAAGTTTAATTAAACTAGACAGTGCACATTATGGAGTAAGAAATGGTCTGGCTAGGTAAGATGAGGCCAGACTGTGGAAAGTTACATAAAAGTCAGACAACAGAATTTGTTGATATAAGAAGAGATCTACTGTGAACCGTAATTTAGTAAAGACCTTGTTACTACATCAGTCTTTTAGGAAATAGCCCAATAGGGCAGGGCCAAGATAGAAGAATGGTAAAAACCAGTGTGATGAGCTCCCCTACACAGACTCCTCCAAAAAGATCTAGAAAATATTCAAGACACACTTCTGATGAAGAAATCCTAAAAAAAAGTCACCATGAGTCAGTCCTTTGGCATAAGAATAGGGAGGTCTGCAGACATGAGGACGGAATTGGGTTAGGAACAAACGGTGTCTAGAGCACTGTGTCTAGAGCCCTGGGAAAAAACTGAGCACCAGGGCAAGAGGAGGTCCCAGACACATACAAGGAACCCTCAGACCCACACTGGGGTACTGCAAAGGGGATGCGTGCCAACTGATAACTGTCACTCATTACCCAGTTCCAGGTCACAGATCCAGTGTATCACATAGCAAAAATAACTGACCTGGAAAACAGATCAAGGGGGGAAAATTAAGAATCATTATATTGTGTGAACTCTACAATCACCCCCAAAAAACAGAGCCTAGATATTGTATTTCAAGAATTTTTTTTTCTTTTAGAAGACTGTCCCAGATTGCTTAGAACCTGTGGGCAAAATGGAAATAAAATCCACCAGTCACCTCCAGAAATAAACTCTAAAATGAAAACTACTAGCTACAGAGCCAAAATCAAGTGCTTCCAGTTCTGAGAAACAAGGACTACAAGCAGCCAGAGAGAAATAATTCAAGTACCAAGGAGGCAGTTCGGATCACACACAATTTAGCAGCCACCACTATGAACACAGAGAGAGAAAAAGAGAACTTGGAATAGGATACTCCAGAAGGCAAAGGATATGGACTTATAGCCAAGAATAACTTGGCTCATAAAACTGATTATGCAGGGAGAGAAAATGAACCTTCAATGAAATAGAGGATATCCAAGCATTCCTCATGAAAAGACCAGAGCTACAGAGAAACTCAGAAGTTCAAACATAGAAGCAAAGAGAAACACAAAAAGCAAGCATGAATGAACAATGATAAAGATTAAAGAAGGATAAACTGCTTACATTCAAATATGGGAAGATGCTATATGTGCCCTCTCTGCACCCTATCATCATCAGGTGTTTATAGAGGGTTTCCGATTAGATAAGACCTGGGAGTGGTTCTGTTACATCTTGATGCTCTTAAGAAAAGAATACACAGAGAGGAAAGAGGTTAAGGGGAAAAGGGGGAAGAAGGCTAGGAGAAATTATCTCAGACAATCAAAGTGCAGGAGTAGACATCCAAATAAATAAGGAGGAGAGGGTAAGGGGGAACAGCTGGCACTCCAACCTCTCTCATCTGAACTGGCCTAAAGAAGGCAGAATACAAACACACACACACACAAAGAGTTGGGTACAGAAGTACATTTTACTCAACAGGGAAATGAGAAAAGAGGAGAACTGGGGAGGGGAAATTAGAAGAAGGGTAGACTGAGGGAGGAATTAGTCTTAAGCAAAACCAACTCTAAGGATGTACAAAAATATCCATAGCTCTTTTTGAGATGGCAAAGAAAGGGAATCTGAGGAGGTGTCCATCAAGTGGGGAATGGATAAACAAGTTATGGTATCTAAATGTGGTAGAATACTATTGTGTTGAACTCTTATCAATAAAATGACCAACTCAGATTCCAGAGGACTAACAATGAAAAATGCTACTCGCTTCCTCACAGAAAGGTGAAGGACGCAGAATAAGATATATATATATATATCTATATGTACATATAGATATATATATATCTATATATGATTGAGTACATTTATGTTGCCATTGATGGTTACAAAGCACTTTATATTCATTATCTCATTGGATTTTCACAACAGCTTGATTGTGAAACCTATACAACTTTATACTTAAACAACTTACACAACTTTATACAAGTTTTGCAAGAACTTATACACGTTTATCCCTATCTTACAGAGAAATTGCGACACAAAGTGGTAGAGTTGGGATTTGAATTCAGATCTTCTAATCCCAGATCCAGTTCTCCTATGCCATAGCTGCTTATAAGTTTGCCTATTGTCTATATATTTTAAAACTTGATCGCATGCTGCCTGATTTTTGGATTTGATTTCTGTTGGGCATTTCTTCAACAATACTATAAATTTCCTGAGGAAAGAGATCACATGTTCTACTTATCCTATGGAACTCAGATCAATGTACACAACAGGTATCAAATAAATATTTTAATTGAAGTTGAGGATGAGAACTTAGGTCCCTTTAAAAATCTAGTCCTTGGGCATCTTCCTGATGATTATGTAGGAATCCCCAATTAGCAAGCCTTCTCTAACTACTTTCCTTCCTGGAAGAGAATGGCTCCTGCCTTCTACCTGTTCATGATGTCTCTGACCTGATGCTCACCCGACTAGACCGAAGTCTCTTGCTCTCTAGCCCAGTTTTCTCCAGCATCAGAGCTTCCTTCTTAGCCAGAATAGTCTCCCGTTTGCGCAGCTCCTCCCCCAGCTCTTCCAGCGCCCTCCGCTGCTCCAGGACCTTCTCCATTTCCAGGTCCAGCCATTTTTTTTGTTCCTCAATCTTCTAAGGGAAGAGATATTAGACCGTAACAATACACACTTCTGTCTCAATCCGACTGGCCACTAGTTCTCATTCACCTCCTTGGATCACAATTTCAAAGAACTGTGAAATGTAATCCAAGGCCCCTGAGTCCCAGGACATGCCTTTCTCAGTATAAGGATCAGTGAAGGCCTACCTAGCAACCTCTTAACCCCAGGTACCTGCTGCTGCTCCAGACTGACCACGGAGCCGTTGCTGCCACTCCTCCTCTTCCTCTGGAAGGCTGCAATCTCTTCTGTCTTGATCTTCAAGATCTTTTGCTGCTGTTCATGCTTGAGCTCCAGCTCCTAAAGGAGAGACCAGAGCCAGGATGCCAAGAGAACGGGATGGGAACAGATCAGTAAGTGACCACCAGAGAACAGTGTCTCATGCAGCCTGTTTACAAGGCTACCCTTTCTTCTTCTCGGATTTCCCAGTGACGCTACCCCAGCATCACAGGCGAGTGTTTCACCCTGGTCCAGGTATGTCGGATGTAAAGCAAATCCCACCACTAGTCTTCTTCTCAACGCTTTGTCTCTTCCCATCTGCCCACCCCAGCTTCTGCTGCCTTACTTTACTTCCCCCTGGAGGCTTTCGTCTTGAGTTCTTCACTTTCTAAGTCACAATGGACCATCCCAACCTCATTACCCCAGCCTTGTCACAGCTCCTGCCTTTCAGGTTCATGGCATGAAAACCCCAAGCCCCTGACCTTGACCCGGTGCTGCCTCTTGTGCATCTCTGTCTCCAGACGCCTCTTCTGCTCCGTCTCCTCCCGGAGCCGCCTCTGCAGCTGCCCTTGCTGCTGACGCATGACTTGCACGTTCCTCTCCAGTTCCAGCACTCGCTTCTCACTCTGAGCTGAGAGTGACACTAGACGCTCTGTGGCCTGCTTTTTCTCCCTCAGGACCTGTGACAACAAATACATCAGTCAGCAGCCCCCAAACTCCAGCTGGCCACCTTCCTAGCACAGTGGGCCTAGGACGTCCATGGAGATATCACGTTCATGGAGAAGCAGAAGACTGTAATTAATGGAAATAGCATGAATGTATTGGGGGATTATCCTACTGAAGCTTGGTTCTGCTAGGGCAGCTAGGCAGCACAGTGGATAGAGGGCCAGGACAGGAGTCAGGAAGACCTGAGTTCAAAGGCCTCAGATACTGACTAGCTGTCTGATCCTGGGCAAGTCACTTAGCCTGTTTGCCTTAATCCACTGGAGAAAGAAATGGCAAACCACCCCAGTATCTTTGCCAAGAAAACTCTATACAGGGTCATGAAGAGTCAGACATGACTGAATGCTTAAACAACAAAAACAACTATACACACACACACAGACATAAAATTTATTTATATATAATATATAAAATTTATATATACATGTATATGTACACACACACACACACACACACACTCTACCAAACCTAGATAAAAATACTTAAGCTACCTAGCTCACACTCCACCAAAATCCTCCTCTGATACCTCATCCTGACGTAGAAGTGATTAAGACCATACCTCTGAAGTACAAGCTCTGACAGATCCCACTAAGTGCAGGCCTGGTGAAAGACTTTATGCCTGTTGCCTGAGAACCAATCTAAGTAATAATAATCCGCATCTACACCTGAATATACATTTTGTGATTTAGTCAGTTTAAGGGATTCCCAGCCTGAGAACTGCCTCCACCAAAGCTGACCACATGCCATCTATAATACAATAGATAAACTCTAGAGAATTGCCTGAGGCACATGGGATCTAAGCGATTTGGCCACATCATGACCATATACAGTTACCCCTTCCACTAGTGGAGGGTTAGGGATGTAGAACTCCTATTATCTGGAAAATCCGTGTCAAAATTTTTGGCCCACCCTTCAGACCAGAGAAGTCGTCCAAATTATTATGGTATTAAAAATAAATTATATTATACGATACTACACATATTTTTTTTTACACATTTCTGAGTTTCTAAACTTTTTCTCTGTCATCTACTGGCCTTTGCATGTCATCTGTGGCTGCCACCAAACTTCCAAAAAATTCCCATCTAATTTTTTTATGCAGACCCATGATATGTTGAAACCTCAATGGGGAAAGTCATGATGTGGAAAGGAAAACTGTAGCTAAAAAGTGTTACAGGCAAGAAAGGCTCAGCAGTAGAAGGCTGGCCACTGAGTGACTTTTTTGGGTCACTGTAACCCATGAAACGGACAAATAAAAACTTCCCAATCTTACAGGACTGTTTTAAACAAAAGGCTTCTTAAACTTTATAGTTTAATGCTTTATTTTCAGTAGTTTTTCAGTTGTGTTCAACTCTCCATGATCCCCTTTGGGGTTCTCTTGGCAAAGATATTAGAGTGGCTTGTCATTTTCTCCTCCAGCTCATTTTACAGATGAGGAAACTGAGGCAAACAGGGTTAAGTGACTTGCCCAGGGCCATACAACTAGTAAGTGTCTTAAGGCTGGATTTGATTTGAACTCAGGTCTTCCTGACCCAGCATTCTGTCCCCTGCACTACTTAGCTGCCCCTTAGTGCCTTATAGCACCATATAAATCTAAGCCCTCTATTATACCCCACTCAGAGTGTTGTCCCATGGCCACTCCTCCCTTCTCTGGATAACAAAGGCCCTCAGATACTGCACTGTTTCCCCTATCACCCAGGTTTCTCCCTCCTCCTTCCTTATAGATTATCTATAAGGCAGAAACTATTTCTCAATGGCTTAAAATACTGTTGGACTCAGTGCTTAAAGAATATATTATATCCTAACAATAATAATGATGAAAATAATAATTCACAGGTATTTTAAAGTTTACAAAGCACTATCCTCATAACCAACCTCATTTATAGAGCTGCATCTTCTTACAGAACTTTTAGTTTCCTATAGGAGGCTGGGAGAGATTCAGTATTAAGTGGGTGGAAAGGCTAAGGCAAGAAAGAGTAGTGACTTCCCAAAGTAACGTGGTAAAATCTACGATCAGAGGCCAGGTTTCCAGACTCCAAATAATCTCTTACCTGGGAACCAAAATGTAGTCAGCAAAGAGCTTCCTCCTTACCGTTGCTTCATGGGACTCACCAATATCCCTTAGGACACCAACCTGTACTTGGCTCTGGGCAGCAGCAACCCTCTTGCGGAATTCCTGCAGCCGTGATCTCTCCCCAGGGTCCTGGGGTTCCTTTCCCTCCAGCTCCCGAAGCTGCCTTTGGCCCTCATTCAGCTCTGCTCTCACCCGGTCAGCTTCTCGCTCCAGCTCCTCAATCCGCTGGCAGTGCTGACGATTCATGGCCTGGGCTGCCTTCCCTAGAAGCCCACAGTTTGGACAGAAGTCATGGCCTGGGTACGAGGACCCAGGTTTGACTATCTCTATCACCCATCATCTCAGTGTCTTGTCTAGGGGAGTGTATGTTTTCCCCCAATCCTCACAGGCAACTCCTCAGGCTGAGGGAGTCTACAGGAAGGTTCTCCCTTGGCATAAGAGACTGAGCCCTTCTGTGGAGTCAGCGAGAAGGGAAACAAGGACCAAACATGTCAGGAAATTATATTTTTGTGGGGGTCTATCTGGGCCGCCCTGTACTCAGGAACAATGAAAGAGGGATCCCGAGCCAACCCATCACCTGTTCGGATCAGCTCTCCAATCAGCTCTTCCTTCATACGAATGTTAATGGCCAGCTCCCGGATCTTCTGCTGGGCCTGTGCCAGACGCCACTCTGAGGCCTTGACAGAGGGACCTTGTCCACAGCCAGCTGGTTCCTTTCTCTCTCCAGCTGCTGTAACAACCCAGGACAACAGATACTCAGAGCTGCCTCCAGGGCTGCTGAGGGGATCAGGGGAAAGGGTGAAGGGGCCAGCTACTCATGAGTTTTTCAGCATAAAGTCAGAGGTCGTACGAGAAGACTACGGGAGGGAGAAAAACAGATTTGTGGCAGTTTCTGTTCTTCACAACCTCTCTCACCTTCTCCCCAAGGATTCAATGACTTTGGGGTAGAAGGTGAGAATGTTTCCTGGGACCTAATAACAGCTCTCTCAGCCACCTTGCTGAGGGGTTCTTAAACCTGTGCTTGGATGGGAAAAAATTATATCTTTATTTCAATATGATTTATTTCCTTTGAAATACTATGTATTTGAGTTTATGCATTAAAAGCATTGTTCAGAGACGGGGTCCACAAGCTTGCCCAGACTGCCAAAGGGATCTATGACACAGAAAAGGTTAAGAAACCCTGAGAAGGAGGAGTATAGTGTATAGAGCCCTGGAAAACCTGAGTTTGAATCCTACTTCAGACACTTACTAGCTGTGTGACTCTGGGCAAGTCACTTAACTAATTTGGGCCTCAGTTTCTTCATCTGTAAAATGAGGAAGATGACAGACTCAAACTTGAAATCCTATAATCTAGGAGGAAGGGTCTCGCTCCTCAGGGAGAACAAACACCCCCATTTTACAGCTAGAGAAAGAGAGGCCCAGGGAACAGAAGTACTATGTCCTTCATTTCCTTGGAAATTAAACATCATGTTCCAGAAGAGACAGAAGGTGTGTAATTGGTGGGGATGGAGACAAAGGAGAGGGTGTGGTAGAATAGGACAGAGAGAGAAAGGTGGCTTACTGCTAAAAATAATCAATTTGAGAAACTACGGATCAGTACAGGGAGTCTTATCTGGAGCCCCCAGAGCAAAACAGAGCTAGAGGACTTCTGCCCTCTGCCTAAGATGCTCCTGGTAAGATGAGAGGTTGGGGCAAGGACGTGGAGTTAGGGCTAGTATTGCCAGTTGCAATGCTTTTAGCTCCACCTACCTCTGGCCACGTGGGCAGCGGTCTCTAGCTCCTCCGGGTGAAGTTCCAAGCCTTTATTCTCTCCACGGCATTGGATGGCAGCTTCCTTCTTGCTCCAGCTCCCAATGCCATTTCTAGAGGGCAGGACCCAAAAAAGTGTACACCCTTTCTACCCACAACTGTGGCCATTCGAGGGAATAACAAGGGTTAGAGTTAAAGCCTCTGAAGGAACTGGAACCTCCATCTGAGTGTCAAACAGATTAGCTTTTTCTGTGGTGGCCAAGAACTGGGAAGTGAGAGGGTACCCATCAACTGAGGAATGGCCGAGTTATCACAGTATATGAATGTGATGGAATGCTACTATGCATTCCATCATCCAAGGAAAGAAGGAGGCACTTTCAGAGAAGCTTTGGAAGCCATGAACTGATGCAGAGGAAGTGAACAGAACCTGGGGAACAATGTATCCAATGTCAGTAACACTGTAAAAACAAACAACTTGGACAATTTTAAGGATTCTGATCAACGTGATGATCAGCCATGATTCCAGAGGACCGACAATGAAGGATGCTTCCCCCCTCCTGATAAGAGAGAGAAGACACATTTTTTGGACATGGACAATAGAGGAATGTATTTTACTTGACTAATGTATAATATTTATTATATGGGTTTTATTTTTTTTTCTTTTTCTTTTTTCACATAGGAGGGGATGGAGTGGGGGAGAAGAAACAAATGCTGGTTAATTTTTTTTTTAAATTTAATTTAAAATAAGATTTATAGGGCAGGAAGGCCCTTTTGATCTCTTCCTACCTGGGAGAGTTTCTAGCCACCTACCAAAAAGTTTAACCTTCAGCAAAGATTGGGTATGGCTTACCTTCGAAGATGCAAGGACCGTTTGGGTTCTTCCTCTTCTTCTTCCTCTGAGGGTGAAGAGGAATGACCTCCAGGCCTTGCTACTTCCAGTCCCTCATCCCTGTTTTCTTTTCTGTTAATCAGCTGTTCCAGGGAGAAACAAGGCATAAAGGCTATCCCTAAGGTTTTCTGAGTGTCCCATTCCCATTTCTTAGTCCTATAAGCCTTCTCAGGATTTCTTACCTTCCAGTCCTCAACCCCTGAGAAGGAGGTTTCAAGGTTAGGAATATTGGACAGACCTAGTTCCTCCCTTACTGGAGAAAAGAACCTACCCCACAGAGGTAAGGAAAGGTGAGAGAGGCCAAATGCTGGCTTACAGTGTGGTATTCAGCCCCATTTTAGTCAAATCCCACCACTTTATCTGGGATCAAAAAGAACCGTCGGCATTTCATAGCCAGAAAAAAAGACTCGTAGAGAACAGACGTGTAGTGGGATCAGGTGTCATAGGGCAATGTCCACCGCCATCTTCTCTAGTGGAGCTGGACTAGGGTGAAATCCATGAGGGTTTAAAGAAGGAACTCCCTCTCTTCTTTTGCCATATGATAGTTTTCTTCAGTTCTCTTGCTTTGAGAGTCAAAGAAACACCTGGCCCTGCCCTGTGATGTGAAGCCACCCTGAGCACAAGGGTAGAGAGTGCTTAGCCAAAAAAAAAAAAAAAAGCTCTTGTCACTCCTCATGCCTACTGCTTACCTCTCCCCTTTGGGTTCTCTCACTCTCATTTTCAAGGCATAAGGGGGTTGATATGCCAAGAGCATGGGAACGAGCAGCCTCCAGAGGGGCCGTATGGGGCCGAAGGGTGTGGTCGCCCAAAGGAAGGCCCTGCAGTAGTTCTGTGGGTCCCCAGCCAGGCCTGGTCATTTCTAGCCGCAACTGAAGCTGCACAATCTCATCTTGCTGTTCTCGAAGTCGGTCACTCTACAATGCAGAAACAGTAGCAATCATACCTAACATTTATATAGTTATATTTATATAAATATATTTATATTTACAAAGTAAACCCTACAAAACCTATGAAATAAGAAATGCAAGTATGATTATCCCCATTTTGAAGATGAAGAAATAGACTCATTGAGGGTAAGGGACTTGCTTAGGGTCACACTACTAGTAAGTGCCAAAGCCAGTATTTGAACACAGGTCTCTCTAGTGTTCTCTATAGACTATAAGCTAACAGAAAGCAACTTACCAAGACTCTGCAAAACCCATAATGTCATCATACCTATGGTGGTTGTTCAATGTGAGATATTCCTAATGACCTTATAATTTTGCCCATATGTGTGTACAGAGATTGTGGGGGATAGCTTTTCTGACCTATGACCTTCAGCATCCAGAATCCAGGCTAACTGCCCAGGAACAGGAAGGGGCCATAGAAATGAACACAAAAAGTTCCAACAAGACAAAATGAGCTTTAGATATGACTGGGGATCGAATACCTGAAGCATTGAGAGAAGCAGATATTCTCTTTGCATTGAATCATCCAGTCAATTAATACTTATTTATGTACGTATTGTGTGCCAGGCACTGTACCAAGTGGTATAGATCTGCAAAGAGCTTTACCTGTAGCTTGTATTGTTCCATAGCATCTTCCAAGGCAGCCAGAAAGTCTTTGTTCTCCTCCTCCAGGCGGGCTACTTGGCTCTGAAGGCTTAGCAGCTGTTGTTCCCTACCTCCTTCAAGTCCCTTGAAGAAAAACTTAAATGGTGTCATGGAAGGGGGTCCTTGCAATGCAAAAAAGGAGAGCAATTCCTGGAGATTCCTCTGCCGTCTACACTCTTTATCTACACATAGCTCGTCTTTTTCTTATTTTCCCCACACCTAGCCTGTCCTCTCTGCTCTTAAAGCCTGAATTCCTCCCTCTCTCCCTCTCTCTCTCTCTCTCTCTCTCTCTCTCTCTCTCTCTCTCTCTCTCTCTCTTTCACTCTCTTATTCTCTCTCATTCTCTCTCTCCCCCTCCCCCCCTGCCACCTTGGTCTCTGTCTCTTTCTCTGCCTCTCTCTTTTTCTCTTTTTCTTTCTAAGTCACATTCTTTGCCTATTCCTAAGCCATAAAAGGAAGCTTTTAGGTCTCGTGCCATCTCTACCACCTTCTTCTCTTTTCAGTTATTTCAACCCAATTTCAGTTCACTCTGCCCAGATGTTACCTTTTCCTCACACAGTGCAGATTTAGGATGATAGGATTTAGGGTGTGAAGGGACCTTACAAATCATCTAGTCTTAAAGGTTCTTAAATGTTTTGTGTGTCATAGAACTAACTCTTTGGCATACTAGTAAAGATCCTTTCTCAGAATGATATTTTTAAATACATGAAATAAAATACATTGGATGATCAAGGAAACCAATTATACTAAGATATAGTTATCAAAATATTTTTTAAAAAATAAGTTCATAGACTCTAGTTTAAGAACCCCTGAGGTACTCCATCTCTTTCATTTTACAGATGTGGAAACTGAGGCCAAGAGAACTCAAATGATTTGCCCAAAGTCACAAAGGCAATAAATGGCAGAGCTAGGATTTGAACACAGGTCCACTGACCTCAAATCCAATGTTCTTTCCATAACCATGGTGCCTCCCTTTAGCCTTGAAAAAAGGATCTACAGTCAATGACTAAGAGACCAATGGCCTTACTTCCCATGTGTTTCCTATCCTACTGCCATACCTGAGCCTTGGATGGTTTTCCCCCTATTCCCCGGGGACACTGGTCATTGGTGGAGGCACTCTCAATGCCACTGTCAGGTCCTGAGGCAGAGCTCAGGGCACTGCGTTCACCCTTGACAGTACAAAGCCATTCCTGAACTTTCTGGATCATCTCTTCAGGCAACCCTGCTTCTCCCCGCAGCTCTAGCAGGAGATGGTAGGCTGCATCAGTGCAAGCCCGGTAGCGGGCACACTCTGCCACAAGGTGGGCAGACAGTTCTGGAGCGCGATGCTGGCGGTGTACAGGTTCAGGCCTGTGGATGATACGGGTTTCTGAGCGGTGCCGCTGCTCTAGGGCCCGCTGGAGACTTCGGATCTGCAGCTGCAGCTCCTCTACATGTTCTGGTTCCCGCCGGCAGTTGACCCTGGCACAATTGCGGATGTTCTGGGCCCGGCTAGCATAGTTAAGGGTATTGAGGGTTTCGTCGAAATCGGAAGAAGAAGGGCTGATACAGGCAATCATCACTGTCTTGGCATTTCCACCCAAAGAGTCTTTCAAGATCCTGTGGAGGAACAGACAGAGGAAATGTTGGGGCTGCCATTATAATGAGCCATATTGGTCCCCATTGGTCCTCTTCCAAAGCATGTTAACCCCTTCTTGGCAACTTATAGTCTTAAGAGAATTTCCAAGACTACTGAGAGAATGAGTGACTTGGCCAGGGTCAGATAGCCAGTCAACTGTGTCAGAAGCAGGACACAAACCCAAATCTTCCTGGCTAGCTCTTTATCTATTATATTGCAATGCTTCTCATTACCCCCTGCTAATAGTGCTTCTAGAAGTGGAATCTGAATCCCTGGCTGCCACAGGTATGCCCCCAGAGAACAGGAGAGAACCCAGGCTTCCCCTCCCATGCCAGATAGAGAATTGTCCCCAGGAGTTGGACATGACAAAGGTGAGGAGACACAGGCTCACACATACCTCGTGATCTTGGAGTCCCGATAGGGGATGTGGCTGCCCTTGCGGTGAGGGTCACCCAGGGCACTGATGACATTGCCCAGTGCCAGCAAGCTGCTATTGATCTGAATACTCTCCTTCAGCCTCTCGCCAGTGTTGCCAGTTTTCAGTACCCTCTCAGAACCTGCTAGGTCCACAAAGTGGAACTTGGAGGAGAGAAGCTGGCCAGAGATGGGACCCATGGAGGGAAGGCGAGGCAGGCGGCCAGCACCTCGGCGCTGCTCCATGGTCACTGTGAAGATGGTGTGGGAACGGCTGGACAGCCGGTTGATGTGAGTGGCCCCTGTGTGCCGAGCCGCATTGCCCACCTCTAACAGGCTCAGCACCTCATCAAGACCCTCTGCTTCTACCTCCTTGACACCACACAGCACTGCAAAGAGAAACATTTCATTAGGATGTCAAGGGCTCTAATAGAAGCCAAATGAAGAAAGAGAGGTTCATAGAATGGTGATTCTGAAAAGAACTTTAGAGATCATCTGGTCCACTTGCCCCTCTTCTCCCATGAGGTTCAGAGAGGTAAGTACTTGCTCATGACAAGGCACTGGTGTTCCATAACACTGCAGTATTCACACAAGCCAGGAGAAGGGGAGTAGATACACATGGATTCGGTCCATAGAGATAGAAGCTAAGAAAGAACCCCAAAGCTGGAAGTATGAAGATACTGCCTTTTGTATCCTGTTGTTCATAAAGCCACTCTCTGCTGCTTACCTCCCCATAGCACACTGGCAGCTGGTACTATAACAAGCCCAAGGGTGGATATAGCAGGTCTTCAAGGAACATGGAGACATTGTTTTATGGAGCAGAAAAACCAGAGAAGGCTTAACCAATCACAGCAGAGCCTTTGCAGAGTCCCTGGGAAGATCACTTTCAAGGAGAATCCCAGGGGACTTCTTACCAACATTTCCTTTGTCATCCTCTCGTAGCTGGATGTCTCTGCTGGCTGTTCCCACCTCCAGTAGGTCTCGGAACTCCTCCTTGTACACCTCCAAGTAGGACACACGCACAGTGTAGTCCAGCAGGTCATTCTCGTCAATGAGCTTGAAGGCTTCTGCCATGGCCCGAGGAATGATACCCTGTTCGTCCTCATGGAGGGAAGCTGGAAGACAGCACAAGAAACTCAGGGGCTTCAAGAGGAAAAGATCTCAGAACTTAACCAGAAAACTCACATCAGAATGGAATGAGACACAGGTGAAAAGTCTGGAGGGTCTCTACTTTAGGACCGCCAGACAGGCACTCCCTTTACCTGCAATGGAAATTTCTCCAAAGAGCCCTGAGCTGCTCAGAGCCCCACAACAGTCACATGCATATGCCTCCAGCACACACAAAAAGGGTATAAAGAAAGAAATCCATTTTTAAAAAAAGGGATAGAGATGACTGCACTTAGGGCTACAAACAGTAGGGATGGAACAGGAACTGATAGGAAGATGAGAGTGTAGGGTAGGAGTGGAACATAGACTATTTTACAACAAATTTTTATTAATACATTTTGTTTTTAAAACATTTAGATTTCTCCCATTTCCCTATCCTCTTCTAGTGGATCATCTTTTATTTAAAAAAAAGATTTTTTTAAAAGGGAAAGAAAAAAGAAAAGAGGAAAAGAAAAAAATTCTGTAAAACCAATCAAAGAAATCTGATATTATAGGCAATGGAATCATAAAATATTAATAGCTAGAAGATATTTTAGAGGTCATCTTATCCAACCTTCCCCTCAATGAAGGAATCCATTCCTTCAACAGCCCAGACAGAAATGTATAGTCTGTTTGAATACTTCTAGTAATGAGAAACTCACTACCTCACGAGTCAGTTTATTCTGTCTTTAGCTTTAGTTGTTACTGTTTGCATTCCTCAGTATGGTCAGCTCTACCCTTAACTGGCTTCTGGCTTTCTATATTTCTCCTGTGGGCTAGAAGCATATGAATATTTTAGGGCTTTGAATAATGCCAAAGGCTCTATGGAGAAATTTCCATAGTGTGTGTTATGGGAGTTACTATCTGTCTATCCTCCTTAACCAAAGAGAAGATCTCTCTCTCCATAACTTCCATCCATTAGTCCTAATTCTGTCCTTAGGGACATCACAGAACAAGTCTCAGCTCTCGATATTTGAAGATATCTGTTATGTCTCCACTTCCTCATCTTAATTTTCCCCTTTCCTGGTTAACTATCCCTAGTTTCTCATATGACATGGCTTCTATACTTTTCACCAGCCTTGTGACATCTATATACCTAGTTTGTCACCATCATGGCACCCAGAACCAAGCATATTTCTCTAGATGTGTGCTGAACAGTGGTAGGGAGCTGGCCATCTGTCCTACCTTCCCTTTAAGGGTCACAACTATACATAGCTCCTGTCCTTCAGTACAGAGATTGTTGCCTCTCATGATCTGTACGCTAGACTTTTACTAATGTAGCCTAAGACTGTCAGTATTTCCAGCACCTGGCATAGAGTAGGTACTTAATTAAAGCTTGTTGATTGATAATTATTTTTAGCAACTACGTCATGTTGTTGGTTCACATTGAGATTCTGAACAACCAAAACTCACCAGACTAGCTCTAGAAATTGGGTGGGAAGGTGGTGACTTTGAAATGTTATACCCAGATTTCATTTTTTTAACTAATATTCAATTAGTCAATTGAAAGCATCTTCGAGTGCCCCCTCCCATCTTCTCCACAGGAATTAAGACAGGAGAGTTAAATAAAGATAGCTAAGTAAAAGTACAGGAAGGGAGTGGGGGAGATAGCACATCGAATTTAGGAATGCAGTGCTTCCAAGTCTCAGGAACAGGTACAAATAGGCCTGTCCCTGACAAGAGCACTTACCAACGCTAGCCTCCCCTATGGTATAAGTCTTCCCTGAGCCAGTCTGACCATAGGCAAATACAGTTACGTTGAAACCCTCGAAGAAAGCCTCCAGCAGAGGCTGCACGCAGGTCTGGTACACCATTTCCTGACCCGACATCTCTGCAAACACCACATCGAAATCAAAGGACCGGTTTCGGCCCAGAATGACCCGACATTCCTCTGGTTCGACTTGCAGGCAGCTCTGATGTCCATGTAGTAGCTCTTTGGGCAAAAGGGGCCTGACACGTAACGCCACTCTCACAGGCGTCTCCTCGGCCTTAGGTGGAACTGGGGCTTCCAGTCCCATGGTCAGGGCCTTGCACAGCTCACTGTTGGAGAGAAGAGAGAAGAGAAGAGAGCTCCTTACCGTTACCCAACAATGCAGTGAGTATCTGCCCACAATGCTTGTTGAATTAATGCATCTTGTAGCAAAGGAGCAGCACAACAGGAGAAAGTTTCTAGGAGTGATTATTCCCTTAATCTGCTATTGAGCGAGTCACTTAGCTTCTCTAGAATGAACTTAAGAACTTTAATCAACTCCATGACCATGATTCCAGAGGACCAATGATGAAGGATGCTTCCCACCTCCTGACAGAATGGTGACAGACTCAGGATGCAGAAGGAAACACGGTTTTGGACATGGCCAATGTGAAAAGTCATTTTGCTTGACTATGCGTATTTGTTACAAGGGTTTTATTGCATTTTGTTTTGTCTTGTTTTCCTAGGGTGAGAGTAGTGGGACGGAGAGAATTTTTTTGTTCATCAGAAAAAGACATAAAATTTACTTTAAAGTTTCTCAATTTCTTTTTCTATAACAGGTTAAGATAGCAAGTCCGAAATTTCAGTAACACACAATGGAAATTGCTCCAAAGAGAACTGGGCAAAGCCCCACAATATTCATATGCCTCCAGGACACACGGTAAGAGTGGAGAAAGGAGGAAATCGGTTAAAAAGGAATAGGGTTGACTGCACCTAAGCAAACAGTAGCAACTAGGTAACTACGGTCCTAGCTAGAGCGACTACTGTCCAATCCTAGCTTCGTCATAGAGATGTGTCCACGACAAAACGTAGCACAGATTTTCAGAGCCCTTTGGTATCCTTCCTCCCCCTGAGGCGTTTAACGTACGATAGAAATGCAAGGTTTTGTAGTTATTCTTACAGAGCTTTGTAGGAACAAAGTGGCAGGCTGAACCCCACAGGTCTGGAACAACTTCCCAAAGCAGGCCAGGGAATCCCACCCGGGGCCAGCAGCCAGCAGCTCCGCCCCCACCCCTACCTACCTGGAAGGGTTAACAGAGGGGCTCACCTAGAGGGCTCCGGAGCCCAAGTGCGCCTGCCGCGTGGCCTCGTCTAGACCCGCAGTCTGGTTGCTTCCTCCCCACCCTGCAGTTCCGAAGTTTCCCCAACTTTTACAAACCAGCAGCAGGGATCTGGGGCCGCTCCGCTCCGCTCGTCCAGGCCAGGGCCAGGGCCAGCCCGGGACTGTGGGGAGGAAAGAACAGCTCCCTCGCTGGCCCTGCTAGTTCAGCCCTTCGCGGCCAACGTGTCCCCTCCACTCCCAGGGGCAGTTGCGGGCTCCAGGAGGAGGCTCCGCGGGCAGCCTCTCCAGGACAGGACAGAGGCGCTAATCAGCCTACTGGCTCGCGGTGCCCCATTAAAGTCTGGAGCCGGACGCTGCAAGAGACGCAGAGATGCAGAAGCAGCTACCCTCTTCTCTCAATTTCACTTCAACTTTCTGCCATGGGCCCCTGGCCCCTACCCCCACCTGCTCCCGTACTGGTCCTCAAGTCCTCCTCAGTGCGGCCGGTCAAATTTGGGACCTGGGGTCGCCTCGGCGCAACCTGATGCCGTCATCTCGTCCCCCTCACCCTAAAAAAATCCCGCCCCCCTTCTTTCCATCCCTCGGCCCAGCCCACAGTGGAGAAAGGGAGGAGAATGCGGGAAGGCGGGAGCTGGCCGTGCCCAGGGATTGGGGGGGCCACATTGCGGAGGCAACGTCTTGTAGAGAGCAGGATCCGAGTTGGAGGACGGAGGCAGGGTTTGGGGGAAATCTAAAAAAGATGGGAAGATAGGGCAACTGTGGATGAGGAAACTGAGGCCCCCCCAAAGTGACTTGCCTAAGTTCACACAGCTAGCAAGTGGCGAAGCCAAGACTTGGATTCAGATCTTGAGATCAGAAATCCTGTGTTCTGTCCACTATCCTAAGCTGCCTCTAAGAAAGATGTAGGGAGAGAATGCGGAAGAGGACTGGAGAGAGCCAAAGTGGGAGGCGCCTGGCAACTCCAAAGGAGACCAGTCTTGACAGGCACTGAAAAGGCTATCCTCCATCACACTTCAGAACACGCACACACCAGCATCTCTGCTATTCATCCCTGAAACACATATTCCTTCCTCATCACACTATCCCCTTCTGCTGTGCGAGCATTCTACACTAATAGGGCCTCAGAAATAGTTGGATTTTCATGAATTGCCTAAAAATGTAAGTAATCGGAGGAGAGGGTGGATTCCAGTTGGAATCCTGATATTTCAGAGTAGGGCGATGCCCCCTAGCTGCCATTTGGTTACAGCTCTGCATTCTTTCCACAACCACTTTCCACAAGTTACTTGGTTGGGATATCCTCTGATTCACTCATGTATTCCCATTGCATCTCAGGAGCCACGGTCAGATAACAGCAGAGCCGTGGTTATTTGTAAAGCCTTTCCCAGGTCTTTGTAGCCTTAGTGTCTGTAGGAAACAGTGCCATGAAAAAGTAGGGGTTGAATAAGTGTTGATTGGTGCTGCCCATGCTAAGAGCAAGCACAGTGTAGTGAAAAAAGGGAGGGACTTGGAATCAGGAAAAAGTGGCTCGAATCAGGCCTCATAGGCTTACCACTGATTCTAAGCCAAACCCTCCTTTTAGCCCCAATTTCCCCAATTTTTTAATATTAGCCCCTACCTGCGAGGGCTAGGGTGGGGTCTTGAATGAGAATGTAAAGTGCTTTGTGTTATTTAAGTGCTGAAAGAAAAGTTTTTCTCACTAGCTATTCATGGATCCAAGGGAAAACAGCCCCCCAAAAAGGTCTGAGGAAGACCAGTCAGTATCCTGGAGCTTCAGGGACCTGAATTAATCCAGTCTTTTACAAATCAATCAATCAACAAATGATTACCAAATGCCTACCATGTCCCAGGCCCTGGGAATACAAGGACAAAAGCAAAACAGTCCCTGCCCTCAAGGAGATTACGTTCTGAC
Organism: Phalanger gymnotis; assembly: GCA_028646595.1. NCBI lineage: Eukaryota > Metazoa > Chordata > Mammalia > Diprotodontia > Phalangeridae > Phalanger > Phalanger gymnotis. The sequence continues at coordinate 94,179,388 of CM053624.1, read as the reverse complement.
AGAGGGACAAGCCCATATGTAGATGTACATAAAACATATACAAAGTAGATAAGACATGAATTGGGAGTAGGAAGGGTGGATGTGGGGAAGCTACTGGCTGGTGGAGAACCAGGAAAAGCCTCATGCAGAAGGTGGTCCCCCAGGGTGACACTTAAAACCGGAGAAAGGGAAGAAGGAAAAGGACACTTGTACAAAGAAGACTTAAAATGGTGTTTGAAGGTCTTCCTTCCTGAAGAGGAAAAAGAAGATTGAATGCAACTAGGTGGTACAGCGGGTAGAGTTCTGGGCCTGGAGTCAAGAAGACCCGAGTTCAAATTTGACCTCAGACACCAGCTGTGTGATCCTAGGCAAGTCACTTGACTTCTGTCTGCCTGAGTTTCTTCAGTTGTAAAATAAGGGCCATAATAGCACGTACCTACTTACGGAGTTGTTGTGAATAATATTTGTGAAATGCTTACAACAGCGCCTGGCACATAGGAGGAGTTTAATAAATGCTTGTTCCTTGTACTCCAAAGAATGATCTAGAATAGCCACAGAAGCTATGAGCTGAGAAATCGTCCAGAAAAGGGAAGAGGAAGAAAAAGAAAAACAGCAATAGTCTATCATTCCCTGTTCAGGATTTGTCAACCTAATAGGTTCATTGTCTTCCTGGGGCATGTAACCAAGACATAAGAAAAAACCATCTGAGACTAATAAACTACAACCACCAACTTCTGGTGATTCACACAGGCACAAATAAAACTTCCTGAAGGAATCTAAAAACCATTGTCAATGATTAAAAAGTCTTGGGCCAGAGACTGGAGACCAAAAGGGCACACATAGACTGTGCTTTTGTCACCTCTGTCAACTGAAGGCAAGGATAGGGAAGAGGAAATTAATTTGGGAAGTGAGTAGTTGGCTAGGAAGGTGCTAGCTGAGAATGAGATCTGGATTTTTGCCTCATAGCTTACAATGTAGGATTGAAAGATTCTTGGCCAGAGATGGCCATGACTTGTTGTTGTCGTTTAACTTAAAAAATAGGCTTTATTTTAACCAGTGGTATTGTGTGACATCCTGTATGGTGGAACTGATTATAGCAAAAGTTCATGAATACAAAGAAAAGAGTAGTCTATCCCTTGTTCTGTCACCCCAGGGTATCCTCTTCAGAGGGCTTGGGAGATGGAAACAATGCTGCTCAGAAGCCAAGGCGCTCCCTGGCAAGGTCCAGTTAAAGTCCAGCCTTCTGAGACATGCAGTCTCTCAACGCATGTGGTACACACACAGATGTGAACTTTTTTGTGGTGGTAAAAATTAAAAATGGAAGCTAGATGGATAACTATCAATTGGAGAATTGCTGAATAAATTGTGGCATGTGAATATAATGGAATACAACTGTGCTGTAAGAAATGAGGAAACAGATGGCTTCTGTTTCCTCAAAGAGACATGGAAATACACGTATGAATTGATGCAAAGAGAAGTGAGCAGAACCAGATGAACAATTTACAACATCAGACTAATGTAAACAATTTTGAAGATATACATGAACTGACAAATAATGAAATGGGTAAAACCAGGGGAACAATTCATACAATAGCAGAAACTCCCTAAAAACAAACAACTTTTTAACAATTCCCCCCCAGTCAGCCTTCCCTTGTGTTCCCCCACTCCCTCCCCCATTCCCTTTCTCCTTATTTTCTTGTAGGGCAGGATAGATTTCTATGCCCCATATATACATATATATGTATATATGTATATCTCTTATTTCTTAGTTGCATGCAAAAACAACTTTTTTTTTTGAGCATCTGCTTTTAAAACTTTGAGTTCTAAATTCTCTGAAAGCTATAAGAATTCTGATCAACATAGTGACCATCCATGATTCCAGAGGACCAATAATGAAGCATACTAATTCGCCTCTTGACAGAGAGAGATGATGGACTCAGGAGGCAGATTGAGACATTTATTTTTTGGACATGGAAATGAAGGAATTCATTTTACTTGACTATGTATATTTGTTAAAAAAGTTTTTTTTTCCCAATGAAATAGTGGGAAGAAAAAAATAGATTTCTGTTAAAAAAATTTTAAAAAATAGGTACTGGAAAGAGTAGCTACAAGGACATAATAAGAATAGCACCTGAAATACCCCAAAATTTACAGGACACAAAATCCAAAAAAAAGATCCAGCAGAAAAATCCACAACCTCACATGTTATACTCAGATGCCCAAAGTTTAGGTAACAAACAAGAAAAACTAAATGGGGCAAATTTGAAGTGTTATCCCTGAGACTTGGTCAAATGAAAGCTGATCTTGGGGAGAACATAATTGACTCCATTTTGTCATATATTTGCTATTTTTCTTGTTTCTTTCTATTGTGTTGCTTCTTTGATATGTATCACATGTCTCCCACAAGACCTTCCTCCTAATAGCTTTATGACTAACTACAACAACAACGAAATCAGAGGATCTCAATAGTTCAAAGAAATCAATCCCCTTCCCTCTCTTTATCCTATCTAATAAAACCCTTAGTAGGCCCTTAACAAATGCTGATTGACTGACTAAAAAAAAAAAAGGTATTGCTTTCTTTGTTCTGGTATAAATGATTTTGCTTGCAAGAACACATTCTTTCCACTGTAACAAGTGATAGGTATCCCTTTTTGTTGTATTAAGTATTTTTTATTGCCTACATGCTATACTGTGAGAAATGTGCTTAGGCTAAAAAAAAAATACTCATTGTGAAGCCAGGAAAGTTCTCATTTTATTTTAGCCAATCATTCTATATTTCTAGTGAACTGAGCACCTCCCCTACGGAGAGTACACTTGTTCATACAAATGCAAGGCTTTTTATGCTGTTCCCAATTCAAATTCCCACTCCACCCCTACTCTCCATTGGCTAGATGCAACCTCCTGAACTGCCCACTTCATGCCCCCCTCAAACAGCTCGTTAAGCATGCATACAAGCTTCTAACCTATTATCTGGTCTGCTGGTAACCTGGTGACCCGCCTGGTTCTGCTAGGTCACAGCTCTGACTAGAACCAGTCACCTCTGACTTACATCCTGTTATCACTTCTGTTATCACCCCTACAAAACTGGGAGGAGTTTTCCTGAGGAAACAGAATTCCTCCTTTTGTTTCCCACAATACTTTCTCTTACCAAAATTGCTTTATAAGAAACTTTCTCTCTCTCACATAGCTCAGCAGGAGAGACATACGCATATATACATATAGATGTATCTCATATATGTGTGTACATATCTATATATACATAAACATATATAAATATATGAGATAGATAAATACATCTATATATGTATAAATAGAGAGATATATACATACACACATTTATTTGTTCCCTGATTTCTTACAGAACAATAGGATTCCATTACATTAACTTGCCATATTTTGTTCAACCATTCGCCAATTGATGGGTGTGTGTGTGTGTGTGTGTGTGTGTGTGTGTGTGTGTGCATGTATGGAGAGAGAGAGTTGAGAATAATAATATACAAATTTCCATTCTCTACTGATGGTGTATGTCACAGTCTTGAGTGAATAAACCTCATTTTCCCTGTCTATCTGAATCCTATGTTGTCTTATTCAGGCAGTAGCTAATAAGCACCCTAAAAACTCTGATAATTTTTCATACTATTCTTATGGGCAAGAGGGAGAAATATTGATTAAGCAACAACACAATCAGATCCTTTCAGAAATGGTTGGATGACTGGTCTCAAAGAGTAGTTTAATGGTTTAATGTCAGTATAGTAGGAGGTCTCCCGTGAAATACCTCAAGGATATATGTCTGGCCCTATGCTATTTAACGTTTTATCAATTCAGTTCAATGAAAATATTTATTAAACACCTACTGTGTTCCAGGCACTGTTCTAAGCGCTGAGGATAACAAATAAGAAAAAGAAAGACTTCAAGGAACTTATAATCTAAAGGGACAAGATAACACAAAAAGAAGCTGAAAAGGAATGGGGCCACCAGGGGGTACTTGGTCCTAGTGCATGATGTTTCATGGAGTGGAGACCAAGCAGAGCCACTGATGAAAAACAGTGTTTCTTGAAAAGTTCTGAGCCCTCTGTAAAGAAAGGCTTTGGGCAGAGTTTCTCACTCCACCCTCCAACCTCCAGTCAGAGGGCGCTGAGAAGGTGTTGAGTATCCAAAACTGAGTTAATCTGCATGGTTATGAGATTTCAGGTAAACCGCTTATCCTGGAGAAGGCATGATGTTCTGTAGAGTAGAAACCAAGTAGAGCTGCTAATGGAAAATGGAGAGTCATTATGTAATGACTTCATAATAGCATCTATGGTATGTTCATTATATTTGCAGATGACCCAAAGCTGGGAGGAACAGCTAACATCCGGGGTGACAGAATTAGGTTCCAAAAGGATCTTGACAGGCTGGAACATTGGGCTGAATGTGGCAAGAGGAAACTCAGTAGAAATAAATGCAACTTCTTATACTTGGTTACAAAAAAAAAAATCAACTTTATGAGTATGAGATGGGGTAGGCCTAGTTAGAAAGCAGCTGTTCTGAAAAAGAACTTGGACTTCAAGATCAAATTGAATCAGCAGTGTGATGTGGTAGCCATTATTTTTTTTTAAGAGTCAGTCAGGCTTAAGTGACTTGCCCAGGGTCACACAGCTGGTAAGTGTTGGAGTTCACATTTGAACTCAGGTCCTCCTGATTCCAGGGTTGGTGCTCTATCCACTATGTCACCTGGCTGTCCTAGTAGCCAAAATTTAATAGGATCTTGGCGGTTGGCAGGGGACAGGGAATATAGCTTATAAGAATATGGATGATGGAGCTCCTAGCAGTTACTTGTGGTTTGCGTCTCTGCTCGGGCTTCCCCGGAGTCTTCCTCGGTGGTGCCGCTTATTGCCGGCGTAGCTCTTCGGGACTCCGCGCTGCGGTCAGCATGGCCCACAAGCAGATCTACTACTCCGACAAGTATTTTGATGAGCACTACGAGTACCTGCATGTTATGTTACCTAGAGAACTTTCCAAACAAGTACCAAAAACCCATCTGATGTCTGAAGAGGAATGGAGGAGACTGGGTGTTCCGCAGAGTCTTGGATGGGTTCATTATATGATTCACGAGCCGGAACCACATATTCTGCTCTTTAGAAGACCTCTTCCAAAAGAACAACAAAAATGAAGTTTATTTGGGTTATTCGCTTAATTTTTTTCAAACTATGTATATGTGTATATATGGTAGTATTCAGTGAATACTTGAAAAAATGTACAAATCGTTCATCCATACCTGTGCATGAGTTGTATTCTTCACAGCCACAGAGCTCAGTTAAATGCCACTGCAAGTAGGCTGCTTTACAATGTTTAAGATACAATTTTTCTCTAGTCAGTTTTCTCTTTAATATAAGTGCCTATTTGACTTCCTGAATTACATTTGTTTAATAAAGTTCATATGTTACATATATGTCTGAGTACTTGGTAATTGGGGTAGGTGTTGATGTTCAAATTTTCCGTTGTTAATTTATGAATATGATGTACAGTTCTTTCAGTTGTTTTAGAAATTTATAATTCAAGGAAGTAAATTCTTTAAAAACAATGTAGAAAAAGTTAAATGAATGTTAAACAACTGCACGATACAGTAGAACTAGCATTAATCTGAACAATTTGTAACAACATCTGCTAAAACAGGAAGGCCCCTGCCACATAGCCTAGCTTTTTCCTTGAAAGGCAGCAAAACAGTCCTCAAGACAGAAGTGGCCTTGGCGGGGAGTAAGGGTCAAATGACACAGCTTCCCAATTGCCTAAACACAAAACCCTAGCACAGGAGTAAAGGCTTCTTGGGCTTATAGAACTTCTGTGACTGAGCATGCTGCTGTAATACACGTATGTGGCGGGTTGATGATAGTCCCACCGTACTCTGCCCTTGTCAGACCTCATCTGGAGTACTCTGGTCAGTTCTGAGCCTCAGTTTCTTGCATCTGTGAAATGAAGAGACTGGATGAGGTTTTAGGTACACATGACTGGATTACACAATGCATGAAGGGGAGTGATAAGGCTGGAAAGATAGAGCCAGAGCTTCACATGCCAAATAGACGTGTTTATATTAGATTCTTGAGATGGTAGGGAGCCGCTGGAGTTTATTGAGTGGGACCAGGATATGATTAGACTGTTCTTCAGGGAAATTTCTTTGGCAGCTTGTGGTGGATAGATTGGAGTGGGGAGAGAGTCTTGAAGTAGGTACAGAAAGGTAATAAATAGCAGGGCTTGAATTCAAATCTAGGTGCTCTGATTCCGAACTAAATATTCTTTTTATATGATAAAAAGAAGAGAGGGAGAAGCATGTTCATTCAGCCCACTGCCTTATAATGACTGCAGAAAAAGGGTACCTCCTTAAGAGGTACCAGCGATCCATTCCACAAGTTTTTGAGTTCCAAATTTTCTTCCCCTCCCTCTCCCTCCCCTCTTCCCAAGATGACATGGCATCTGATATATATTCTACATATACCTTCTCATTAAACATATTTACACAATAGTCGAGTCATAAAGAAGAACCATGATCAATGGAGTGAATCATGAGAAAGAAGAAACAAAACCAAAAAAGAAGAGGCAGAAGAGGTACCAGCAAACACCAATACCACCCCCAAAACCTCTTTTCATAAACCACAAGGACCACATGGATAGCTGGGTTGGGTTGGGGCAAGTAAAAAGGTAATGAGAAATGGCTGAACAAGTTGAGGTATATGAATGTAATGGAATACTATTGTGCTATAAGAAATGATGTATAGGTGGACTTCAGAAAAACCTGGAAAGACTTATATGAACCGATGCTGAGCGAAGTGAGCAGAACCAGGAGAACATTGTACACAATAACAGCCACATTGTATGAGGACTGATTTTGATAGACTGAGTCCTTCTCAGCAATGCAAGGACCTAAAACAATTTTAAAGGGCTCAGGATGGAAAATAGCATCCACATCCAACGCAAGAACTATGGAATCAGAATGCAGAGCGAAGCAGACTATTTTCCTTTTTTTTTTTTTATGGTTTCTCCCATTCATTAAAATTCGTCTATGTAACATGACTAATGTGAAAATGTAGAGCCCATATCAGATTGCATACTGTCTCAGGGAGAGAGGGGGGAAAGAGAGAGAGAAAATTTAAAACTTGTGGAAGTGAATGTTGAAAACGAAAAATAAATAAATTAATAAATTGAGAGGGGAAGTTAATGAGCCCAGGTTTAGGGCCCAGAGTAGCTGCTGGGATGCTTGGGTTCCCAGGTTATCCCTGAAGGGTCAGAGCCCAAGGATGAACCATACTGTGTGTCTGTTTGGCCCCATCTTCACAATGAACAGCATGATATTTAAATGAAAATCCAAAGGTGAATTACAGGAGCAGAAGTCACAAGGAGGTGGGGAGGGGAAAAGAGGAAAGGGGTAGTCCAGACTATTTGCCTCAATGTGGGTAGACAAGTAGATGTTACCTCTAGGTGGAGTATATATGTATGTATGTATGTATGTATGTATGTATGTATAAAACCTCAGTCCTTTAATAAGCCTCTTTGGTCTTCCCACTAGCTGCCTCTCAGGATGCTAGTCAGATGCCAGCACTACATTCCTCTCCACTCCCAAGGTCCCCGACCCCTCAAACATGGGGCCCTAGGGTTAGAGTCAATGCTGTGAACCTTCAAGATAGCTTTGCCCACTGTCCCCTCTCTTCCCTGGTACCCCTCTCCAAGCCGACTTCAGCATTTTTAGGATTACAGATTGTAAGCACCATGGGGGTGGTAGGAGGTCCTGGTGTGCAAGTATGCCCACTCTAGGTGTATACTTGCTAGGTGTCTTTGGCATGGTGCTGTGCCCTCTGTGTACATACTCTGAGGGAGTCTTACCTACTAATGAGTGCTCTGTATGTGTCCTCCCCTTCTTTCCTGTTCACTTTTCCCCCCTCCCTGAAATGGTATGACCCATCTTGATTACCTGTGTCCTGGACAGGAAGGGAGTTAGCATTTCAGTCTCTTCAGCAGCCCAGGCAGAAGAGCAAGACTGGCTCTCCCGATGGTCCTCCGGTTCCCCTTGCGCCGAAGTGCCAGCTTTACCCTGGAGTGCAGGACCTTGTCTGAGACACCTGACCCCACCATTCTTACCATGGAAGCCAATGTGTTGGTGATGGGAGCAGAAAACGTTGGAAAGTCAGGTGAGAACCCCCATCCTACACAAGTCTAGATCCCTATGCTTCTGCCACGCCAGGAAAGGGTATGGGGGCAGAACATTGGAAGGGGAAGGCTGATTGAATGCCTTTGGTATTGGGTGAGATTAACCTGTTGACAAATTGACTATCTGCCTGGTACCCCTGGCATAGAAGTGTAACACAACACTTAACCTGGGCCAATTAAGCCTTGGTTACTGCCAATGCGCCCAGCCCAGGGCTCGCCATTGATAGTCACTTGGACCAGTGTTCAGCTAGCACCCAACAGGTGCCCTTCTGTGAGTGAGACCTAGCTGTACCGGCAGCTCTGTCAGTGCTTAAGAACTAGGGTCATCTGGGCAACACGGATGCTATATTCTCACAGAACTGGCTTGTCTCACTGCTGAGGGGTCTTCCCTCTGTTTCCCTTTGTCTCACAGCCTTGACTGTTCGCTTCCTGACCCGACGATTCATTGGAGAATATGGAGACCTGGGTAAGTCCTGGCCTGGTTGTTGCTAAGCAGATGTTGCTCATTGTTCCCTCCATGTTCAGGGCAAAAAACGTGGCCCACTTAACAGAATGGAGGTTGTCAGTTAATTGGATGAGGAAGTAACAGAAGTGATAATTGGCCCAGCCTCCGGTGTCCAGACCTAATTATGACCTTCCTGGGGACCAAGCTGCTAATGAGACTTACGAGGCTTTCGTCATGCTCAGAGACCTTTTGTTACCTTCCCTTTAGAAGCTCAGGAAGCTCCCTCCAACTCTGGAAACTTCCATCTCTCCTTCTTCAGCTCCCTGCTCTTCTCCATCCCTGGCTCTGTCTTCTTCTTCATTCATTTTTCTTGACTGGCAGCTACACCAGACATCTAGCACTTGAGCTGTCTTTTTCCATCCACCATAGCCCTAGTGCTCAACACTTCCATAAACACATGAACCTTTTCTCACCTCATTTGATGTCAGCATGCTCAGTCCTGCTGGATTGTCTTGCTCCCCTTGTCCCACCTTTACTTCCCCTACCCTGGTCATATCATCAGTTCTATCACCCACCTTGAGCCATTCCTTTGAGTCACTTATCCCACCTGTCTGGAGGAATCTGTGTTTGGAGGATCAATTCTTCCCCGGTAGGGTAGTGACCAATCCCAGGCCAGAGTTACAAAGGCTTCCTTGACCTGGAGGTAGGGAGCGGGGAGGAAAGAGGCATGAATATTAGGTAATAAGATTGGTCAGCATAACTGATATATTCGAATGAGTGTTATCTCCCTTAGAATCATCCTCTAGAGAGGGAAGCTATGGGCTCATCCCAGCAGCACAGCTACTAAACATTTCAGGAGTCTCCAAAACAAATTCGGGAACCTTAGATATCTCCTTACTTTATAGACACACCTCAGTTTGGCTTGGCAGGTTGATTACCACTTTATTTAGGCTCCAAATGACTTCAGGCTGTTTCCAAAACTAAAATCCTCTCAGAGAACAAAGATTCACCACCAGTGATGCCAGATTATTTTTGCAGCTCTGAATAGAACACTATACAAGATGAATTTATTAATTGTCTGGTGCAAAGACAAAGAAATGGGTAGTTCCTACCTTCAAGGAGTTTGCATTTTACTGGAGACAATAAAAATGCTGTGTGGTACAGGGTGTCCCTAAAGTCTGGACACATAGCCAAAATGCATATTTTGAAATATGTGGAATATTAACAGACCTTAGCCCCCTTGACTTCTTTTTTTGGGGTATGCTGAAGGAGAAGGTGTACTCAATGAAAATCACAGATGCAACATACTTGATTGAATGCATAAAGAGTGAATGTGCTAAAATTGACGACGATGTGGCGTTAGTGCATCGAGTTCATGTGAATCTTGCAAAGAGCATCAGCCTTTGCATCACAAATGATGGAAATCATATTGAAGATGTTATTTGTTAATATTCCAATTAAATAAAATGTTGTCGAAAATTTCATTCATTTCTCGAAAATACGCATTTTTGCCTATGTGTCCAGACTTTAGGAACACCCTGTATAGAGAGTGTTTTTTTTGCTCTGAACCTACAATATCCAAATCTTGTGCTCCCTCTATGCTTACCTTCTCCTCTCTAACTTTGGTGTGAAGGCAGAACTGGAGATCACTTGGAATCTGTGTGGCAGGGATAAGAAGGTAATGGAAAAGGAAAAGGGGCTTGATAGAGAAGTTTTCTGAGATTGAAAAATATGGTCGTTTTTGTTCTCTGGCACAGAATCAATCTACAGCCGAAGCCTGGACTTGGAGGGCAGGAAAATTCTCTTCCACATCTGGGACTTCCCCAGTTCCCATGTGAGTATATTCTCCCAAGAAGAAATCAACTCTTCCTTGGTGGAATGAGAGGTTAATAAAGGTTTCATCTTGAGTCCTAGGGGACAAGAGAGTGATAGCACCAGACAGACCCATTGCATCTGCCACATAGAGCAATCACTTAAGCCTAGAGTTCTTGCCTAGGACACTGGAGTCAAGAAGACCTTGGGTTCAAATCTTCTTTCTGACACTTGCTAGTTTAGTAACCATGGGCGAATCATTTAACCTCTTTAAGGATGTTTCCCCTTCTCTAAAGTGGGAATGATGGTATTTTGTAGTACCTATCTATCTCTTAAGGTAGTCATGAAGCTTAAATGACAAAACATATGTAAAGTGCTTCCCAAACTTTAAAGCACTTAAAAAATGTCAGTTATTGTTCCATGGTACCCCTGCCCCAACTGACAACCCAGTCATGCCTTGTGAGGAGCCACGTGGACAGACTTGGACTGTAGGTTTCTACAGCATGCACATCAGTGCAAGTTTTCTCCCCAGAGATTCTGGCAGCTCCTGACTTTGGGTCCACGTGATACAACGTTTTTGTCCCGGTCTCTGGTACTAGCTAGTTGTGTGACCTTGGACAAGACATTTATCTTCTCTGGCTTTGCTTTTGCCACCTGTAAAACGAGGAGCTAGGATTAGATGACCTTGAAGGTTCTTTCTAGCCCTAATATTCTCTGATTAGATGGCATCTAAGGTTCCTTTCTAGTCTAAAATTCTGCCAATCCACAAGCATTTATTAAGCCTTTACTATGTTCTAGGCACTGTGCTAAGCACTGGGGATCTAAAAAAAAAGGGAAAACAAGGTCCTTGACTTCAGTCATAATTATCATAATGGGGGAGACAACATGCCAATAACTATGTATGTCATATAACTATGTGCAAGATAAATAAGCTGTAAATAGGAGATAATTGCAAAGGAAATGCCCTTGCAGCGGAGGGGACATAAAGAGAAAGGGGCACTGGTGGGGAACTCTTCCAGAAGTTTCCGTAAGCTGGGCCTTGGGAATAAAATATCTTGGGAAAGGGGAGGGTGTTTATTAGGATGTAGATTGATATTCTCAGTTGCCTAGTCTCATCTTTATTTCCCAGCATATATACATCATGAAACCAAAGAGCTCAGACAGTTGTTGTTTGGTGGTTTCAGTCTGTCCAATTCTATAACCCCATTTGGGGTTTTGTTGGCAAAGATACTAGAGCGGTCCACCATTTCCAGATGAGGAAACTGAGGCAAACAGGATTAAAGTGATGCAGCCAGGGTCATACAGCTAGTGTCTGAGACCGGATTTGAACTCATGAGATGGGTCTCCCTGATTCCAAGCCCAGTGCTGTATCCACTGCACCACCTAGTTGCCCCAGGTAGGGTTGACAGATGATGAATAACCAGGAAAGAAGTGGTTAGAAACACCTACCTGCCCCTGGCCAGCGTCTCAGGAAAGAGGAAGGAACTATAACACCTAAAACTTCCCGCGATCCACAGATTCACCTTCTTAGCAGTTCTTGACTCTCAATACTCAACCTCGACTTCTCTTTCTCCTCTTCTCAGGGTCAGGCCAGCCAGCACTCCACAGAAGAGAAGAGGATCCAGTGGGCAGATGGCTTCATCTTGGTCTATAGCATCTGTGATAGGGCCAGTTTCCATATCCTTCCCACCAAAGTGCAGTTCATTAAGGTGGCCAAGGAGGGCCAGAGCCCTGAGAAGGTGCCTATTGTCATTGTGGGTAATAAGAGAGACCTGGGCCACCACCGGGCAGTTTCCATTGAGGAAGGGCGGCTCCTGGCTCTCACCCTGAACTGTGACTTCTATGAAGTGTCAGCAGCCGAGGCCTCTCATGGAGCCCTTATGGTGTTCCAGGGGCTAGCCCAACACTTTTGGCAGGCTCGATTGCCACCCCGAAGAGGTATTGGGATCCGAGGTATTGTTAAGAGTATGTCAGCAGTATTTGCTCGAAAGAGAACAGATTCCTTCTAAGCTGTTTCACCCAGTATCAATTTCCCTCCTAGTAAGTTGTATTAGTCAGTCATACATTTATTGAGCATCTACTTTGTATAGAGCACTGTCTGGGACTGGGATAAGACAGTAGAAAAGAAATACCATGCTCATTCCCTGCTCTCAATGAGCTTTTGTGTGCCCAGAGCCCACTCCACCACCTTCAACTACTATCTCTAGGGAGTTACATTCTCCCAGATTAATGTCATCATTCCAACCAAGATGGTACTGGCTTCCAGATTAGACTCAGCACATAACTGAGCCTGTTATGAAGACCATGGCCATCCTCTCTAGGTATGGTCCCATTTTCCTAAACTCTAGCAAAGACTAATTTGTGAGATGTGGCACTTCAGTGGTTCTTAGCTATCTGGGGTCCTCCATATCTGAGGAATCCTTTTGTAGCCTAGTAACTCTGATCTCAGAAACTCGATATGACTGCCCCTGAAGTTAAGGGCAACGTGGCATAGTGGAATTAGAAGTGAATTTGGAGTAAGAGCAATCGACCTTAAATCCTGGCCATGCTTCCCAAGGTCAGAGGACCTTGGGAAAGCCATCTTCTGGGCCTTAGTTTCCACTTTTCTCAAATGAGGGTATGGGACCTGACAATCACTAACATCTCTTCTAGTTCTGATATAGGTTTATAAGCCCCAGAGGATGGATCTTTGTGAAGTTGTGTTTTGCGATTGCAGAATAAATTCCCTTTGATGGAGACTTTCTCATTGTCCATAATGACTTGGGGAGGAAGGGGTCAACACTCACAGGTCAGAGTTCATAGATCCCTGTTATAGCAGGATCCCAGGAAAGTTTCCCTTCAAAGGTTTTTGGTGGCCAGATCTACTACACACATACACATCTGGCATCTGTCAGCTTGCATCAAGTTGCCTAATCCCAAGTTATATAAGTCCCCTTCTGGTCTCCCCTGAGTCCCGGGGTCCTTTTGCCCATCTGTTGCTAAACTCAATGGGGCATTTTTTGCTAGGAATCTCAGGAGCGATGTTCAGGACAGGCAGGACACCCAGCTTTGATATTGCTGCTCATATCCCAGAGTCTGCTGCTTCCTACCAATGGGAACTCTAAGGGCCCAAACCTATGCCCTTAAGTAGCTAGCCGTTGTCCACAGTGCCCAATTCTCCATTCTAGAGTCCTTTAGTTAGGGCCAACCCTGGCAAAACTGTGGAGTAGACAAAATTCACTTTCATTGTCCCTCCCAGTTGGTCATCTTTCACCTTCTCTATTCCCATTCTTACTCAGTGCCTTCATGTCTATGACTTGGCATTCTACAGATTCTTACAGCCAAGTCCCACCAAAATCAGGCCCCACCAGATCCTAACTTTCCCTTCTCAATCCCATTTTAAAAAATAGAAATGGGGTGTGTCATTCCCTCAGGACCTCTAAGGTCATCAACTCTAAGGTACTAAACCTGCTAGAGATATTTATGTTTTTCAAAGGGAAATAGTGAAGAAATTAATTTCTACTGGCGGGAATTTCAGAGAATTGAAGGGAGTTTATTCAGCAGGCCCCTCAAACTACTCTACTTACATAAAAATAAGCAATTCCAATAGCCCCACAGCCGACAGTGGTCTTAAGGCCCCTCAACCATCTTGCTAACCTGGACCAGAAGAATATTGATGCCTTCCAGAGCCCATTCTCATGCCCAATGACTCGGCAGAGGCCTCTACAGGGATAGGAAAATCCTCTGGCCATGTGCTTCTGGGTTTGTCTTCCTCAGCAAAAGGGTGAGATTCTAGAAGAGCAATTCATCTACATGCTACAAACAAGAGATGTTTGCAAGGGCTTTTTAAAATTGGGCAGCTCAGGAAAATGAAGAGACTAAGTTTCACAGCACTAGGCTGGCCTGACCCCGGAAGGATGTAGGAGGAAGAGACAGGGGAGACCCACAGCCAAGCCAACAGGAATATTTATTGTACAGTAACTTATTATGTTGCATTTATTGTACATCTATAATAGTTGAGGCACAGGAGTAGTTATAAGTAGGGAGATTCTGTTGCCCAGGAGAGTCTCTGGCATCAACCCCAAGAGGATGGTAAAGGGGTGGAGGGGAGGAACCTGAAGTCTTCCCACAAAGATGGAGCAGCAGAGTGTGGTTTGGAGACTGAAGGACAGTTTTAAGGGTTTCCCTGGAACAAAGGAATGTTTGTTGGTTGCATTTCTTTCCATGAACTGCGACACAATTGTGTAGTATATGAAGAAACACGTGCTCAGGACCTTTGCTCGGAATAGACCCAGGATATGATACAGGCGTCTGTCTTCTTGGATGTTGGTTTTCCTATTCCCTAAGAGGAAAAGCTAAGAGTCTCTTCACCTTTCCTGACATCCTAGACTAGCTCTACCTTTCTGCCTGGCCTGGGCCTCTCATACAAAGGACAAGGAGAGAGATAAGAGGGGATGTGTGGTTTGAGAACCTCTCCAAAGACTTTTCTCTCATATTCTAAAGGGCCTCGGGGAAGCCCATGTGTCCTAACTTCCAGCTCTTCTTGCCCTCCTCTTCTCTCATTCCCCCTTTTCCTCTCTTTCTTCTCTTGTCCTTTGCCCAGGCTACCCTCTCCATATCTAAATTACTTGGCACTCTTCCCTACTTGGCAATGGGAAATGATCCCTATCTTTCTTAGGATTAGACTAAGAGTACTGCCCAAATCCCTTCATAGCCTCTGATCACATGCTTTCTGATCTCTGCCTCTTGTCTTCGCAGACCAGGCATATACAGTTTCTCTGTCTCTGCACACTGCATAGAAGTAATTAAACAGGAATTAGGCCTGACCACTGGGCACAGACCAGGCATTTCTGAGGCCTAGAGGCACCAATGATAGTAACTAAGGCCCACAAAGTGATCACACCCAAGCTCTCCCCCAGGTAACTGAGTCAATTTGCAGAAACACTTCTGAAACAAAGATTCTGCTTCTTCCTACCAGGGAATTCTCATGGGTTACATGGGGGTGGAGCTTTTGTATTTAGCAAAGTATGTATATACTTGCAGGTAAGGGCCATCAGTGAGCGGCAGCGTAAGAGGAGCTGAAAAAGCTGTGGGAAAAGGTGCTACAGCTATTAGCTCAAATTTTATCGATGTAGCTAAGGTAACAGTAAAGAACATGGTTTGGGCTTCACTGTGGTTATGCATAATAGAAGTACAGGGTGAAAAAAACCCAGAGTGGTCATCTCTATCATCACTCTGCCCTTGGATAACCCTGAAATCAAAATGCAAATGGGAAAACTGAGGTGTTATTTTAATAGATAAAGAAACGTGTCTATAAACAGCCTCCAACCTATATGTAATGGAAGGAAGGGTTGCTAGCTAAGGTGAGACTATCAAATCATAGGACTGGTTTGTTTGTTTGTTTTTAAACTAACGTTCTACATTTTACATGCCTAAATGAGTATGGTCTCCCTCAAAGAAGTCCCTTGGAAAGTCTCTACATTTATTCCAACACATGCCACCATTGCTGAGAACACTTTGGGGACAGTTCTTTGGGAATTCTCTTCAGAGAATTGCAGAATTGCATCCTTTTGAATAACCTCATTGGTGACAAACTTCTCCTCCTTCCAGGATGGATTGGATTTTTTGAAATAGCCATAAGTCATTTGGAGCCAAGTCTGATAGATAATTCATCTGGGAATTACAATTTGGGGTCAAAAGTAAGAGGGAGGTGGATTTTGAATCAAATGACCTGGCTCTACATCCTATGTGACCTTGAGCTAGTAACTCAACCTCCCTGGGCCTCCATTTACCAATCTGTAATACAAGTCAGTTGGACTAGATGATTTCCAAAGTCTTCTCTAGGTTCCTTTTAAGGAGATATGACTATACAGGGAGGAAAGCTGGCTTCCTTGTGTGGCTGCAAATAGGCCCTAGTGGCTTTTGCAAAGAAAAGGTCTAAATGAGTTTGAGCAAAGGTTGTACCATTAGAAGACTGTATCAACTCCCAACAGCACTACTCTGACTTAAATGGACGAGGCAGGTTTAAAAACACAAATATCCCTACTCCCCAAATCTCATTCTTTATAGTTAAACCTGATTCTGTCACCCTAGGAGCTCCTTGATGTGCTGAGTTTGCAGGCCTCACCTCGTTCTTTGGTTCTGGTGGCTCCAACCCCAGAAGCCCTCAGCTATTGCCCTCAGGTTTATCTTAGTGCTGGTAGTATGCTTCTGGCAAGCAGGCAGGGAGGGGGGATCCATCTACTGGGATATCTAGGATTCTGCCAAAGTAAGGAATGAGTATGTAGGTTGTAGGCAAATGCAGAGGTCACTGGACTGAGTTCTCTTAGGATCCAGGCTTTGCTCTTCTCTGTAGAGGCAGCAGGAATAAGCTGGGAATGGCAACGGTAGCAGGGCATGAATGCTAACCAGTGGGACCAACCAAGGGCACCAAGGAAAGACTGGTACTGTGGGTCAATTCTTCTTGTAAAGTTGGTTGTGGTGGATCCGGTTGTAGATGGGCTCCATGACACTGGGCCGGTAGAAGCTGTCACTGACACGGCGAGTGGGTTTCTCTCGGTGGTAGGAAGAGAACGTGGAGCGGCTGGTGGCAGGTATCTCAGGCTCAAAGATGGGGCCATGATGGAGGGAGCTGCGCTGCTGGGACATCTGGTCCAACACTTTCTGCTGTGTAAATTGTTTATCTTCTAGGCCCAGGAAGGAGAGAGCATTGGAGTTCCGGGTACTCCTCAGGCTTCCCCGGTGCTGTAGTTTGTTTGGGATCTCAGGGGTGGGTGAATTGGCACCTTCACTTCGATCAGTCTCAGATGGGGGGTTATCTATGTCCTGAAACTCACTCTCTGGCTCCATCAGTGATAACCTGGGGAGCTGAGGAGTCAGGGTTCAAAGTTAGAGAGCAGGGACTTCGTTTGATAATCCTCACCCAAATTCACCACCCCCTCTACTTTTCCTTCTATGCCCTCTCAGTTATGTTAGGTTCAATATTTTTAAAATTCGCTTTACATTTATTGAGCATCTGCTAAGTACAAGGCATTGTGGAGTACACGGCTAAAATTTCTATAGCACTTTAGGCTTCACAAAGCATTTTGCTCACAACTTTCAAATGGACATAGGGTTCATATTATTACCATCCCTGTTTTACAGATGAGAAAACAACTCAAAGGTTAAGTGATTTCTGGTCAGGATCAATAGCAAAGTCACAGAAGGGCTGAAAACACCAGGGAGGCCCCAGAGACAGCTGCTGGCCATGGCCATGGGCTGCTTGGAAGAACTTCCTAGTGATTAAAAATGCTTGAAAATGGTCCTGGATGGCTTCTGTGATTTTAGATGACCACTAAAGCCCCTATAATTCCGACAGGAGCCAAGGTGAAGGTCTCCAGGGTAGCTAAGGTCCCTCGGAAATTTTCCATACACCCATTAGGACATTACTGTCACCACAGATCCTTTCCCAGAAAGGATAGTTAGCTCAGCAGTACTTCCTGACAGTTTAATAATACCTGGAATTTATATCATAGTGCTTCACATCATCTCTGGGGCAGCCTCTGGATGAATTGCTTTCCTTTGCAATTCTATCTATAGTCTAAAAACCCCTATTTTCTCTTAGAGTAGAGCATATAATTGTCACAATGAACAAAGGGCAAAACAAGAAGTCAGGAACACCTGAGTTCTAAGCCTGCCTCGGGCACTTACTAGCTTTATGATAATAATATAATATAGTAATAATATAAGCAAGTCTCTTGACCGCCTTCTGCCTCAGTTTCCTCATCTGTAAAACAGGAATAATAATGAGCGCCCACCTCTCAGCATTATGGAGAGGATCAATGAGACAACAGATATTAGTGTTTTGCAAACCTTAGATTGCTACACAAGTGTTAGTTATTAATTACAAACCCTTGGTTGGGGAATCAGAACAAAGGGGAGGGAAAAGGGGACAGAACGGCACCTCAAGAATTCAAGCTCAGGAAGATTGACTCTCTACTTGACAAGGAGGTGAGGATGAGATTTTAATTGTATTTTATTTTAAAGCATTCCAACAGGAGCTGGGAGAGGAGCTTCTTTGGGGCACAAGGCCTTAGTTTGGGGCCACAGAGTTCAGGAGGTTTTGGCCGTGGCCCAGTGGAATGAGAATCAGGAGAATCTAAAACTAGTTCTAGCTTTCCCACTGACTCTCAGGGTGTGCAGTGGGAAGAAATCAGAGCACCTGGCCTTGCCACTTAGTACCTTGCCACTCAGATGTTAGGGAAGTCATCTAACAGCTTTGTTTCCTGATCTGTAAGATGAGAGAGTTGGGCTATATGACCTCTGAGGTCCCTTCAAGCTCTTAATTTATATTCCTATGGCCTTGGGCAAGTCACTTAATGACTCCTGGCCTCAGTTTTCTCATCTGTAAAATGAGAAGGGTAAAGTTTGTTCTGGCTCTCACATTCTATAATGTTCCCCGATCTAAGATTCTTGGGTTTGTTTTTCCCAGACTCCTGGGGCTAAGATTTCCAGTCTCCACAAGGGGGCCTTGACCTCCACTCCAAATGATCCTCAGCCCTATGGGCCACAGTGGCAAAGAAGAAAAAGGAAAGAAGGTGTCTAAAGATGAAGAATCATTAAAAACAGAATCACAGAGCTGAGAAGAATTCTGAGATCATCTTGGCCAACTCTCTTATTTTACATATGAAGAATCTGAAGCTCAAAGAGGGAAAGTTAGAATAGAATATCGATCCATTCTGGTTTTAAAATTCTATGATGCCATAATTCAATCTTTCCTAAATTAGTTAATGAGAACTGAGACTTGAACCGATCCTCCTGTTTCCTTCTCCAGGCCTGATTAGAGGACCTGACTCTAGTATCCAAATTGACCTCAAGACAGCACTCAGCCCTCAATGTCCTTGCTCAACTGGGCTTAGGCTCAAATCTTCCCTTCCCCCTATGGCCACTCATCCTCCCAGTAGACACTGACCTTTTGTCAGGACTCCCGGGGTGGGGGTGGCTCCAGGGGACTACTCACCGGTACGTAGTGCACCACTGTGTCCACCACATTGTCTGTAACGCCTTTCAGGGCATCTGACAGTGACATTGCCCTGCTTTTGGCAAAGGGCTCCTGACCAGAAGTGAGGTGAAGCAGCCTTCCAGCAGTGTTGTTCCAGATGGCAAAGGGTGCCCACTTTACAGTGGAGATAGTGGTCAAGTAGGCGGACTGCAAAGTTTGAACCACACTGCCTAACAGGCTCTGGTTACTGGACATGGTCTGTGAGCAAGAACTCACTGTTAACGCCTGACACCCAAACACCCTGCTACTCTCCATCCCACCCTGATACTCTCTGTCACCCACATCTTCCAGACCTTCTTCACCAGAGCTCTAAGTAACTACTCTTGCTCCCAGGCTTATGTACCTCCATCTTGTACCCACGGGCTCCTTCTATTTCCACCCCACTCTGTGGACATCTCTCTGTGGGATTAGGGAAGCATAAATCCATTTCTGGGTCTGGAGGCAAACAGCAGTTTTCAGGCTTTTTTCGAGGAGGCAATGATAATGAAAGAATATTCATTGGCTTTAGACTCAAGGGACTGGATTTAAATCTCGACTTTGCTATTTACTACTGGTGTGTCTTTGAGCACAGTCACTTAACCTTCTGGGCTTACCTTTCCTTATCTGTAAAATAAAGGGGTTGAACCTAGTGACCTAGGCAGTTTGGTGTGCAGTGGAAACAATGCTAGATTTGAAATGCCAACCATATTCCTTCTATACTAATTAGCTAATTAGCCTGGCCCTCCCCCTCCCTCTCCTCCTCTCCCTTAACCTGCCCTAAAAGTTACAACTCAAAACTGGGCTCATTCTTTTCACCTCATTTAGTTTGTTCTCTTCCTTCTTCACTTCAAGTTCTTCTTCTTCTTCCTCCTCTTCTTCTTCCTCCACCTCCTCGTCATCCTCCTCTTCCTGAGCCTGGTTGTACTGCCAGTTTCCCCTTGATGTGGATCGGGGTCTTGACACCACCTGCAGGGCAGCTGACACACCCCACTGGGCCATACTGCTCTTTGAGGAGGCCAAACAACAGTGGGTGAGCAAGGGTGTGCATTGGGGAAGAAAGCGGGGTCAGGAGGGGAGAAAAGGAAGGGGCAAAAAACCCCAAAGGGCTTACAGACCTTGCCCACCCTCCTGATACCCAGAATCAGAACTACACGGGAACTTCTAAGTTCCAGGGTAAATATCCTTTGTGGAAGAAGGCATGGGTATTTGTTATTGTTGTTCAGTTGTTTCAGGCATGTCTGACCTGATCCTGTTTTGGGGTTTTCTTGGCAAAGATACTGGAGTAGTTTGCCATTTCCTTCTACAGTTCATTTTGCAAATGAGGAAACTGAGATAAAGGGTTAAGTGACTTGCCTACGGTCACACAGCTATTAAGTGTCTGAGGCCAGACTTGAACTTGAATTTTTTTGAGTCTTCCTGACTCCAGGGCCAGCATGCTATCCGTTGCACCACCTAGCTGCCTAGTATGTATGTATATGTATGCAAATACAACTGTATGTAAATAGATTTTCAAAGACAGTTCAGATTTCAAGAAAAGAAAATATATTTTAAGTCGTTTTGAGGCAAATCCTTTTCCTCATCTTAGCTTTAGTTTCCTCATCTATAAGGATAATAATACAGTTCTATCTGCCTCATAGGGTCACCATGAGGAAAGCATTTTTAAAACAGTCAAGGATTATATAATGTGAGCTATTATCAAATACCATGTGAACAAGGTAGTGGTGCCCACCTATTATTCAGATAATAAAGTTAGATTTTTAGAATCATCAATTCCTGGGTTCAAATCCTGACTTTACTAATTACTACCATTGGGATCTTGAGCAAAGAATTTAACTTTGCTGAGCTAATCTGAGGGTGAAAATGAGGGTGTTGGACTTCTAAGGTTCCTTCCAGTTTTAAATCCTTTGATCTTAGGATCCCAACAAGCCTTTGTGCTCAGGAGCTCCCAGTCCATACTGGAGAATGAGCTCTCTGTTTTGGGAAGGTCAAACTATGATTGAGGGGCTGGGGGTAGAAAGCAGGAGCAGTGAAGATACAGAGAGATGAGCTGCGTATATCAGTTCTTGGGCTGACTGGCTTGGAAACCAAATGGAAACTCACCAATGGAGCTACACCTGGGATCCATTTGGCTAATGCATGGCCCCAGCGGAGGGTCTGGATTGTGGTCTGAAAAGTGTGCTGGGAGACAGTGTTGGTTAAAGTTCCAATTCTTTGAAGGAAGCTGGGCTTTGGCTCTGGCAGCTTCTGCTGGACTTGGGGAGAATTAGGGTGCTCCAGGACCAGGGCTGAGTTAGAATTGGGAAAGAAGGAGAAAAGAAAAACTAAATAAATGGTGAGAAGTGGATCCATGATATCTGGAATTACTAAGAACATCCTTTTGGGAAGCAGCACAGTCTAAAGAAGGTGTTCTTAACCTGGAGTCCATGGACCCCAATAGGGCTATGGATAGAATCTGGCCAACTGTAAACGTGAATGGGAAAAAAATGAAATCTTTATTTCATTAATCTCCAACTGAAGTTTAGCATTTCCAACAATTATAAATGTAGGCAACAAACTGTAGTAATGTTATTTTTTATATTACATTACAGTGGTTGCAGATGTCTCAAAATATCACCAACCCTCATTGCTACTTAAAAATTACTGATTATTTAACTTAAAAATGACTGATTGTTATTAAATCTGCTAGAAATATTACTATAATTTTGAAAATATTTTGATAATTATTTGATAATTGGTTTCCTCTATAAGCCAATTATTTTATTTTATATTTTCAAAAACATTATTCTGAGAAGGGATTCATAGGCTTCATCAGACTGCCAAAGAGGACAATGACACAAAAGAAGAACCCTTAATTTAAGAGAAAGATGGATGAATTGGGTACCGGGTTCCAGTCTCTATTTTGCCACTAACTTGGGATACGATCTTAATAATATGTGATCTTAGACAAATCACTCCCACTTTTTGGGCCTCAGATTACTCTCCCTGGGCCTTCATCTGCAAAGTGAAAGAGTTGATCTAGAAGCTTTCTAAAATTCCTTAAGCTTTAACATTCTATAATTTTCATGCATATTGGCTAAATATCTGAGGACTCCACGTTTCATTCTTTCAAGTTATATCCATAGAACTTGAGAGCTGGTAGCATTCCTAGAGATCACGCTATCCAGCTCCCTAATTTTTACAGATGAAGAGGCTGAGGCTCAGAGAAATTAACACAGTTACAGGGGCCCTACAATGGCAGAACAAAGACCTGGTCTCCAGATTCCTAATCTTTCTGTTATATTCTGATTCCTCTTTGAAACCTTACTCCCTGGCCTCAGCTTTTCAGTCACAAAGGAATCCAGGCTAGTAGAACAGATGAACTCATTTGTAAAATGATGGGTGATAGTTAAGGTTCCTTCTATCTCCTTCTATCTCCATCCCTACATCCCTAACCTTTCCATACCATTTCTGATTTTCTGGGAGCTGAGTCTGGCATCGTCCAGCAGAACGTTTCTGCTTTGTTTCTATCTTGCTCTCTCCCCAACTCTGCTCAGTTTTCTGGACATTGGATACCTGGATTTTCCTTAGGTGCTGGCATCAAATAGTTCACCACCTTCTCAACACTGCTTAAGGCCAAGTCTGCCCCTCCAGCTGCCAGCTGACCCACCCGGGTGCTGGAGGCATAGTCGGCTGTATCCCGTGCCACGCCCCAAGCCAGCTCACAGCCAGCCAAAGCTGCCCCCAGGACCTTATCTGAAGTGTTGGCAATGGGGACGCTGAAGCTGTTTCTGGCACTTCGGATCCTGGTGGAAATGGTGTCCTTTAGTTCAGAGGCAATCTGCAAGCAGATGAGAAGGCTACAAAAGTCACCCTCAAAAGATATTTTTAAAAATTTTATTTCAGAGGATTTTATACTGTTTTCACGCACCTGCCAAATTGTAATGTGTACTGTATTTATCTGTGAAGTTTCCCATGCTAGAGTGTAAACTCCTTCAGAAGGATTATACCATATCTCTTCTACTACTAAGCACAGTAGGATTATTGGGTTATATAGATTCAGAGCTGAAAGGGACCTTAGAAGTAATCAAATCCAAACTATTCATTTTACAATCGGAGAAACTGAGGCAGAGAAAAGTTAAGTGACTTACTGAGGATCACCCAGCTAGTAAGTGTCTGAGCCAGGTCCTCTTGTCTCTGAGTTCACTGCTCTATATACTACATCATATTGCACATGGTAATATTTAATATCTATTTATTGAATAAAGGAAGATTTTTCTTTTTAAAGGTCTTAGGCATTGGAGGCTCGGAACATCTCTTATCTGTTCCATATTTCAAGGACCCTAGCATCTGGATGAACTTCTACACATGTGTTTTTAGCTGGCGAATGGATCCATCCCTTTCCTGTGACAACCGAAGATATACTTCCCAGTTCCCTTTCCCTAGGACCGCAAAAGAATCAATTTCACAGATCTCAGCTCCTAGAGGATCTTGCCTATGTTAAGCCACAGCCGGAGCACTATCTCCTCAGTCATCTGGGCTCATAAACTGAATCGCCTTTGACAACTGTTAGGAATAATCGTCTTACCAAGAATTCCACCTGGCCATGAGTGAATTTAGAAAAAAAAAAATTTTATTTCACATCATTATCTGATAGGTGACTTGGCCTCTAACCCCTTGTGAAAAAGGGCCATGTGCAAGCACCCTCTCAAGATAATTACAAACTCTTTTATAACCATCCTGACTGGAATTTTTCCCTTTGCTCTCCATTGGCTAGATGCAACCTCCTGAACCTACCACTTCATGTTCTCCTCCCTGATAGGTTCCCCCTCAAACAGCTCATTAAGCATGCATACATGCTTCTGACCTTTCACCTGATCAGAAGCCTGGCTCTACCAGGTCTCAGCTTGGATTAGAACCAGTCACCTCTGACTTACATTCTGTTGTCACTCAAAGCTGGGAGGAGTTTTAATCCTGTGGAAACACAATTCCTTCTTTTGTTTCCCACAGTCTAGATCCTCAGCTCTCATAGCCAGTCATGGAGTGGCCAAGTACTATCATTTCTATTTCTGCAAGATCTGCACCTCCTCTCCATTCCTACCACAATTACCCTGATACACACCCTTATCTCTTCTTGTTGGGACATTTATAATAGCCTTCTAATAGTCTTCCTGACTCTAGTCTATCCATTTTCCAATATATCCTTCAAGCTGTCACCCCAGTAATCTTCCTAACATGCTGCCACTGCTCTATTCAAAAACTTTCAGTGATTCCCCATTATCTACCAAATAATTTTAAACTCTTGATCTTGGCATTCAAAGGCTCATAACCTAGTTCTACCCTGCCTCTCTAGACTTATGCCCTAGTACACCCCTTCACATACTCTCTGTTCCAGCCAAACTGGACCACTGCCTTGTGCTAAACTGACCAAAACAAGGTTATAGAAGTCATGGAAAACCCACGGGAACACCCGATCTGAGGAACATAGGGTCAAAAAGACAATAGCACTCAGCCCTAGGCTTCAATGAGGTGATGTTTCCATGAATGAGGATTGAATCTTTTAGCAACTCTCCTCCTACCCCCAACCCAAACATAATTTTATCATGTTCTTCAGGAAGTAGAAGAAAGTAATTCTGAGACTAGTAGCAGGGGTGGTCTGATTGTCTGAAAAGGAAACAAGCAGTGAGATACAAAGCATGGGGAAGAGACTTCCTTACCTTTTCTGGAGGGTATTGGAGAGCAGGAATCTTTTCTTCCAGATGGTCCAATCCACGGCAGGCTAGCTCATTGGCAGCTGTGACTGAAGCAAAGAACAACACTGAAGTTAACAAACCCACCTTACTTTGAGAAACCAGAGTTTAGTGGGAGAGATATAAAGCTGCAGAACATTGTCAAATCACATATCACAGAGCACCTGTCATCTTCACAAACAGACCTGAACCCTAGAGTTTAATACCAAGTTACACCATCTCCTTGGGGTCTTTTGGCCTGCGACTGACCTGGGGCCAGGAGGGGCCATCCTGGGACTATTTCATTTCTAGGTCAGCTTTAGGGATATATGATAAAAAGATAGGTCTTTTGTCCATAGTGGTATAGGCTTGAGGACTGAAGGCTAGAAGGGAACCTGCTGAACAGACATTCCCTTTAGCAAATGTTCTCTTCATTGGCCTGTGAAATTTCAGGGGCTGCATACTCCCCAAGGAGTGAAGGAACTTAATACAGTGCCCTGGGAATCCTTATTCATTGGACCAGGAATGTAAATGGAAACAAAAATGTGCTTGGTCCTTTGAAGTACTCTAAAATTCTGTTCCTTTGGCTGTTAAATCTTGCCTAAAATGTTATGCAAGATCATAAAGGCCTGGGTCCAAGGCCTAGGTTCTTAAGTCTGACTCTCTTCTTATTGCTGACCTCTGGAGGTCTCTAAGATACATCTCTCCTTAAGAGTGTGGGTGCTGGACCTACTGAAATCTAAATTTTGTTCAATGTAGAGAAAACAGTGGCCTCTTCAATACTCATATAATAACTTCTGAATCTCAGGCTGGAACTATAGACCCTGAATCCATGCCAGGCTCAACATGGCCTCATTGCTCTCAATGGGTGCATTGTTTAAGTCAGTGGTTCGTCTGTAACTGGCATCTTCTCCTATTCAATGTATACAGATCTCTTCCCATTCCAACTTTCCAAAACAATTTCTACACCTTGGTGGAAATGTCAGTGGAAATAAAGGATTAATTCAGACAAACAGATAGCTCCGGGTCCCTGCAACTCACATTGTGTTGACAGCCGTCGGACCACAGGCTCCATGCTCCATGCAGCCAGGTTGCTGGCTCCTTGTACGCCTTTCTCATAAGCATTACATACAGAGGCTACAAGAGGATGGGCTTCCTTAGTGCTGGTGTAGGTCTTTTGGAAACACTCACAGGTGCCACTTACCACAGGCAACTGAAAGACTCTCTGGATTACATTTTCCTGCTCCTAGAAAGGAAAGGAAGTATCAAAGATTTCTTTCATTTCCCCTCTCTTTCCCCCTACCTCCCTCTCGATGCCCCACCATTTCTGTCAGCAGAGCCCCATGCTCACCTTTTCCTTACATAAGATCGGGCTAAGCTGAAGAGTCACAGTCAGAATCAAAGAAAAAGATAATGCTATCATGCCAGGGGCCTCTGGACAACCCACTCATTACATGGAGGAAGAGCATGGGTAAAGAAAGTAAGATGGTACACATGAAAGTAAAGGACCTATTAGTTATAGTCCAAGTTTTCAGCGAAAGCCAGACTTTCTTTGTCAAATAGCTAAGCTATATTTTTCCCTCCTTCCAACTGAAAGTTTCTGTTTCAGAAAGCCTTCCATGACCAACAACACCCAACTTTCCAATGCACTAGCAAAATCTCCTGCCTTAAATTACCAGGAAGCAATTTGTCTGTTTCATTTCTCAATACAGACCTTATAACCCACCACATCTCTGTGGTTCTACACATTTTCTTAGACTTCTTAATATCACAGTTGAAGTTGTTTGAAATGCACATAAATTTAGTTTGTGAGATTAAATGGGAAAAAAAATGAATGCTTAGAGTTAGGACCTTAGAAGCCCTCTACGCCAAACTCTGAGCCAATTCAAGAATTCCTTTTACAAAATAATTAACAGACAGTCAATGATCCATAACTTGAATACTTCTAATGATTATGAATTTATGACTTAATGAAGCAGACCTTCTACAACTGGATGTTTCTAACTAAAGTACTAGAAAGTACCTACATATTTGCAAATTTTTCACCATAACTGCTGTCCGTTGCCAATAGTAATGCCCTCTGAAGTAACACAGAATGCCTACTCATTCCTTTACTTGACAGCCCTTTCAATAGCTGAAGAAAGGCATCATATTTCCCCTTCATTTTTTTACTTCTCTAGGTTAAACATCTCATTTCCTAATATAACATGGTTTTTATATCCCTTACCATCCTGTTTCTCTCTGGTTTGTCAGTGTTTCTCTGAAAATACAGCACCCCAAATTAAACACAATATTTCAGATGTGGCCCAGACAATCAAACACAGAGCACCGTGGAAGATTTTCTTCCCATAATATAGATGCCACCTACCTTCTAAAATGTAGCCTAAAATTGTTATTGTTTTTAGCAGCTTCATCATGCTATTGGCTTATGGTTAGCAGACACTCCATATCTTTTTCAAATGAATTTCTGCCAGGCTAGCTCTCCCCTATCCTTTACCTGTACCAATGATTTTATGAATCTAAATATGAGGCTTCATATGCGTTCCTGTTAGATATAATTTTGTCAGATATAATTTGGTCAGTTTTCCAACTTGGGGAATTAATTTTGAATCTTGATTCAGTCTTCTATTGTATTAGCTCTCCTTCCCAGATTGATGTCATATGTTAATTTTATAATCATTCCTAAAATGTTAAATGGTACTGGATGAAGGGCAAAGGGCTGTGGCACTCCACTAGAAATCTCATCCCAAGTTGACCCAGTCACAATGTTCCTCAGGTTCCTTGTTTTAGTCAAGTTAACAACACTGTCATCTACTCCACAATTCCCTATTTTATCCACACATAACTAAGATTCACTACCTCTCTTACATACCCCTGAACTACCAAGAATTAATCTTATCAAAGGAAAAAAGTTAGTTTAACATGACTTGTTTTCAGTGAATTTGTGCTGGCTCCTAGTAATCAGTGTATTCTTTTCTAATGCTCATAAAAATCTGTTTAATTTTATTAAATTTGTATTAAGCTTACCAATCTGTAGTTTCCCGAATCTACTCTTTTTCCTATTTTGAAAATCAGGACAACTTAAGATAAAGGTGCTGTAAACAAATACAAATGACTGTACCATCTAGTTGATGGTACAACTTTGCCTCATGCCCCTTGTTCTCCCATATGCCTAACACTCAGGAAGATGAAAGATCTGAGCTCTATGTCTGTGTTCACACTCTTAACAGCATAGTAATGGAAGGGAACCTATTAGCATAATCATAAACTCAGAAGTGCTGCACTCAAAAAGTAAGCCTCATTGGCAATGGAGTATCTTTGATTAATCTCTGTATCTAAGTGCCACTAAGTACTAGAGGGCATTTGATAATGAAGATTGAGCCTTTAACCAAAATAAACAGTCATAAGAGTAGTATTAATTATCTTTTATGATGGTAAAATAGAGAACAGTCCCAGGTTCAAGCTGTGGGGACCTGAGGGTTGATCCTTAATGCTAGAATGTCCTCGTTCTAATCCAATAAGCCAATCAGTCAAGGTTGGTTGGACTCCTTGACAAATCCCTCTCTTGCCATATACTGCACCCTAATGTAAAAGAAATACCTTTCCTTATACTGCATATTCAGTGAGTTGTTTTTGTCTTTTTTCATTTTTACTTCACTTGATTCTCAAGCGGGCGCACCTCTATCTCCCAACTGGGAAGAACTAAGTGTTTTAAGTCATTGGAGAAATGCTATGATTTCCATAGGCTATGTGGGGCTTGGGACCATCTCTCCCATACCATAGTCATACATATTTGCTTCTCAGTCACAATTTTTTTCCTCTTGTTTGAAGCATGACCACAATAGTGTTAAAAAAAAATAGTGAGAAAGTTATTTTCTCAAGCAGCCTGAGGCCAGGTACCTTGAACAATCTAGAAGGCAGATTAGATCAGGACGGGCAGCTATATGATGGGTTTAAGAGATTAACATGTACTTTTTGTACTTTCCTGATTTAGAAGGAAGAAGAAATATATCTGTCAAGCAGACCTATTAGCTGACTTATTGCCAAATACTTTACGTGTTTAGGAGGAAAGCACCTTGGGCAATGATAGAACAGAGTGAATTTAAAAAAGTAGTTCCCTGTTCCTGGGCTAAATCAGAAACTAGAAAACTATATGGATATAAGCAAGAAAATACTACTTAGGATACTTTAAATTGAAATTTTGGACATAGCAGGGAGGAACCATTTGTGGCAGAGCCAAAATGTAAAGTGGTGCTAAGAGGGTAATGGAATCTCCTGTTCTGAATGATTTAGATGTTTACCTGACTGAGGCTGAGGCCTGCCTGGCCCAGGTGTTTTCGGGTCCTTTTCAGCTTTATCAGTGTATGGGGGCCTTTTTGTGGCATTTATAAGAACAATGGTGTTTTAGGGTTAACTTTAGGATAAGGAAGAACACTATTTCAGGACATAATTTCAAATTTCCATAAATGACATGAATCATGGAGATCCTGCTGGTCACTGGCATAAATGCTGAAGCATTTCATGTAGCAGAAGTTCAGAGATACTTTAAAGAGACTTGTATCTGGTAACACATTAAATCACTTAATACTAGCTATATTATGGTATAGTGGAAAGGGATTTGGAGTTAGAACATCTGGGCTCAAAATCTGTTAACTTATTTCCTCTTTTAACTTGAGCAAGTTATTTCCACTTTTCTGGATCTCATTTTCCTCATCTGTAAAATGAAGATGATGATCTCTATGGTCCTTTCTAGTTCTAAAATCCCACAATCCTATTTTTAAAGTTTTTTTTTACTATGATTACTAATATAATTGGAGAATGATTTCTTTAAAAACATATTTCCAGCTAGTATTTCTCTACCTCCTTCCTTAACTACCTCGCAAATATCAATTCAAGTCATACGTTATCCTTTTGAGACACCAAGATAATTTCCTCAGTCAGGAATAGTAATATATCCTGGGTATATACTGTTATTGAATCCCTAAACCTACACTCTTGCCTACTCTTGTTCCTGTCCCTTAGGTCCCTATTAATCGCCATAAACATGCATAACTTACTGGTTGGTTTCCATCCATCATGGTCGGGCTCCTGTTAACTGCCATCTCAGCGCTTCAGTCTGCAAAGCATAAGATCCCATGACTATCAGTGTCCGGCCCTGTGTTCCCAAGGTCAGCCCCCCAGTACTTGAGGTTCTGGGGATAGGCCACCACAGTAGGTGGCTGGTGGTTCTGGTTGCTGCCATAGAAAACATGGCACAGAACAACTGCAAAGAGGTTACCTTTAACCCCCTGTAGACCTCAACAGCAAGGCTTCTACTAGTCAATGATGGCTGTGGCTGGTAAGGACAGCAAAGTGGGAGCATTAGGGAGAGAACAAGGGGCATTAGCAAAGGCATAGAGGTTCTTATGTTAGTAAAACTAGGGGAAAAGAAAGCAAATAGGATAAGATTCGGTTTCTGGCTTTAATATAAAAGGTACTGGAGTCTTCTTTATACAGACAAACATCTTAAAGTCCCTTTTTTTCCATGCTCAGATTAAAAAGAAAGTACTGAGTCTATAAACCAACTGAGACTTCCTTCTGAAGGAAGGCATAATGGAAGGGTTGGCTCCATTGTACCCAATACAAGCTGAAAATCCATTTCTGTCAGAACCCCAATTGCTTCACAATCAGTGCCCTCCTCCAGTTACTACGTCTAGGGCAATCCTGATACCCAACAACCTCCTAGAAGCACTTACCACCAGCTCTGTTCCCCCTAAGCAATGCGAGTAGCAAAAATAAGATGCCTTCCCAGACGACTTCACTACTTGCTACCTTTCCAACTCACTCTAGCTGACCGTTGCCCTGCACTAGGCCAGCTATACAGCAAAGCTTGCAGAGTGGACTTCTCAGGCAGTATTATCTCCAGTAATTCTGGGGAGCCAAGTCTTGCGAAGTCCTAATCACATCCCCAACCAAAGGAGAAGAGAGGGGACAAAAGAGGTATGTCGGCTGGCTGCCATGGTAATTTGACCAATGGTCCCCCCAGACCAATCCTAAATTCTACACAGATGATTGGATAGCTGAGGGGGTGGTTCCTAGAGTTGAGGGGGATCCAGGTTTAGAGAAGTTGCCGTTTCAGGCATTGAATGTGGAGGGCAACAAATATTCTGAAGCATGCCCCACACTTTTTGAAGCCTGGGTCTCTAAAATGATGTTGTCAATGTCCCTTAAACCTTATTTCCTAATCTAGCTCCCTTTCCACAAAAGGTGCTTTCAGTGTGCCAGTTTCCAGTTGACCAATCTAATTCTTATGATTTCTTTTAGTTGCTCATTAGGGGGAACCTTGAGGCTGGACCTTTTGACAGATGAATTCCCTTAGATAATCTCATAATGAATTTGTCTTAATTACCTCTGCTTGTGAATGTGGAACTAAGGTCCTCAGCAGAGAAGGGACTTTGAACGGGTTATTTAGCACCAAACTTATCATGTGTCCAATTTATGACCCTGCTCTGCTCTATCACCTATTTTACCGGCCAAAAATTCTTAAGTCATAAGTTATAAGATGTTCCCAAAGTATAGTGCAAGAGTGACTTTTTTCCCCAGCCTAGAGAAGTAAATTTGATTGTTCAGCTAGCAATAGAAGCCAGACAAATAAGAATATACATCTACCTATCTCTCTTTATACAAGAGGCAAGAGCAAATATAATAGTATTGAGGAGCTAATACTGGGCAGACCCCAGGAAGACAAACGGGAAGGTTATGTTAAGTTCACAGGAATGTGAGTACTTGGTACTTAAGTACTTGGCTTCTGTCTTATACCCTGATTGAGAAGTTGGGGGAAGATAAAACTTATTTTCCTTGCCATTAATAGAAATATAACTATCTCATTTGTGGCAGATTGGTGAAGCCTTAGTGACCTGTGACAGCTAGTGCCAAATAGGTAAAAAGACCAAGTCGAGCAGGTGATGCTCTACCTAAAGCTTTAAGTACAAAGTCCAAAAGAATTTTCAGTTATCTGCCTAACCAGTGCTTTTGGTCTTTTGTTTGTAAAAGTGTGAAAGGCAAGAAGGAGATGCCCTCTGATCACACTCCCAGCTTCAGGACAAATACTTAATAAGGTTCTGCAACCACTCAGGGACAGAGGTCAGTTTTTAAGTGTTTTGTGTAATGGCTTGGGGCCAGAGGGAGTATAGGGCTCTATTTGTAAATAACAAACTCTGCTGAGGGAGCTGGATTTTTTGCCCTGGAGCTTAGAGCCCAGAATTAAGTGAGAGGTAAGGATTGCTAAAAGGTCCTGGAAAGGCTGCCGAGGTTGTGAAAGAGCCTCACTTTTTCTGCCTCCCTCCAAACCAGATAGGAGGCTGAAGGGCACCAGTCGCTCCTATTCTGAGATAGCCCCTGAGCTGGTCTACAGGTCTATTTTATATTTCTTTGGTTCTAAGAACCCTTCTGGGAAGAACAGCTTCCTTGTTTCAGGAACACTATCCAGGAACACTAATAGGACACTATTAATTCTGATACTAATTCTGGGGAGACGATGCTTTTCTCAATTTTACCAAAGGTAACCATATAATTTCATCAATCTTACAAAGCAAACTTCAGAGCTGCTCTTGTATTAAGGATGATTTCCAAGATCAGCTTCTCTCTATGGTCAGTGATCTTATCTAGTTCTGGCTTTCTCTCTCCACGATTACTTTCCTGTGTAAGTGAAGGAGGCTAACAGTAATGAAGGAAGATTACCTCCTTTACTTTTACCTTCCTATACTATCCTCCAAACACATACAAAAATACAAGAATTCAAATCAGTCCAACAATTTATTAGTCATAATTTACATTACAATTGAACATCATGTCTTCACCTGACATTTTCCATTTTACTTAAAAAAATCCCAAACCCGATCTCTTTTCCAGATCTGGTGCCTCGCCTAAGAAGTGGAGTTAAGCCATGGACTCCAGCATGCTCTTCAAGAGTAGGAGTCAAATTTATTTTGTAAGTTGAATCCATATGGCCTATTAAACGTTTTTTTTGTTGTTTTTGAGAATCACTCAAAGGAACAAACTAGACCACTAGACGAAACCACTTACCAACTCCTTAACTGATGATGTGCCATATCTAATTCACTTCAATCCTATGATATTGGCAAGAGTAGAATTAGCATATATCCATCAGTGACTCAAGGCCTAAGAAAGGTAGCTGCTACAGAGCATATGGCATCAAAACTTGCTTCTCATTATAACTCAATACTCTAAATCTGATCATAATAAATAATGCTTTTTAATGATTGTCTTTCTTTCCCCACCACTTTACTCCTTACATCCTTCCCTTTTCTTCTTGCTCTCTACTCCCCTCTTTCCCCTAGTAACAATCTACACCCCACACCCTATAAGCTTAAAAACCTGATTATCGTAGAAAATTGTGAGTGGCTTACCCATACTTAGCTTCTAGATTAACAGAATTTCATTTTGTGAAAGCAATTATTTGTACACCAAATAACTATCAAATAATGGAACCTAGCATTAAATTTGGCAGCTTACACATGGCTGTTGTGAGTTCATGTTTTGAAGGATATCTATAATTAATACATGGGGCTTACTCTACTTTTTGAGGAGTAAAGAACCTGAAATTTAAAAAAGCAGAGTTTCCTAAAATCTTCATCAATAGACTGAGTCTTCTTATGCTGTCATTAGTTCTTACACATCAGATGTCCTACTCAAAGACTTATTATATGGACCTAATTTATACTTCAGATGAGGAGGGTAGAGGGTTTAAGAATTGTAAACTCAGTTCTGTCCTTCCTCAATAATGGGAGGCAGGAGAAAGGGGAAAAAATAGGCATTTGTATGGCATCTACTATGTGTCAGGCACAGTGACAGGTGCTTTTTACAAATATTATCTCATTGGATCCTCACAACAACCTTCAAGGTAGGTTCAGAGACTACCTCTGAACTTATTTTTTTTTAGTGGGGAAAATGACAGAGGAATACATACACATATAGTGTGTGTATATACACAAGCATAGGGAATTGGACACTTTGTGAAAAACTGGTTTAAACACATTGAATGTGACATTTTCTCAGCCATAGGCAAAGTGCCCATCCCACTCAGAGGGTCACCTTTTCAATTAGGTGTTAGGACCTAACACAAAAGAACTTCAGCAAGTCCTTAATCTCATCTGTGGATAAGCCACGATTATCATGCCTATTATGGAAGACAGGAGGCCTCCCAGTCCAATGATTCCAGAATTAGACTTATAAATATCAAGTTGGTTCAAAGGATTCAGGATATCACAGAGGTTCTTCACTGTGTCTAATAGCAGGGGGGGATGCTTCCTTAAGGACTGAAACAAGAGAAGGAGAAAGGACTGGAGCCACTCTGTTTCTTCATCAGCTACACAAGGTCCTAGATGGTTCTTGAGCATTGATTTTTGTCTTTTTGCCTTCTCCCGTGCAACTTGCTCCATTTGTAGGGAGACCTCATACACATCTCTGATGATGTACAGCAGGAGACAATAGTAGTAATGACGTGCAGCCCACTTTCGCCATTTTTCCTTGTTGATGTCAGAAACGAGTCCTACACTTCTCACCCAAAGGATGCTGTCACAGATAAAGTAAATCACACGGTTCAGGTTGGCTATTGTCAGGCAGAATCGGGGCACAAGATCAGATGCATGGATGCTCTGTCGAGTTGCCTGGACAGCATGTATCATGTTACCTAGTCTGAACCCTGTAAGAAAAATCCATGAGTTTTAACATAGCTTCTCAATAACATTGAAATGGGAAAACAGAATCATTGAGGAAGGACAGGTTATTATTGTGGTATAATTTGACTTTTCATCAATTTATTGGCCTTTTGGATTCTGCACCCTGGTTGAGGAGGGAAATTCTTTTGTAGAGTATAAAATGAGTAGCTGGAATAATTATGAAAAATATTAAAGTGTTTTGTTGTGTGCTTATCTCATCACTCCAATGGATATCTCATTCTAATTCAAGGCCATTCACAAATAAAGACTTCAATGTCTGGGTTATACGGAAATATTTTTCTGGTATGAAGGAGTTACTGAATTATCACTATCATAACCTTCAGTTACTACATTGTTTTTTTTTCCAATCAACAAGCATTTATTAAATGCCTTTATGCCAGCCACTGGGAACACAAAGGCAATGAAACAGCTCTATTCTTCAAGGAGCTTACAATATAGGAGACAGATAACATATATATGCATTAAGTGCTCTATACAAAATAAATACAAGATAATTTTGAGGAGGAAGGAACCAGAGGCTGGGATAAGAGGGATCAGGAAAGACCTCACACAGAAAGAAGGCAACTTTTTTCCCCCTCAAATTTATTATTTATTTTTAACATTTTTTTTTTTAGATTTTTGAGTTCTGAATTTTCTCCCTCCCTCACACCCCTCCCCCAGTCACTGAGAAGGCAACAAATATGGTATCAATTATATAGCTGAAATCATGCAAAACATATTTCTATATTAGCCATGTTGCAAAAAAAAGAAAGAAAATTTAAAAATTATGCTGCAATCTGCATTCAGATTCCTTCAGTTCCTTCCTTGGAGGTGGACAGCATTTTTTCTCATAGGTCCTTCGGAATTGTCTTAGATCATTGTATTGCTAAGAATAGCTAAGTCATTCACAGTTGATCATCACACAATATTTGCTGTTACTGTGTACAATGTTCTTCTGGTTCTGCTCTCACTTTTCGTCAGTTCATATAACTCTTCTCAGTTTTTCTGAAACCATCCTGCCTATCATTTCTTATAGCACAATAGCATTCTATCACAATCACATATGACAACTTGTTCAAACATTCCCCACTTGATGAACATCCCCTCAATTTCCAATTCTTTGCCACCACAAAAAGAGCTGCTATCAATATTTTTGTACAAATGGGTCCTTTTTCCTTTTTCTTTGATCCCTTTGGGGCACAGAGCTAGCGGTGGTATTTGGAATCAAAAGGTATGAACAGCTTTATAGCTCTTTAGGTGCAATTCCACATTATTCTGCAGAATGTTTGGACCAGTTTACAACTCCACCGTCAGTGCCTTAGTGTCCCTATTTCTCCACATCCTCTCCAGCATTTATCGTTTTCTTTTTCTTTCACGTTAGTCAATCTAGTGGTATCTCAAAGTTGTTTTAGTTGCATTTCTCTAATCAATAGTGATCTAGAGCATTTTTTCATGTGACTATTGATAGCTTTGATTTCTTCTGCTGAAAACTGCTTGTTCATATTCTTTGGCCATTTATCAATTGGGGAATGGCTCTTATTTTTACAAATTTGGCTCAGTCCCCTATATATTTGAGAAATGAGGTCTTTACCAGAGATATTTCCTATAAAAATCACCCCCCCCA
The DNA here is from genome assembly GCA_028646595.1 of Phalanger gymnotis. NCBI lineage: Eukaryota > Metazoa > Chordata > Mammalia > Diprotodontia > Phalangeridae > Phalanger > Phalanger gymnotis. The sequence goes on along the minus strand of CM053624.1, from coordinate 94,142,928 downwards.
CACCAAATTTCCTGCTTTCCTTTTAATCTTGACTACCTTGTGTTTGTTCAAAAACTTATATATTTCATTTAACCAAAATTACCCATTTTGTTTCCTGTGATCCTCTCAATGTCTTGTTTGGTCATGCATTCTTCCCTTATCCACAGATCTGATAGATTAAATTGTCCGTGCTCTCCTAATTTCCTTATTATATCACCTTTTATGTCTAAATCATGTACTCACTTTTACCTTATCTTAGTATACAGTGTAAGGCGTTGGTCTGTACCTTGTTTCTGCCAAACTGCTCTCTAGTTTTCCCAGCAATTTTTGTCAAATGGGAGTTTTTGCCCCAAAGCATGTATCTTTGGGTTTATCAACACTGGATTACTATGGCCATTTACCACTGTGTATTGTGTACCCAATCTATTCCACTGATCTACTATTCTTTTTCTTAGCCAGTACCAAATTATTTTGATGATTACTGCTTTGTATTATGGTTTGAGATCTGGTAATGCTAGGCTGCCTTCCTTCACATTTTTTTCATTAATTCCCTTAATACTCTTGACCTTCTGTTCTTCAGATCAATCTTTCTAAAATAATATTTTTGATGTGTTATTCACCTGTTCAAAATTGCCAACGTTCTCTCAAAGCTGAGAGAAATAAAGGGAGAAAACACTTGTATAGGAATCAGCAATCCTTGGTTCTAGTCCTACCTGTCATCAACTAGAACAGGCCTACACAACCTGTGGCCTGACGAAGGATTTCGGGTGGCCCTCGAAAAATGTAGAGGAAGTTATCAAAAAAAGCTTAATCTCTTCTCTACATGAAAGCTATATGGGTACCTGAAGATAGATTTCATGGTCTTTCCTAAGTTTTTTCCTCTCCAGATTTAGCTTCCCAAGCCTCTTTAATAGTTGCTAATCCTCTAAATATTTTGTTCACCTTGCTATAAATGAACTCTGGCTTATCAACATCCTTCCTAAAAATGTGTGCATTTTTCGAGGGCCACCTGAAATCCTTTGGCATACCCGTGAGCTGCTTATGGCCCGCAGGCCACAGGCTGTGCAGGCCTGAACTAGAACTTCACACACAACAACACTGGATTTTTTGCCATCATTACTAGTGATGATAATGACTTAAACAGATACAAAATGCTGATTTAACCTTGTGTATTTTATACTAAGCTAGCTAGGAAAAAAGCCTAAAAAGATTTACCCATTTCTCCATCACCTCATTCTAAGTGAAGAGTAGAAGGAAGAAAAAAACAAGAATTCAGAAACATAGTGGGAAGGCATTAGCAGGGTAAAAATTAGGGTATGACTGTTCTACTCCTTCAAAGAGCCTGAATGCAGCTCCTAGAAGCCAGAAGAATATGTAAAAGTTGTTTATCTTTCTTGAGTTGTCAAAACATTTCATTGACTTAGGGTAAAAATGAGCTAACATACTCTACTGGTCCTACTGGTTCTTGATTATGTGGGAAGAAATGGCACAGTACCAAAAAACTCAGGATCATGCCTGTGGGATGGCCCTTCATTATTAAATCATTTAATTTCTTTGTCTCTTTCGGTTGTCCCATCTGCAAAATGAGGTCAGCGATACTGGGTATCATCAACAAGTACTGTCAAATATAAATTATGATTAGAAAGTGATATGAACACCAAGTGTTCTGAAGCTAAGGATTCTAACCTGGGAGGCTCTGCTGCTCGAGGGACAGGGTACTTACATTTACGGCCCGTGCTCACACTAGATTCCAGTTTCTTGAGCTTCATTACCACCTTCTTTCTATCAGCCTTAGGCTCTAATAAATATATAAGCAACATGCATGTGTGTTGAATGGCTCTGGAATGGAAAGAAAAAGTGAGGAGAATGATTTACAAGTTAAGCAAAACAATTCATCGGAAGGGAAAGAGAAAGGTACATTGCTAAAGGCAAAGTACTCAGGATAATTTCTATGAAGCAGAACTTATAAGAGGAATATTCTGCACCAGCTCCATAAGGCCAAGGGTAGCACAAGTAATGAAAATGCAACATAAGGGTGATGGCAAAGGACTTTGAAATAACCCAATGAACAGCAAAAAGCAGCCATTTTATTGACACAAGTGATCAAAATAAAAGTGGATGTGAGAAATAGCTCAAAAGGCCATCTCATGTTTAAATCAAATATACAAAAGGGACCAGATGCAATATAAAGGACCCATAAGAGATTATGTATAAAATAGGTATAATGACTAGAGACGACTGGCCTTAGAGTCAGGAAGACCTAGGTTAAAACCCTGAGAATATACTAGCTCTGCAATCATTGACTAATCAAGCAACTTATCTTGCTGATTTGTACTGGGAAGTTCCCACACCAGTGAATTCTTGCCAGTGATGAAATGACAGACCCAGGAAAAACAATATGGATTATTATATACACAAGAAGAGATATTTTCTTATATGTGGCTTTCAAATGGGGTTAAATCTAATAAATAGGGGGCTGCTAGGTGGCGCAGTGAGTAGAGCACTGGCCCTGCAGTCAGGAGGACCTGAGTTCAAATGTGACCTCAGACACTTGACACACTTACTAGCTGTGTGACCTTGGGCAAGTCACTTAACCCCAATTGCCCTGCCTTTGCCCTCTCACAAAAAAATCAAAACAATCTAATAAGTAAGAAAAAGATATAGAATACAAGTAGAAATCAACTTTAATGAATAGCACAGCATTTTAATATTCAGTTCAATAGAAGAATGTTATTTCCATGTATCAATCTACAGCCCCAAACACTGTTTCCTAACATAGACACAATGAATTATAAACTTTGAATCACAGATATTCATAAGTCCCAGTATATTTAGCAGTCTATATGATTAGCTAACTACTTCACAACAAAGTGCTTCTTTTTCCATACTGTATTTCTGTAATCGTATTTTAATATCTATATGTTAAACATTCTGACCACAATTTAACATGATTTTCAGAATGTTCTATCAGTGATTTGGGAGCAAAAGGTGATAAATTTGGGGTTTTTTCCCCTTTTCATTTAAAAAAAGAAAAGTCCTTTCTAGCCATATGCAAGTACACAAAAGAGCTATACCCTTTGACTTGGTAACCCTACTGGAACATAATCCAAGGAAATAATTAAGCAGAAAAAAAAAGATTTAGCTGTACAAATATACTTACAGTTGTGTTACTTGTAATAGCAAAAAACCCTAAGTCACCTAAATTACCTAATCACCTAAATAATCTAAATGTCCTGAGGTTAGTTAGGAATAGCTAAACAAAGTATGGTATATTAATGCAATAAAAGCATGACGTTGCTGTAAAGAATGGTAAATACAAAGAATATAGAGATATATGAAAGTCGATCGAGAATAATAAGAAATAGAATTAAGTCCTGTATACATACTGACAAATTAAGTTGAAAATATTTCAATACATAGGGCTAAAGAGCTAAATAGTATTATAGATTTTTATTGTATAGTTGAGAAAATTCATCTATATGTGCTCCCTGGCTATCGGTACCCAGCTGGCCTCGGATTAGGTCCAAAAATAAGATAATTTTCCATGAAGGCAAGTTTAGAGACTAGAAGAAGACTCTCTGTTCCTACTGTTAGTGAGGAGATCAGATAAAGTTCTGCAAAAATAATAGAGCTGGGATGTGGCAGAGTATTTGTACAACGAACATCTGTATATCCATCTTCCGTATGCTTATGCTTATATTTTATTGAAGTGTAATGAAACATAGCATTTCTGATGTGCTGCGAAGCTCATTAGGGAAGTCCAAGAGTATTAGCAAAATGAAATTGTAAATTTAACTACCTGACCTCGAATTTGAGCAGGTTGATTACCAACCAAGTTTCTGTGGGGCATAGTGAAATGCTTTCTAACTACACGTGCTTAACATTTTATAGGTACAGAACTGTCAAATCCTGTGGTGCAGTGAAAAAGAGGTACTATATTATCTGAAATCGAAGGGCGTGAGTTCAAATTCCTGCCCTACCACTTTACTGCGTGCCCTTAGGCAAATCATTTATGGCTTCTCATCTTTAAAACGGAGGTTAGGCTACTCTAAATCTATGGTCCCGTTAACTAAAAGCTGAGAATAGAGGGCACTATCAGGAGCATCTCATTTCTAAGTATATGAGAAAAAAAAAGAATTCATCACAGAATTGTTTTTTTTTAGGACATCTGACATCAGTGCCCTCGTTTTAAGAAAAGTCCTCCAGGAGAGACTGTCTAGTGTTTCGTTTCACTTGGAAAAATTATCAAGAAACAAAGTCATCGGTTTTGGTTTTACGATGTTAAAACGGCATCAGGAATTTTGCAAGAGTACGCTGGGTTCTGCACTGAAAGGCATTAATACAACAGGTCCCTTGTAGGAGGAGAGGTCGGGATGGGGCCCGAGGACAGGAGTTTCCACTCAATGGAAGGATCAGTGGTTTCCTTATCTACGTTTCCCCCCAAGTCACGGACTATGAGTGAATTAGAGCAGGTCCGTTAGTCTCCGTCTAATCCCTTCCTTCCCTCTGATGGAACTCAGGGGGTCCTGCCGGCCCCGAAGTTGGGCAAGAAGAGAGTGAGGGCCCGGGGGGTTGTCTGCCCTTTCGCCGGCTCGCCACTTTCCGCGTGCACAAAGAAGTATGAGCACAGGGCAGCGGAGTTAGCGGGGCCGGAGGTCACGTGGAGGCCGCGGGCATCTGCTTCGGCCGCTCCCCGGCTCGGCGAAGGGGGAAGGGAGTCGGGGCCTCTGGCAGGACTGGGACAGGGACCAGTTGGGGCCGGAGACGCGCACGGCGCCGCGCTGTGGGAGGCCGGAAACCCAGACTCACCTGAAGAGCCGGTCCCTGCCCTGAGTCTGATTGATGAAGCTAATGAAAGCGTCCATCTCGCCACCCACTTCCCTAGCGACCTGCGGGCACAACGGGCCAGACAAAGGACCGCACCGGAACAGAGGGCACCGCAATCCCCCGAGGCGCGGGTGACTTGAAGTTCTCCCGGCCCCGGGGGGCCGAGCTCCCTCCACCCCCATGGGGCGGGCACTGGCCAAGGGCGAGGGCGGGGGCTGGAGGAGGGAGGTGCTGTCTCCCCTCCGCCCCGCCCCGCTCCACCCGCACACCTTGAGCCTCCGGCAGAGGCCGGAAGAGGGCGCAGTTCCCAGGACTTCCAGGCTTGAGCCGGAAGTGAGGGTTACCGCGGCAACAGGGATGAGAGACGCCGACAGGGGAGAGCTCGAAACTTCCCGGTCGAGTCGGATGCTCAGGTTACCCAGGCGACGAGGCTCTGCTTAAGACGCTTCCGTCCGACCCCGGACAGCGAAACCTCCGTGGCTGGTTGCCGCCTGGGTGGGTGTTCTTCCCGTCCCCGCTCGTTTCTCAGGTGCGTCCTACCCCGTCGTAACGCCCTTTCTTGCCCTCCCTTCTCCAGGGGAGCTCCCAAAATTTCCCTTGACCACCCTGTCTATAAGGGCAGCTAGGTGGTGCAGGAGATGGCGCCCCGGGCATGGAGTCAGTTAGACCCATTTTCGCGAATTCAAATCCCGCCTCATACACTTACTACTGGCTGTGTAACTGGGCAGATCACTCAACCCTGTTTGCCTCAGTTTGCTCATCTGTGAAATGATCTGGAGAAGGAAATGGCAAACCATGAATATCTTTGCCAAGAAAACCCCAAATAGGGTCACGAAGAGACGGACAGGACTGCATGGCGTTGTATAGTTATTCTGGTCAAGGGTCATAGTCTTAGAATTTAGAGTGGGAAGAAACCATCAATGTGCCTTCTCAGGGGTTCTTTACCGGGGGTCCATAATATTACTTTTTAATTAACTAAACACTTATTTTATTTTTTATTTTTTAACACTTATTTTAAAAAACAATATTTTGAGAACTATGTCAAAATAGAAGGGAACAGGAAGGATTTCCGTTGTAATCCTATGTATTTTATTTTATGCATTGAAAAAGATTATTCTGAGAAAAAGTCCAGAGGCTTCACTAGCCTACCAGAGGGGTCCATGCCACAAAAAAAAGTTGAGTCCCTACTCCAAGAAAACCCCAACAATTTTTACAGGTGAGTAGATGTGACTTACTCGAGTTCACATGGATCGAAAGTAGGAAAACCTGTATGATAATAATAACTAACATTTCCATGGCACTTTCCATGTTATCTCCTTTGAGCCTGCCCTTTGTGTAGCAGTTTGGATGACAGTGAGAACTGAAGAAAGTACCCCTGGCTGTAATGAAAGATACATTCTAGATTTGTAGAAGGTTAGAGTCAGAAGAGATGTTAGAGGTCATCTGGTCCAACCTCACTGAGTTCAATTCAACAAACATTTATTAAAGGTCCAAGTGTAGAGAGCACTACTTGGTATTTGGAGGAAATGCAAAATTTAGTTAGTTTTATGCCCACACTAAGCTTATATTGTACATATTTCTTAATGTAAGTGCCTATAAAGTACAAAGTAAGACATGTACAAAGAAGGTGAGTAGTCCAGTTTGGTAAAAGGAAAGGATATATGGATCGAAGTAGCATAGAGTGAATCTAAAAAGGCAAAGTAGCCTCACATTTTGGAGAGCTTTGAATGCCAGTGTGAAACCCTTCGCCTAGGGTCTTGTCTGGCTCTGGTGTTTATGTGGATGAATGCCCAATCTTGGAGATAACAAAAAGATCAGTTCTCTTTACCTCTTTATGCCCCTATCTAGAAATTACTCTGGGAAATCTCTATATGGAGATTGGGTAGAGTTCGTGTCTAGCTTTCCATAAAGACAGGTAATAGAATCCCAAGCTCCCATGACACATTCAAAGTAACAAATGCATGTCAATTTCAAGACACTTAATTTCACACAACAGAAAATGTTAAAGATTCATAGGAAACTATAAACAAATACAGAAAACAAGAGACTCACAATAGCTTATATATTCAATTTAATACAATATTCCCTCTTTGGTGGGTTTCTCTTTTTCACAGCATCCTAGAATCTTTCAGACAATGCTACCTTGTGGTTTAGACTTCCCCTAGAAGGGAATTACACTTAAGAACTGCTTGACAAGTAACTGCCTTCTAATCAGACCTGCACTATTCAAATAACTCGCAGAAATAATGGAGAACAATGCCAAGGTCTTTTGTTTACCTAACTCATCTCTTTGTTTGGTTAACCTTCATTTGTGGCTTCTGATTTAAAGAATTATGTCATTTCTTCTTTTTTTCTGTCCTCCAAATGTCTTCCCTCCCTGAGACGTCAAGCAATTAGATATAGATTGTACATGTGGAGTCATGTAAAACGTATTTCCATATTAGCCACGTTGCAAAAGAAGATGCAGACTAAAAAAAAAATAAAGTTAAAAAGTATACTTCCATCTGCATTCTATCAACTCTTTCTCTGGAGGTGGATAGCATTTTCATCATAAGTCCTTCAGAATTGTCTTGGATCATTATATTACTAAGAATGGCTAAGTCATTCACAATTCATTGTTATACAATATTGCTATTACTGTGTACAATATTGTCCTGGTTCTGCTCACTTCACTTTGCATCAATTCATATAAGTCTTTCCAGGTTTTTCTTAAATCAACCAGCTCATCTTTTTTGTTGCACAGTCATATTCCATTACATTCATAAATCATAGCTTGTTCAGCTGTTCCCCAATTGATGGGTATCCTCTCAATTTCCATTTCTTTGCCCCCATAAAAAGAACTGCTATAAATATTTTTTCTACATATAGGCCCTTTTTCTTTGATCTTTTTTGGATACAGACCTGTTAGTGATATTGTTGGATCAAAGGGTATATACACTTTTATAGCCATTTGGGCATAGTTGTAAATTGCTCTCCAGAATGGTTGGATCAGTTCACAACTCCACTAACAGTGCATTATTGTCCCAGCCATTTCACTTTACTCTCAGCTTGACTCACTCTCTGGACTTTTCTATGTCCTCATCAGCCATCTTATAACCCTTGTGTGTACCTTGCCTTCCCCCCTCTCCATTTTCCAGCTCTCATTTATAAGTGTTCCCCAATTAGTCTTGAATTATCTATGTCCTCTCTCAAAGCTGAAGACTTCAGGTGATGAGTAATCCTTCTCTCCACCAGTGAGGGGAGTTTTATGCAAATACCTAGGCTTGAACCCAGGGTTACATGAGTCTCCTTCTTTCATCACCTTCTTGGTCCTAAGGCTTCAAACTAATCCACAGCCACCCCATTTTTTTCTTCTATATCAGAACTGGTCTTACTCATGTACCTCAACTCATCTTGGCAACAAGATTCTCTTTGAACTTTGCTAAGAAGTTAATTCCAAAAGTCAGGTGCTTAAAACTGCCCTGGCTGAGGGGGTTGTAAGTTTGCCCTGGGTCATAGAGAGGACTGTGAGAGTAGGGAGAAGCTAGAGAGAGAAGCACCAGGAGAGACGGGCCGGTGAGTATGTCATTGGTTAAGTATTACATCAGCAGGTTCTTTCACTTTTCTTCTTCTTGTCATTATTGGATTTTTTTTATTGTGGGGCTCTTTATTTGTATTATTTAATTTGGTGAGGGGAGAGCTCTTCCTAGGAATCCTCTCATTTTGACTTCTTTCTGAGATTACCTGTCTTATACAATTCTTATCTATTTTATTCCTTTCATAGAGGATCCAGCCAATGTGCCAGAGGCTGGCCCCTGCTTCTTTTAATGGTCTGTGGATATCATTTCATGTATCACACCGAACATCTTTTATTTCTCCCTCTCTCTCCTGAACACCTTTTTCCTAGTCCTACATGTCTGCAAGTAAGTCATCAATGGTAATATTCTGCATAATACTTCTGCCTACCAAGAGTCTCTTGCCTCTTAGGTCATGTCCAGTTGTGATTCTTCTGAGATTATAGTGTCCTCTTGTTTATAGCTTTATACCATTCCAGGAAGTTTTGTTTTAAATTTTTTTTTAAAGTCTAAAGTTAAAAAAATTTTTTAAAGTTTTAAAAATTCCGTTTTAAAAATTAACCTGTGATTTCATCTTTATTATTGAGCTCCTTGTGAAGAACTCCTCTCCCAATGTAGATCTGTGCTTCTTTGCAGCTTACCTGATCTTCCATTTTAAAAATTCAATCCATCTCATTCTGATCCTTTTATTTAGATCTGGGCCAAGCTCATAGTCTGTCTTCAGTAGCTGCCCAAGATATATGGACTAACTCAATGGACTATTCATCTAACTACATGTTGTAATCTTCCCAGTGTGAATTTGAAATTTTCTTTATTTTTACATTGTAAATATTTGAATAAATTGTTTTAAATGGATATATTGATTTGCTCAAAAGAAGTTTTATGGTATTCTAGGACTCAATATAATTAAAGTAATGAATCATAGAATGTCAGAACTGAAAGAACCCTAGAGATAATTTAGTAATAAGAACAGTTTCTATAAGTGATATGCAAAATCAGTGTCCTTCTTTTATAGTCATACATTCCATTGGGTTCAAGATAAGAAATGTACCTGACTAGTACCTAAAAAGTCTCCAAGGATTTAATGATAATCAGCCAGGCTATTGAGTATCAGTAGAGAAATTCTCACCTGACATCACAGCTGACTGTGGGGAATCTATTTGATGAACAAGGTAAGAAGCCTGGTATAATGAAACTTCAGGTTTCCAGAGCGAATAGCCTCATTATGATTGATTTAATAGGAAATCAGGCTCATATAGATTGTGTGTTATCCTTAGAAGGTTACTTTTTATTTCTTTTAAAGCATCTCATTCCTTCAACAGTGATTCAGAATTTTGCAGAAATTCCTGGAAAAGAAATTGCCACTTTCTACTTTATGTCTCCAAAGAAAACTTGTTTTGAGGACAAGTAGACCAGTGAGATCAAAATGCCAGTATATATCCGGAAAGGACCCCTGGAGATCCCCTCTTATGAAGAACAGGATTGGATTAAGGATGAAGAAGGAGATTATTTCCTAAAGGATCCAGATCAAATCCTTGATTCCCTGCCCCAGCCCTTCCGGATGATCAATAAACTGGTGAACCTACTGTTTGACCAGGCATGGGAAATCATTGAGGAAAGAGAAGCAGCAAAGGCAGTTACAATACTTAAGATCCAGCCAACTGTTTATTTACCAACTCACAAACTCCAGGTATATAAATTCACTGAAATTACGCTGGTACAATAGGTACCACAACATTTAATAATGATAGCATTTATACAACAGTTTAAGGTTTGCAGAGCTCTTTAAAAACCTAATCTCATTTTATCCTCACAACAGCCCTGGAAGATAGGTGTTACTATTATTCCATTTTTTCACCTGAAAAAACCGAGGCAGGACAAAGTTAAGTGAATTTACCAGAGTCGTACAACTAGTAAGTGCCTGAGGTTGAATTTGAACTCAGGGCTTCCTTATTCCAGGTCTAATAATCTATCTACTGCAACATCTAACCACCTAAATATTATATTAAGTTTAATGTAACAATAAATAAATATAACTTGGGGACAATTGAGATTCTCATCCATTAACCCCTGATTAGTGGGAAAAGGAAGGAGGAAGATGAATCTAGTTTGGAGGAAACATTTTCTTAATATGGTAGAAAGCAAGTGTTTCCTATTGCATCTTTGGTGAGAGATAGTATTAGGTGTATTTGGGTGGGGGTGGGGTGTTTGGCAACATTATGTAATGGTTTGAGAGCTAGCCTAGGAACGAAGAAGACTTGGCCTTAATACATGATGATTATGGGCAAGTCGTTACCCTGTAACACTAAGTTAATGAAATGGTAACCTGGACCCGTATGGGTAATGGGAATTTCTTGCCTGGGGAGTTCCCAATACCAGTAAGATCCCAAGTCCAGTCCCCATCCTTATCTGTGATAGTCAATGACATGATTCAGTAAACATTTATTTAACACCTGCTGGGTGAAGGACACTGCACTAGCCCTAGGGATATAAAGCCAGAAAACAACACGGTCCCTGCCTTCAAAGGGCTTACTTTGGTATGGAGAATAAGACATCTACCCCAATACCTAAAATGTAAATTTTAATATAAGTGAATAAGAAAGCCCAAATGAAAAGTTAAATTTAGGAAGAGAAGAATTGTTCCAGACTTCACACTGAATGGTGTCTTGAAAGCAGAGAAGGATTTCATGGGCAGGGGCGTGGGTAGCGCTCATTGTAGGTATGGGGAGCGGCTGTGGAAAAGGAGAGGGCAAGATGAAAGAAGAGAATCTGGCAGGAGCATGAGAAGTGTGAGATGAGGCTGAGAAGGCAGGTTGACATCAGCTTCACACAAGAGGGCCTCTTGAGGATCCCTTTGCTCTATTGCTCCTTCCCCCTACACATTCACCCAGTACATACCTCTAGATTGCACTGTATGCTCTTTGATTGTTACCCACCCTTTGCCAGTTTACCTGAGGTTTCTTGTGGCACAGTGGATAGAGTGCCAAGTCTGGAGTCAAGGAGACCCGGGTTCAAATCCAGCCTCAGACTGTGCTACTCTGAACAACTCATTAAACTGCTGCCTGCCTCAGTTTCCCCATCTATAAAATGAGGATAATTATAACACCTACCTCTCAGGGTTGTAAGAATTAAATGAGATAATATTTGTAAAAAACACTTTGCATGGTGCCTGGCACATAATAGGTACTATATAAACCTATTCCCTTCCCCGTTTCTTCTTGGTTAATATCTCTATATTTCCTTGCTGATGCCTGAAAGCATTTTCCTGAGAATTTTTTTTCCTGAAAGGACTAAGCCCTTTGATACAATTTAAAGTTATCTCTTAAAGACATGTAGAAAAGTATTTTAACCAACAGGAAAGCAGATTATTGGCTATAAGTCAGCAGTTTTCTCCCTGAGCTCTATGAAAAGACAGGAGTTTGAATGAGGGAGACTTCTTCCTCCATTTATCCCTAACTATGTAGTTGTACCCTGTAGAGCTGAAAGAGTACTTTCATAAAATAAATCATTGTTGATTCTTAAAAATTAGAATGAATAATGTGAGGGGTTTGAGGTCAAAGAATATATTATATTCATGAAGATTCTTCTCTCCTTGGAAAGCAGCTCATGTTACAGAAGATTTCTGGACTTAAACATAAGAATGGTGACAACTGATGATCATATGTTGTACTCTGATTTTTCTTCACAGTTTTCAAGTGTGCCAAACTGCATTGCCATCTGTAAAGGCTATGTATTTGTTGGGTCATCCAGAGGATTGAGAGTCTTCAATGCGTTGTTCAATTACTCACGGGTTTGTAGTTGGGATTCACTCAAAATTGAGATCGTGTCCATCTGGGCTACAGATATTGGGAACGAAGTATTTGTTGCTACTGTGGATGAAATGGGTACTTACTCTTCCTGGTTTTTGTTTTTGTTTTAGTTCATTCTGAAGCTGCTTATAGGTTTACATTGAATCATGTGTACGTTTTCTGTGTGGGTAGAATTGTATTGGCTACATGGGGGTCTCCCTAAATCTAAGCAGGGACACCTGAATCCAAACAAATGTCAGACCTTGTATATGACTAATATAGCAGTTGTGAGACTATGGAAAAACACAGAGTTTCTTTCAGGCCTCATTGGTATTCATATGAAAATTATTCATGATATGCTTCTTTTATACCTAAAGGATCCATGCTTTCATCTAAGTGAGTTGTCTTTCTTCTGACACAAAGAGCAGTTCTTTTATAGGCCTTAAAAGAGTTAGTGTGGCTGAAAAATTAATCACTCTCGAGTCTGAATTTAGTGAGGCTGGTTCTGTATGTCTGTATGACAGATGCAACCATCACTGGGCCTATATTTAAGGCCTTTCTAGTGTGTCAGGACCTATCTGAACCTATTCTCTATTGATAAAACCTTCACATTAGAGCTTCAGAAATAAATGTTGCTATTTTTTATTTTTATTTCATTTATTTAATTCAGCTTCTTGATTTGAAGTCTGAACATAATGTGGTCAACACACTAGGGGCTGTCACTGGTAGTATGCCAGATACCTTTGTAATCCTAATATTGTGGGGATGGAGACCAGATTACAAATAGGGATCTAGGTCTACAGGATGAGAAATGATGACATACAACCATATGTTAAAGCCTCTTTTAGGCTATGCAGATAATGGTAATAGAAGAACTATGGTAATTCAGCGCATATACCTTATAAATTTATATAAATCATATACATATTTGCAAGTATATGCTTCTAATAAATACACTGCAATGAAGTTCTATGGAGAATATATGAGTGATAATTTTTAAAGGAGTTCAAAAAAGGAAGATAAGTATGGATTATAGCAGTTGAGGAAGATTTCATGGAGGATATGGAACTTCAGCTGAGACCTAAAAGATGAAAAAGTTTCAGATAGGTGGAGAGAACGTTGGGGGAAATTTTGAGTAGAAGAATGATATCAACATTTTAGGGTGGGGGGAGTGGTAGAAGCTGAAGTGAGTGTGGTAGGTTTGGGCAGCATAGTTGGGGAGCTGGGCTAATGCATGGGGTTGTCCTATAATTCAAATTAAATTTCAGTTTAATCAAATTCAACAAGCTTTTATTAAGGGCTTGCTATGTGCCAGCCATTGTCTTAGGCACTTGTAATACAAAGACAAAAGTGAGACATCTTTTGCCCTCACAGAGCTCACTTTTTGCAAGGGAAATACAATCGTGTCCTCTGCTGAAAGGGAGGGAGCAATGTGTTGTAGTGGCTCAAGGAGAGAAGGTTGGAGGCTTGGAAGGTTGGAGCAACAGAAGCTTTGGAGTATGCAACAGAGGGTTATCAGGAAAGACAAAAAATCAGTGTGCAGGAAGGACCCAGTTGAGATTATTTAACACAAATTGGGGCAGGAATTCAAGCACCGAACTGGGAAACCAGACTTCTTGAAAACCAGACTGCCTTGCCTTTTACAATGACTTGTTTTCTATTTCAGGTGTTGTTCGTCTCTTTTATTTTTACAAAGACTTTCTTTTCCTAATCAAAGCCATCAATGAAGTGGTGAGTCTTCCATTTTTTTTTATACTCATATAAAGACTACATTGGAACATTTTTTTTATTCATATAAAGACTACATTGGAACATTGGAGGGATGTGTTGGGCTAGGAGGAAAAAATGGGTTTGTGTGACTAAAGAGAGCTACCTTTCCCTGCTACCCTGTTAAAGACTCAAGCCCCCATTAACAATGTTTTCTACACCTATCAAAGAGTACATACTATACTCTGGTAGATATTGAGAGGAGAATCTTTTTACTAACCCAGCTGTTCAAAAAAAAAAAACAAAAAAACAAAAACAGTCTTGCTCCAAAGTGGCCTTAGGGCCAAACAAAAAAGGTGATTTTTTTTTAAGATATAAATTTGTCTTATAAGAACTTTGATGCCTAATGAGCAGACTTGCAGAGAACTCATAGTAGGACTACACTCAATCTATATCCTATTGAGTGGCAATACTACCTTATTTTTTAATAATATTTTATTTTTCCCCAGTTACATGTAAAGACAATTTTTTAAAATTTTGACTTCCAAATTTTCTCTCTCCCTCCCTAACCTCCCCCTTCCCTGAGACGGTGAGCAATTTAATGTAGATTATACATGTTCAATCATGTAAAACATATTACCATATTAGTCATGTTGTGAAAGACACAGACCCAAAGAAAAAAATCTATGAAAAAAAATTAGAAAGTGAAAAATAGTATGCTTCAATCTGCATTCAGATTCCATCAGTTCTTTCTCTGGAGGTAGAGAGCATTTTTCATTATGAGCCCTTTGAAATTGTCTTGGATCATTGTAGTGCTGAGAATAGCTAAGTCATTCACGGTTGACCATCGTACAGTATTGCTGTTACTGTATTCTGCTTACTTCACGTTGCGTCAATTTATATATCTTTCCAGGTTTTTCTGAAATTGGCCTGTTCATCATTTCTTATAGCACAGTAATACTCCATTACCATCATGTACCACAACTTGTTCAGCCACTCCCCAATTGATGGTCATCCCCTCAATTTCCAATTCTTGGTCACCACAAAAATCGCTGCTATAAATATTTTTGTTAAGAAAGGTCCTTTCCCCTTCTCCTGAAAATCTCTTTGGGATACAGACTTAGTATTGGTATTGCTGGATCAAATTACACAGTTTTATAGCACTTTGGGCATAGTTCCAAATTGCTCTCCACCATAGTTGGATCAGTTCACAACTCCGCCGACAGCACATTACTATCTAGATTTTCTCAAATACAATACTACCTTATTTTAATGGTATGTGATTTTAATAGAAATTTGTCTTGTAAAAATTTTGATGCTTAATGTTGAGTAAAGTTGCAGAGGAACTCACTAGAACTCAATCTATGTGCTATTGATTAGCAAAACTACCTCATTTTTAGTGTCAACTAGAACCTGCTTCTATTCAATAAAGTGACGTAGATGGCTTTGGTCTGTATATGTCTGCTAGCCTTCCAAGGTATCAGATGACACAAAATCATCCTAAACCATTAGAATTCGGAAAATCCAAAAGATTTTGAACATAAAAATTATATATGCTCTCGTCCTATTCCCTAGTTGAAATGAAAGATCTTTAAGTATTTTTATGTTATGTCTAGATTGGTATTCCTTATTGCTTCTTTCAGCAAATGCTTTTTGGAAAATGTCCTTAATATGAATGACAAATTTGAGAGATTTGTCTCTCTAATGGCAACCAGAAAATGAAGCGAAGTATATTTTTCTCTCTTATTGAGCTGAGCCTAACCTGTAGTGGTATTTCTCTTTTTTCTTTTTTTCCAGGAAGATATGAGCAAGCAGACTACATGTTTGGACCTGCAAGTTTCTTCTCAAGGGAATTTTATGGCCATACTTCTCCAAGGCAAGACAGACTAAGAACCATTATTAAAGTGTACAGAACTGCAATCTCTTTCAGATATATGTATTTTTTTTCCTTTAGGGAACATTCAAATGAGATCCCACGCCACATAGGAGCAGCAGTCCAGCTCTGATATAGCTTCCTATGAGGAATGTGAAATTTCTGTTTCCACATTAGCAGGTATTAGATGTAGAGACTCTATGTTTTCAAAATCCTCCCAGTCCAGCAAATTTCCATAGTCAGTTATCTCTAATATTAGTCAACCAGTCAATAAGCATTTGTTAAACGTCTGCTATGTTCCTGATACTGTGCTAAGCACTGGGGATAGAGTGACAAAAGTGAAGCAGTCCCTGCTCTCAAAAAGCTTATAGTCATCATCATACCACCACCACTGTAGCTAGTGTTTTTGTGCTTTTTCATTTGGTGTAATTTACCCTTTTCTACTAACCCCTTACCTCCTCTCTCAAAACCCTCCCTTTAC
>CM053624.1:94106373-94126219 GCA_028646595.1 Phalanger gymnotis | reverse complement strand
TGGGCTGCAAGCCTCAGGAGCTGGTATCTCACAGTCAGTGGTGTTGCGCTGCCTCTCGTGGCTTCCACAGAGTGCCGTCCTGTGTTGGAAGGCCTGGGGATCTGCGCTGGTTTCAGGCGCCCGGCTTTCTCCCAGCCTGTCTCCCACGTGGGTTTTCCGGCCAGCTGCTTCTGCTTTGGTCCGGTCTGGGGCAGCTCTGCATGCTGAGCGCTCCCCTAGCCTACAGATTCGTTCCTTCAGCCTTTCAGATTCTCCCGGCTGGGAAATTTGCCCCAGTCAGACTGCTTGCAATTTCTAACTCTCTCAAATCTGCTCAGATTCACTTTTTTTATAGGAATCCAACAGAACTTGTGAGAGAGCTCCGGCAAGACGCTGTTTTCATGCAGCCATCTTGGCTCCGCCCCCCCATAGCTAGTGTTTACATAGCAATTTAAGGTTTGCAAAGTGCTTTACAAAATTATCTCATTTAATCCTCACAACTTGGAAAATAGGTACTACCATCCCTATTTTACATATAGGGGAACTGAGGCAGGCTGAGGTTAAATGAGTTGCCCAAGGTCACATATTTAGTAAGTCTCTGAATCCAAATTTTAACTCAGGTCTTCCTGTTCCGGGTCTTGCACTCTCTCCATCATGCCACCTAGCAGGCGTTCATTCAGCATTTGTGTGTGTGTGTGTGTGTAGATTTATAGACAAAGATGCATAAGCATATACAAAATGAACACAAGTTAGGAGGGCACTAGCAACTGGAGAGATCAGGGAAGGCTTCACATAGAATGTGGCACTTAGAATTGTAAAGAAGCAGAGGCAGAGGTGAGAAGGAGGAGCATTTCAGGCGTGGTGGACAGCCCATAGAGATAGAGTGTGTGAAGATAACCAGTATGGCTACTGTAGAATGTATAGAGAGGGCAATGTGAAAGAGGATTCAGTGGATAGGAAGGGGCCAGTTTGTGACGATCTCTTAAGCGTCAGAGGGTTATATATTGGAGTCTAGAGGTAATGGGGAGCTACTGGAGTTTATTGAGTCTGGTCTGCCAACCAATGTCGAGTGCCCTATACTTCTGTCATATTAAAGAAGGGGCTTCTTTATACCTTTAAAGGGGCAAATTTCTTTACATTTACTTTGTACCTCTACACCTCATGGTCTCTATTACTTGCTTCTTACATCCCTCAATTTCATCCGGTGGGCTTAGAGGTACACAACTCAACAGGGATCCCATGGTTATTTCCCCTCTCCCATGTGTAAGTTATCTCCCTTTCCAGACATCTTTCTTTTTTAGTTAAGTATTAAAGACAGAAAACAAAGGTTTTGTTTGAAACACATAAAACATTGAGAACAAGGGCCCAACACCAAGATGGGTTGAACAAAATTTCCACTGCTCAAGTACGAGGGATCTGATTTCTCACAAGACTCCATTTCCTCATATGACTGTCCTTAATCTTTCTAGCCTGTAACCTGAATAGTTTGGTGGTAACAATTGAAGAGTTGTATAATTGAGTATCTGATTCTAAAGGGTTTTATTAAAGTGTTGTTCCTCTCAGTAGAAAAATCTTTTCAGGGGTCACAGCTTGCAACAGGGATTGTGCCATCCTAATCCATCTTACCAGGATATAAATATTCCCCTGCCAGAAGTTCTGGGAAGGCAGACTGTTTTACAAAAGACATTTTGCTTATTTGAACTTGCTCAATGACTGGTTTCCCAATGCAGGAACTGGGGATGTTTGGCTAGATGTGTATCGATTGCCCAAGGACTCCTGGCTTAAGGAGATGGAGCAACCCCATTCATCTTTTCTGTCAAAGAAGAAAATTAGCCATTTGCATCTAGTAAGAAAACATTTCACTTTCAATCTGTATGTTTCTCCCTAGGTTTACATCTGTATCCCAAGAATGCAAGAAAAAGATTAGAAACATAGGTCCATACCCAACTGGCCACTTTTCCAGTCTGGCTCTCCTAACTGTTTCTCTAGCTGGAATTTTGACATTCAAGCCACAATGCTTTCAGTTGGGAAATCCTCAAGATATAACTTAACTTTTTATTGTTAGGTAGGATTTTTAAAAGTCTAACATAAGAACATTTTTCAAAAATTTAATTCTCATCGCTAGCTATTTATTGATCATAAAGACAGTGTGATATAATGAAGAACCAGTCTCAAATCCCAGAAGACCCAAGTTCATATCCCTTCTCTGACATACACTGGCTACAGGACCCTGAGCAAATCACAACCATTCAGTGTTCTAGGCTGCTTGAAAGCCATAATTTGCAGAGAACATGCCAGCCTGCTTTGGTAGGGAGAGTTCTCTACACCAGTGAAATCACAGGTCTGCTTCCTATCTTGATCTCCCACTGTGCTAAGTGCTATGGGGGTATGCAAAGAGGCATGATGCATGATCTCTGCAGTCCACTGGTGGAGATAATACACAGCACACATAGATACATAAACATACATAATACATACACACACACGTATGTGTGTATGTGTGTTTGCTTTCTGTGACAAGACAGAGGAAAATGCTTTGTCCTGGGCCTGTATTTCTCATATTAGCTTCACCAACCATAGGTAAAAAGGGAGGGAGTTCTTTTCAAGATATCTAGATCTTGGCCTTTCTTTCATTAAAATCTACTGTGAACTAACACACAAATGGTTCAAATGCTGCATAAGATTTTATTATAGTAGAGTAAAATTGCAGGGGGGAAAATACACATTTAAAGTAAATATACAGTCTCATTGTTAAAATATCATTAATGAGATTATAGTTTTAGAGCTGAAATGCCCCATAGAGGCCATCTAGTCCAGCCCCCACATTTTATAGGCAAAGGAACTGAGGCCCAGAGGTTAAGTAACTTGCCCAAGGTCACAGTAGCATAGTTGGGGTTCAGTGAACCCAGATTATTTGATTCATTAGCTAGTGCCCCTTTAACTACAAGATATCTTTCTGTTTTGATTCTAGGTTCTCATCCCTCTGTAGATTCTGGTTAAAACTCCTCTCTCTGCACCCACCTCCCTTGCCAATGTATCTGGTGTCCTCCCGAGGTTGCCCTTAAGCTTACTGGTTACTTTTCTCTCACTCTTGCTCTTAGGCCCTTTTCAGTCTTTTCCCTTGCTGAATAATGCATCAACTAATTTTTGATTTCTTATATCTCTTCCCTTTCTGAACCCTCCTGGGTTTAATTATCGTTTCTATGCAGATGACTGTCAGATTTACATATATAGCTCTGTCCTGAGCTCTATTACACATCACAAATTGTCTATTGGCATTTCAAACTCTATGTCTCTTAATATCTCACACTCTGCCCAAAGCAGAACTTGTTAATTTTTACCCCCAAAGCCACCCCCTCTTCTGAATGTTCCCATTTCTGTTGAAGGCACCACCACTCTCCCAGTCTTCTTAGATCTGAAACTAAAGTGGCTTCTCACTCTGTATACCGCACCCTGTATATTTGATCAGTCGCCAAATCTTGTTTCTACCTCCAAAACATATTTCACATGAGCATCCTCTCACTACTAAAACAGCTACCGTCTTAGGTCAGACCTTCATCACCACTTGACTAGACTTTTGCAATAGCTCCCTAATTGTCTTCCTGCCGCAAGCGTCTTCCTACTCCAAACCATTTACATGGCTGCCAAAGTGATTTTCCTTAAGCATAGGTCTTAGTAAACTCTACCACTTCTCTATTGTGATTCTGTGTCTGAAATCTCTCTCTCTCTTTCTTCTGACTATATACATATATATATATATGTATACACACACACACACACATATTCTCTCATTTGAAATTTAGCATATACTGCCCTTCTTGTCACTTATCTTTTTATGTCCATGGTTCACGTCTCTCCAGCTTGATCATAAGATTCTTAGCGTAGTCATCATATTTTATGCTTCTTTATATTTCTCCCACGTCCTAGAATAATGATTTGCACCTAACAGGTGCTCAATAAGTATTTATTGGTTTCCTATTTAGGATTACAACTTTGGAATAGAGGTTTGTTCACCATAAGTAATTCAGTCTCTGTACTGAGGTACTACTAGCTGAGTAATGGCAGTCCTTATTGTAGACAAATACCATAAACAGCCTTAAAAAATCTACAACCCCATGGAAATATTTATTGTTTACAAAGATAACTGTTCACTTCATATTAAGTCTCTTACTAGTCTGCTTATCTGTAATGTCTCCTGCTTCCAATTCATTTTGTCTAATACCATCTGATTAAACTTCCTAAAATAGCTCTTCAATGGCTTCACAGTACCTATGGGATAAAGCCCAAACTGCTTAGTTTAGAATTCAGGATCATTCAGAATCTTATCCCTGTCCCTTGAACACCATGTTCATCCTTACCTTTTAATCTTTACTCATGCTAACTTCCTTCTTCCCTCCCCCGCCCCAACATCCCTGTGATGCCTATCTCTTTTTTTTTCTTTTCAAAATTATATCCATCCTTCAAGGCTTCTCATTTCTTTTATGACCACTCCATGACTTCCCCAACCACTCCACTCCATAATGATTTCTTCCTCTTATGAACGCCTACAACATTTTTCTGTTTGTATTACTCCTATGGGCAGCAAGACGGCACAGTGGATAGAGTGCTGGGCCTGGAATCAAGAAGAACTGAGTTTAGTTACAGCCTCAAGACACTTACTAGCTGTGTTACCCAGAGCAAGTCACTTAACCCTGTTTACCTCAGTTCCTCAGTCTATAAAATGATCTGGAGAGAGAAATGGTAAATCACTCTAGTATCTTTGACAAGACAACCCCAAATAGGGTCGTAGAGAGTCAGACATGTCTGAGACAGCTAAACAACAACTACTCCTGTGGTATTTAATCACATACTACCTTTTATTATTATTTTGTTATTTCATGTCTTCTCAGCTAGATTGCAATAATCTCCCAGAAGCCACCTGTCTTGTAACTGCATATTCTTATAAACCCCAGCACCTTGCTATGCACATGGTAGTATTCCGTAAATGTTGAATGATTATTGGTCACCAAAGCATCTAAGACTACATGCACCATACTGGGAAATGAGAAGGGGCAAAATGATAGCATGTAAAAGTTGAACACATTTCTGTTTTGTTTTTGTTTGTTGTTTCTTGCAGAAATCCGTTGAATCATCAGATCTTTCAGAAACGGTAAAAAAAAAAAAGAAAGAAAGAAAGCTTTAAGGAAAATTTCCAAAATTTGGGTTGTATTTTAGAGATTTACTTGAAGATTTACATTTAGTATCAAATTTTTTATTCGTTCTAAGCTCTCCATTGAGTTCTAGGCTCTCTGCAGGTAAAGGACCCTAGAGGGAGAGAAGGACTGGGAAGAAGCCAACATATAAAGGAGCCAGTACCTCAATCATGTCTCTATTCCCAACTTGCCACACTAGAAAAATTAAGGATTTTCCCTTTGGGTGAGACTGAGGACTCTTCTTCTCTTATGGTTGAGCTGGTACCAGTTTCTCTACATGTTGCTTTCTTCCTGAATTCTTTCTCACTCTCAGAACCTCTCCCTGAAGAAAGCCTGGGATTACATGTATCCTTTTTTTAAGTCTAAAGATAGAAGAACTCAGATCTCTCCTCTCCCAAGCTCTTGCCTACTCCATCCCTCACATGGGCATCAGTGAGAAGACTCTTATGAAAATGAGCTTGAGCCCTGAGTAACAAAAAGAAATAGTATTTTCTTCAAAAAGATATAATAGGTTCAACCCTCAAGTCTTTGTTGTGTCCCAGGTGGGTTTCCAAAATGTAAGCTTCCCTTTAGGGTCTTTTCTATATCAGGCTGGTGGGCATGGGTCATGTGTCCCAGTGCCTTATAGTTCTTAAGATCTCTGCCTTCCGCCGTGAAGCTCTATAATTCTCTCCTACAGGAAAATTATCCTATGAAAACAGACGTTAAATTAAGTGGTCCCATTCAAATAATGAAGCTTAAACCGCCCAAACCAGTTACAGGTAAATAACATTCAACTTCTAACTATTTGTTTCTTCCTTCTGCACCACCGTGGGACAGCCTAGTCAGACCATAGGCATGGTGCCAAGAAGAAAATGAATAGGCTCTTAATTTTTGGTATTGCAGAGGCAAAGATTATGAGAGTAAGAAGAGAGGGAAGAAAAGAAAGAAAGACTAATATAAAGAAAGAAGGAATGTGGGGTTTTACTAATATTTGCCTTCTGTCTTGTCAGCAGCAGTGAAATACTACTGTTTCTGTTCAGGCATTATAAGGATCTATTCTAACTACTTTATGAGAGAGTTTAGCTGTGGATCAGAGTAAATAAAGACAGTGGGGATACAGAAATATAGAAGAGCAATTGGTGTTTGCATCCCAAAGAAGAGGGGAATACAGAGTATTAGAGACATAGGCAGATGGCTTAGAGTATCTGAATTTTTAAGACTAAGTAAAAGGCCATTTCAGGAGAAACTAGAAGTATTGGAAGAGATACTGAAAAGCCAGGAAGAAGGAAAAGGAAAAGTGTAAGAGAGGGGAGAGTAAAAGAAAAAAGACTACATTTGTAGATGTAGGAGATCTAGTCCTCAAACTACTAGATTAAGTTGGATGGTGCAAATAGCTTTTTCTTCTTCAACACAGGTACTCCATTTAAAAGCCCACTGGAAGTCTTTCAGAAGTTAGAAGATTTGTGTGGATTGGGCTCTGGGCAAAACCACATGATAAAAGATAGCCAGTTGGAGCAGCAAGCAGCAATCTTTGAAATTTTATTTAAAAAGTATCTGCATGTGGAATGCCCAGAGGAAAATCCAAGGTGAGATGGAGAAGAAAAATAAAAAGGGGTTTTAATAATCTCTAGAAACTTTGTATAAATAAGATTGCTAATGTTCTTCCATGGCTTAGAAATTCAGGCAGGAATTAATCCAGGATGTCATTCATTTCAACCATCATTTGTTAAACGCTCA
Organism: Phalanger gymnotis; assembly: GCA_028646595.1. Classification (NCBI taxonomy): domain Eukaryota; kingdom Metazoa; phylum Chordata; class Mammalia; order Diprotodontia; family Phalangeridae; genus Phalanger; species Phalanger gymnotis. The sequence continues at coordinate 94,119,329 of CM053624.1, read as the reverse complement.
CTGTTTATAAAATACCGACGAGGGTACCATGGAGTCAAAGATAAAAGACAGTATAAATCCTTCCCTCGAGGAGCTTACACTACAGTAGGTGGACAGAACATGTATCTATTAGTAAAGGATTAAATGCATTGGAGAGGTCAAATGCAGTGGCTTGAGAAGTTCAAAGAGGCGGATCTTCTGACTGGAGAAGTTGGGGAATGCGTCATTTAGGAGATGGCACTGAGATGGGCTTTGAAAGCAGGACAAAATTGGGACTAGATACAGAATCTACCTTGGCTAGAGTTCAAGAGTATTAGTGGGGCTATCATGGAATAATGTTAGAAAAACAGATGAGAGCCAAATTTTGCCTTGAATATAAAGCTAAGGTGCAGATATGTGTCTGACAGATAATGGGGAACCACTGAAGGTCTTTGGTTTAGGTCTTGAGAGTGATATGGTCAGACCCGTGCTTTAGGAAAATGATTCTAGGAGCAATATGAAGAGTGGCTTAGAGGAGCCCTGCCAGACCACCTCTTCTCTGCTCTGGGCCACTGTCAAGGAGAGACACCAGAAGGGCAACTGTTACCATTGCAGATGGAGAGTATTAAAACCACAGTCCACAAGGGATTCAGTAACTATTTCTAGCTAAGTGCTGGAGATAGAAAAAAAGGTGAAAGATAGTCCCTACTCTCAAGGAGCTCAAAGTCTAATGGGAGACACAATATGGCAAAAATCTTATGTACAGTAAAGCTAGGGTAAAATGGAAATATTTGACAGAAGGAAGGCATTAGCATTAAGGAAGATCAGGAAAGGCTTCTTGCAGAAGGTAAGACTTTAGCTGAGACTTGAAGGAAGAATCTTGGGGTAGAGAAGAGAAGAGAGAGAGTTTCAGGCATGGGGAGTAGCCAATGAGTAGCCTGGAGTCAAGAGATGGACCATCTGGTGTGAGGAACAGCAAGGAGGCCAGTGTCACTAGATTGCAGAATATGTGGAGATGAGTAAATTGAAATGAGACTGGAAAGATATGAAGAGGCCAGGTTGTGAAGGGCTTTAAAAGCCAAATAGAGAATTTTATATTTTATCTTGGAGATAATAGGGAGCCACTGACATTTGTTGAATGGGATTTGGGGAAGGGAGAAGGGTTAGAACTGGTTAGATCTGCACTTGAGGGACATCACTTTGATAGTTGAGTAGAGGGTGACCTGCAGTGGGACGAGACTTGAGGCAGTACAGTCATCTACACATGTGATGATGAGAGCCTGCACCAGGTTGGTATTAGTGTCACAGGAGAAAAGTAGGTGTAGATATGATAGAATTTGTAAAGATGAGAAGATATCAGGAAGGTGCTGACCAGCATTGGTAGAAGGAATTTTTACGGGATGTGGGGGTATGCCACCCTGCTTGGAGGAGGGTGACTGTGGCTAATGGATCTCTTGGGCTTGGGAGTTCTGACCTACAGTGGGCTAAGCAAATCTGGCATTAATATAGTGACCCCTAGGGACCACCAGGTTGTCTAAGGACAGTTGACCTGGCCCAGAGTGGAAATGGATCAGAACAAAGTTCCTGTGCTATTTGTAGAGGCATTGGCCTAGGAATCGTTCTTGTTCTTTCAGACTGGCTGGGAAAGGACCATATTAAGTACTTAAAAGTTTATTGACTGACTTCCTGTGTTTCTGTAACTATAACTAAGATGGGACCAATGATTTAGGCTAAGGAGGGGACCAGAGCTCTCCTCTGAGGCCTTATTCATTAACCATCATCTCATTAAGTAAAGATCTCAAAGTACTTTCCAATGCCATCTAGCAATTAAACACCACTAAATTCATGTTAAAATTAAGTCACTGGTCCATACCAAAACAAACAAACAAAAGAAATTTCATGCTATGGTTAAAGAAATGTAGGCAAATATCTTGGCTAAGGTCATTTGGCATATCTTTGACAGAAAACTCTCCTACCACTCAAACAACTAGATCACAAGATCACTTTAATTTTCATATTGAAATGAAATCCTTGCATGCTACTATAATAAACACCTTGAATTTGAATTTTTTCCCTGGTATATTCAGGATGTCAACCCACAGAGCTGAGCCATAATTAAGACTGCAAGTGTCTCTTGAATTGGAACAAGAATGAGTTTGGATTAATGCAAAGGAGAAAAAGATGTTTCAAAATCAATTCCTTCTGTAATGTAGGCATTCTAAGGGTGTAGAGACCTTCTCTGCTAAAGGGAATACCTTTTGACATCATTTCTGGCCTTCAGTAGGGGCGACTGACAGCTCATAGATTTCCCTGACATCCCCAAGGTACGCCACATAATTTGCTTAACCCTCACGTCCCTTGATGGAGCCTTCAAGCCTCTCCCATTCATCGTCCACCCCTACGGCTAAACAAGAAGACCCTGTCCTTGCCAGGCGGTCTTCCATAGCTCATTGCTGATTATCTGTTTCTCTCCTAGTGTTGCAAAGTTCCATTTTCTCTTCCCTGGACACACACTTATGTGGCCGACTGAAACCAAGATTCCCTCAGGTAAATTAAAAGTGGGTGATTATTTTGCAGAAGTTGCTACTTTGAGGAATCACTAAAGCAAGTCACTGAAAAGATTTCACATTTGTAGCCCCACCATCTTGGCTGAATATTTCGAGTGCTTTCCTGTCTTGAAAAGGAGAGGAGGTGAGGAGGACCTGAGTTCAAATCCGGCCTCAGACACTTGACACACTTACTAGCTGTGTGACCTTGGGCAAGTCACTTAACCTCAATTGCCATGCCTTCCCCACTCCAAAAAAAAAAAAAGAAAAGGAAAAGAAAAAGTAAAATGGGGACAAGAGTCAAAAGCTTATCAATGATGGCATTGAATTATCAACTAGGAGCAGAGCGGGGGAGGGGGAGAGGGAAAAGGGGAAGGGGTGGTCAAAAGTACCAGCTTTATGTACTCACATCAAAGAATCTATTAGACATAAAGGGAAAAAATGCCTTAAGTCATGAGATAATTTGTCTCTAAAGCACGAGACTGTGGGTTAAATTCCACCTGAGTGCCTCCTTTGGAGAGCAAGTACTGATCGTGTTCTCTCAGAAAAATGAGAAGAGAAGTAGTAGGACCTAGTGAAAAGGAGCAAGTTGTAGAGGAGAGAGTGTTGGATTTGAAGTGACTGGACTTGTGTTTAAGTACTCCTACATTTACCAGCAATGTGTGACTTCAGCAAATAATGCCCAACTACCAAAGCCTTAATTCTTCATATTCTTTAATTTCCTAATGTTAGTAATAATACCATTTGTACTACTTTCCTCACAGGTATTGTGGGGCTAGCCCTTGGTAAATTTAATAAATTTATTTTTGTTATTGTTACAAGTTGAGGGGCAGCTAGGTGGCACAGTGAGTAGAGCACCAGCCCTGGAGTCAGGAGGACCTGAGTTCAAATCTGGCCACAGACAGTTAACATGCTTACTAGCTGTGTGACCTTGGGCAAGTCACTTAACCCCAATTGCCCTGCCTTCCCTCCTCCAAAAAAAAAAAGATAAAAAAAAGAAAATGATTAAATACTTGATAAAGAATTTTCCTTGAGGGCTCATTTTTGGTGAAAGAAGAGGTATGAGGGGATAGTGACTCAGAGGAGAACTTTACTTTCGATGTTCTCTCTGGTGGTTTAGAGGCTATGTAGCAATCATCTTGTGTTCTCAAGACTGTATGAACTTATATTAGAGTGTTGGGTGTCAAATGTCAGGTCCTCTCACAGCTTCTGCCATTAAATGCCATCTGCTACTCAAACTCTGCCAACATTGGTTTCAGATATTTGAGATCTTCCAAGCTTTCCTTTTTAAAAATAAAAATATTCATTCCTTCATTTATTTTTGTTTGTGTTTTGATGTAGGTAGCATTTTTCATCAGAAGTCCTTTGTAGTTGATATGAATGATCGTATTACTCAGACTAGCTTAGTCATTCACAGTTACTCTCCAAACAGTATTGCTGTTACTGTATATGATGTTCTCTGGGTTCTGCTCATTTCAGTCTGGTCCCTCCATGTTTTCTAAAACCAATCTGCTGGTCATTCTTACTGCACAGTAGTATTCTATCACAATAATATGCCACAACTTATTCAGTCATTTCCCCAACTGATGGATATCCCCTCAATTTCCATTTCTTTGCCACCACAAAGGAAGCTGCTATCAACATTTTAAAACACATAGGTTCTTTTCCTTTCTTCTCCCACCCCACCCCCATCACCTTGGGAAACAAACAGTTTTGTAACTCTTTGGGTGTAATATCAAGTTGTTCTCTAAAACGGTTGAATCAGTTCACAATTTTACCAACAGTGGATTAGTGTCCCAATTTTTCCACATCCCTTCCAGCATTGTCATTTTCCCCTTCTATCATTTTAGCCAGTCTTATAAGTGTGGGACAGTATCTCAGAGTTGTTTTAATTTTCATTTCTCTAATAAAAAATGATTTAGAGCATTTTTAATGACTATATATAGCTTTAATTTCTTCTTCTAAAAACTGCTTTTTCATATCCTTTGACTATGTATCAATTGGAGAATGACTCATATTCTTATAAATTTGACTCAGTTCTCTATATATTTTGAGATATGAGGCCTTTATATAAGAAACTAGTTATAAAATTTTTTCCCAATTTTCTGCTTTCCTTCTAATCTTGGCTCTATTGGTTTTATTTGTACAGATCTTTTTTAATTTAATGTAATCAGAATTATCCATTTTTTATCCCACAATGCTATCTCTTATTTATTCATAAATTCTCTTATCCATAAATCTAATAGGTAATGTGTTCCATGCTTCTCTAATTTACTTATGATATCTCCTTTTATGTCTAGGTCATTTATCCATTTTGACCTTATTTTAGTTAATAGTGTAAGTTATTGGTTTACACCTAGTTTCTGCCAGATTGCCTTCCAGTTTTCCCAGCAATTTTCACCAAATAGTGAGTTCTTATTCCAAAAGCTTAGAGCTTTGTGTTTATCGAACACAAGATTACTATTATTATTTACTACTGTGTATTGTATACCTACTCTATTCCACTGATCCACCATTCTGTTTCTTAGCCAGTACCAGATAAATATTTCTCCAATTATTTAAATCTGACTTTATTTGTATAAAGCTCAAGCTCTACCAACATTGGTTTCAGATGCTCAAGATGTTCCAAGTTTTCCTTTTCAGGTTGATCCCCATCAGTTCCTTCTGTTGCTAATCAGTGCTGCATAAGGATTTCCTTGAGAAGCACAATTTATAAATCTTAAAGGTTTATTGACTAAGTTCACCTTTGTTCATTGTATTCCTTAAAAGGTGGAAGTGATCATCTTTACCTTCTACTGTTCAGGAATGAACTCCCTATTCAGGAATGAATACCTTGTGATAGACACTCCACTTTTTGGGACCAAAACCATAGAATTAACATAATTATTCTACAGCTGCTGATTAGATAAATAGATTTATGTGTAATTTATCCATAATTCTAAAACACCCTACTGTTTGGTTACCATAACAATTATGTACATGTCTGTGTACCTGCTTTTTGATAGAATATTTCATGTTTCCCACCCATAAAAAGATGAATATATGTAGCCTGGGCAGGGCATGGTACAATACTGACTTAACCTGTTCTACTTGGTCTTCTTCATTTGTTCTTTTATTTATTTATTCTTCACCCTATCATGTACTTGTATCACTAATGAACTACCAGCTGTTTTGGAGGTTCCCTTCTCAAGTTAACCCTTTGTCCATCCTAACAAGGAGACTGTGCCTTGTTCCAAAATCTTGCCTCAGTGCCTCCATAAAAGAGAGCAAGCATCTCTCATTGTCTCTTTGGTACAAGAAGAAAAAGGAATGAGGCTTCAGAGCTTGAGATTCAGCATTCGGTCTCACAGAGAGATATGCTGAATATACTACATTACCACGTGCTATGTTTTCCACACCTAGAAAAGGATGTAAATTCCAGAGATAAAGCCCAAATTGAAAACATTCAAATGCCTTTTTGGTTTTGTTTCTCCTTTCTCATGATTTATTCCATTGGTTATAATTCTTCTTTACAACCGTACGATTATGTAATTAAGTTCAATGTGAAGGTATATGTAGAACCTACATTGGATTACATGCTGTCTTGGGGGGAGGGAGAGAAAATTTGGAACCCCAAAACTTGTGGAACTGAGTGTTATAAACTAAAAATAAAAAATAAATTCATAAAAAACATTCAAATGAAAATATTTTGAGAAAAATTAATTATATATAATATATATATGTGTATATATATATATATATATCCCTTGGGAATTACATAGTGGGAAGGCACAAGAGCAATATAAAGTACAATAATGACTAACAAAGTAAACAGCAAGGTCAACATACTGCACCAGCGAGAGTTCACACTTGTGTACCCAAGATACCACCTGGCTCATCTTTATAAGCAGAATAGGCAGTATTTGTTAGAATGAACTACTACTGATTTTAAATAAAGGTAACAACTTATCTGCCATGCAGGTAAATGAGAGCCAGCTTCACATCTTTGTCTAATACCTTTTCTCATCTTCATTTCTCAGATATGGCATGTGCTCTGGGTATACACTGGCCTGGAAATCATAATTTCTTCCTCTATTCACTTGTCCAACCTCCAAGAGACAAAGAGAAAGAAAAGGAGAAAGAGAAAGAGAAAGAAAAAGAGAAAGAGAAAGAGAGAATCGGTATGATAATTTGCTGCCGAGAGGAAACTTCCTTAAATCTAAATTAATTTCTCCTTGAATTTCAGTGGCTCATTAGAAGTTTAACTTCCAGTATTTCCTAGAAGGGTTTTAGGAATTGTTCCTAGGTAGGGCCACCTATGAGTAGAACTAGGTAGAGCATATTCTAGAAATATGGAATGGCTTGAGCCCTGAATTGTCGTGAATTAAAAAGCATTTATTAAAGGGCTACTATATATAATGAGCAGGGAATACAAAAGCCAGTGAGACAATCAGTTGCCCTTGAGAAAGTTACATTCTGATAAGAAAATATTACACATGGGTATGTGGGGTATTCAAGGAGGACTAGCACCTTGGTATGAAGGCTTGCTGAGCCTTTTTCAGGTCTGCTCATCCACCTTTGGTGTCCACCTATCACCCAACTCTCACTGGTGGCTCCAAGAAGCTGCAACCCACTGGTGATTTAGGGAGAATGTCTACCCAAAGCATGTGAAGAATTCACCTAGAAGAATGGATAGATGAGAACAATTTGTTCCAACAGCCACAAAGGTGGCTGAAGCAGGCAAGGTGGAGCACTTAGAGCTTGGTTAGACATCAAAGACGCCAAGGCCATCACCAGTCATCTTGATATTTTTCTTGCCACTTTGATGACTCTGGAAGAGAGACTGAGGCTGACAACTTTTTACAACTCTGCTTCACGTAAATCAAATTGATATGCAAGTAAAGATATCACCCATGATGTCAGTGGTCTCCTTTGAAAATATAGGACAAACAACAACACATGGGGAATGGTGGTCAGAGAAGAGAATGTTGATCTGGGGAGTCACAGGGATTATGAGTAGAGCCATAGGGCAGCTGATTTTCACTCTTTTCAGGAAAAGTGGGTTGATGTAATTTTTTTAATTTTTGGTATTTTCCGAGACAAGGAGTTAGGTGGGGCATTACATTTGTATATCAAGGTAAATAGCAGAATGCCTAAAGAAGGCCCTAGTTTCCTGGTAGATGATTGGATAGGATGTAAAGCCTCATCTGGAATAGTGTAGTTAGGTGAATTTTCACTCATTGACCAATCAGGACAGCTCAGCTCTCACGCAGAATTCCAAAGCTGAGTAGATTAACCCCCTAGGAAGTGGGTAGGATTTGTTCTCTGGACCTTAAGTGGGTCAGTGGCAGGACAGATGGCAAAATGCCAAGTAGGCCCTGGTTTCCTGGTGGATGGCAGGATGAGATGCTTCTTGAAGCTAAGACCACTCAACAAGGTTGGTTCACAGAGCCCCTTTCTTCTTGTGACATCTCTTGCACTAGTCAATGGAGATTCTTCTAAAGAAGTTCTTCTATTCCTTCCATCTATTTGGAAGGCACAAGAGGTGTGGGTACTGGACCAAGTCTCCTTGGAAATGACCAACAAAAAGCAGGATGATTCTTGAGAGATTATCAGAGCAAATGAGCTGTGAAAGATGCCCAAACTTTTGATAACTTTATTCTCATCAGATCCCTACTGCCCATATCACTTGGTATCTACTTTTTCATTACTTCCAGTTAATACTCCTAGTTAGAGACCATGTGTTTGAGTTGCCTAGATTCAGAACAAGTTCTAGAATGTTGAATTTTAAAAATTTAACATACAAGGACTGAAAAATGAGAGAAACTGTTGGTAAGGGAGATTTGAAGTAAATGGAGCATCTCTTCCATTAGACCCTGATCAGAAGCCTGATGGAGTGTGGCCCACTGCAGCACCAATTACCAACTCAGCCATCAGCCCCTGCACATCTTACCTATTGCTGGCTTGTGATGATGGAGTAATTACATTGTGGGATAGAGTTCATGGTGAGTTTTCCATTTGCTTATTTTCTTCCTATTACTCAAGTAAGCAGCCTCTGTCGTAGGCTCTGAGTGATATTTTTAATGGTGACATGTGAGAATGTCTCAAAATAAAAAGATCTGAGTATTCTTAAAAATTACAGAAAGTTCCTAGATGCTAGCTCACTGATGGAAGGTGACCTTTATTAAGGTCACAAGTTCATAGATTTATAGGTAGAAGGGGGACCTCAGGCCTAGAGAGTAAAGTGACTTGTCTAAGACCACGCAGGTAGTAAGTAATAGAAACAAAATTGGAACTGAGGTCTTCTGTTCTAAATCCAACCTTCTTTCCACAATATCTGTTTCTTGTTGCTACCATCCTGAGCCAATCAAGTTATCCCACCATTCATTTATTCATCTTTATTCAGCAAATATTTATTAAATACTTACTATATGGAAGTAATTGGAAAAATAAAACATTATTTAAAATAGAATACATGCCTTTAGAGTTGTATCGATAAAAGTAGTGTTCTTACATCCCCTTCTCATTGGAGAAGGGAGTGACTACAGGAAAGCAATGTCAATTAAGCTTTCAGTCATGATTTTTTATAAATCTTGCTTAACCATTGTCATCTGTTTTAAGAGAATGGCCAGTGGATTCAGAAATGCTTAGGACATATTAAAAAGGGGACACCAGTGTATGAAAGGGGAGGAAGAAGACTCAATCACCATAAAATAAAAGTAGTGTTCTCTAATAATTCTGCCATCTTCAAAAGAGTTATTTCTAGTCTCCTCCTACTCCCAAAGGCTAGCAAAATACCATCATTTGTTACCCTCCCAATCCATGTGATGCTTAATCATCCCCGTGCTTAACCCCTACTTCCTTTCTTTTATCTTTATCCTCTTCAACGTTATATCCTATTTCCTCTCTGCCTGCCCCTGAAATTTGTTCTCTGTAATTTCTATTCCTAAGCTAAAAGATTTTCCTCCATTTTGTATTTTTTCTTCTTATGCTTCTTCTACTTCTATTACTCATAGAGATATGTCTCCCACAAAATGATACCACATCCCTGGCCATCCTCAATAGTGCTTTCTTTCATGCCTTTCCTCACTCATCACACTGCTCCTGAAGAGAGCATTAGAATATTCCTTCTTGTTTTTCCCTTGGATTCCATCACTCAGCTATCTCCCCCTTTGAAGTTCACCCTATTAGGTTTGGGGCAACTATGTGGTACAGTAGATAGAGTGATAGACTTGGAATTAACAAGACCTGAATTCAAATCCTAGCACAGATACTTACTGGCTGTTTGACCTTCGACAAGTCCCTTTACCCCTATCTGCCTCATTCTCCTCATCTGTAAAATGGTGATAATAGCACCTACTTCATAGGGTTGTTGTGAATATCAAATGAAATAATATATGTAAAGGACTTTACATATCTTATATCACTATAGCATAGAATGTGAATAGGATGAGTTTACCCATAAAATGGAAACTGATAGCAGATTTAAAATTTTGAATTCAACAATATGTTGCTTTGAGGAAATGCTATAAAATGAGAGATACATACAAACATAAAGGTCAGGAGTGAAATTTATTATGTAAAAAAGCAGGAGTAGTAATCATAATCTCAAAGTAAAAGCTAAAATAGCTGTAATCAAAAGAGAAAATTCGAAAAGCTACACTGTCAGCAATATTATTCAATATTGTTTTAGATCATTTAAAATAACTAGACATTATAAAATACCTGAGAGTATACTTGCCAGAACAGACACAGGATCTGTATGAACATACATAAAACAGTTTTTTTATATAAAGTTAGATCTAAATAATTGAAGTAATATGTAATATGTATTGTTCATGGGAAATAAAGCCAACATAATAAAAAAAATGACAATTTTGCCTAACTAATCTATTGATTTAATGCCATCCAAATTAAATTACTAAAAAAAATTTCACTCAGTGAGAAAAAATGATAACAAAGTTCATTTGGAAGAACAAAAGTCAGGAACTTCAGAGAAACCAATGGGAAAAGATGTAAGAGAAGCAGATTCAGTAGTGTCAGACCTTAAACTAGATTATAAGGTGAGAGCATTGTTGAAGTATAATATGGATAGTTTTGATTATTTTAAATTAAAATTTTCTTATATAAATAAAACCTATGCAGCCAAGAATAGAAGGAATGCAGAAAATTGAGAGAAAACTTTCATAGACAGACTGTCTCCCAGATAGGATGTGGTTGGGTTGGAATATTAGTGTGGTGTAGGGAATGATGAGCTGGTTGATTTATTTTAATTTTTTTATCATTTTATTTTTTTAATAAAGAAAAAAATACACTCATCTCTAAATTTTCCTCCCCTTTATTTTGAGACTGTGGGTTGTTTTTGTACTGAGCTTAACTGAATATGATTCTGCTGTGGTTATTTTCTGGATGTCTGGAGAAGCAGTACCTCAGATAAATGAGAAGTCATTTAATAATATGGCATTCTTTTAGAAGCAAAGATGTACACAAAGGGAACTTTTTTTTTACAGAAATATTTGAATGAGTAGGGGCTGCTATAAAGTACATATATGCTGTAACTACAGATAAACTGGTGAATTTCTATGTGTAGTAAAATAACTACTAGGAAATACTTTAATTTAGGAACTATTTGTAGGGTATGGGGGGGGGGCGGCAATGATGAGTAGTTTGCCAAAGGACTATTATGCTGGAACAATAGGTGACTGAGGCGAGCCTAACTAGGAAATATCAAAGGCTATAATTCACACAAAGATGTAAAATGGAAGGACATTATTTCGTAATAAACTAATGACATCCCACTTTGACAGATGTTCTTAGTTGACAGGAGGAGTATAAAAACAACTCTAATGAAAGAATTTACTAATAATAGTTCTTCTGAATTTAGAGGCATGGCCAAAGCCAACATAAAGGAGAAACACCGAGCACTACATCAAAGTGTATGAAGTAATGTACTCAATTCAGCATTGGATTAAATTTCCGTGATTATTTTCAGGTCCTTTGAATTCAGGCATCTCCTGGCTCACATACAAGTGACCTGTGTCACCCCATCCTCCTGATCATATTGTCCATCATCCAATTCCCTCAGAACACTGTCACTGCTGCTGACCCCTGAGAAGCTGCCATAGGGTGCCGGCATCCCTTCTCTGGTCCAAGGGTCTTGAGAAGGAGAGAGATGACATTCCTCAGAAAGGTGTCTGCTTTCTGAAGGGTGAGAAGTAGCCATGTCCAGACCAATGCTCTGGCTAGTTACCTTGCTTTTCTCTTCCCTTATCTGCCTCATGGATTTCTTCTCTGGTGTTTGAACAGCTGAATTCCACACAACAGGCCTTTGAAGAAACACAACCTGCTTTGTCACCAAATTTCCTTCACTGTCGTGTCTTAATATGGGTGTTGGAAGTACACTCATCAAAAGCCATCCAAACTCGGCCAGAGTATGCAGTAGGGGACCGTAATCAGTTTTAATTTCACAGCCCTCAATGACAGTCCATTGTTCCACTACAATTGCATCATTTCCTTTCCTGTTAGAACCTGGCACTCCAAAACCTTCTTCTTCATATATAAATAATCCTTCCAAAGATTTGGACAAATGATCTTTAGAAGTTTCCCAGGATACAAAAGAGTCAATTAAGGACAATCCTTGTTTATAATAAAATGTAGTCAGCTCTAGCCAGTCAGCATCTAATATACTAATTACAGATCCTTTTCTTGTGACTTTCATTGATAGAATGCCTTCCTGATAGGTCCAGCATGTTGACTCATCATCAAAAACATTGAAGATTGTATATAATTTATTATCTTCTCCCTTTCTTGATTTAGAGATAATAGGACTTCCTTCTCTTCCCATTTGCCATGGTCCACCTTCACGATGAATTTCTTCTTCAATTCCACTTTCAGAAGACTGCCCACTCAAAGTTCCTTCATTCCAAGTTTTACAATTTTCATCTGAATTGTGTCTCTGGTGTCCTTGAATTCTGTATAGGGTTGACTCAGATTCTACATCTCCATCAGTGCTGGTGCCATTGCAAACTTTAGACTGAGTACAATGTTGTGTTACAAATCCAACAAATTTCATTCCTCTTTTAGCAGCTTCATTTATCTTTTCATGCTTCTCTTGATTCTTGTGTTTGAAAGTCAAATTTTCTATTCAGCTCTGGTCTTTTCACTGAGAAAGCTTGAAAGTCCTCTATTTTATTGAAAATCCATATTTTGCCTTGGAGCATGATACTCAGTCTTGCTAGGTAGGCGATTCTTGGTTTTAATTCTAGCTCCATTGACCTCCAGAATATCGTATTCCAAGCCCTTCTATCTCTTAATGTAGAAGCTGCTAGATCTTGGGTTATTCTGATTGTGTTTCCACAATACTCAAATTGTTTCTTTCTGGCTGCTTGAAGTATTTTCTCCTTGAGCTGGAAATTCTGGAATTTGATGACAATATTCCTGGGAGATTTCTTTTTGGAATCTATTTGAGGAGGC
>CM053624.1:94077914-94105873 GCA_028646595.1 Phalanger gymnotis | reverse complement strand
CTAACCTTCTCTGTTGTCTTTGGTGTTTGTGGGTTGAGAAGTCTGGTAACTGCCACAGCTCACTGATTCAGGGCATTAGGGCCTGTTCCACCCAGCTCCCGGTCTGGTTGGTCCGGGCGCAGCCCACACTGGCCTCTGCTCTGCTCTGCTCCCAGCTCCATGCGTGGTAGACCATACCCAGTGACCATCCAGGCTGTCCTCGGCTGGATCCCTGCTTCCCTCTACTATTTTTGGGTTCTGCAGTTCTAGAATTTATTCAGAGCCATTTTTTGTAGGTTTTTGGAGGGACCTGGCAGGGAGCTCATGCAAGTTCCTGCTTTCCAGCCGCCATCTTCGCTCCACCCTGCCCATTCTAATTTTTAACAAATTGTTTTCTTCATTTAGCTTCTGTACTTCCTTTTCCATTTGGCCAATTTTACTTATCAAGGAGTCGTTTTCTCTAATTAGGTTCTGTGCCTCCTTTACTATTTTGCCAATTTTCCTTTTTAAAGATTTGTTCTCATCAGTGAATTTTTTTCCCATTTCTTCTTTTACCTCTCTAATTTTTCTTTTAAAATCTTCCTTGAGCTCTTCCAGGAATGCTTTTTGGGCTTGAGATCAGTTCATATTCCCTTTTCAGGTTTCATATGTGGTTATAGTGTCAGTGCTGTCCTCTTCTGAGTTGATATTTTGATCTTCCCTGTCTCCATAGTAAGAATTGATCGTCTTTGTTTTTCTGGATTGCTTCTTCATGGTGGTTGACTTTTTCCTAGCTTTTAAAGTGGATTTCTGCTTCTGGGGCACCGGGGGCTCTGTCCCACGCTTCTTGTGCTGGGAACTGAGGGCCTGGTTACTGGCTTTGTGTGCTATGGCCTCTGGTTTTGTCAGCTAGAGGGTATATAATGCTGCCACTCACCTGGTGCTGATCTGAAGCTGGCTGGTGTATGCCAAGATCAAGGCCAAGTGAAGTCTTTCTACGGTTCCCCAAGGTTATACTGATGCTCCCTACATGAAGTGTGGGGGAGGGCCGGTTTAGCTGCTGGAAGTCTCCTCTTCCCCTAGGGCTGCACTATAGCACAAGTGTTCTCAGCCATTGTCTGCTGTGGTGTCTGACACTTTCCCTGGCTATGCAAAGGCATGCCTAGGGTCCTGGTATTGGCACTTGCGTGCTCCACCCCTCTTGGAGCTCAGGAACTCCCGCTGGTCTGCTGAGGTGGGGCTTGCTGGGATGCCTTCTTTCCTGCACTTGTTAAACTTTTTACCAGCATACTACTACTCCTGTCATTCTATCTATTCCCATACCTTATCCCTTCTAAACCTATTCTCCATCCTTTTCATGACCACCAGTCCCTCTATATATCAATATTTTCTCCAGCCATGGGCCCTATTCTCAATTCACTTTACCCCCTTCTCAGTTTCCACCTTACAGTGTTCCACTTCAACTCTACACTGTCCTCTATTCTTGAATCCTTTACCCCTCTGTCCTGTCACTATTCATGCTTTGCTAAAACTCAGCCCTGGATTACTCCCCCGTTCTGCCCCTTCTATTCCACTTGCCTGTTGAACAGAGCTAAAGGTCATGTAACCGAACTGACCAGGTCCACTACTAATGTGTGTTGTCTCACCTTAAATGGGCCCCCATCACAGCAAGGCAATCCCATCACTCCTCCCTAATTGATTCTTTATTCCACTCTCTACAGAGGCTGTTCCAAATCTTCTTGTTTCTCCTCAAATCTTACTTACCCTTCTTCTACACTTTCAACTGAAAACTGCTTCAAGGACCCTTCTCTCTCCATATCATCATCTCAAAATCTCATGACATAGTCCCCCAACTCCTTCCCCATTTATAACAGTCTCTAATAAGATGATCCTTCTCTTTATCATCCACTGTATATGTGCTCTTGATGCTATCCCTTGCTGACTTATCTATTAGATTGCCTCTTTAATCATCCCTCCTCTAGTCCTTAATCTCTCTTGTCCTACTGTCTCTCTTCCTTGCTGCCTACAATCATTTTCAGGTCTCCTCCATACTTAAAAAAATCTTTGCTAGACCCTACCATCCCATCAAGGTAATCATTCTATTTTTCTTCTCTCTTTCTTAGCTAAACTTTTAGAAAAATCTGTCCATACCTGTTACTTTTACTTCCTTTCCCATAACCTCTATAAGCAAAGCCTTGAAAAACACAGCTTTGGTACAAATTCAGCTAGAGTTCTTGTAAAAGATGAAGCAAGAGTTTAAGGGAAAAAAGATAAAAAATGTATTTTATAAATGAAATGAAAGTGCTAGAGGAAAAAAATGGAAAATGAGAACTATGGAAGAAAGAATTGGAAAGGGAATTAACAGCTTGGTACAAGAGATACAGAACTTTGCCTACTCAGCTAACTCTTAAAATTAGGATGGACCAAAAAGAACTAATGATTCTATAAGACAACAAAAAAAATTGAAACAAAGTCAAAAGAGAAAAAAATAGAAGAAAATGTAAGGTATTACATGGAAAAAGCAACTGGCCTGAAAAGCAAACTGAGAAGAGAAAATTTTGGAATCATTGAACTAACTGAAAACCATGACAAAAAAGAGCTTAAATATCATATTTTAAGGAATTATAAAACTAACCAGATATCTTAGAAGCAGAGAGAAAATAGAAATGGAAAGACTCTACTAGTCACTCCCTGAAAACAAATCCAAAGTGATAATTCTCAGAAACATTATACCCCAAACCCAGAGCTTCCAGATTAAAAAAAAAATGCTACAAGCAGTCAGAAAGTAAGGATTCAAGCACCTAGGAGCTGCAGTTAATATCACACAAGATTTAGCAGTCATGAAAATAAAAAAGCTTAGAGGTTAGAAAGTGACATTCCGCAACGCGAAAAGATATGTAGGCTTATAGCTAAGAACAAGTTGCTCAGCAAAACTGTATATATCGTACAGGAGAAAAAAATGGGTCTTTAATGAAATAGAGGACTTCTCAGCATTCCTAATGAAAAGACAAGAACTATGAAGAAACTTTGAAGTGCAAACACAAGAATCAAGAGAAACATAAAAAGACAAACTTGAACAAACGACTGAAGGATATTGTAAGGATACACTGTTTATGTTCCAGTATGGGGAGATGATATATGTGGTCTATCATCATCTCAGATCATAGAGGAAGTCTAATTAGACTAAAAGCCTAGAAGTGGTTCCGTTAGGTGATGATGATCATAAAAGAATACTGGAAGGAAAAGGAATGAGAAATATTTTGGGGAGTGGAGGAGAGAAGAAGAATAGGGGGAATTATCTCACAGAATCAGGGTGCACAAGCAGAAGTCTATACAAACAAGGAGGAGGGAGTGGGGAGAGCAGCTGGCACTTGAACTTCCCTCTCATCTAAACTGGTCAAAAGAAGGAAGAATACACACAGGTATAAACATACACACACAGCTGAGTACAGAAATTCATTTCAAATAGAACTAACAGGGACGAAGGTAGAATTGGAGGCAGGGTAGATTAAAGGAAGGATTCGTTCTAAGCAAAACAAACTTTAAAGATGTACAAAAATATTTATAACTCTTTTTGAAATGGCAAAGAATAAGAATCTGAGGGAGTGCCCATCAATTGGGCACTGACTGAACAATATGGTACATAAATGGAGTAATAGAGTACTCTTGTGCTATTGGGGATGATTTCTGAGAAACCTGGAAAGACTTGCAGTTAAGTGAACAGAACTAGGAGAACAATTTATACAATAACGATATTTTAAAGACAACTTTAAGACTTAGGAACTCTGATCAGAGTAATGATTGACTAAGATTCCAGAGGACTAGTGATAAAAAAAAAATGCTGCCCATGTCCTGATAGAAAAATAAGAGTGTACAGAATGAGACACATACACACAAGCACATATATATTGGATAATATATACAGAAATTTGTTTTGCTTAATTATGCATGTTTGTAATAGCAGCTTTGTTTTTCTTTTTTTCTCAAGATGGTGGGGGGAGTAGAGAGGAAGAGAGCAGATTTTTGCTTATTGAAAAAAAAATTCATTAAAAAGTTATTTTTCATAAGCACAGGTCTAACCATTATCATTTTCCTATTCAATAAACTACAATGGTTCCCTGTGGCCTCTATAAAATATAAACTCCTCCGTTTGCCATTTAAAATTCTTCAGAACTTGGTGCCAACCTAACTTTCCACTCCCATTGTACATTAATCCTCTTCCTGCATACTACAGTCTACTCAAACCTCCCTTGCTATTCCTTACAAATGCCGCTCTATATCCCACTTCAGTGCGTTTGCATAACCTATCATCACCAATGTCTGGAATGCTTTTCTTCTTTATAGAATCCCTTACACCTAGGTCCCCATTAGTGTGAATGTAATGAATCCCATGAAGTCATAGTATTATTTGAATTCACGGTATTCACAGTTACAATCAATGTAAAATATGGCAATTGGTTCTAGCCCAATGAAAATATTCAATGAAGGTTTTTAAAAATAAATTTATCTATTAATATAATAGAAAAGAGAAGAAAATATATATTTCTATTCAAGTTTATAACAAAATGATGAGTCTATAGAAAGCAAAATCATTACTTTTTTTTTTTTACTTACTGAATATTGCACCTAAAGATAAGCCTGCACAGACAGTATGATGAAAATGTCATTATGGTGAAAATATCAAAATTAATTTAAAATATTTTAGGTGCATAAAATGAACTGTCTTCTTGATGAGGGCGCTTGAGTGCTTGTGCTTAGACCCTAATTCTAACATTTCTCCTTAGCCTCGGCTTGGGTGCCTGTGCCTGGACCCTAATTCCAAAACCACATCCAGCCAGTTCCAAAATCACATCTCTCCCTAGCTTTGAAACATTGGCCCTAGCAGTTTCTCTCCAGGTCAGGGGCAGAATGCCTTAGCAAAACACTTATCTCTCCTCCTGATGCTGTGACCAGCTGCACCTATGGAATCTATTGGTCCAACTCCCTGTGTATGTGCTAATTGGCCGTGCACTGGGCCATAACAATATTTGCTACTTACTGACCTTACTGACATGTATCCTAGACATAGTCAAGTGTATACTCCCTTACATTCATCTTGTCTAACAAGACATTTTATGGAAGCCACCTAGATATTTCCAGTCAGCCCTGACCATTAGTTGACTTAGTGACATTTCACAGTCACAACCACACCTCCAGGTAGCCCCACCTTGGGCTATTTCCCAGTGAACTCTGGGTAAGATACCTATGCAGTAGATACAAAAAGTGCATGTTCCTTTAAGAACTGACCACCCCTTAACTACTCCCTAATCCCATCCCAGAACACCTAATTGACATGTTTCACCCCTAAATCTTCAATAAAAACTTTCCTGCACCCATGTAAGATTGCAGGTTCCCTAAGAACTCTTGCCTGCTGAAAAAGCGTAATGAATCTTTGCCACCTTGACTTAAAGAATGCTTGTGATCATGAATTCATTCTGGGTGCCCTCTCCAGTACTCAGGTCCTTGAGGGGCACTCCCCCTCAACAACCCTGTCTAGGAACTCTCAGTCTTCAGGTTCCTGGACCTCGTCTCCCTCAACCCTCAACATTCTTTTTCTTTAAATCTTTAAACATACACTGATAGGTACTGAGAGGTTTATCTACTTCTCAAAGAATTTGCTTGCCAACAATGCACAATGAACCAAATGTGGTTGGGTGACCTGGGGGGTGGAGGAGTTGGGCAAACTATGGTCTGGAGACCAAATCTTGCCCCAGATGCTTTTGTACCACTTGCTTTTGTATGCCCCCAACTAAGAATGTTTTTTACATTTTAAAAATGCAGTAAAACTTCATTTTAAAATGCAAAAGCTATTCTTTACTTGCTGGGTGAGTAAAGCAGATGGCAGGCCAGATTTGGCCTTCAGGTCATACATAGTTTGCTGATCCCTGACTAGAGCATTTTCTAAAATCAGTAATACTTTAAATGCTACGTTATTATCCTTGGAATGTTCTTCAATAACTATGCTAAAATGACTTGAAAACCAGCCTTTGAAAACAGCTTTAGTCATGCAGTTTTCTTATTTGATCACTAAAGAGCAACAAGCAATGGATGGTTGTAGCCTCATCTCTCTGAGCAAGAGGATTTGGAAACTAATAAGCAATGGCTTTAATGTATAATTCCTTTAAGCATTAGCTCAGAAAACAATGGTCAGGTGATCCTTGGACACTTTAAATCCAGGTTGAATTTTTTCTTTCTTGGAAATGTAAGCTCTGGAAGGCCTCCTTTCCGGAATAAGTTCATTTCATCCACATTAAAAATGCATTGATCATGTGTCTGCTTTCTTGATTATTTTCTTCAAAACATCAGGATATTCAGTTCCCACATCCTCATCTGCACTAGCCACTTCTCCAGTAATTTTAATATTATGCTACTGAACTCAATTTTTAGCATACCACCACTTGCAGTAAAAATTTCTTCACTATGCACTTCAGTTCCATTTTATTTCACTGCCTATACAGTAAAACTTGAACACTCGATGCTATAAACTTGAAGCTTTTGTTTGAATAGATGCTCTGCTAAGAAGGAATAGGTTTTTTTTTTTTTGAAAACTATGGTCTTCAAACCATCCAGCAAAAAGATACTATATTTCCATCATTATTAGTCAGTCGATCAGTAAACATTTATTAAGTGCCTACTGTATGTCAGTCACTGTGCTAAACACTGGAAATACAAAGAAAGGCAAAACATAGTCCTTGCTCTCAAGGAGCTCACATGGAGACAGCATGCCAACAGTTATGTATGGATCATCCATAAATGGGTTAAATTGGAAATAAGAAACGGGCACTAGAATTAAGAGGGATCAAGAAAAACTTCCAGTAGAAAGTGAGATTTTAGCTGGGACTTAAAGCCAGGGAAGTTAGGGGGTAGGAATAAGGAAGGAGAGAATTCCAGGCATAATGGACAGCCAGTAAAAATGCATGGAATTGGGAGATGGAGTTTCTTATTTGAGGACAGCTAGGAGGCCTGTTTCACTGGATCTCAGAGTACAATGAAGAAAGGTAAGTGTAGGAAGACTGGAAAGGTAGGAGAGGGCCAGGTTATGAAGAGCTTTGAACACTAAGCAGAGGATTTTATAACCTGGAAGTGATAGGGAATTTATTGAGTAGAGAGAAGTGACACAGTCAGACCTTTTTTGCTTTAGGAAGATCACTTTACCAGTTTTGTAAAGGATGGATTAGAATGGAGATAGACTATTAACATTACTCTTCCTTATAGTTGTTTGCAAACCACAAAAAAAAATGATGCAACTTTTCTTTTTTCTCACCTGTGCATTTTATAATATTCTGTACAATAGACTTAGGCATCCTGCCATATCATTCTATTTTAGAGTTCCTATAACCACATTCATGCCTTTCAATAATGTCAATTTTTTTGTTCTAATGTAAAACAACCCTCTTCTTTTTTGTACTGGCAGTGTTTCCATCTGAAGCATTATTCTTTTTGCCCATTTTGTTAAGAGTTCTTTTTTTTTTTAATTCACACAAGTCTTAGTAATAGGGTGAACAGCGTGTCACATTCACACATGACAATAGGCAAATGTAGACTGAAGATATGGTGACAAGTTAAAACCCTCAAAAAGTTCACAGGCATCTCATTAATTGAACTTTGGGTCACATTATGTGCTACCTGGTTTCATTTTATAATTCACACTAAATTAAATTTCACATTATTAAAATTTGCATTAATTAGGACCTATCTATATTTCCTTCAAGACTTAGTTTAAGCACTGCCTTCTTCTACATCAGAGGTTCCCAAACTCATTTGGCCTACCACCCCCTTTTAAAAAAAAAATTACTTGGCACCCTCCTGGAAATCTACTTTCTTTAACCCTTTAATAGGTTTTTTTTTTTTAATTTGCATCATTTCCAAAAAATTCAAAGTTTTTTTTTAAATGACACAACAATAAATTAATAATTTATTGTAAATTTGTGGATTTTTCCTGAGTTGAAATTTTGATGACACAATATTGTGTCATGTAATCATATAGTATCGTATTATAAACAAATCATTACATGCACATATTCCTCCCAATGCATGCTAGACTTTCTGACAATGCATGCTCTGTCGCTGTCTTGACCACTGATTGGTTATAACTTGCATTTTGTATGTTTATTTGGAAAATAATGTCATCACTACCACTTTAACTCTGTCACACAACAGATGAAACATTTATAAACGGTTTTTCAAAATTTTCCTTTCTTTTCTTCTTTATGCTTCCACTGCTTACTTATTTTTATTCAACACTCAAGGCCCCTCAGTTGCACCTGAGGCTTGTGTTGGTAAACAAAATGGGCTCTTAGCACTCAGTTCAAGTACCCATGAAGAGTTTGGCCTTTGTTTCCTTGATTAGATTGGGAGTCCTTGGTGACCTTCTTGCCTCAGGGGAGGGCCTGGTTTACACACGAGTTTGAGTGACATGTTTGGGACATTAGAGGCTTTTAGACCACATGGGTTTAAGTCGCCTCTTTGTGATGATTTTAGGTCACGTGGGTAAGTTGCATGTGTGACTCACCCTTGACCCTGAAAAAGATATAAAACCAGGGGTTGGCTTTCTCTTTTTTGGAGCTCTTACCCACAGCCATGGTGGTGTGAGTGACTCTGGGCTCCCGGGCTGAACCTAGGTGTTGGTAACTATGAATTGTAGTTGGTCTGTCTGTCGATGTTTGTAATTTGTTTGTATTTGTTCTGAAGTTCAGGGTGCTGGCATTTCCCCCTGAACTAAGTGAATGGTAAAGTAAGCTTGTTAACCCCTTAACATTGCTTTCCTTAGTAAAGCAGATCAAAAGAACCTGAGCTTTTACAGCGTGCTGGTAGCATGCTTATTGTTGGGCTTGTGTTGGTCTTTCACCCCCACAACAGCTGCTAGCCAGATTGTTGAAACAAGGCTATATCACCTCTCTCTACATCGTTCCAGCACCCTGCCCCCTTTCTCTGATGTTGGGATACCCAACCCCACCCCACATCACCCACTTTGGCAATCTCTGTTCTACATGAAGCTTATCCTGATTCTCCCAATTGCTAGTTCCTTCCCTCCCTAAATTACCTTTTTAAAAAAAATTTATATGTATTCTGCATATGCTTATAGGTGTATATGTTTTATTCTCTTGGTGGAATATAAACTCCTTGAGAGCAGGAATGGTTTCATTTTTGTCTTTGTGACTGTAGTGCCTGGCTCAGCACTTGACACATAGGAGGTACTTAATAAATTCTTATTTGCTGATTGATTGATTGATGAATGAGGTCACTCTTTATCCCATCAGCACCACCCCTTCTTTAGTCCTAAAAGCTCTCTTAAGATTGGTTAGGCACTGCCTAATCTATGCTGATTTGCCAGTAGACATGCCTCTCATGTCTTTGACTCCTATTACATGTGACTTGATATTTTATATTGATATATTGATATTTTACATTACTTTACATGTGACTTGATATTTTATATTGATATATATTGATATTAACTCACACTAAATCAAAATTTACATTATTTAATCTTGCATTAATCAGGACCTATCTATACTTCCTTCAAGACTTAGCTCGAGCACTGCCTTCTACATGAAGCTTATCCTGATTCTCTTATAGAAAAAGAACCTTCCCCCTCTGTACAAACTCTTTTTTGACCAGGCTGTGGGCATTTGCTTTTTCCTAGGGTTCGAACTTTCTGTGGTCTCCCTCCCAGAGGGATGTTTATGCAAAAGTCTTCACTTCATGATAAATTCTGGAAACCTGAAGGAATACCCATTCCCACAGGCCGTGGCTTCCTCCAAAGTGGAGGTTCTTGTGTTGTGCACCGATGGGTCTCTTCACCTGGTAAAATCTGAAAGATGCAAGGAACCCAGCATCAGCTTGATTGTGGAGAGGTTAGTGATCTAAACAAAATTTATTGTGTGTTCTGAGGACTTGGAGAAAGATGACAAGTATTTTTGTGTTTTACTGTTTTCCTGAAAAAAAACAGCCCTACAGCGTAATATCTTCTACTCTGTATTCTCATCCTCACTTCCAATAAGGAGATGAAAAGAAATGGAATAATGCCATCAGGCTAGCATGCAAGCATTTTCTTTCATACAGGTGTGTGCAATGGCAGTTTCCTTTTGGACATAGGGAATTTCGTAACTGACTAAAGAAGATACCTGCAAATCTCTGCTTTTAAATTCCAGGGCCCTTCTGTCATTGTTCCTTAGTGATCATCTCAAGATCCATATTTTCTTGTTGTTCATAGGCCTGTGAAGAATCCGAATGAAACTATTTGTGCTGTGGCTCCCATCTCATCCTTACCTTCTATGGTAAGTAAGTAACTTCCAATCTTTAAATTTTGTGAAGACACGAAATAAGCAGGAACTATAGAAAGAGAGCTCATCCTTTTGGAGCACCTGGAACTCCTCTAAAACGCTGATGGGTTAATTTAGTCCTAGTCCTATATGGCAACTGGGAGGAGGCGTATGATTCCTAGCTCAGTGCTGGGGCCTGAAATTGTGGCCCCTTTTGCTGTTAACAAATAATACTCCATCAAACCAACTATTTGATGGACTGTTTATTTCTCTTGCTTTAATTTAAAGCTCTTGTTGCTTCTAGGCATCAGGTAAGGAGTAGTATCAATGCAAACTTTTCTTGGTATGATGTTTTCCAACTGTTGCCATCATTCTCCCCTAGGATTCCCAATCCTTTTCACCCCATAATCCCCAGAGATCTTTCTGTGAGTGAAGAATACTGGCAATATAATCCTTGGAATAACATCAAAATCTATTTGCTTCCACAGGTACTGCTCTTTATTTGGGATGGATCAGTGTATATCATGGATGTGGCCAAGTCACAGATCATCTGTGAATTAGGTCCCCCTCCTTCTTATCGTTTGGGAAACCCCTGGCAGCCCATATTTGCACTATCTCCAGAAGGCCAACATGTGCTTATCCGGGGTAAGAAATAGAAATTAAATTCTTTGCTGCAACCCCAGTTCAAGGATAGAGGATAGCTTGAAAACCCAGGAAGTGTGGCCATATTGACCCTCTTTTCAGCTTGTAGTTCCTTTCACAAAGTAAACGCTGTGGCGGTGTGACTAAATGTCCTTAAGGCCTCTGCTACTTCTAACATTCCCTGAATCACAAGATGCGATAGCTAGAAAGGACCCTTGAGGCAGTCTAGTCCAAACTCTATCTGGCCAAGAATCCCTTTGGCAGCATACTCAACAAGCAGTCATCTGGCCTCTGCTCGAAGACTTTCACTGAGGAGAATACTGTAACGCATCTGTGAATGTTCCCTCCAGTAAGGCAGATCATAAGCCATCCATGTTTGCCGGTCCAGCACTGTTCTTGTCCATATCCTCACATGAGGAATAGTCACCTCTTATCCCTTGTTGTTGCCACTTGGCTAGCCCATCTTTTCTTCCGTTCATAGAATTCCTTGATGACATCTTTTACTCTCATTCTTTGAAATTCCTCATTGGTTATTTGTTTCAGCCTGCTCACACCTACACCAGCACTGCACCATTATACTCAGTGGGATCATTTCTTCAGTCTGTGTTCCCGTGTCTCCTATCTATGTCTTTTAAAAAACTTGACTTGGATGTTGAGCTCCCTTAGGAACAGCAGTGATCTGTACACACATATGTACCAGATGCATGCCCTAGGAAGACTCCTGACCTTTAGCGTTTATGTTAGGTAGAAAAATAACTATTTCAGGATGCTTTAGCAGGGAATTACTAATTATCCCTCTTTGTCTATTCTTCATTCATTCTTAATGGTGGCACCTGTGGGTCAGCATCATGATTCCCTGGTAAAAAAGAAGCTCAGATTCAGTGCTTTGCAAATATTAAAGCACTATACAAATGTGAGCTGTTTTTATACTATTTAATTTATTTTATGTAATTATAAATATTAAGTATTAAATTAATATTTAATAAAAATTAAATAAAATATTTAGTTTGATAAAAATATTATTTTATTATTACCTGTTACATAACTCAGATGTTTAGTGGTCCTTCTTCACTTACTTGTCTGTGTCATGTTCTATTGTTCTTCTGCATCTCAGCAGATGTTTCCTCCTCCTCTACCCCTCTCCAACCTCTTCACATCCTTTTTCTTCTTTGCTTCCTCCTTGAAATACCTGTGTTCCTTCTCCTTGATAACTTGTAGAAAAGAGATGTGTACCTTCAGTCTTTTCACTTTCTTCTTGAAGAGTGAGACTAACTTGAACTCTGTGCTGCACAAGTTAATACTGCTAATACTGACAGAAACAACCTTTCCCCTGTGTATTATTTGAAGTAAGTTCCACTGTTCTTTATTCTCCTTCAGGTAGCTCTTTGCCTAGTCCTTCTGACTACCTATTGTGCCAAACTCCTCATTTGTAAGATTGAAATCTAATACCTACCACAGTTCCAAAAGATTCATGATGAAAAATACTGTCCAAATGCAGATAGAGAACCAATGGATTCAGAGGACAAACTGAAGTATTTTTTTTCTTTTTCTTTTTTAACTTTTTTTTCTTTTTGTTCAGTTGTTTCAGTCATATCTGATTCTTCATGAACCCATTTGGGGTTTTCTTGGCAAAGATACTGGAGTGATTTGCCATTTCCTTCTCCACCTCATTTGACAGATGAGGTAAACAGGGTTAAATGACTTGCCCAGGGTCACACATCAAGTGTCTGAGGTCAAATTTGAACTTATAAAGATAAATCTTCCCAACTCCAGGCCTGGCGCTCTATCCTAGCTGCCCTTGCTTTTCTTTTCTTAATATGGCTAATTTGGAAATGTGTTTTGCATAACTTCAAAATTTGTAATGAGTTTTGTATTTCTTGCCTTCTCAATGGGTAGAGGAAGGATGTAGGGAGGAAGAAAATCTAAACTTAAGATAAAATAAAATTAGGTAAGAATTTTTTTAGAAAAGAATCTAATGAGATATGCCTAATTTATTTCACCTTGCTTCTGATCTCCAGATAACTCAAACTCTAGGATTTCTGTCTCTGTGGGAAAGAGACAAAAAAAGCTTAATTCACTTAGCAGACTGGAAACAAGATACATGCACACAAGACACCAAGGAAACAAAGCATAAGAACCCAAGACAGTCCAGTTATTTAATAATATTTACCCACCCTGTGTTACCTTGATGCTGAGTAGACCTCTAGTCAACTAGGCTCTCTCCTAACTTCTTTCCTGAAGAGTAACGTTTCTAAAATCTTGGGATTACCACATAGCATCTTTTTTTTCTTTTCTTTTTTTTGGGGGGCAGGAGGATGGAGTGGGGGAGCCTGTTGGAGTTAAGTGACTTGCCCAGGGTCACACAGCTAGTAAGTGTTTGAAATCACATTTGAACTCAGGTCTTCCTGACTCTAGAGCTAGTGTTCCATATGCTGCACCCCCTTGCTTCCCACAGCAACTTTTTCTAAGTCATTCTATTTGACATAAACCAGGCAGGAAACACAGTTAACTGTACCTTGACAAGCCAAATAAAAAGGTCCCCTAGGAGAAATAGAGCCACCTCTAAAAGAGCGACCTTTTTCTTTTTCTTTTTTCCAGGAGACAAACATGATAATGCTAAATATCCGAGGGATAACTACCGAATTTTTGTTTTTAAATTTGAGTCCTACCAACTAATAAAGACTTCCTTATCTGAAGCTGAATCTTCTCAGCCTGGTTCATCAGAAATTAGCAGCCTTATTCACCAATTGCCTTTGGATAAGAGATGTGAAATTTTCCTCCAAAACCGGTAATTCCAGTTGGATCTCTCTGCACCTTCTCTGTATTTAGAAGAATGGGGGTTTGTATGATAGGAAGAGCGTTTCCAGCATATCACCAGTTCCCCCCAGGACCCGGCTCTGTACTCTTATTCTATCTTTTATAAGTTAGTGAAAACAGAATATTAAGCTGAGGGCAGTGTAAAGGACATTTTTCCTCCCTCTCATCTCTTATTTTCTCTCATAATTAATCTTTTAAATGTACTTTGAAGGAACTGTGCATTTTTAAAGAGAATGATCCCAGAGCTCTTTATTAATCATTTTGAGAAAAAGAACATCATTAGTTGTGCTGACATTTTCCTCGAAATCAGACCCAACTCTGTGGTCTTCATAATTGGTATATTCACTGTAGTCCACCTATTAGAGACTTCCTTGATTTTTCACAGAATCAAAAGGATGGATCCTTGAGAGTCAGTAAGACCTGGGTTTCCATTTCCTCAACTGCAAAATGGGGATAATTATAGCACCCCTCCGCCCTTCCCATTTCCAGGGGTTTGTGACACATACACACAAAAATGTTAAGAACCTCTACTCTAAGCTACCGACTCATTTGTCAGCTAATTGATCATGCTGCCATGATGTCTCTGCACAGATTTCTGTCCCTAATTGGACTCCAATCATTAATACCGAACTTCTCAATGTAGCCAGTAGATGGTGCCATGAAACCTCTGTGTGTCTCATTTTATTTCACACTTGGACATTGTGGTCTCAAGAGCAGTAGAGCTGGGAGGGATTTTTAGAGACCATCTATCCCAACCCCCTCATTTTTTGAGATGAGGAATACCTGAGATCCAGAGAACTGAATGAAATCTTGTGCTCAGAGCACAAAATGGCGGAGCTGGGACCCAGACTCATGTGTGTTCCAAAGCCACATGGTCATGAGCTTGAACTGTCCATCTATCTCAGTGTCTTCAGTGGGTCTTGCTGATTTAGGAGTACATTTTTCCACAGAAACAAAATCACAAGTAATTAGGTTCTTAAAAGAGGGGCTGAAGGGTGTATTTCTATAGTGTCTACAATGTGGCAGGCAATGTGCTAAGTGCTTTTTTTTTTCCCAAATATCTCATGACCTTCACAACAACCCTGAGAAATAGATGTTTTAATTACTCCCATTTTATAATTGAGGAAACTGAGGCAAACAGAAGTTAGGTGACTTGCTCAGGTTCACACAGCTATCTGAGGCCAGACCTCTATTTAGCCCACATAGCTGAACCATACAAACAGTGGCTTCTGTGTAAACTTGATACGCTAGGCATACAGTCTTTCCCTTTTCCTCTCTTGAGTTTTAGGCGTGATCATGGTGTTCTTGGGCTTAGAAGAACTGCTAATGGGGGCTATTTCAAAGGGGCTGTGAGGCTTTATGATCACAGCAACTTCTATGGGAGTCCTAGGGGACTCTGGGAGCTTTGCAGGTACTGCTTTGGAGTATATTGGCTGGCCGGATCATAACTTTATTAGGCCATTTGAGGCATTGTCCTATTTGAAGATACTCAGATCTCAGTGGAAAACTATGAGACCCTCACGTGGTTATTTACATATTTATTTGCCCCATAACTGTTTCACCTGTTGTCTTTAATACAGAATCTCTGCAAAAGGCCCTTCTGATTGGGGCACAGCGGATCCCCTGGCAGTGGGTCCTTCAGTGCCAGCTGAGGAGATGAGGTCCTCAGTAGAGTGAAGTTCATATGGAAGGGACATTTATTAGTCAAAGATGACCTATATACGTGACACTGACTCTCTTTAACCTCTGATCCTTATTATAGATCCTAATTATAGTTGCCTTCTAGCAATATTTCTTCGGGTTTAATCAACAAATTACCTTAATTCCATTCATGTTTGCCCCACATTTTCTGAGTAGGTCCCTGTGAGAGAATTAATAATATGCATCATCACATGAGGGAACTTTCTCCTCTCCCACTCACTTCAGACTCAATGCGAAGGTCTCTCAAAGTATTTTCATTTCCATCTTTTGTTTTCACTTGTCCCCGGAGTCTAAAATATCTTTATTTGGGGCTAAAGTTAGGCAAAAATTTAAAGGAGTTAAATAGGAGATAGTACCAGTCAAAGTTTCAAACTTGAAATTTTCCTGAGTTGCCTTCGAGTGTTCCACCCAATCTGAGACTTTTGTAAAAAGCCACATTAAAATAAAAACCATTATTAGTGTTTTTAAATTTTAAAAAGTTAGAATTTGGGTATCATTGTAAATATGGACCCATTGCATGGTACTTTGATGGGTTTTGACTTGTGTCACACTATATAAATTATTAGTCTTCATCTGGTCCCTGAATTAGAGATTCCCTCTGCCAATTTCTATCACCTTGCAGAGTGAGCAAAATTCAGTACATGAATCCTGTCTCTCTTGAGGTATTCACTTATTAACATGACCTCTGAGCCACATAAAACTCCAGG
Source organism: Phalanger gymnotis (assembly GCA_028646595.1). Classification (NCBI taxonomy): domain Eukaryota; kingdom Metazoa; phylum Chordata; class Mammalia; order Diprotodontia; family Phalangeridae; genus Phalanger; species Phalanger gymnotis. Next base: position 94,089,744 of record CM053624.1, on the reverse strand, counting down.
GACCTAAAGAACAATAAACTCAAAGAAATCACCTCCTATTTCCATGGTTATGTTGTTGGCAGACTTAAGAACTCTGACAATACTGAGGAGTATGGACCAGACTATTTGTTTCAACAACGGAAAAGCTCCTTACTTCTGGAGAAAGAAGGCCACAAAAAGACATGACCATCTGTTCCTCAAGGTCCTATGAGAAAGGTACTCCAGCTCTCCGTAGAGATCACCTAGATTGATATGTGTTGGTTTCATAGTCAAGAGACTTTTAGGGTTTGTTTTTTGGGGTTTTTTTGTTTTTTTTTTTGCTTTTATACTCGTTCCTATCCATCCCCAAACAGTTGATGACTTCAACACTTATGGTTCTAAAGGAATATGGTGTCAAAAGGCTAACACTTTATTCAGCATGGCGCTTTGGAGATAAGGAACATTTTCCCCAAAATTAGCTTTGGGACATCAGTCTGACACAGTAACTCGAGGCAACTAGAATGAAAAGCCGATTTAGGGGGGGCTCCACCTGGTACAGACTACATTGAAAATCAGCTGCATCATCCAAATAAAGAGCAATTTACTTTCTAGTCACCAAATGTTTGGTTTGTAATTTCTCGTCCCAAATCAAAAGCAAACCCAAAAAGCAAATCAAAAGCGTCTGCAGAACTCTAGGGAGGTATAGTTATAGCTTTTCCACAACAGTAATTAAAAATCCTCCATTCATTAATTGTCAGCAGGAAAATTGTTGGATTTGGTTCTTGTTTGTATTGGAGAGAAGATAAATCAGTAAAGTCAAGACATCGATCCTCTGCATGCTGCTTCAGACAAATAAGCCAATGTAAGAGGAATGCGTTGGGAGGAGGGGGAAGGAAGAGGTAAAATGGGGTAACCTGTCTTATGTAAAAGAGGTGCAAAAGATCTTTTACAGTATAGGGAAGATGAGGGAGGGAGGGAGCACTTGAACCTTACTCTCATCAGAATTGGCTCAAAGAAGGGATAACATAGACACTCAGTTGGCTACAGAAATCTACCTGATCCTACAGGAGTATCTTCCCTAACTTGTTCAGGGTGACATCAGAAAGGACAATGATTCACTTCTACTATATAACTCTTGGCACAGTTATCATAAAATGAATTCTAGGTTGGATGAATCATGGAGTCTGATCTGAATGGCAGGCTGGATTTGAAGTCAAGGTGGTAGAGTGCCAGGAAGAAGTTCTCCCCCCCAAAAAAAAATTCTTTCAAACAGATCTAGAAAATGCTCCAGGCCAGGGATTTCTCTGATAGGAATATCCAAGGAAAATTCACAATGAATCGTTTTTCCAGCCCAGTTTACCATAGTGAGACAGACAGAGAGGTCTTTGAATACTGGGAACAGGATCTGGCCTGCAGCATAAAGAGCCCTCCAGCTTAGGGAGAGGCTGAGCACTAGGGCAGAAGTCAGTGCCGGACCCTTATCAAGGCATCTTGACCTCCAACAGAGTACCGGGACAGGTATCAACTGGCAGCTTTGTCAGCCATACGCAGTTCTAGGTTACAGATCCATGTAGGGCTAAGGAATGAATCACCAGGAGTGGTGCTCAGAGGTAAGGAGCCTGCAACAGAAAGAAGGCTTGAATCCCAGGTGCAGAGGAGGATCTTAATTCCAGGCTCCAGCCCAATCTGAAGCCTCCAAAGGAATAACCAGGGCAAAAAACATAGGCCAAAGAGAAGCCTGCAGTTCTATCACTCTGACTCAGCAGAGCTTCCCAGCTGGCCGATAGTGACTAAGTCCAACAGCATTCTCTGGCCGCTTTTACCTAAACTCAGGTCAGAAACTTGCAGTGCTCAGACCAGGAGGCAGCCATCAGACTTTGCCCTGTATTGGACCACTTTGGGAGCATTTAAAGCTTGTAGGTCCCCAAAGTGAACTGTCCCTGAGATCCTGGAATTCTGTCCCTCTCCCTGGGTTACCAGGTGTTCCATTTGTATCTTTTCAGGCTGAATGTGTCTCAGAAGGCTCAGAAGAGTGTTAGGAGGAGGTCCTATTTTTATTGGTGGCTTCTTAGAATCCTTGATGCAATGGTTTCCAATAGAGTAGTCCATTTCATAGTTAAATAACTGGGAAAAAAAAGGTACTACTTATATAACTAGCAACAGAGGGAGAAGCTACAAAGCCCTGGCTGTCCTTAGAGATGTGTTCAGAACACATTAAGTGTGGATATGAAATGCAGGGGAAAACTGGCTAGAGCAGGGTTCAGAAGAGACAGATTGTCGACTCGTCTTATCATAGTTTAATCTGGTGGGGAAAAAGAAACCTTATTTCTATAAAGCAGCTATAAAAATTGGCATGGCCCCAGAGATCTGAGATCACAAGGAAATGAGGCTCTAAATACATAAGCATCTTACACATGTCCTACAAAGGTATGACCTATAGCCCTAGTGCTTCCTTTTTTTTTTTTTTTGAGAGGGGAAGGCAGGGCAATTGGGATTAAGTGACTTGCCCAAGTTCACACAGCTAGTGCATGAGTCAGTGTCTAAGGCTGGATTTGAACTCAAGTCCTCCTGACTCCAGGGTCAGTGCTCTACTTACTGTGCCATCTAGCCACCCCAGCCCTAGTGTTTTACTGGTTCTTCCTCTGGTTGTTGCAACTTTGCCATCATATCATCTACCATTAAATGTTTTGAATGAGGTGAGGAAAAATGCATATTTATCTTGTGATACAGCCTGCCAAGCTTCTTCCTCCACTACCGCCATTTTAGAGATTATGTAGTCCAACCCCTCATTTTACAAATGAAGAAACTGAGGCCTTGAGAAATTTAGGTACTTGCTCAAGGTCATACACCTATGTAGGTAAGTGACGGGGTCAGGATTGGAATGCAGGTTCTCTGGCTCCAGAACCAGCATTCTTTCCATACCTCTGTTCCTGAATCTTTTCTTTCCTTCCTGGCTTGGCTTATGTGACACCTCCTCTGCTAAGCCTTTCTTTAAAAAAAAAAAATAATAATTTTTTTGCTAAATTTTTATTGATGCTTTCATTGTTCCCTCATGTTCACTTACCAAATATATCCTTCCCTTTTTACTACCTTACAAGTCATCTTTCATAATAAATATTTTTCAAAGAGGAAAAAAAGCAAAGCCAACCTACATATTAACCAAGTCTAGTAGCATATGCAGTATTTCACATTCATAGCCCTCTACTTCTGCAAAGAAGAGAAGGAGGTACATTTTCTTTTTTTTCTGATTTTTTTTTTTGTAGAGTGGAAGGCAGGGCAATTGGGGTTATGTGACTTGCCCAAGGTCACACAGCTAGTGTGTTAAGTGTCTGAGGCCAAATTTGAACTCAGGTCCTCCTGATTCCAGGGCCGGTGCTCTACTCACTGCCCCCTAGCTGCCTCCAGAGGTACGTTTTCTTTTCTATACAGCCAAGATTGAACAATGTTCAGGTTTTCTTTTTGTTTTATTCATCTTTATGTTTAGATTGTTGTCTATTGGGCAGCTAGGTGGCACAATAGATAAAGTGCTGGCCCTGGAGTTAGGAGGACCTGAATTCAAATTGGACCTCAGATACTGTCTAGCTATATGACCTGGACAAGTCACTGAACCCTGTTGGCCTCAGTTCCTCATCTGTAAAATGAACTGGAGAAGAACATGGCAAACCACTCTAGTATCTTTGCCAAGAAAACCCCAAATAGGGTCACGAAGAGTCAGACATGACTAAGCAACAACAGGCCTCTACGCTCTCTCTCTCAGATTGTTTATGTTGCTTTCCTGGTTCTGCTTACTATATTCGGAATCAGTGGATATGTTTTCAAGTTCTCTGAATTCTTCATGTTCATTGTTGCATATAGTTAAATAATATCCCATCACATTTCCATGCTACATTTTATTTACTTAGTACCTACTTTGTTTCCCATTCTTTTTTTGCTTGGAATATTAGAAGACAGTTTTAATATTTGTGAATATTTATGAATATTTGTGTATATATGGGGCTTGTTTATGTCTTTGACCTCTTTAGGGTTCATGCGTTGGTCGTGGAATCTCTGTATCAAAAGCTATTAATATTTTTGTCATTTTTAGCACAATTACAAGTTGTTTTCGAGAATGGTTAGACCAGTTTCTGGTCTAACTCTGTTTATGTGCAAGGTTCTAAAACCTCTCTAACATTTATTATTGCCTCTTTTTTTTAATAATCCTTGCCAAATTTTTGGGTGTGAGACAATAAATGAGGGGGACCGATGTAAAAACAAGCTATCAGTACAAATTTATTACTTTTTAAATTTTAAAAAAAAAAGTTCATTGATAACACCAGAGAGCACAGGTTTAGTTGGGTGGTGAAGAGAGAAACCAAATTATGAGGTTGAGAAGTGAGTGACAGGAGAAAATGAATGAATAAATAAATAAATAACTGTTAAGTGTTTACTGTGTACAAAGCACTGTGCTAAGCCCTATGTCACAAGTAGAAAAGTAAGACAGTTCTTGCCCTTGAGCATCTCATATTCTGATGAGGGAGACAATACATATAGAAGGTTTCAGCTGTAAGATAGAAAGGTCCCACAGTCCTTAAGGTGCAGCAGTAAAGCAGACGGTAGTGCTTCTTCTTTAATGTCATTTCTACTCGTAAAATCATATCAGTTTCCAATGTTGAACAATTTGACAGTGCCAAGGACCTTGGTATCAAAAACTGTCTTTTCTGGGTCTTCTGTAGATGCAGCTCTCTCACTCATAAAAGCGAATGACAGGCTGAATTTCCACAGGATTTGTTAACTCAGAAGATGACTGTAGATTCTGGGCTGGAAACTTTGCTCTTCCCAGGGCTCTCAGATTCAAGAGCCTAACCTCGCTCTCTGGGGTCTGAAGAAAGATGGTGGTTGAGGTAATGGAGGTGGTTTAACCTGTCTAGCACATGCTGCCTCCTTTCTCTTCCCCAGGGAGACTTGTTGCTTCAGCTAGACTGGCTTGCCTGTCCCAAAAGTGGCAGCTTATGGAGATGACTGGCCAGCCCTTTCTCTACAGGAAGCTGCTTCCCTGATGATGACTGGATGTGGGGGTTGAGCTGAAAGAGAGACTGGTGGTCTGTGTGGTGCTACAACTCTCTGGCTCTTGGACTAACTTGCCAGTTGGTGGCAGTTCTTCAGCATCTGGTGGTGGTAGTGATGAGGAAAGAGATCTCCTTCATGATGATTGCTCCCCTCAGTGATGACTGTGAGAGTCAGGCTAGAAATAGGGCTGGGGTGTGCTGCTATTCCCAAGGCTCTTGGATTCAGGGACCTGGCTATCTCCAGGTACTATCTTGGGGTCCAAGGGAAGTTGATGCTCGAGGTGGTGATGATTTGACTTGCCTGACGCAGCTGCCTCCTATCTCTCCCTTCAGGTGAAGCAGACTATGGTAGACTTTTTCCAGGTCTTTAGCTATGAAAATTCCTAATCTTACTCCTTTCTGAGTTTTGGCTCTCAAGCTATCAATAAAAACGTACTGTTTTTTAAATTTTAAAAATTAAAAAAAATTTCTCCTCTGTAACAACCAGCTTATATATGTTTCAAGTATTATAAGTTTGTTCCTGCATCAATTTAAAACCATTATGATCATTTGGGAAATGATTTTGGTATTCATGCCGAGATTATGTCCAACTCTGACCATCTCTGACTAAGTGTTGTTTTCAGCCTACCACAAAGGTTCAACATTCAAGCTCAGTCAAGTTCCCAAGGAATGGTCAGACCCCTGCACCTACTCTCATTTGCACCGGAGTAGTTCCCTTATTTCCCAGGGTTACCCTGTGACCATACTTCATCATCTGTGTGATCACATGATCAAGATGTTACAAAAATTTCTGATCTTGTCACACAAATGTCAGGCTATTTGAAAACCATGATTGCTCATGGCATGTGCCTCACAGCCATCACACCATCTTGAAACCATCGTAGACTATCACAAACATTCTGCATGAACTTTCTGTTGCCTCTTATTGCAGTAATATTAAAACTGTTTTCCAATTTCAGTGTATCCTCTGCTTATGAGACTATCCCTCTATCTGGTGGATTTTCAAATGACCTTGTTGGCCACATTGGTCCTTCACTTAGAGGAGTTTCTATGATAGTGTAACCAATTCTGAGTCCATGGTAGAAAAGAAGTCAAGTTTATATGTAAACACTTAAAAATGAAATAATGTATGCAATTGAACATCAAGTACTTTTATCTTTTAATATAGCACTTGTTATTTAACAGCTGAAAAATAAATATTTTACAACATAACTGGCCACTCGTTTTTGGCATTTGGCTAGTTGGCTAAAAACAAAAAATTAATCTCTTTCTCTCATCAAGAAGGCTTTACCTCCCATTTTCCACCATGTGTTTTTGTGAGCAGGCACTTTCACTTTATTATTGTTTTAAATTGAAACACAGAAATAAACTTGATGCAGAACTAGACTTAAGGCTGTGTTTGATGTTGAGCCAAATAGGTGCAAATATTCATTCAAATAAAAAGTCCAAAATCAAAAGTTCATATATGATTATTATATTGTGTTAAAGATATTCCAAGTTGTAATTAATTTCATTAAAATGTTATTTATGTTTAACAAAATATGTGATATAAAATTTAAAATGAAGTCTTGCAGATAATAGTAAGCTTAGAGGTCTTGCTAGATGACTTCTAACTTTTATAGAATGTCTCACATAAAACATTTGTAATTATTTTATAAATCATTTTATATTTAGCTTTCATAATTAAAGGTAGAATTAAATTTATATTTTAAAATTATATAATGTAAATTTTAACTTGGAGCTTTTTAAACCAAAAGTTATCATTATAATTATTGTGAGCACTTAATAAATCTAAATACTATTATGAGTGGTATATTAAATTACCCTGGAGATTCACAACGCCTTTTTTTTGTTCATGTTAAAACAAACTACTAGCCTGACAGCTATTGAGATGCCCACAGCAGCAATAACAGTGCAGGCCCTCTGCCTGCAAGATATTCCCCCTCTACCTCTCAGATTACCTGGTAGCTGCCACAAGCACTCCTTAGAGGGCAAGCTCTTGCCCTTCGGCAGTGAACAATAACAACACCCTTCCTTTTGAGTAGAGCAGAGTGAGTCTCACAAGATGAATAGGCAGGGATTGTTTGTGATCCATATCTCAGATCTCATTACATTATCTTTGTCCCCCCAAACCCTCCCCTCTCTGGAACTTCCTCATTTCTGTCAAATCTAGCACCATTCTTCCAGTCACTCAGATTCACGATCTCAGTGTCATCCTCTCAGCTTCTCATTATCACTCACCTCACATATTCAATAAGTTGTCGATGCCTGTGGTCTGTGGCAGCTCTCGGCATCTGTCTTCTCTCTACTCACATAGGTACCGCCATATTTCAGATTCTCCTCCCTTCTTACCGGGATAATTTCAGTGATCTCCTAATTAGTCTCCCAGTTCAAGTCTCTTCCTTCTCCCAGAGATCCTCCACGTGGCTACCAAATTGATTTTCCTAAAGTGCAGGCCTAAGACCCGATATGACTTCATCTTTACATCATCCTTTTGAAATTTCTGTCTCTCTCATATGTTTTTAATGACATAATTATTAGTTCAGAAGTTCACATACATAATTTGTAAATAAGTAAATAAACACTTATTGGGATTGCATGCTCAAAAATTTTTATTAATGGGGTATATGATCAAAAAATTTGGAGGTCACTGCTTCAGGATGTGACTGGACTAGATAGTGGCCAAAATCCCTTCCAACTTTCAGATTCTGTGATAGTAGCTTGAGAAGATAGAAGGGTCAAGTCAAAAGGTTTTATGTTTTGTTTTTAAGGGTGGGAGAGGCATCTGGGAAGGAACCTCTGGGAAAAGATAGAAGATTAGAAAAAGGGAAGGTAGGCAAGCTCCCAAAAGAGATGGAAAGGATGAGAGCAAGAATACAAGTCGAAGGGTTGACCTTGGTTGGGAAGATGGGCTAGCTCTTCCTCTAAGACTATAGCAAAGGAGGAAAGGATGAAGGACAGCGTTGAGGAGCTTTGAGATGGAGATTAGAAGGACGGCCTCCGCTTTCTCAATAATGTATGATTGGAAGTGCTTTCCTAAGAGGGAACAGCACAGGGCAGGTAGTATAAGAGATTTAGAAGACAGAGTAGAACCTGGCTGGGTTGGAGAGAGGATTCTAGAAACTGGAGGATTTCTCAAAGTTTGGGTAGTGAGGGGAGGGAGCTGGCCCTAATGCCATTTTCTTCTCTGATTCTCAGTTAGTCACCACTTTTTCTCATCCTCATTCTGCTTCTCTCCCACCTGCTGGGAAGGCAGGGCCCTAACTGACTGCAGTGCAGGGATAAAGAGAAAAGCCTATCACTGGGGCTGGCCAAGGCAAAAACATTTGTATGTCAAAGGTTTTGCTCCTAGAATGAAAGAATTAACGTTATTAGCAAGTCATTTCACAGGTAACTGGGGCTCTTTAGCCTGCACCCCTTTCTATGCAGTGGATCCCTCCCCCCTCTCTGAGGCCCTGGGTGAGGGGAAAAGAGGAGGTGATTGTTTATTAGCACCTCGGTGTGAATCTCCATTAGCACTTCAGTGCTAATAACATGGCCCAGACAGTTCTCCAGCTCCATAGCCAGCTGTAGTCCAGAGCTGAGAGAGATTGGGCTGGGAAGTAAGCTTTCTCCCACGCCCCCTTCCTGCTAGAGCTCCATCCTTCCCAGGAAACATTCCTTGTTTGTATACAGCTGCCATACACACCATATATTTTTGTCACATGTGGGAGGATGCCATCCATAAGTCTGGGCTCCAGCAGGACCTTCTGGGTATAGAGAGCTCTTGAAACTAGTTGCTTTCTGGACTAGAGCCCTTTCCTGCTTGTGCACTGTACCCCGGTTGACTTCCACAATGTGGTGAAACCAAATGTGCTTCCCCATGGGACACCTTCACTCCATCCTCTGGGGAAAAGGGCCTCCACTGAGAAGGCTCCCTGCGTTTCCAAGGGCAAGACCTAGTGGGTGATGGGCCCTTCCTGTGACAGCAGAATATCTGTCACCAAGCTTGTTGCTGTGGCATTGTAACTGGAAGAAGATGAATTTGGTCCATTCTCTCTTCCTTCTCCTCTTAGCTTGTTGAATTACTACCTAACCTTCAAACCCCAACTCACATACTTCCTCCTCCATGAAGCCCTCCCTGAACTTCTCTGGAGGGTACACCTTTTTTTTTTCCTCAACCCTCTTAGAACACTTTATTCTACAACTCTCTAATGTACTTAAGTAATAATGGATATCATACTTACCTTTGGTTTCTTACCTACTCCTCCCCACTATAATCTGCATATGTCACTGAATCTATGATCTTGTTATGGATGTGGGTACTTCCATTCTTTGCACATATCACAGCCTATCCAAGCCTTCTCATCACATGAGATTCTAGTTCCGTCTCCTATAAGGCTACTCAGTGTGCTGGTGGCCTCCCTCTCCATTGTAGGATTCTGTAGCCTTGGGGCTATTCGTTATCATTTGTTCTTGCCACATGACTGGGCCATATCCTTTTCTGATCAAACATGGCCTAAATGATACCTTGTCTACTTCTTGTGTGAAAGTCATCATTGGTGATACACTACCCAAATTATGCCTACTACACACAATTTCAATAAGGACAGAGATAGAAATATGTGGGGGTAACAAAGACAAGTACTTTAAGAAATGAGCCCACAAAGATAGTTTATTTTGATTCCTGGGGTCCAGCTGGCTATACCCAGAGAACCTAGGAATCATTGCTCAATCAACATCACTTGAAAACTAGGTTAGGCACTAATGCATTGTTGGTGGAGTTGTGAACTGATCCAACCATTCTGGAGAGCAATTTGGAACTAAGCTCAAAGGGCTATAAAAATGTGCATACCCTTTGACCCAGCAATACCACTTCTAAGTCTGTATCCCACAGAGATCATACAAATGAGAAAAGGACCCACATGCACAAAAATATTTATAGCAGCTCTTTTTGTGGTGGCAAAGAATTGGAAATTGAGGGGATGCTCATCAGCTGAGGAATGGCTGAACAAGTTGTGGTATATGAATATAATGGAATACTGTTGTGCTATAAGAAATGATGACATATACCCACTTGAGCTCCTTAGACCAAAGACGATAATGCAACGATCCAAAACAACTCCAAAGGACTCATAATGGAAAATGCTGTCCACATCCAGACAAAGCACTATGGAGTGATCGCACAGCTTGGAGGAGAGGAGTCACCAAAGTTGATGGAGAAGATCCATGTTCAGGACTTTCCCAGAAATAGAACCTATCTCCAAAATGAAAAGTGTTACAGAGTCTTCTGATTTTCTTATTCGAGAGAATGTCTGTGGATAGTGCTCTTTTCTCTGCTTAGGAAGCAGTGTGGCATGGTGGAAAGAGTACTGAACTTGGGAGTTCAATATTGGCTGTTTTTTACGAGGTATGTGACTTTGGGCTACATTTCTGAGTCATAGATTCCTCATCTGTAAAATGAGGGAGTTGGAATAGATGATGACTAAGGTCATTTCCAAAGCTGCATCTATGAATCTGTAAATCTTATCTTCACGGACACACGACTACAGCCGGGGCTTCCACTTTCCTCAGCTGATGCTATCTCCTCAGACGATATCTACCCTGATCCTGGCCAATATTCAAAACAGACCTGCCCTTGCCCGTGAATAGAATAGCTCAAAAGCACTTTAATAGAAAGTGCCCTGGCATGAGAATCAGAAGACCTGGGCTCTGTTACTGGGTCTTGCGCTGACTGTTTGGCTTTAGGTAAATCAGTTACCCTCTCTGAGCTTCATTTTCATCATCTTTAAAATTAGGGGTTAGACTAGTTGACCCCTGACATCCTGTCCAGTTCTATGATTGTCTTCTTTCAATTTTCCTTCTTTTTTTTTTATAGAAAAGCACTTTATAAATCCAAGAAGTTGTGAATATACTACTGATGTAATTTTCATTTTTCTCTTATGGGGTGAGGTATGAACCAGTGTCTTAATAATAGGCAGAAGTCACTTTCTTCTAATCAATTATTCTGTACTAGTGTTGAGCAGTTCAGTTTAATTCCATTGAAGCTGATTAAATGTCAGATACCATACTAGAAAGGTGCTCTGTGTGTGGGGGGAGGCGAGGAGACACCGAAGAAGCATAGGACAGTCTCTGCCCTCTAGGAGATCACGTTCTAGTTGAAGAGACAAGACATACAAACATGGTATAACTAAAAAAGAACACATGGCAATAATTTATGTCCCAAAACAAATGGTAGAGAAAGTGCTATAGCAGATATGATTTAATTCAACATTGACTAGGCACTTTCTAGCAAAGGATACAAAGAGATAACACAAACCCTGCTGTCAGGAGCTCACAACAGAATGGCTTTTAGATCCAAATTACGACATGCCTCTGCTACTTTATGTGTTTAAGTTGGTTTCCTCATGAGTAACCTTAGAGGATTGGACTAGATGAAGGATTTTTTATTTTTATATAAATTTTATTTAATATATTTAGTTTTCAGCATTGATTTTCACAGGAGTTTGAATTACAAATTTTCCCCCCATTTCTACCCTCCCCCTGCCACTCCAAGATGGCGTATATTCTGGTTGCCCTGTTCCCCAGTCTGCCCTCCCATCTGTCACCCCACTACCCTCCCATCCCCTTTTCCCTTACTTTCTTGTAGGGCAAGATAAATTTCTATGCCCCATTGCCTGTGTATCTTATTTTCTTGTTGCCTGCAAAAACTTTTTTGTTTTTGTTTTTGAACATCTATTTTTTAAAACTTTGAGTTTCAAATTCTCTCCCCTCTTCCCTTCCCACCCACCCTCCCTAAGAAGTCCAGCAATTCAACATGGGCCACATGCGTATCATTATGTATAACC
>CM053624.1:94048815-94077414 GCA_028646595.1 Phalanger gymnotis | reverse complement strand
AATCAAGAAAAAGAACAAGAAAAAGAAATTGCAAGGGACTTACTAAAGCAGAGTGTAGTTTAAAATTTTACCCCACCAGGGTGCACTATATTCCAACTTGGGGAGTGCGGACAGCCCTTGGTACAAAGATTCTCTCTATGTTCATGTGCAAAAAGCCCCAGTCCTCAGCCTTTAAAAAGACCCAGAAGGAAAGAAAGTCTTACTGATCTGGTTCTGAATGACCCTAAGATAAAACTAAATTATCACTTAGAACTATTAAAATGATGAAATCTATGGTCTACCCCAACCCTGCTCCCAACCCTGCAGGAAATTTCCTGCTCTCTATACCTACTCTGTATCTATAAGCAATTTTGTTGTGGCTATGTGGTTTATTAAACATAGTAAATAAAATTGCAAAGAGATTGTCAAGGGCTCCACTCCTATGGAGTTTCTCCTAGTCACCTTCAAACATCTTCCCATTTACCCTTTTACCTCTTTGGGGCGACTGAGGAACAGTCTTGTACTATCTGCTACTGCAAGTTATAAAAAGGATTAAGGGAGAAGCTGTCCGTGACTATAAGCGCAGGAAAGTAGGGGATACATACAGATATACATATATACACACATACATATATGTGTGTATGTATAGAGAGAAGAGGGGTATGATGAGAGTGGAAGGGGGGCACCAGGTTTTAGAATGTCCTTTTCACCAGTCACTGACATTTCTGAACTTCACCTGATTCAAAACCAGCTCTCCTGTTCTCCTTGGATTGGAGTCTAGGTCTCAGCCACCACTCAGTGGGCTCAAAGCTCCTAACCAGACTGCCATTGCTTTCTCTACTCCTATTCTGCACAAATGGCTATTAGAAAGACTTGGCATTGCAAAATGCTTGTTGGTGACTTGACTTTCCTACCCTATTATGTATTATTCCCACTCTTGCATTGCACAGTTCATCCCGCCTGGCCTTCTTGCTGCTTTTCACACACAACACTAGTACACCTCTCATCTCTCCTCCTGGAATGTACTTGCACCTTGCCTTTGCCTTTTAGAATCTTTTTTCCTTCAAAACTGTTCAAGCATCACCTGATACAGAAAGCTTTTCCTAATTGCTGGCCCTCCTCATCTCTTTTTATCCTTCTCCTTTTCCCAGATTTACGTATGCATATATACATATATATATGTACATATATATGCTATGTAAATAAATATATGCATATATACACACTTTTGTTATTGTTGTTCAGTTGTTTCAGTCACATCCAACTCTTTGAGACCCCATTTGGGGTTTTCTTGGCAAAGAACCACTAGAGTGGTTTGCCAGTTCCTTCTCTAGCTCATTTGATAGATGAAGAAACTGAGGGGAACAGGGTTAAGTGGCTTGCCCAGAGTCACACAGCTAGTATGTGTCTGAGACCAGATTTGAAATGAGGAAGATGATGCTTCCTGACTCCAAGCCTGGTACTCTATCCATTTTGCCACCTAACTGCCCCCCATATATGTATGTGTGTATATATGTAATAATATATTTAATTATTACATATTGTCTCCCCCTTCCCCTGAGGGCAGGGAGTGTTTGTCTCTGCATTTCCAGTGTCTAGCTCAGTGCCTGGCACATAGTATACACTTAATAAATGTATGTTGATTGATTGGTTGATTAATTAAATCAGCATCCATACTGGGGAGGGGAAAAGGAGAAAAGATGGTCACAAGATTTCTATGTCTAAATGAAGTTTATTATTAGTCATCTGGAAAGAGAAGGGGTATCTCAGTCTTCTAAATCTACATCTAAATTGCAGTCTAGATGTAGCTTCCCAGGTTTCCCCTTTCATACGTAAGCAGTGAGTATTTAGAGGTGCTCCTCGGATTGGGGGAGGCTCCAAAGGGGTGACTGGTGGGGAAGCAAGGTGATATCCGTTTCCTCCACTTTCAGGCCTGTTATTTGAAATTTTTGAGTCTTGTAATTAGTTGTTAGGACAAAGGAGGGAGGTAAGGAAAAGGGTAGACAGTATGACTCATCATCCCATGGTTAATTTTGGACTTTGTTCACATAGAGATAGGAGTCTGCTCTTGACTTGGCCAGGCTTCTGAGAAACTCCCCTGCACAAGTGGTCATGAGCTCATATAAAGAATGAAGATGCCAAAGTTTCATGTTCATGACCCGAATTTCTGATTTAACTCAACCCTCATGAACCAGTCTCCAAAGCTGAAAACGTGCTATAGGAATAGTGAGAATGTTAATATTCATTCTAGGTTTTTTATTCAGTACTTTACACATTAGAGTGTCTTGCATCTGTGATATGGGTCAGTAGGCAACTGCCCATAGAGTAGTTGAGTGAGCCGTAGGGGCAGCTAAATGGCGCAGTGAGTAGAGCATGGCCCTGGAGTCAGGAGGACCTGAGTTCAAATCCGACCTCAGACACTTGACACATGTACAAGCTGTGTGACCTTGAGCAAGTCACTTAACCCCAATTGCCCTGCCCAAAAAAAACAAACAAACAAACAAAAGAATGGGCCCTAACATGGGGCAACAGACTGTTCAAAGGCACATAGATGAGAGAAGAATGACAAATAGCAGAGAGGCTTATTTGGCTGAATTGTTGAGTATATGAAGGGAGCTACTGTATAATGAGTCTGGAAAGGTAAGGGAGAGCCAGACTGTGAAGGTCTTCAACTATGAAAAAGATGAATATGCATTTGATCCTAGAGGTCATTGGAGCTTTTTGAGCAAGGGGAGTAACATGATGACACCTGTAATTAAAGAATGTCATTTTGGCAGCTGTGCAAAGAAATGGATTGGAAAGGGGAGAGACCTAAGGAGACAACTGCAATAGTCCAGGGGAGAGATGATAAGGGCATGAAATGGGGTGAGACTGGAGAGAGTGGGGCAGATGTCAGAGATGTTGAGATGTTGAAGATGTAGACTCAACAAGATGGACCAACTGATTGGCTATGAGGTGTGAGAGGAAGAGTGGGAGGGCTATGATTCATGACTCCAAAGTTGTGAACCTGAGCTACTAGAAAGATAATGGTGCCCTCAACAAAAGAGGAAGAAAGAAAGGAAGAAAGAAACAAAGAAACAGAGAGAAGGAAGGAAGGAAGGAAGGAAGGAAGGAAGGAAGGAAGGAAGGAAGGAAGGAAGGAAGGAAAGAAGGAAGGAGGGGAGGAAGGAAGGAAGAGAAAAGAAACAGAAGTAGGAGAAGCTGGGAGAAATAAGAAGTAGAATGTGACTCGATAAAGAGAATAATCATTTTAACTGGTGGTGGGGGTGGGGAATATAGAATCTACGGACCCTGATCTTGAGCAGAAGTAGCCACTAAAAAAGAAAATAAGTGACAATAAAGAGAACAGTATATCAAAGCTGATCTAAGCTGTCCTCAAATAATTGTTTGATCTTGGGAAAGTCACCCATATCTGTGTAGAAATGGTAGTCCTATCCCTTTGAGTCCTTGGTGCCAGCTTAGTGTTCAGGGTTATAGATTTGTATATATGAGCCTTTGACCTTTGTAAACTTCATTCAGTAACTAAATTCAATCCTAATGTGTTTAAGAGCTGGTTATACAAAGACAAAAAATGAAATTGTCCCTGCCCTCAGGAAGGAGAGAAAGGGAATGAGGATTTATATATGCCTACTATTTGCCAATCACTATACTAAGCACTTTTTTTTTTAAAAAAAACAAGTATCTCATATGATCCTCATAGCAAACCTATGAGATAAGTGCTATTATTATCTGCATTTTACAATTGAGGAAAATGAGGCAAACAGAGGTTAAGTGACTTGCTTAGGGGTCACTCAGCTAGTAAGTGTCTAAGGCTAGATTTGAACTCAAGACCCCCATACCATGAGCTTCCTCAGGAGCTGTCCTAAGAACTCCATTCCCACCCTATATGCTGGACCAAGATCTTCGCTGACCTGCTGACATCCCTTCCACCCATAAACTCAAAGTTTGAGGCATTCCATGGATTCCGAGCCCAGGATTTCCCCTGTCTGCTTCAAAGCCCTTGGGTTAATTCTGTGGAAGGAAGTATTTCTGGGAGCGATTTTCTGACAAGTCCCTTTCACTTTCTTCTGGTGCACTTCATTCTCTAATAACAATATTCATTTATTCATTCAAACAACAAACATTTAATGATCATATAGCCCACAGTGATGGAGAGAAATTCTTAGTGGGTAGAAAGGTACATATACTTTTTTTAACCAAGAAGAAATTATGCTATTGAATGAAGTACTGTATATATTAAATGAAATTATTACATTCAGTAGTATGTAAACTCCTGGAGAGTAGGGACTATTGATTTTTCTTAATTGAATTGAATCCCCTACTCTTTGTGCAAAGCCCCTTCAATTGACCAGGGTGAGAACTACCCTTTAAACTGTGACCAGGAATGGTAGATGATTGGAGGGAGTAACACCCCCACAAATATTCTCCCTCTCTGATATGGAGGTGCAAAAGAGGAAAAGCTCTTAGGAAAGAGTGGTCGGTCATTGTTGTCCCCATACACACAGAAGACTCAGACTGCAAAAAGGGCCTTAGATAAAGAATGTATGCCTTTACCTGAGGCTGAAGAAATTTTCTATTTACAACATTCTAAAGCAGCTTATTTATTATTTACAAATAAATAAATACAGAGGAGACACTCCCTCCATCCTTCCCTCTCTATCCCTTAGGCCCAATGTGCCAGTTAATCCCTCCAGGTCCCAACCCCTTCTCCTGGGGAAATGCAGATAGTCTTTTTCCCAGGTGGTATTTCAAGATCACACCTGGGCGGGTAGCACCTGGCTTCCCAATGATTGAGGGACTGGAGCCAAACGTTAGCCGCGTACTGAAACCCAGATATAAGCGAGCTCAGCTCAAATTAAAGGCAGCCTAGAGTCTTTAACCAGGATCTTGCTCCTGCCTTCTCGCTCCATCCCCAACCTCGATCTTAATTCTCTAAAGTCCAACTCTTCGATTCCGAATCTCTGAAGAACGTTGAGTTGGGCTGCAGGAGGTGGGTCAACCGCTTCCGCCCAGCTGTAGAAGGCAGTGAAGGGTTGAGCGTCGTCATCCGTGGGGCCGAACTTCCCGCTCGAGCTCTGATCTTTCGAGAGCCTGGTCACTCCTGTGGTAGGAGAGGCACCCAGGTCTCCAGCAAGGATAGCACGTCTCCGGGAAAGATCTGTAGGGGACAGGAGGTAGGGGCATCTTGGTCAGAAATGTAGTACCCTCGGGCGCCACCTCCCCGGGGTCCCCGGCGCCTCCCTCTGCAGGAGGGTGCAAAAGATAGGGATATAGTCAGAGAGTCCTTGGGTGGTAGGAAAAAAAACCACTAATGGGCTACCACATTGAGGAAAGCTCCGACCACTGAATTCTTTTTTCCTGTTTCCTTTCCCTCTTTCCCTCCCCACTTTCTTGAAGTCCACTTTTGGTGAAGTCAAAATACACACATTTCGGGGCTAGGGGAAACGGGCTGGGATGACATGAACGAGGCTAGATTTTACTCTGAAAAAAGAGAGAATTCAAGGAGTCGTGAATTTTACACCCTGGCCAAGGTCTGTCACAGGATAGCAATCCTAGTGTCCTCTCTTCCCCTCCCCACAGGCTGGTCCCTACCCTTTGCTCAATTTCCACCCTGAACTAGTTAAGCAGTCGGTCACCGGAGCCAGACTGGTTCTCAGCCCCCAGACAGAACTGTGGGAGTCAGCAGAGAAACTTGGAAGCGAATAACTGGCCCAAGCCGGATCTACTCCGGACAGAAGGAGGGATGGGGACGGGAGGAAGACTAGCTAGAAGTGACCCAGGACCCGGGGAGTGGGGAAAAGGCGGGAAAGAGATACGCACCGAGGACGAGTCCAGATTCGCCACCTGCTCTTCTAGGAGCAAAGTATCAGCGTCAAGGATCTGCCCCCCACATCTCTCCAGCTGGGGTGGGACCGCCGGACAGGAAGGTGGGGACTCCCAGCCGTCGGGGAGCTGGGGAGAGCGGGTTTCAGGGACCGGGGAGGCCGGGCCGAGGCCATGGGTCCATTCGGAGCAGCAGCCCAGTCCATTGGGGCAGAGCGAGCAGCCCCGGGGTGCAGCCTCGCTCCTCCGGTGCCTCAAACTCTCCTCGCTGAGTCCCAGCAGGGCTGACAGGTGGCCAATGTAGCGAATAGCCAGGCGAAGGGTCTCGATCTTGGTCAGGCTCTGGCCGGCGGGCGCCACGGACGGTGGCAGGTAGCGCCGCAGGTCATGCAGCGCCCGGGACAGGTTGCGCATCCGCAACTTCTCCCGCTCGCTGGCGCTCTGCCGCTGCCCGCTGCCCAGGCGGCCCCTGCCAGCTCGCCGGCCGGTCCCTGTCCTGGTGCTGGGCGGCTTGGGAGTGTGGTCAACTGGCAGGAAGCGGGCTTGGGGTCCTGGGGGGGAGAGGCCCCAGGAGTCCGAGGAGGAGGCTGGAGAGCAACTGCAGTCGCCCTCAGACGGCAGCGGCTGCAGCGGGGGCGCAGCCCCCCAACCCCAGCCTTGCGGAAGGAGCCAGGAGTCTGAGCTGAGGAGCGAAGCCGGAGAGTGGGCCATAGCGGAGACCAGGGGCGTCTGAGGAGCTAGTGGGGCTCGCAGCCCGCTTTATCCGGAGCCTGGAGGTGTGAAATAGCACCTTCCAGGCCCCATCAGCACATCAAAGCCGAGCAGGGCTGGGGCCTGAGGGACTAGCCCTTTGAACCTGGGGTGTCGAATTTAACCCGGGTTGGTCAGCGTGGGGCACGACTGGATGGCCATCTGCGAGCCGAAGCGAGGCCACCTCTCCTCGGCCACTAGCCTGCCGTCCCCCCTACTCTAGCCCTTAACCCATGTTCCTTGAGTATGTGCACCGGGCATGGGGGCAGCAGGGGGTTCCCAGCAGTGAGGAGAGACGCTGGGGACCTGGCACAAGGGTGAACTCAGAGCTCTGGACGCAGGTGTAAAGGCCACAGGAAAGAGCCTGGGGGAGGGGGCTGGCGCCTGTCCCGCTTGTTTCCACCGGATCTACCAGAACCTCGGACAGCTAGGGCTGAGCGACTCAGGCTCAAGGTATAGGTGGGAGGAAGGGGGAAGGGAAAAGAGGAGGGAGCGGAAGAGCAGCACCTTCCAGTGCTGCTCGGCTAGGCTCGGTGGAGGCATCTCCACCACATCTCCACTGAGCTGGTAAGGTTTTAAAAGGAATGAATATGGTTGGCTATTGAGAACTCTAGGCGTGACCTGTGTATATGTGTATCAGTTATTCTGTCTTTTGAGGACCCTGAGAGGCAGCCTAGTATGGTGGAAGGGACCTAGCTTCAAATTCAGGCTCTGCCACTAACTTACCTGTTCGACCTTGGGCAAGTTGTTGTACTGTACTGGGCCTGGACTTCTTCATCTCTAAGCAGGGCCCCTTGGCCTTGCCCAGGAGTCCGAGATACTGAAGGGTAGTTATATGATTGCGTGTGATCTGTGATTGTATGATACTACCTCAATTTCCTCATCTGTAAAATGGGGGTAATAATAACACCTACCTCCCAAGGTTATTGTGAGGATCAAATGATGTAATATTTGTAAAAGTATAATGACTGGAATATGGTAGTCAGTAAATGTTCACTTCCTTTCAGTTGATCAAAGGGTCATAGATTTGGAGCTGAAAGGAACCTCAGAGAGGTTAGATTTGGTTTCCTTAGGGTGCAGTTGGGAAAAATTAGTTAGCTAAGTAATTATATGATTATGAGTTTAAATTATAATCCTCCTCCACACCTCAGCGTGGATTGGGAATGGAGGTCTCTCTGGTCTGCTCTGCCGGACTCACTGAGCTGGAAAACTTCCTGTACAGGCCAGCCTGTAGGATACAAGAGCCTGGGATTGGAAGACTAGAGCAGTGAGTTGGATGCAGAATGTCTATTGAGTCAAATTTGTAAATTAGATTGGTAGATTTCCTGAGATGGAGGATGCTATCCTCCTTTGTAGTCAAGAGATAGCTGGAGGCTCTTAGCCTAGAAAATCTCGCAATGGACCAGCAAACTGAAGTCAGAAGAGCTCAGGAAGTTCGGAGACACTTCCTCTGGGTCCAGGTGTATTTCTTTTATTAGCACTTCAAAGTACCGTGACACGAATTTGTCAGTTTTCTTTTCCCCGCTAAATAATTCTAGACAGCCATTCTCCTGCTTCAGTCTCATTCGGTTTTGTTAATGTAAAGATCATGAACTGAAGCCCCATTTCTGAGAGGGAAAATAAAAAGAACAGGAGTTCTTAATCTTTTTGGTGTCATAGACCTCTGTCGACTGGTGAATGAAACATATGGCCCCTTTCTCAGAATGTTGTTTTTTAGTAGTTGAAGGAAATGCTAAATTTAGAGATTAGTGAAAATAAAGATGTATTTTTTCCCATCCAAGTTTGCAAACTCCCTGAAATCTATCCATACCCTTTGGGAATCTGAAGACTCCAAGTTAAGAACCCCTGAAATGGAAACATGGGTCTGGATCTTTTGGGGTCTGGCCATTGGGCAAGACCTTCACTATATCAACAATAGAACCAGGGATAGAGAATTGTGCTGCCTCACTTAGAAGACCCTCTTCACCAGTGGAAGCAAACTATTTACAGTACATCCCTAAATAATGTTTTTAAATTCCACCACCCCAACCCCATTTTTAAATCGTGCTCTCTGTGTGCTTCTAAATCACTGAAAGCTTTGAGGCTTCACTGAATAGAACACATTCAGCTTTCTTTACTTGTCACAAAATAAACACTTTCAGTGGAGATCAGAATTTTCTAGCACTAAAACTAAGTTATGTTAGAAAAGTGACCTCAATGTACCTTCTATGAGTTTCACTCTAGCTAGGTAGCTGTTTATTTTGCTTACCGTTGGCCTAGCTGCTTCCCATTTTTCTTTGCCTGTCCAAATCCTACCTATTTTTCAAAGCCCAGCTGTCCCAGTTCCTCTGCAGTGCATTCAATGAGGAATTCACTCTCTACTACTAAATCTAACACTTTATAACAAAACCTACTAGACCATAAATTCCTTGAAAGAAGGGATTATATTTATATTTTATGTCCCCTAGTGCCTAGGACAATGTATTGCAAACAATAGGGGATAAGTATTTGTTTTGTTTTTTAATATTAAGTGACTGTCATTCTCTAATGTTTCACATTCAATTTTTTTTTCTTTAATTTAATTATAAGATACTTAAAAGCAGGGATGATTACATGTACTCTTCCCCATCAGTAAAATAAGGAGGGAGATTGAACTAGGTTATCCCTAAGGTGTCTTATAACTCAGATCATCTGACTTTGGTTAAGGGATCTCCCATAATACTAAGCACAGTGTAATGAGCTGCCTGACTGATCTCCCTCCACCTTGTGGAAAAGCAGCTATCTCGCCTTTCCCTGCTTTTTGATCTCCCACATAATGATTTTCTCTCCTAAGCACTACTTTCCCAGGTTGCTACTGCCCTTGATGACATTGTCCCTTCATCCCACATTTTCTTTTCTATTCACAGATTCTCTGGGATGGAAAGGCCTTCAGGGATCTCGGTATCTGCAAAGCCTCCTCTAAGTAATCCCCAACAAATGGTCATCTAGCCTTCAGCTGAAATCCTCCAGTGACTCACAATCCCCTAAGGGATCCTACTCCACTTTTGAATGTCTCAAAATGTTTGGAAGGATTTCCTTATTTTAAGCCTAAATCTACCTCCCTACCTCCCTCTGGGTCAATCTTTATCCTACCTGTAAGCCTTGATTGAAGATAACTGTTGATCAACTAATCCTTCTCTTCTCCAAGATAAACTTCTCCATAATAAATGATTATCTTATTGTTTACTCCCCAGTATTCTCCTCAAATCTCTCCCCACTTCTGAACTATCCACCCATTTTAATAATATTTCATTATTTTTCCCAATTACATGTAAAACAATTTTTTTTAATTTTGAGGTCTAAATTCTCTCCCTCTCTCCCATGTCCCCTCTCTAAGAGAGTAAAAAATTTGATATAGGTTATACATGTGCAATCATGCAAAATATAATGACATAGTTATGTTGTAAAAGAAAACACAGACTAAAAAAACCCCACAAAAAATAAAATGAAAAGTAGTATGCTTCAATCTGCATTCAGACTCCATCAGTTCTTTCTCTTGAGGTAGATGGCATTTTTCATCATGAATCCTTTAGAAATGTCTTGGATCATTGTATGGCTGAGAATTACTAAGTCATAGTACAATATTGCTGTTACTATGTACAATGTTCTCCCAGTTCTGCTCACTTCACTTTGCATCAGTTCATGTAAGTCTTTCCAGAGTTTTCTGAAACCATCCTGCTCATCATTTCTTACAGCACAATGGTATTCCATTGCAATCATATACTGCACCTTGTTCAGGCCTTCCCTAATTGATGGGCATCTTCCCAATTTCCCATTCTTTGCTACCACAAAGAAGAGCTGCTATAAATATTTTTGTACAAATAGGTCCTTTTTAAAAATCTCTTTGTATCCCCCAATTTTTAAAGCGATTTTCTGAAAGCATGGGTCAGAATTAGGGTTAGAAACATCACTTGATAAACTATAATAGCTCCATACAGAATCAAATATCAATTCCGCTGGCTTGTTGTTGTTGTTGTTGTTAAGTTTTCAACATTCAGGTTCATAAAATTTTGAGTTCCAAATTTTTCTTCCTCCTTCTCTTCTCTTCTCCCTCCCTAAGACAGCAAGCAGTCTGATACAGGGTATATAAACTCCTCTGTTTACAAAGCCTTTCACATCCTGGCCCAACCTATCTAATTACATGTTATTTATTTCAAACACACCACAGTCCAAACAAACTGGCCTTTTTTCCTACTTCTCAAACATGACACTTTCCCTTCTCCATGCCTAGAATACACTCCCCTCCTCATCTCCAGGGATTATAATCTCTAGCTCAGCTCAGGATCCATCTACCTCTATATGAAGCCTTTTGTGACCCCAGCCACCTACTAATGCCTTCTCCTCAAACTTACCTGGTGTCTGTTGTGTTACCTACTTATGTTGTTTCCTCTCACTAGATTGTAAGCTCCTGGGGGGCAGGCACTGTTTCACATCCCAGCTCCTAGAACGATCCCTAGATTAATACATGCTTATGGATTACTTGTTTACGAGCAAAATCTTCCTTTTCTCTCTCAACTCCAACTTTTACTCCCCTTAGTGCTTCTCTCATCTCCTTTTCCTTTCCATGCTTCATTAATGCCAGCTTGGAGGAAGGGCTCTAGAGAAATGTCTTCAGGAATGCATTCTTGGCTCTATGCATTTACTATTTTTATCGATGACATGGATGAAGACATAGATGGTGTGGTACAGTTTGAACAGCCCTCGACTTGGATTTAGAACCCTTGGTTCAACTCTTTCTTTTGATACTAGTTAAACCATTGAATCTCTTAGCCTTTTTCCTCATCTGTAAAATGGGGATAATATGTAAGGCTCAAATGAGATAATCTGAAGTATTCTGCAAGCTTTAAAGCATTATGTAAATATCGCTTAGAATTATTATGGCATTTTTATCAAATTTGCAGATAACTCAAAGCTGAAAAAGGTCTCAAAATACTAACAGTAAGTTGGAATCTAATAAGATGAAATTTAGTAAACATGGGAATTCTTGCTCTTGGGTTCAGAAGATCAACTTTCCAAAAGCAAGTTGGGGTAAACATGGCTAGAAACAATTTCTTTCTGTATAAAAAAAAAATTGGTATAGTATAATGAGCTTTCAGTCCATGTGATAGTAGAATTGATTGAAGGCACTACAAATGCTTATCCTAGAGAAGAACAGACTTGGGGCAAACATGGTAACTATCCAAGTAATCCAAGAGTTGATTTGTGCAAAGATTAGACTTGTTATACTTGGCCCAAGAGGGAGTAACTAGGAGCAATGATCAGAAGTTAGAGAGGCAGATTTAACTTTGAAGGGTGTAAAGAAAAATTTCCCAACAAATATAGCTGACCAAAAGGGGAGGGGAGATGCTTTGGGAGGCAGGGGGTTCCGTATCATAGAAGGTCTTTCTGAACTGGCTAGATGACTACTTCGTGATTTTGTAGAGAAGATTCTTAGTCAAGTTTGACTAGATTGTTTCTGAGAGTACCTTCCTACTCTGGAATTCTGAGACTCTTCCCTTTCTTGTTCATCCTTGTCTCTTCCCAAACACCCACAAAGTAACTTGGCTTCCCCCAACACACACCAATCACAGAAGTGGGGATGACATTGAAAAGACCAAAGATGCTTCTCAGGTGTAAAAGGACTTGAAAGGTAAGCATTTGGTACCTCCTTTTCTCTAAATCTGAATGTGCAAAAGTGTACACTGTAATTCAGAGGGTCAAATAATATTGATGAGGACCACTTTTCAAGAACAGAAAAGATAAAGAAAGGATAGGAGAGTAGGTAGAAATGTTCAGCAAGGAGGGAAGCTTGAAGAAGTCGTGAGAGACTGGGTTAAACAGGAATTCTTCCATATAGGTACCAGGCTTTGGGGACCAAAGTGGAGTCCACTAATTGGTAGGACATGCAACTATTTTTAAAATTTCCCCTCTTTAAGCAAAGGCAATCTCAGGACAAACAGAGCCTCGAGACTTTCCAATTTGCCATTCATCCATTAATAAGAAAGTATAGCTGCCTCAGTTGCCTCATCTGTCAAGTGAGCTGGAGAAGGAAATGGCCAACCACTCCAGTATCTTTGCCAAGAAAACCCCAAACTCCAAGAGCCTGAACAACTGAAATACTGAACAACAAATAATGATATGTTGCATTGTAATCCCTTAATCTAAGATATGGAGTCTTTCTCTACCAATGGTGGCTGGCAACTCTCTCTAATTTAGGGAATTGCCTGGGGCACTAAAAGGTTTAGTAACTTGCCCACTTTGACACTGCTAGTATATGTCAGACAGCACTTGAACCAAAGTCAGCCAAATGTCATTATTGAAAGGTCCTTGTTAAGGGAACTGTGGATGGGGGTCCTTGGAAGTCAGAGTTGATCAAGGCCTCCACCAGCACAAGAAGGCATTAGAGCCAATAGATAGATTCCTGGAAAAGTTCTGAGACTGATGTCCCACTCGTTCCTCCTGTCTGATTTGAATGTTTCGGGTTTTTTTTTTCCTTGCCAGCCCTCTAAGGTTAAGATTTAAGGTTTCCAGGAAATCTCTAGGGATCTCTGTGGCCTTTTGGATTTTTCTCTGACTCAAAGTGAAGCTTTCAACCTCCTCTCCTGAGCATCTCCTCCAGTCATGCTAAAGCCCACATGCCATTTATCTGTGTGTTGTTTGTTTGTTTCAATTAGCAAGCTTTTAAAAATTAATCTGTCCCTCCCACTGCCCCACTCCCCACTGAGCAAATAAAAAATACAAACCTGAAAAACAAAACCTTTGATAAACAAGTCCTGCAAAACAAATTCCCACATTAGCCATGTCCAAAAATGCTTGTCTCTCTTTATATTTTCAGTTCTTCGCCTCTGACAGATGAGCATCGTGTTCCATCTTCGTTCTTTGGATGGTTTATCATCGTGCTGATCTGAGTTCTAAAGTCTTTCAAAATTGTTTTTCTCTGTGAATGTTATCATGGTATGGATTGTTCTCCTAGTTCTGCTCCCTTCACTCCGCAGAGCTTCTGGTTTCCTCTGAAACCATCCATTTCATCATTTCCTATGGCATAATAAAATTATATTACCTTTACATCTGTTCCCCAATAGGATGGCACCCCCTTAGTTTCCAATGTTTAGCTACCATGAAAAGAACCTAAAGGCCAATTTAAAGTCAATGAGACCAAAGGGACAACCATCTTAAAAATCTCCCCTGCTTGATCAAAGACAGCCCTAGACTAAGTCTGTTGCAATTTGTTAGTTTTCCTATTGAAGTAATTGAGCTGGTCCTCCCCACGTGACCAGTTATGAGAGGAAAGCATGAAACCTAGGTGGTGATGAGTCCTTTTCAACAATACAACTTCAGGAATTTGACTTCTTAGGGATCGGGCTATGTTACAGTTTCTTACATACAGCCCTTCAACCCTCTACTAGATAAAGTCCGGCAACCTGAACCCTAGCATTCATGGCCCTTCCTTCACCATGTGGGTCCAACCTCACTTTCTCCTTATCTCCTGCAGTTCCCCTCTATACTCTCTATGTTCCAGCCAATCTAGGCCACTTCCTGGAGGTTCCAAAGGCCATTTCTTCACTCAATAAACATTAATTAGTTGTCTACCACTTTGATAGGTATTGGAAATACAAAATCCCATGAGAGGACTTTGTATTCTACAGTGCAGGGAAGAGAGGCTCACCACATTTATACAGAAATAATTGAAGGAGGAGAGTGCACACAACTAGAGGGACCAGAAAAAGGCTTTCCATAGGTGGTGGCACTTGAAATGGCCTAGAGGAAAACTAAAGATTTCTAAGAGGTAGAAAGAAGGAAGGAAGGAGACAGTGCAGCTGAGGCATGAGATATATTCTGTGCGAATGCTTGGGGCACTGGATGGAATATTGAATTTGAATAACAGCACGTTATTCCCACTTTGGTGAGAATCTGCAGTGTGTGAAGGGGAAATATATGAAATAAATCTGGAAAGGTAGGTAGAAGGAATTTGCATTGCATCCTAGAGTCAATAGGGAATCACTGACAAATCTGAGAGTGGTGTATGTGCGTGTGCTTTTCAGGGGGCACTAACCCTAATCCTAATTCTGAGGTATTTATGTGGGGGGAGGGTACACAGATCTTATGCTTCCTTGTGTCTCTTCTTTTTCTCAAGGCATTCTCTATGTCTAGAATTCCCTGTCCCATCACCTTGTTTCCTGCCACCTTTTGAAATTATTCCGATCCTAATGGTCCAACTCAAATTTTCTTATCTCCCACCCCCACCATCACCACAAGATGGTAGCTGGTAGTAATCTTCTGCTCTTCTGAGCTCATGATGACACGTTTGACTTTTCTTTTGCCCCTATGATATTGTAATTTGTATGGCATCGTGGTATAGTGGATAGAAGTCGTGCAGGCCTTAGAAATATAAAAGTAATAAGAAAGATCTGGGTTCCATTTCTGCCTCTGAAACGTACTACCTGTAGGACCACAGGTACTTTACCTCTCAGTGCCCCAGACAATTTTCTAAGATTAGGAGCTGTATACAAGTCCCTGATTTTATGGGTAGAAAGGGTTTCCCCACCAGGAGCCCTCATCCTTCATGAAATCACAGGGCAGACCCAAAAAAGAAAGTTAAAGTAATTTTATGACCCTCTTCTAGAGTAAAAGCTCCTTGAGGGCTTTTTCTTATCTCTCCCATTATTGGAGCTGTATCTTGCACATAAACACTGATTGATTACACATAGTAGGTGCTTAATAAATGCTAGTTGAATATATGTGAATGACTAGCCTCACCAAATAATTTATTAATCCCATTGAATAAATTGATTGTTCCTGCCTGATATCATCTTTTACTCAAACCTGATCCTTTTACCAAATAAAATTTGGCCTTAATTGTCCTACCTCCCAAGTCCTGAAAAATTGAGGAAGTGTCCGATGATTTCGAGATCAGATCCATACTTAAGAGCCAGGACTTTAAATTTAGTGAATTTTGGGCTGGATCTCCCCAACAATGTGCAATGTTTTGTTGGGTTATCTATAATCAACTTAAATCATATAAAAATGCCATCAGCCTTGGAAGGAGGCTAAGTGCTGGAAATTTGAATGTGGAGGAGAGCTCCCTGAGAATTTGAAAGGCAAAGGGTAAGGCTAGTTGCCAGGAGGAGAACTCAGAAATATTGGACTAGCTATGGACAGACAGAGACCACTACTCCAGTTAAGGATTTCTGTCCTGCATCATCACTTCCAGTATTTCCTTCGGTTTCCACTTCTCCATTCCATTCCACTGGTTACCTTCACCTTTGAAGTATCATTATCTGCAAGCCCTTGCTGGTTAGTTCATTTAGGAGCTGCTGGAGTTAATGAGTTCTCCGGACCCAGGGAGAGGGACTGCCCCTCCTGCTGGGAGTGAGGACTTCACACCTTCTCCAGGCTGCTGATGTTTTGACAAGTGCCCAGAGCTGCTCCCTCCACACTCCGCGTCAGTGGGGTTGCTGCTGCTGCTGAAGTGTAAGGCTGGGAATCAGGGACTCCAGCAAAACTCACCAGCAGTAAAGGTGAGAGTTCACAAACTCACAGTCAGAGGTCACTGGCTTTAGGGGCCCAGGACCTCTCCCTCTTCCTCCCCACCCCAGCCTAGGCTTCAGCCCTGAGCTGTTTCTCCGTGAAGGACTGGGTGTCAGGACTCCTGGGACCTGTTGAGTTCCATCTCCTCACTTGGTAATCATCCATTTATTTCACCTTCCTCCCACTTCAGTTCCTTCCCTTCCCTCCGCCCTCTCCCCTCCCCAACACAGGAGTGCTAATAAAAGGTGCTAGTAAACACCAACCAACTAACTAAGGCTTAATCCAGTAATTGGAGTTGGAGACTTCCCCAGTGGAGCCAGAGGCCCCAGGGGAAGGAAACAGCTTCTCATCTCAGCCAAGTGGCCTCATTGGAATACTGAGTAAATGATTCTCAATTATTCAAAGGCTCCTAAGCTTAGTGTCCTCAATGGCGAAAGCAAAAGTCTCAGGGATGACATTGGTTACCACTGGATTATGGACTCTCTGGGTCAGGTCCCTGTGGAGCCCACTACATGAAGATAATTATTTAAGAAAAACTAGTGAATTTTGTGTTCTTGAAAGATAGATGGGTGCCTGTCCAAATCCAAGGTCAAGTTCAAGTCTAGGCAGAGTGGCATTTCCATAGTCAGTAGAGGCCTGGAGAAAAGGACATTAGGAGGACGGAGATGATCGACCCAGGAAGTACCATCTGAGCAATGGATTGTATAATAGTACTGTAGAATTATAGAGCTGGGGTGGAAGGAACCTTGGAAATCATCTGAAGTAGCATGGCATGGTAAAGAAATAGCAAGCCGACCACAGAGAAGGGAAGGACTGGGGAGTCCCCCAGCAATTCTAGTCAGTCGAGTAGTATTTATTAATCACTTGCTCTGTGCCAGACACTGAGCCAAGTGTTGGGAAGCTTTTAAACTAGTGGGAGAAACAACATACCAACAACTACGTACAAACAAGAGACATATCGGATAAATTGGGGTACTCTCAGAGGGAAGGCACTAAGATTAAGAAGAATTGAAAAGACTTCTTGCAGAAGGTAAGACTTTAGCTGAGACTGGAAAGAAACCAGGGAAACTGACTATAAATTACTGAAAGTGCTAAGTGAATTGGTAGAGGGGTTTCATCATCTGAGAGTTCCCTATACCAATTAAAGGACAAGTCCAAGCCCTATCTTATCCTATTTTATGGGATACTGAGGCCCAGAAAGATGAAGTGATGTGTACAAAGTGTATGCAGCTAATTATTGACAAGGCTCCTTCCTTTCCCCCTCATTAAAATTGTACTCTCCTTTCAGATTCTCTACCCATCCCACCTCTCAGAGGAGAAGAGTCAAAGTGAGAGGGCAGCCTCATTTCTTTTTTTAAATTGAAAAAGAATGAATAATATTTTGTTTTCCCAGTTATATGTAAAAACAATTCTTAACATTCATTTTTTTAAAATTTCGAGTTGCAAATTTCCTTTCCCTCTGCATCTCCCCCCTCCCTGAGATTATAAGCAACTTTATATAGTTATGCATGTGTAATCATGCAAAACATATTTACACATTAGTCATGTTGTAAAACAAAACACAGACAAAAAAAGAAAGTGAAAAATAGTCTGCTTTGATCTGCATGCAGACTCCATCGGTTCTTTCTCTCTAGGTAGATAACATTTTTCATCATGAGTCCTTTGGAATTGTCTTGGATCATTGTATGGCTGAAAATAGATAAATCATTCACAGTTGATCATCATATCATATCGCTGTTACTGTATATAATGTTCTCCTGGTTCTGCTCACTTTACTTCGTGTTGGTTCATGTAAGCCTTTCTAGATTTTTCTGAAATCATCCTGCTTGTCATTTCTTATAGCACAATAGTACTGCATTACAATCATACTTATTCAGCCATTTCCCAATTAATGGGCACCCCCTCAATTTCCAATTCTTTGTGTTGCCTCATTTCAAAGCACTTAAGATTTTTATTCCTGAGGATCTCAAAGTACCTCATATCCAATCCTTTTTCTCACATCTTATATGAGTGCGCATTGGTTAGGATCGGGTAGGAGGAGGGTAACAATAACTAAATCATGGAATGCTAAATCTAGAAGGAAATTTAGAAATCATTCAATTCCCCTCATTTCACGAATAAGGAAACCAAGTTTCAGGAACCCTAAATGCGTGCCTCTGACAGCTTACCAGCAACAGTTAAACCAGGTCCCCTGACTCCCAGTATTTCCACTGTGCTGTAGGTTGATTAAAAGAAACACTTGGTGAGACCTCCAGTAATTGAAGCCTTCTTTAAAATTTGCATTTTAAACTGTTTACTATCTTCTAACTAAAACACCAATCTCCCTGCCCTGATGTCTTAGGGTTTTCGTGGATGGGTTGTGATTTTCATGGTAGGAGGCAACCTGCAAATCCATGAGATCATAGATCCATTTGAGTCTTGGCTAACTTCTTAGGACTTGTATATTGGACTTTTTGGGTAGAAGCAACTCTGCCCTCCCATTATGAAGTCCCCTAATGAAGGGGACTTCATTAGGATATTAAGAATTCACAGCTTCCTAAATTAGGTCACCATATGGAATAAATTATTCCAATGCCATGATAATCTGGTTATCTCTTCCACAGTATCAACTGGATATGCATCAAGTGGAAATCCCAGGACAGTAAGGGGTGCCCAAGGGAGGGAGGGAGGAGGAGAGATTTAGCAGAGTCGAGACTAGCATCAAGCTGAAGCCCCATATTTTCTATTTGAGGCTCTGCTGATAAACCTGCCTTGAATAAATGGCACTTCTCTTCAGAGATAGTCACTGCCCTTCCCTTGGAGTATCTCATTTATCTTTACTACATTCCTGTTAGGAGAGTGTGATGTGGAGGAGGGAAGAAGAGGTGTTAGTGTATCCTGTTGTGGTGGTGGTGGTGGTGGAGGTGGTGGTATTAATGTATTCTGTTGTTGTTCAACAATGGCCCACTCTTCATGACATGGTTTTCTCCAGTGGTTTTCTTGGCAAAGTTACTGAAGTGATTTGCCATTTCCTTCCCCAGCTCATTTTACAGATGAGGAAACTGAGGTAAACAGGATTAAGTGAGTTGTCCAGTGCCACACAGCCAGGAAGTATCTGGGGCTGGATTTGAACTCACAAGCATGAGTCTTCGTGATTTCAAGTTCAGTGTTCTACCCACTTTTTCACCTAACAGCCCCCATTAATGTATCCTACCAAAGAGATTAAGAGAGTAGTGCTCAAAGTTCAAAGGGAAAGGAAGGGAATAAGCATTTATATGGTACCTATTATGTGCCAGGCACAGTGCTGTGCACGTTACAAATATTATCTCATGTGATCCTCACAACAACCCTGGGAGGTGGATGATATTTTGATCCCCATTTCGCAGTTGAGGAAACTAAGGCACACAGGTTAAGTGGCTTTACCAGGGTCACATAGCTAATAAGTGTCTGTGATTGGATTTGAACTCAGGTCTTCCTAACTCTAGGCCTCCAAGCAAGGATCTCCTTGTTCTGACTCCTCCTTAGACCAGACTCCCCTATGTCTCTTAGCTTTGATCCAACTTTTGCCACTTGAACTGTATTACCTTGAAAGAGTCTCATATCCTCTGTGGATCTGAATAAAACAAGTGAGTTAGATTAACTGGCCTCAATTCCCATCTGTATTGCACCTATCCATTTTGTGTATGCATAGTTATTTGAATGTTGTCTCTCCCATTAGAATATATGCTCCTTGAAGGCAAGGTCTGTTTTTTGCCCTTCTTTGTACCTCCAGGGCTTAGCACAGTGCCTTAGTAAGCACTTAATAAATCTTGTTCATTCATTGATTAATTCCATCCCTAAATCTTTGATCCTATGTTGAATTTCTAGGACAGCGTTGTTGTTCAGTCAGTTTTTAGTTGTGTCTCTTTGTCACCCGGTTTGGGTTTTTCTTGGCAGATATTGAAGTGCTTTGCTGTCTCCTTCTCCAGTTCATTTTACAGATAAGGAAACTGAGGCAAACAGGGTTAAGTGACCTGTCCAGGGTCACACAGCTAGTAAGTGTCTGAGGTCAGATTTGAACTCAAGAAGATGAGTCATCATGACTCCAGCCCCAGTGCGCTATCCACTGTGTCACTTAGCTGCACTTTTAAGACAGTAGTGTGTACTAATCACCCACAGCCCTACTTTAGGAAGCCAGAGGATAAACAATATTTTTAGCTATATACCTGGAGCAGTATGTGGGTGTATGTGGGTGAAATCATGGCGGTCATAGAACACTACAGCTCAGCAAGAAACGACTATGCTTCAGTTTCTCCAGTTGTATTATAGAATGGTGTTCCCCCATATAAGATTTGTTTAAATTAAAAAAAGCTATCTGTCAAATCTTTCAAATGTGGTTAAATATAATCCCTTGCAACTGCCCCAGTATTCCACAACTTTTTGTCCCTAGCTCTCCTCAATAGAGAGGCAGAAGGAGACAGGACCTGTTAACACCCCTGTGCCAGAGCTATATAATTTCTCCTTTGAAGCTCTCTGGGACAGTGTGCCAAGCGTTCTTCTGCATTTGTAGATCTGGCCTGAAGGAAATGCCCATAACAGTCAGATAGTGCCTTAAACATATCAAAAGAAAAAAAAAAAGGTTTGTTAAGTTGTGACACATGAAGGTCGTAGAACACTACAGCTCAGCAAGAAATGACAAATGCAGAGAAACCCAGGAAGGTTTTATATGAACTGACGCAAAGTGAAATAAACAGCAAAATAACATAGGATGACTACAACAATGGTGATGGAAAGAAAAGAAAAGCAATGGGAGCCAAACTCTGTGGAATTATAATGACAAAGTTTAGCCTCAAAAAAGACAGATGAGTGTGCACCTCCCTTTCTGCTTTGCACGATGAAGGAATGTGGCTGTGAAACAAACACTGAGTACAATATTAGATTTGGCTGAGGTGTCAAGTGTTTTTATGTTTATAGTTTTGCTTTTATTTTGTTTTCTTCTTCACATTTTCATAGCCCTTGTGTAAATTGTTTTGCTCAATCTGGCTACTTCATTCTGCATATGTTTTATCAGATTTCTCTGAAATTTTCAGTATTTCATTATGCTTATCACTAAATTCGTTTTCTCAAATCAACACCTACTTTCTTTTTAAAATTTTTTTTTTATTTTCACATTCGTGTTGTACAGAAGAATTAGAGCAAGTGGCAGGAACCATGAGAAAGAAAAAACAAAACAGAAAAAGAGAGCAAATGGTATGGTTTGATCTGCATTCAGACTCCCTAGTTCTTTCTCTGGACGTGGATAGCATTTTCCATCATGAGTCTTTTGGAGCTGTCTTAGATCTTTGCCTTGCTGAGAAGAGCTAAGTCTATCAGAGTCAGTCATCACACAATGTGGCTGTTACTGTGTACATTGTTTGTCAGGTTTTTTAATAATATTTTATTTTTCCCCAGTTACACGTAGAAATCATTTTTAACATTCATTTTTAAAAAAATTTTGAGTTCCAAATTTTCTCTCTCCCTCCCTCACCTCCCCCTTCCCTGAGATAGTTAACAATTTGATATAGGTTATACATGTTCAATCATGAAAAACATTGCCATATTGATTAGTTTTGCTGAATGTTCCCCTCCCCCTTTTTTTCTTCATTTTGAGGTATAACTCCCTTCTATTCCAAGAGGTATTGATGATAAGGTTATGTTCTAGGCCTGAAAAAATGGCTTATGTGAAGGCAAAAAGGAGGTGAGAGGTGAATGGTAATGCTGGGGAGAACAATTACACCAAATTTAGAAAGAACATAGAGTACAAGTATGCGTGTGATGGGTATATGTGTCTTCTTAGGAGAGACTAATGTGAAATTAGTCTAGAAAGGTAAGTATTAGCAATCAAGACCAATAAGTAAAAAGAATACAAAGTAATCCTAAAAGAATTTTAGAAAAATGGAAGAGGTAAAGAAGACTGATGAGCTCTGACTGCAAATTAAGGTATAATTTTTTCCACTTTACTTTTCCTGCCTTTTTTTTTTTTTTTTTTGCAATACAGCTAATATGGAAATGTTTTGCATGATTTCTCATGTAGAATTGATATCATGTTGCTTGCTTTCTCAAGGGGTAGTGGAAGGGTTAGAGGGAGAGAATTTGGAACTCAAAAAATTTTTTAAAGGAATGTTTAAAATATATAAATAAATAATTTGGAGGGGAAAAAGTAGAAGAGGTAATGTACTGTGGAAGGAACACTGCCCTTGGTTCAAATCCTGCCTCTGCCATTTATTGTGAACTGGGCTTCAGGGTGCTCATCTATAAAATAAGGGGAACTACGTGCCTTCTGAGCTCTGCTGTAGATCTATGAAGGGAGTAATGAAAGTAGGAAGAATATTATGACTATATATGAGGAATAATAATGGCTAATATTTATATGGCACATTATGGTTTGCAAAGTGCTTTACGAATGTCATCTCACTTTATCTTCACTTCAAGCCTGGGAGATAGGTGTTATGATTAGCTCCATTTTACAGATGGGGAATGTCTAAGTCCTCCTAGGCCTTAGAGGGAGAAACTTTCCTCATCTATAGTTCTCCTTATTTTATAGATGAGCACCCTGAAGCCCAGTTTGCAATAAATGGCAGAGGCAGGATTTGAACCCAGGGCAGTGTTCCTTCCACAGTACCACATTACCTCTTCCACTTTTTCCCCTCAAAATTATTTATTTATATATTTTTAACATTCTTTTAAAAACACAAAGGAAGTGGTTCATTCCTTAAACTGCCTAATATTTTCCTTTAAAAACATGTTTTATTAAAAACTGGATAGAGAATATCAATAGAACCAACTAGCCTTACATAGCAATTATTGACATTAAAATTATTTACTTCCTTTGTGTTTTAAATCATTTCAATTAGGGGGGAGGAGTGTGGGGGAGCCTATATATATCCCAGGCCCTGGGGATAGGGATGAAGGAAAGCTGTTCGCCTGCGTGTTTCCAGCAGAGGGCAGGAGTGCACAGCTGTGGGCTGAGCCCAGGCCTGTCCTGGCCAGCTGCGGGCTGAGCCCAGGCCTGTCCTGGCCAGCTGCGGGCTGAGCGCAGGTCTGTCCTGGCGATTTGCCTGCCTCCTCTACGGTGACTCAGGGAGCTGGACTTGCAACATCTATAGCCCTGCCAATATGGTCATTGGCCTCTCCCACTTGAGCTAGTGTCCTAGGGACAGCTCTTAGACAGCCTTTACAAACTTTGCGGGGGATGCATGGAATGCAATGAGAGAAAATCTGGCCAAGGGCCCTGAGCTCTTGGAACTCAGGCTGAGGACATAGGTTTAAATCCCATTTCTGATACTCTCTTGTCACTTTGGCAAAGTCACTTCACCTGGGGGGTGGCGGAGGGGAAAGGTACTTCCTTTACTTCTCAAAAAATAAAGAAGTTGTGTCCAAAGATCTCAAAGGTCCCTTTCATCTCTAAGTTCTACAATGAATTCAAGGTAAGTTCCAATTTGGTACACAAAAGCACCACAAGAAGGTCTGACTGCATGATCTTATGCAAGTCCCTTCAGTTCTCTGGGCTACATCCTTCCTCATCTATAAGATGAGAGGATTGGATTAGATGTTTAGGTCCCTTCCACCCTCAAGCATTCAGTGGTTTTAAGGTATTGTTAAATTTGACTTTTATCTTCCTCTTCTGGAGGCAGAGAAGTTCTTCTATTGTAAAATAGTCCCAGTTTTTCCCCAGACCTTCCAGCACAGAAAGGGCTCATCTAAGGTTCTCACCATCATTAGTATCCCAGGGCCAAGGGAGGAGGACCAAGCCTCCCTTGCTTGTTTCTCACTGTAGAGGTACAATCCAACCACAAACCCATACTGAAACCCAGAGGAGGTGAGGGAAGGGGGACCAACACATTTTTCAAGTTTCATTCTCCTGCCAACTTCCTTGTTCAATTTTCAAACACAATATAGCTGCCAACTTATGTCACAATAAGCAGGTTCTGCCTTTCTCTTTCCTCTCTTCTGTGTCTTTTGAAAACTTAGGCAGAGAGCACAATGTATCGTGTATGGCAATGGTCTCCACCTTCCCCTTTCAGAAAAGAACTCCAAGCATCACACAGAACCAACCTATGCTCAAGATATGCAAAGCATTCTCCAAAATGTACAACTGCAACTTTGTGTTGCAGTTGATAACTTAGTGTTATCAGGAACCCTGAGAGGCTTGGGGTTATCTCTCCTTTACTGGCATCAGCTCAAGCTCCCACCAGATGTGTTTTCCCCTGCTTGTTAGGGACCAGTGACTAGCACCCTAGTTCCACTTAACCATGTAACAACTGGTTTTTATAAAGGGATTACTTCCTTTATAGATATCTCAAGAACAAATGTATAAACATTTTCCTCAACACTTTGGGGGCATAATCTCTCCTATACTGCCTTGGTCCCTGGAGGAGATGTTTCATAATTTGGCTCAGCTCCTGTATAACATTGGTTCCCACCAAGTTCATGTCCATGTGGGGTATGAATGCTTGGTGAGTCTGTCACCAGCAAGGATTAATTCTTGCTCCTCAAGGACATTGATGGCGGACTGGTGGCAACACCTGGCCTGGATTCTGACCACTAGGATTCCCATGGCTTGTGCTCCCAATCGAGGTTGGAGATGCCTTCCATGCATCTGTCTCAGAAAGGACAGATGAGAGGTCTCACTGGATGCTATTATTGAAAGAGCCACTGAGCAATCCAAGACTAGAACAGAATAAAGAAAGGCCCAAAGCAGACTCCAGCCTTCTTGAAGACATGGACAGTTCTAACTATGGGGATGAAAGAAATGGGTTTCTCTTATTCACGTAGTTGGCAAACCAGAACCAGTTACAGAATGTTCTCAAATGCTTCACAGTCTCTCCAAAGGACACAGCTCAAGGTTCTTGACTCTGCCTCTAGTACTCTTCTTACAAGTTTGATTTTGGGATGAAACAAGTCACTGGCAAGTCACTCAACTATTTACAACAGGAAGTTTAGCTTGAATATGAAATAAAAATACAGCGGACTTCAGCTTCTCTGGATGTGGCCCTCCCTCCTCTCCATATGGAAAGTTCCAGTCATCAGGGCATGCTATGGTAAAAGACATGGTGGCTCATGTGATCTGAAATCCACCAAGTCCAAGGGGGCCAGATTGAGAGAAGCTGAGATTTTTATGTCCTTAGACAAAGAGGACAAGAAAGGTGCCCAATCAAGTACTAGGGTTAGCTTTTTCTTCATTTAGGGTGGGAGGAAAGAAACTGAGTCAGGGAAAAGCTAGTCCTATCCAATGTGGAAGCTGAGGTCTTCCAGGTGGAGGTGCTACTTGGGAAGCTTTATGTATGCACCAGATCCCAATTCTGTAAGACTCAGATGAGATAATACATGTGTAAAATAGTGCTACTTTCAGACTTCGACAAATTTACAGGCTATTACTTGGTAAGTTACAAAGACAATGAGACAGAGACCCTCTATTTGGACTTTGTAGAAAGTGACCCCCTTTTCACATGTTACTGGATCATTTTATGTCCTTTTCAAGATTGTATTTGCAACTGGGAGAGGCTAAGCCCTTTTCAGATGAAAAATTTCTTAGTAGCTCATTTGTATATGACCCTGCCAGAAGAGATAATAACCTTTCTCCAGGGCATAGATTGCCACAGTACCTTTTTCTCAACCACTCATTTGCATAAACGGGGCAACCTCAAGAATTTGTAAAAATAAGTTTTATTGATATCCTTTGTCTTTATATCACCAAAGCAATTGAGGTTAAGAGACTTGACCAAGGCTGGATTTGAACTCAGGTCCTCCTGACTCCAGGGCCGGTGCTCTACTCACTGCACCACCTAGCTGCCCTCCAAATAATTTTTAAAAGAAAAAAAGAAAGAAGAGAAAAAAAATCAGCAAAACTGATCAATACATGGGAAAAAAAATGTACAATGTTCTCCATCTTCTCACATCAGATCAAATGAAACAAGAATTGTAAAGTGCTTAGCTTATTATTATGATTATATCTCTTCTTTGGTGACTTGATTGTCCTTTGCGATTTTACAACATTTACTTTCCACCACTTTATGGTTATTTTTCTTTTCATGTACATTGTTTTAGTCACTGTATATGTGGCTTTCTTGGTTCTCCTTACTTCAGTTTGCAGAAGTCTGTGTATGTCTTTCCATGCTTCTCTGAATTCATCATGTTCATCATTTCTTACGGCATGGCTATATTCCATTACATCTACATATCAGCTTTAGCCAACCTCCAACTGATGAGGATTTGCTTTGTTTCCAATTCTTTGACACCACAAAAAGATCTTCTATAAATATTTTAGTAAATATAATGATTGGTTTTACTGATTTTTTTCTTCTATTTTTCTTTGTCTTTAAAAATATACTATTTGTTATATAGGATGTCTCTTTGGGAGGGGAAGGGGAATAGATAGTGGGGGAAACTATGGCAATGTGAAAAAAAAATACAAAAGACTTCAATAAAAACTTTAAAAACTTTTTTTAAAAGAAAAACTAAACCTCTTCTCTCCTACCTCCTGCCTGGAAGGTGACAAGTCTCAGATCCTAGACCTGAGAGAGTAGAATTGGAGAGGCTTCTGCTAGACTGAGATTAAAAGTCTCTAATCTTTCTAAAAGAACACGGCAGTACCCCAGACAAGAATTGCAGCTGAGACCATTGAGGAGTAAGCCCATCTAGCTGTATCTGAGAGGACCTATAAGAAGACTATGAAGACAGAAAAGATTTCTTGACCTCGGAATAGCAGGAGTTGTGAGTTGCCTTGGCTGGGTATTCCTGTGGAGTATAGAAAAAGCTGGCCAGTGCTGAATCCTCTTCTATCTCCTCCCTAAGGGGTAATTTAAAGGTTGATCTCCTCTCCAGTTTCAGCCCTCCCTTTTCTAACCACTTTCTTCCAAAGATTTAATCACCCGCGCTCGGTTACAACAATTAGCTCACTTTTAAGTGTACAAGCAGTATAATAACTTTCTGGTCCACTTCACTTCTTTTATGGAGATTGTATCAGATAAAAAGTTAGCATTATAATCACAATAGCTCAGAGCCCCCAGATTGGAAAATTCCTAACATTTACATGGAAGTCTGACTCTCTGCCCCAATTTAAATTTTTGTTTATCTATAGCTAACAACTGGCTTCTTTACCTTTAAGGAAAAATCTGGATCCAAGAAACAAATAAAAGGAATTGAGCTGAGTACATTGCATTTTCTGTAACTGAATAGGAACAGAGAACAAAGCAAACCTCTTTTTCCCTCAGGCCTTGAAGAAGTATGTACAAAGAGTCTTCTCTGCAATGCCTGAAGGGGCTTGATGACCTTCAATGTCTTCCTTCTGACTTACAGCTCAGCCTCCCTTTCACTTTCTTTTTTCAGATTATCTTTTTGATTTTTACTTTCTCTGCCACTGTGTTGTCCATTGATCCTTTCTGGTCTAGTTTACTAAGCTGAGTTTCCCAACTAGAACTGGCCAGCTGAGTCCCCATTCTAGCAGGTCAGACTACTTACAGGTTTTGTTCATCCTTCGTTCTTGAAGAGGACCATGACATCAGGGAGATGATGACATGACTTGCAGTTGACTTGATTTCAGTGAGGGAGGACTGAGCAAAGTCACTAGCCTCACTTTCTCCTCTAGAACCATCTGGGTTCAGTGGCCAGATATTCATCAAGAGGACTGGAGATGGCTGGAGCTCATGGATTGGACAACAATAGGTCCCTGCCCAAGGACCACTTAATGGTTATTTTTTGGGCCCTCCTAGCTCAGAGCGAATGTAAATAGTAACTGTTTCCCTTTTTGGCCGGCAATCCTGAGGGTCTTCCCATTCCAGTTTCTTTTTTTTATTATTATTATTAAAGGGGCTGTCCCTTGACTTACTTCTTGAAGAGGCCTATTCACTGAATAGGTGTTACCTCACGCAAAGTGAGAACCTGAAAAGACCTAGCTTGAAAGGGCCAGGGTCTCCCATTGCACCCTGGGTCATCTCCAGTCTTCCTGATGAGTATCTGGCCACTGGATCCAGATGGTTCTGGAGGAGAAAGTGAGGCTGGTGACCTTGCACAGCCCTCCCTTACTCAAATCAAAGTCAACTCCAAGTCATGCCATCATCTCTCTGATGTCATAGTCCTCTTCGAGAACAAAGGACAAACACAACAAATTAAGCAAGGCTGGGGTCCCTTCTCCTCCTTCTCAATTTACTTCACTAACTTTGTACTTTAAATTCTAACTTAGGTGCTATATTTAAGCAAGAGTGTGCCTAAGTTTACAGGGAGAATGTTTTGTAGTTAGTTTTACTATGTTATCTTGGTAAATGCCTTTGTAAAGAGATAATTGAGTCTACTGGTTAATTGTTTTTTGTTTGTTTGTTTTTGGTTTTGAACATCTGTTTTTAAAGCTTTGAGTTCCAAATTCTCTCCCTTCTTCCCTTCCCACCCACCCTCCCTAAGAAATCAAGCAATTCAACATAGGCCACATGCATATCATTATGTATAACCCTTCCACAATACTCAAATTGTAAAAGACTAACTATATTTTGCTTCTTCCTAACCTATCCCCCTTTATCTAATTTTCTCCCT
>CM053624.1:94021736-94048315 GCA_028646595.1 Phalanger gymnotis | reverse complement strand
TGGGTGTGTTTTCGCTGCCTGGCCATGTTTCCAGCCAACTTACTTGACCCTTGAGTTTTTCATAGGGGTATGACTGCTTGTAGAGTAGAGAGTACTATGTTCCAAGCTTGGGGGGATGTGCTGTTGATTTCAGAGCTATTACACCCAGCTCTACCACACCAGCACTCCTCCTTCCCCAAGAACCCCCAACCCTGGACTGGACTTAGATCTTCAGCAGGCTCTTCACTCCTGCTCTGATCCACCACTTAATTCCTCCCACCAGGTGGGCCTGGGGCCAGAAGCAACTGCAGCTGTAGTTCTGTAGCTGCCCCACCTCTACTGCCCCCAGGGCGGTGGCTGAACCGCAAACTCCCTGTCCCCAGTAGCTTTTCCCACTAACCTTCTATGTTGTCTTTGGTGTTTGTGGGTTGAGAAGTCTAGTAACTGCTGAAGCTCACTGATTCAGGGCGCTAGAGCCCGCTCTGCCTGGCTCCTGGTCTGGTTGGTCCACATGGCCCACGCTGGGCTCTGCTCTGCTCAGCTCCCAGCTCCATGCAGGATAGACCTTACCCAGAGACCATCCAGGCTGTCCTA
Source organism: Phalanger gymnotis (assembly GCA_028646595.1). Lineage (NCBI taxonomy): Eukaryota > Metazoa > Chordata > Mammalia > Diprotodontia > Phalangeridae > Phalanger > Phalanger gymnotis. Next base: position 94,047,742 of record CM053624.1, on the reverse strand, counting down.
GGCTAGAGCCCTGCTTCCTTCTGCTATTTTGTGGGTTCTGCAGTTCTAGAACTGGTTCAGAGCCATTTTTTATAGGTTTTTGGAGGGACTTGATGGGAAGCTCACACTAGTCCCTGCTTTCCAGCCGCTATCTTCTCTACTGGTTAATTGTTAATGGGAAGCATATTGGTGGCCACTCATAAACTATAGTATTAGATCTGAAGACCCACAGGGTTACCCCTCAAACCCCAAATAACAGCCATCCTCTGGGGAGCCAACCTATGAATTCAAGTTAGGAGAAATCACAGAGGAAGTGCTTCATATGTAACGCATTTCACAAACTTTAAAGACCTAGGTAAACAGTCAGCTATTATTATTGTGCCAGAGCACTGCTAATCCATGCCAGAGCCAATATCCTAAATAATCTGATTCTAAAACCAGTGTTCTTACTCTCTCAGGCTTCCTAGTTTCAGTAATGTTCTCTACATCCCATCTTGACTGCCTTTTGGTTCTGGCTAGACTAAGATGATCCATTTTAGTTAATCCTCATTTAAAGTGGAAAGACTAAATAAATTCCTTGGCTTGTTGCCTGAATATTGAAATAGTTGAGGCCTTGGAGGCAAACCTGCCAAGGGCCAGACCCAATCCTGGGAATTGGTTCCATTCGTTTATTCAATGTGTATACGATACTGGTCTACATCCTGGGAATACACACCCTATCATTAAGTGTAATTTGAATCCAATACAATTCTGTAGGACCTATGATGAAAAATATATCCACCTCCAGAGAAAGAACAGATGGACTCTGAATGAAGACTGAAGCATACTGTTTTTGTTGGGTTTTTTTTAACTTTATTTTTCTTGGAGGTTTTTTTTTTTGCCTCTGTTTTCTTTCACAACATGACTAATATGGAAATATGTTTTGCATGACTGCATATGTACAACCTTTATCAAATTGCTTGCCTTCTCAATGAGGAGGGAAGGGGATGAAGGGAGGAGATAATTTGGAACTCGAAATTATAAAAAAAAAAAACAAAGGTTAAAAGTTGTTTTTATATGTAAGAAAAAAAATAAAGTGTTAAACAGTCTTTTTTAAAAATTGTAATTTGACCAGGCACAAGTAGCTCTGCTCTGTGACTCAGTTTCCCCAACTCTGGTAACTATATGAGGGAGAAGAATATCAAGAAATTGTTTTATTCTACCACTCACAAACCAAAGGAAAGTAACAATAATAAAAAGCCAATATTTATGGAGCATTTTACTGTTTACAAAGCACTTTTACATACATTATCTCATTTTAATTCCCATAACAACCCTATGAGGTAGGTAATGCTAGTATTATCATATCCTTTTTCTGATAAGGAAGGTTCAAGGGTACATAGCCAGCCATCGGCAGAGGTAAGATATGAACTCATTTGCTATTTTTTAAAATACATCCTTTGCTTTTACATCACCTTTATTTCTAAATGTACTCTTCCCCTAGCCAGAGAGCTCCCATAAAAACAGAATAAGCGGAAAGAAAAGAGGAAAAAAACAGTTTAACAAAACTAAACCACACCTCAACCTTCTATCACAGTATATGCAATGTTTCGCACCTGAAGTCATTCATTTTCTCCTCTCTTTAATTTTAAGCATAGCATTCTCTCCTTTTTAAAAATTTCCATTGTTGCAGTTGTTATATATATATATATATATATACACATATATATATGCATATATATGTATGTGTGTGTATATATATAATTTACTGTCTGATTATTTTATTGTTGTTGTGTGGTTTCAGTCATGACCAGCTCTTTGTGAGAACCATTTGGGGTTTTCTTGGCAAAGACACTACTGGAGTAGTTTGCCAATTCCTTCTCCAGCTCACTTTACAGATGGGTAACTGAGGTAAACAGGGTTAAATGACTTGCCCAGGGTCATACAGCATTAAGTACCTGAAGCTTGTTTTGAAGGCAGGAAGATGAGTCTTCTTGACTCCAGGTGCAGCACCCTATTCACTGTGTCATTTAGCTGCCCTATGTTATAAACCAGTTATAGAGCAGCAGACAGAAAGAGCTAGGGAGTGAGTGATGAAGGCTTTGCTAATAGAAAACCATCTCTCTTTCCTCCAAGGTGTAGGATTCAGTCTTTTTATCAGTGGAATTCAATAGAAACAACAGAACTGTTGTATGTTAACCAAGCATCTCAGAGACTGTGGCAAGTGTGATTTTCCTGGGGGAGGTAGCGGGAGAGAAGGAAAATGAGGCTTTTCACTGTCTTGCTGATATATAGATGTCTCTCCACTCACTCCAGAAGAGAAGCAACGTGGCTCACTGAAAAAGTGTGCTACCTTAGGAGTATAAAGGAGCCGAGCACAAATACTGTCTCTGCCACTTACTAGCTATTCGACCTCAGGCAAATTACTTAACCCCCTTGGGCCTCAGTTTCCTCATCTGTAAAATAAAGGTGTTGGACTAAGTGAGTTTTAAAATTCTTTCCATCTCTACATTGATGATCCCATGACCTCTGGTAACAGTTACATCCAATCAGACTTGACCAAAACTCCAAATATCACAAAAGAGAGAGAGACTGAAACAGAGACAGAGATAGAGGGAGGGAGGGGGACGGAGAAACCGAGAGACAGAGAAAGACAGAGACAGAGACGACACAGAGAAAGACAGAGACAGAGAAAGACAGACAGAGAGATTGAGAGAGAGAGAGAGAGAGAGAGAGAGAGAGAGAGAGAGAGAGAGAGATAAGGGAAGGGAGAGAGAAAGGGGAAGAGATGGAGAGGGAGGGAGATAGAAGGAGGGAAAAAGAGTTCTGAGTCATGGACTGGGGAACTAAGGAACTTTGAACATTTCTCTCTCTTGGCTAGAAACACTTGTAAATGTTAGAATAATGTTAAATTAAGTGAAATTGTTTCTGCCAGACATGTTTAAAATGCAGAGTACAGTATTAGTATTTTTTTCTTTGGCAGTATGCATGATTTGGTTGTATGGTGTGCTAGGTCCATAAACCAAAGGTAAGCATCCTCTGCTAAGTCAATTTTTAAAGGCAGTGAGGTATAGTAGGTAGAGTGCTGGATTTGGAGTCAGATCAAATCCCACCTCCAATACTTACTAATGCTCTATGACTTTGGGTAAGTCTCTAAACATTTCTGTGCCTTGGCTGCCTCATCTGTAAAATAAGGGATTTGAACTGATGATCTCTGAGGTCCTTTCTAGGATCCTATGATCCTGGCCTAGACCAAGGGTTTCCCAGATCATCCCTGTTATAATAACATTTGACAGCTCTGATTAGCAATTACTCACATTTCTGTAATACCTTAAGGTTTCATGAGGTTCTTTCCTGATAACAATCCAGTGGAAGTACATAGTGCAAGTGTTATTCCCATTTTGCAGATGAGGAAACTGAAGTGTTTCAGGGTGGGGAAGTATCTTACCCAGGATCACACAGCAAATAAATGTTAAAGCTAAAGTTCAAACTCAGGTGTCCTGATTCCAAGTCCAACACTTCCCCTGAACCATGCTTCCCTTGGATCAGGAGTTCTTAACGTACTTAATACTTACTTACTAAATACTTAAACTTACTAAACTAATCTAAAACTTACTAAATACTTAAAGTATTTTTTGAAAAAATACTTTTATAGCTATCCCAATGTTACTGGGTTTGTTGGGGTTTGTTTTGTTTTGTTTTGTTTTTTTGGTAATCCCATACTAACTAAAAAGTGTATTATCAGAAAGTGTCCATAGACTTCTCAGACTGCCAATGGGACGTGAAATAGTGGAGAACTCCTTCTTTTGATTGGGACAAATTAAAATTCGCTTGATTTTCATCCTCCGTTCCTGTTTCTGCCCTCTGTAACCACACAGATAGTCTAACTAATTCTTCTGTCTTCAAATATGTGAAAACAGCTATTCCCTCTTCCTAGCTTCCTTCACAATTTTTTTTCCTTCCAAGTTAAACATTCCCAATTCTTTCAAGCGTTTACCATCACCCTGCTGAATAGCTTACCTCTGCTCAAATAGCCCACTAACTGTTAAAGGGATCTCTTGCTATCAACCTAGCCAAAATCTCCTAAAAGACAGCCATTCTGCTACTAAGTGGGGGTCTTCCCAAGCCCTCACCATCTGTCTTGCGACCTGATCTCTGCTGACCCCCAAACTGATTCCCTAGGGGAACACAGGTTCTTTCATTTCCTCCTGGGTCTGACCTGGGGCTCCCTAAGAAAGCAAGGTCCCACAGGATGGGCCCCTCACACCCCTTCTGCCTCTACCCTGAAGAACATTCTGGGACCTTCAGGGCTGCTTCCCAGGGCAGTCTTGCTGTTTTGGAGGAGCACTCAGACCCCAGTTCCCAAGTTGACACCTACTGGCCTAGGGGGAGGTGGCATTTGTGTCAACAGGCAGGCCCCGAGGTGTGAAGAAGCCACTGGGCTTCGGAGCAGTCAGAATCGGCTGTGGCAAAGCTCAGCTTTCTAATGAGAATACCACACCATGGGGACAAAGCTTCCTACTCCAGGCTCTCTCCTTCTCCAGCCTGTCCCGTTTCTACCCTACTTTGTTCTTTTTTTTCTTACCTCCTCCTTCCTATTCTCCTTGTTCCTGTCTTATTTTCCTCACTTTTCTTTCCTCCCATTCATCTCTCCTCTGCGTTCTCTTCTCTCCTTTCTCAATGGTCCCATTCCCCCCATTCTTCTTTGTCCCGTATTATCTAACCTCCCTTTTTGCCCCTGAATCTGTTCTCTACACTCTACTCTCACCTCACCATGCTGTCCCCCATCATTTCTCCCAACTCAACTTTCTCCCATCAGATACCTTCTCTTCCCCGTTCTATTCTGTTCCAGTCTATGATATTTTCTCCTCATGCTACATTCTACCACCCTACTCAGCATTCTATCTCATTCATCCTCCACACAGCTTCTTAAGTGATATTCCTAAAGGTCACACATCACTCCCCCACTCATGAAGCTTCAGTGGTTCCCTAGCACCTCTAGCAAACTCCTCTATAAAGCCCTTTACAACATAGCTCTAGTCTAGCATATTTTTTTAGGCTTGTTATATATTTCTGTCCCTTAAGAACTCTACTCTCTGACCAAACTGGCCTATTTGCTCTACCCCATACTCAATAGTCCATTCCTAGCCTCTGTGCTGTGAGCATGCAGGAACAGGTTAGCTCCCAAGACTGGAAGTCTCTCCTTCCTCAGCTCTGCTTCTTGGAGCCCTGCTCCCTTCAAGGTTCTGGCCAAGAGGTTTTTCCTTATTCCCAAATTTATTTGTGTGCACATATGTGTGTATATCCATATACACATACATACATACATATAAAACATGTGTTCTATATATAATATACTCACATATGCATGTCTTATACTCACTTATCTGTGAACATGTCCTATTTCCCAGTAAACCGTAGAAGGGCAGCAACTGTCTCACTTTTGTCTTCATAATCTCAGCCCCTAACATAGTGTATGGCACATAGCAGGTGCTTAATGCTTAAATAAATGCTTGTTCGTTGATTGATGGATTGATATTGGATTTAGGAGGGTGACAACCTGAGAAATCCAATGTGAAAAAGGAAAACAAGTGGTAGAAGTAGGTAAAAAAAAAAAGGGTAAGCAAAGGTCAGGTTTGCAATTCCTTCAAGCTCCATGTTTCATTTATGGAATGTGAGATGGAGAAAGGGGATTGGCTCCAAAGAGTCCACATTGCTCAGTTTTAGGTGTGAGCATTTACACCTTAGAAATGGGGATTGGCTACTAACCAGGGCTTGATTGATTGTTTTCTTGGTTGTCTAGACAAGAAACGATAGACAGAATGTGAAAAATGCAGATTAAACTTAAAAGTGTGTCCTACAGTACATTTTTGGGGAAGAAAGCCAGTTGTTAAACATTTACCAACAAACCTCTGTGCGTACTTAGGTTTAATATGTTAATCCTTCAAGGACATTTCCCTCATTGTGGGCCCAAATGGAGCTGTTGCTTCCAAGAATATTTATTCCCTCAGAGCAGCCAGGTGGCTTAGTGGATAGAATAATGGGCTTGGAGTCAGAAAAACCTGAGTTCAAGTCCAGCCTTGGATTAACTGTGTGATCCTAGACAAGTCACTTTAAAAAAACTGTTTTCCTCAGTTTTCCCCAATTGTAAAATGAGGATAACTCAGGATTGTTAGGAGGATCAAAGGAAACAATATTTGCAAAGCACTTAGCACCATACATAGTCGTTCAGTCATTTCAGTCCTGTCCAACTCCAGGTTTCTATGCATTGTACAATGTACTACTATGTCTATTATGCACAGAAGGCACTTAACAAAAGCTCGTTCCTTTCCGTTTTCCAGCAGCTTAGGCTAGCTGTTCTCAGAGGATGACATACAGTATAGGTAGACCCCTATCAGACACCGTCTTGCCACTGCTTATGCTCCACTTATGACCTCCTGAGACGGGAACCATAATCCCAGAGGGAGACAGCACAGTGGCACATTAGTAGAGATAAAAACTAATAATAATAAAATCTCGCTTTACATGCAGGAACAGACCGTCTCCCAGACCCGGAAGCCTCTCCTTCCTCATCTCTGCCTCTTGGAACCCTGCTCACTTCAAGGTTCTGGCCAAGGTTCTCTCTCAAGAGGTTTTTCCTTATTCCCAAATTAATCTGTGTGTGTATATGTATGTGTATGTACATACACACACATATATACATGCATACATATATATAAAACATGTATTCTATATATAATACACACACATATGTATCTTACATTTACTTATCTGTGAATGTATCGTATCTCCCAGTAAACCCTAGAAGGGCACATTAAAGTTTACCAAAGTATTTTTCTCACAATAGCCCTTTCGGGTAAGTAATTTGAGTGGATCAAGGATTGACACACTACAGCAAGCAGAGGGCCTTGCTGTAGGTGTATGTCAATACATCTGATTTCATCAGTGTGGGAGCTTCTTGACATGAATTCTCCCTTCCCTGATGCAGATGGGCAGCTTGTCTGAAATTGGGTGTCTTGGAGAGATGTTTGGGGAGCACTGAGAAATTGAATAACCTAGCCAGGATCACACAGCTGGTATATAGCTAGGGCAGGACTGGAACCCAGGCCTTGTGCCTCCAAAGACAGCTGCTCCTCTATACACAACAGCATAGCTTCTTAGTGTAAATATTATTGCAGACAGAATTTTACAGATGAGGAAACTGAACCTTAGAGACTGGCTTAGAGAGGATTAGCTCTGGTTGTTAACTCTCGGGTGAGTATGCAGGAATAAGTTATTAACCCAGAGCCCTTCTGAAAAGGTATATTAACAGGAATGATAAAGAAGATTAGGAAAACAAGAATCTTAGAAGAAACAGAGAAATTAGAGCTCCCTCCTCCCAATCAGTTCTGGACTCCCACCCACAGTATTCCTGTTAGTCTCTGCTAGAACTTCTTCAGGGCTGGGCAGCTTACACTGCCCAACGAGTTAGTCCTTAATGTACTAAATGAGCAGGCATAAATCGGGTCACTTAGAATCAGCCTGAGATCTCTGCTCTTTAGACCTGGTTGGGAAGGAAGTAGGAGCTCGAATGCTAAACTGCTGACCTAGCAACAGAGCTGCTCCCCCCTAGAGAGAGAGGTCTTCTTGGGCACCTTGGAGCCTCTAGATGGGCTCTCCTTCTCTATGCCACTGGATCTTCCAGAGGTGTGAATGAAAGTGGTGGCTCTGTAAAACCAGCTGAGCCCAATTATGACTTTGCCCCTAGGCACACCACAGACACTTTGAGGGTTTGAGGGTGGTTAATGTGTTACAGTCCTGAGACTGATTATGTTTGTTTGCTTGATAACACTAGATTTGGAATCCAAGGACTCGAGTTCAATTTCTGGTTTGGCTATGTACTAGTTATGTGACTGACACTTAATAACCCTGATCCTCAGTTTTGGTCAATTAAAATTTGTTAATTGCCTACTAGATACTAGACATTATACTAAGTACTAAGGATATAAAGGAAGGCAAAAGACAGTCTCTGCTCTCAAGGAGCTGACAGTCTGGGGGCAAGGGGAGAAAGAGAAAGTGAGAGAGAGAGAGAGAGGAAGAAAGAGATCTATAATCTGATATCTGCATCTATATGTGACAAATTGGAGATAATAAACAGAGGGAAGAAAATATATTTAAGGAAGACTATATAGAAGTGAATGTTGAAAACTAAAAAATAAATCAACTTATTAAAAATCTATAACATAACATATATGGGATTACAAAAGAAACCAATTATAGTGAAATAAAGATGTAACCCCTCCCCCAAAAAAGGATTAAGGAACACTAGAAAAGTCTTCCTGTAGAAACTGGGATTTTAACTAGGACTTAAAGGAAGCCAGGGAAGCCAGAAGGCAGAGATGAGAAGGGAGAGAATTCCAGGCATGAAGGATCGCTGGTGAAAATGCCCAAAGTCTGGAGATGGAGCGTCTTGTTCTAGGAATAATAGAAAGGCCAGGCCCATTCTATTGAAGAGTACACAGTAGGGGCAATATAAGGTGTAAGATGACTACAAAAGTGAGGGGGGGAGGAAGGCGACAGTGGTAGGAGACAGGTTATGAAGGGCTTTGAATGCCAAATAAAAGATGCTAGATTTGATTCTACAGGTTGTTGTTCCTCCTTCATTTTTCAAAGAGAACAGCAGCACGACAAGGGTGATGACTTGACGTGCAAGTGAATTGGATTTACATGAGGCAGAGCTGAGCAAAGCTGTCAACTTCACTCTCTCGTCCAGAGTCATCGGAGTCCAGTGGCGAGACAAAGATCCAGAGGACTAGTGATGGCTTGGGACACAGTGGATGACCATGGCATCTTCGACGTCTAACCAAGCACTCTACAGTGCATGCTTTAGCCACTTCCATGTCTGCTGGAACAAATTGTTCTCATCTGCTCGTTCCGCTAGGGGAAAGCGCCACAATGCTTGGGGTAGACATTCCCTAACTCACTGAAGGGTCTGAAGCCTGTCAGTTACCCTCAGCTTGGTTTAATTCATCTGCTGAAATGGTTTTCCTAAGATGGGACCACTGAGCATGCTATGGCTTCTTGGAGCCACAGGTGAGAGTCGGGTCAGCAGTGGACACCACAGGTGAATGAGCAGACCTGAAAAGCAGCCCTCACACCCAAGGTGCTGAATACCCCATCCAGAGGTAATACGGAGTCACTGGAATTTATTGAACAGGGGAGTGACATGGTCAGACCTGTGCTCTACAAAGATTACGTTGACAGCTGAGAGAAGGATGGACTGGAGTAGGGAGAGACTTATTTCACACAATTGTAGAAAGATAGGCTTTAAGAGTTGGAACAGACCTCAGAAGCCATCTAGTTCAAGCATCCCTTGTACAACATCCTAGACAAGTAATCATCTAGCTTCTTGAAGCCATCTAATGAGAGACAATTCCTGGCATGCTTGAGGTGACCTATTTCACTTTGTACATCTCTAATAGTTGGAAATGTTTCCATATAACAAGCCTAAATCCACCTCCCTTCATCTTCTACCTATTGTTCCTAGTTTTGCCCTTTGGGACCAAGCAAAATAAATCTAACTGTTTTCTATATGACAGCCCTTCAGGAAAGTCAACTAGCATCTATTAATCCCTGAGTGCTATGCACTTGTCTCACTGAAACCTTTTCTTCTCCATCCCTGGTTCTTTCTACCAACTCTCCACATAGCACATTCTCTAGTTCTTCTCACTCTCCTGATCACCCACTTCTAGCTGTACTCTAGCTTGTCTCTCTCCTTCCTAAAATATGGTGTCCAGAACTGAACATGGCACTCCAGATGAGGTTGGACGAGTACAGAGTATTAGAGCAAGGATCTTCCCATCCTGGACGCTGTGGCCCTGTTAATGTAACCTGTGAGAACATTGGCTTTTTTTTTTAAACTACCATCTTACTGGTAGATGTACTTGTAATTCACTAAATTGACTTGTAACTCACTAAAACTGTTGATCTTTTTCAGATGAATTTCTATCTAACCATGCTTCCCCATCCCGTACTTGTGAGGCTGATATCATTTAACCTCAATACCAGATTTTACAGTCATGAATGTTAAATCTTACCTTATCAGATCTGGCTCTCCACTGTAATCTGTTAAACTTGTTTTGGATTTCCCCAAATACGTGAAAGAGCTCTTGCAGCCTTATGTAATCTCAGATTTGACAAGCATACCTTCTAGGACTGAAAAAAAAAAATGTTGAAGAAAACAGCCCTGGAGAATTCTACTACAGACATTCCCCCAAGTTGAATATTGACCCATTAATGACTATTTATTTGGGCCATTTAACCAATTCTGAACTAACTTATTTAGCCTATATATCTCTATCTTATCTACAAGGAAATCACAAGAAAATTGTCAAATGCTTTGTTGAAACCAAAGCATTTTTTATCTTCAGAATTACCCTATCTTATCAGCCTAGTGATCCTGTCAGAAAAGGAAATAAGGTTAGCTAATTTTCCTCTCTTCTAATGAAACTGGCCTGGTCTCTTTAGAATCACCACTTCCTTTTCTAGATATTCAATAAACTATCCTTTTAATGTTATTGTGATGTTATTTAATGTTATTGTAATGTTAATGTTATTGTGCCCAAAAAAATCTCTCTTTTGGGGGACCTGGCCTATTTTGTGTCAGGAGGCCCCTATTCTAGACATTCCTACTTCTCTGTGCTCTGCTATTTTTTTGGCATAATGGTAGACCATCTAAGATCACATGGAACAACACTGTACATTCACGTGTGGTGTCATATATGTGGAAAATGGTGGGGACCTTCTTCTAGAAGACTGGAGCATGCTTGGATATTCTGTGTTTGTCTACCATGTGGTGTGGAGTCATCTTTTCCATTGGCTATGTAACTGGAAAGGTTGGTATTTAAAAAGACCTAACTCAGCAAATCAGGTGGCTCTTTGCTACATTCACATCTGAGGCTGGGGGACTTCTTCATTCACATCATACAGTAAGGAAGGGAGGGCATGAGGGTCATCTACTTCTCCTCCCCACCATCAGGCCATGTGACCCTCAGAAACAGGCTTGAATCTTGTTTATTTGTGCTTTTCCATTATAGGTTCAGGGAGTGGAGTATGAGCCACAACCATCCTGGAGTTCAGGAATCAAGGTTGACTATTTTAGCCAGTCTAGCAGTGATGCTAGAGTAGCAACAGTCCAGGTCCAGGACACGAGCCTAGCAAGTCGGCAGAAGCTGAGACTGCCAGCTTTGGACTTGAACTTGGTAGAACAAAAGTTACGTAGGAACTCATTAGGACTTAATTTAAATGAACTAAGCTGTAAGCCTAATAACCTAGTCCTCCAACTTCCTTCCCATCCAGAGACCTAGATGGCATATGGAAGAGATTAAGTCCCCTAGATATTAGACAGAAATGTTTGTGTATTTTTCTTGCTCTGTAATAGCAATAAACAAGTACTGGCCTCCCTGACTCCTTTGTAACTCATTCTTTAAATCCTCAAACTATTGCAACAGACCTCTGAGTCAATAGGTCCTAGAATTTTGGTAGGAGTCAATGTCAGGCCCACTGGCCTATAGTTTGCAGAATTTGCTCTCCTTTCTTTTTCAAAAGTTGGCTCAGAATTTACCTTTCTCCCATCCTGTTGCACATTTTTCACTCTTGTTAGTCTCTGACAGTATGGACAGCTAGGTGGCACAGCGAGTAGAGCACGGCCCTGGAGTCAGGAGGACCTGAGTTAAAATCTGGCCTCAGATACTTGACACACTTACTAGCTGTGTGACCTTGGGCAAGTCACTTAACCCTAATTGCCCTGTCTTCCTCTCTCTAAAAAAAAAAAATCCCTGACAGTGGCCCAGTAATCATACCTGCTGGTTATTTTTGTGTCCTGGGATGTAGTTCATCTTGGATTGGTAACTTGAACTCCTGGAGAAGACAGTCAGATGCTGTATGAGACCATCCCTCCTTTATCTGGGATTCCCACTCTCTGCTAACCATTTTCATTCTGAGTTCCTAATCGAAAAATCATTTGTCTTAGAGGAGAAAACAGAAACAAAATAAGAGATCAGTAATTCATCCTTGTTTATTATCATTATCATCTCTGCCCCTCTGAAGAGGAGATCCTAGTCCTTCTTTGAGTGCTCCCTTACCCACCGTAAAGCTTTAAAAAATTCCCACTTTTTAATATGTGAAATGAAGAGATTAAACTAGATCAACTCCAATTTCTCTCCTACTCCTAGATCCTGTGATCCAAGTACTCTCTCTTTCTCTTAGCTGGGAAGGAAGACTCTTTCTAACAGGCCTAGAACTGGTTCTCATACATATTTAAATCCCACACAGACCTAAGCACAAAGATTTTGTGAATCAAAGAATATAGATGATTGTAACTGGAAATCATCAAGTCCAACTCTTGTTTTACAGAAAAAGACACCAAGACCCAGGAAGGTGAAGGTCCCCCAAATCACACAAGAGCTGTTAGAGATTCTGGGACCAGATGTAGAAAAAGCCAAAAGGGCTCACAGTTCTGACCTCCTAGAATAAGTGCGACTAATAGTGGATTGAATTCTCTCTCCTCTGAATCTAATTCAGTAAAACTGTTTACTGTCCCCCTTCCTACTGCTCTGTGGTTGCTCCTACTTCTGGGCCTTCAGTCAGTTTCCTCTTCCAAAAATGGCGATAACCGTATTTGCACTACCTAACTCATAGGGCCACCAAGATTACCAAATGGGAACAAAGATGGAAAGCATTTGGCAAGTAGCAAAACGTGATATCAATGCCAGCTATTATTAACAGGATTATAACCAATGTACTTACTGCCCACCTAAAGGAAGCTCTCACTAGTCCAAGCCAAGTATCTGTTTGATTGATCGTAGATGCTCAATAAGTAAGTACCTGGACTTAGGAAAACCTGAGTTCACATCCAGCCTCAAACACTTGCCATGTGTGACCCTAAGCAAGTCACTTAACCTCTGTCTGCCTCAGTTTCAACTAAAAAAGAGGATAATCATAGCACCTTCATCAGGGTTGTTGTGAGGATCAAGTGATACAGTGTTTGTAAGTGCTGAGCCCAGTGACTAGAACATAGGTAGGCACTTCCATGGTTGTTCCCTTCTCCTTCTCCATGCTTCTTCATTGAATAGGAAGGGATAGACTTCAAGACTATGTCACCAAGTGCTTATACTTCAGAGTCCAGTCCAGGAAAATATTGTCCTAAATGAGGAAAGCCAGGGGAGAAAGGGATAAAGTCAGTCTCTTACTACCAAGGATGCTCACTACTTATACTGGACCATTCCCATAAAACTTATAGAAAAAGTAGATATATGAGTTAGAGATTGATGTCATCTCAGTGATCTTTTTGGGGGGAGGGGAAAGAGGAATAGTGCCAAGTGTGATCTTTTCCATTCTTTTGAAGTCTTCCCCCCTTTGAGCTAGATTGACAATTTATCTCTCAGTACCTTAAAAACTGCATTGCTCACGATTTGGAACTATGCCCAAAGGGCTATAAAACTATGCATACCCTTTGACCCAGCAATACCACTACTAGATCTATATCCCAAAGAGCTCTTTAAAAAGGGAAAAGGACCCACATGTGCAAAAATATTTAGCAGCTCTTTTTGTGGTGGTAAAGAATTGGAAATTGAAGGGATGCCCATCAATTGGAGAATGGCTGAACGAGTTGAGGTGTACGAATGTAATGGAATACTATTGTGCTATAAGAAATGACGACCGGGTAGATTTCAGAAACACCTGGAAAGACCTACATGAACTGATGCTGAGTGAAGTGAGCAGAACCAGGAGAACACCGTACACACTAAGAGCAAAATTGTGTTATGACCGACTTTGGTAGACTTAGCTCTTCCCAGCAATACAATGATCTAAGACAATTCCAAATGACTCACGATGGAAAATGCTATCCACATCCAGAGAGAGAACTATGGAGTCTGAATGCATACTGAGGCATACTATTTTCTCATTTTTTTTCCTTTCTCATGGTTTTTCTTTTTTTGTTCTGATTCTTCTTTCACAACATTAGTAATGTGGAAATATTTAATATTATGCATGTATAGCCTATATCAGATTGCTTACCATCTTTGGGAGGGGGAGGAGAGAGAGGGAGGGAGAAAAAAATTTGGAACTCAAAATCTTATAAAAGTGAATGTTGAAAACTATCTTTGCATGTACTTGTAAAAAATAAAATAAAATACTATTAAGGGGGAAACTGTATTGCTCAAACCCCAAAATAAAGACTCCTGGGGAAATAACTTTTTCGTTCAACAAGAACTGGTAGAAAAATTGGATAGTAGTTTCACAGGAAAAGAGCTTAGACCACTAATTTATATCATATATCATAACATAATAAATTTTAAATGGACACAAGATATAGACATAGACATATGCATATATGTGCTTATGTGTACATATGTGAAGTTATACCATGAAAAAAGTAAAAGAATGTAAAGTCATATTTTTCAAAGTTACAGATAGGGTAATAATTTGTAACCAGTCGATATTATTATGAAAAACAAACTAGTCAACTTTAGATATAAAAAAATACAAAATCTTTTGCAACAACAATATCAATTCAGATAGAATAAGGAAAAATCATTTGGACTGAGGAAAGAATATATTAAACTCAAAGACTCAGACGGGTCTATGTTCTCACCAATGTAGGTATCCCCTCCAAAGATGCAGATAACCCATCTATGCCTGACTATCCTGGGTGATTCTTGTCATTGTCCTCCCATAAATTCTCCACAGGGCATTCACCCAATGAGCGAGGGACCTTCCTCAAATTTTCCTGACATTCCATGGGTATCAATGGAGAAACCAGTCTTTCCATTGATTATCCAAAGTATTGTGTTAACCATCTTTGAGAAAAGCTGATATAATAATAATCAGCATAGCTAACAAATTTATATAGCATGTCAACGGTTGCAAAGTGCTTTACTAATATTATCCCATGTTAGCCTCATGACAACCCTGTGAAGTAGCTGCTATTATTATCCCCATACTAAAGATGAAAGAACTGAGACTGAAGGAGACTAAGGGACTTGCCCAGGGTTACACATCTGATAAGTATCTCAGACAAAATTCAAACTCATTGATCAACAAATGAGCAATACTTATTTGGAAAAGTGTTAAAAATGATAGTAAATAGAGAAATATTAACTAAAACAATTCTGAGGCATTGTCTTACCCACATCAAATTGCCTGATATGTTAAAAAAAAATCAAAAAACAGTGTTGGAGGATCTGAGGGAGAATAGACATGCTAATTAACTACTGTCAGAGCAATAAAATTGGTCCTACCTTCTTGAAAAGAAATTTGAATTAGGCAAGGAAAGTTACAAAATTGTTCTAATCTTTAATTCCTTTGATCCCACTCATGGGTCTATGAACCAAGATGATTACTGACTCCCAGAAAAGGCTTATCCATACAAAACATCTAAAGCAACATTATTTGTAATAGCCAAAAGTTGGGATCAATTTATGTCCCTCCAGATTGGATAATGACTAAACAAATTGTGTTATATGAATGTAATAGAATGCTATCGGTCTACAAGAAAGTATTCAAGGAAATAGAACAACGCCAATGACAATGGTAGTAATACAGACTGGATACACACTCCCAGGTGTGGAATTCCCTTTACTAGTACAGGTTGGCATCTTCTCTGCAACTTATAGTCTTAAGAATTGCTTAGATCACTGAAAATTTAAATGACTCGCCCTAGGTCACAAAGCCCATAAATGTCAACAATGTGGTTCAAACGCAAGTCTTCCTAGCTCTGAGACATACTCTCTGTCTATTATGCCTCCAACAATAAGTGCTAATATTTATACGGCACTTGAAGGTTTTTAAAATGTTTTGCATGCATTGAATTTGCTCCTTATAGCCACCCTTTGAGGTAGGTAATATTATAACTCCCATATTATAGATGAGGAAACTGAGATTAAATAATTACCCCAAGGTCACATAATTACTGTCTAAAAAGGGATTCGAACCTAGGTCTTCCCAATTCCAAGTCCACTATTCTAACTGCCTTCCAGAAACATGAGAAATAAGGCCAGATTTGTGTGAAGTGATTCCTAATGAAGGAAACTTGGGCCAAATGAGCAACATACACCATGACTACAACTATGTAAATGAAGAAAATATTAAATGTCAACACAGGTTCAGGTCAACTATGATGAACAATGTTAGCACTGACTGATTAAAGCTAAAGCACACAACTTACCTTTCTTTTAACAAGCAGCAAACTACAAAAGTTTAAGGTTACCCAGACTATCAGTCTAGATCATTCCTTGATGCTGTTTTACTTAACTGCTTTTGGCAAATGTGCTTTGTGGGTGGCTGGTGAATACCTGTGGGTTCGTCTGCCACAAAAAAAACAAAGTTTATCAATGAAGAATAAAATAAAGTAAAAGCATATACCTCGTGAGGCAGCCCATTCCATAGATGGACCACACTGACTATTCAAACATTTTTGGCATTGATTAAGCCCAATTTGCCTCCCTGTAACTTCATCCTACAGGTCCTATCTCTGCTTTCATATATCGAATCCCTTTTCTGAATGATGGTCTTTCACATGTTTGAAAACTGTTACAGTATGTCTCCCCCAACCCCATCTTTCATCTACTTCTGATTTGCTTTCCTTGGTCCTGTGACATGGTTTTGAATCTTATCATCATCTAGGTCACCCTCTTCTAGACATAGTCCATTTGAGAGAAATAACTGTCGTCTTGTAAGATGTGGTACCCAGAACTGAATGGATCCAATATACCAAAGGTTGGCTGTCCAATGTAAAAGTACAACAGAGCTGGGCTCTACTTTTGAGCTATTTCCCAAGATCTTTAAGTCTACTTTTGGAAATTTTCAGAGAGTGAGAGGATACCAGGCTCTTAAGTTTCACAGTGGTGTCCTTCCCTTCTTTTCCATTCCCACTGCCACAGTTGTGGTCCATACTTTCATTACCTCATGCCCAAAGTGTTACAATAGCCTCCTGGCTGGTCTTCCTTGCCTCCATAGCCTCCCACCTACAATCCATCCTGTGCAAATCGCCAGCTCAAATTTCCTGACACACCTCTTTGATCATAGAATCCTAGAGAATTATAGGACCTTAATATTAATCATAGGACATAGAATGAACATCAGAGATTGTCCAACTCCTCCCTCTTTGAAGAGGAGAAAATAGAGAAGTAACTTTGCAGGTCACATGGTGAGTTAGTGATATAACACAATAGAAAAGCCAGGTCTCCTGATATTTTGGAGAGTCTTGCCACCCATACCCACTGTGATCAAAAGTTTTCAATGTCTTTCTACTGCCATTTGGGGCAGCTAGGTGACAAAGTGGACAGAGCACTGGAATTACAAAACCTGAGTTCAAATCTGACCTCAGACACTAGCTGTGTGACCCTGGGCAAGTCATTTAACACTGTTAGCCTCAGTGTCCTCATCTGTAAAATGAGCTGGAGATGGAAATGACAAACCACTCCAGTATCTTTGCCAAGAAAATCCTCAGTGGGGTCATGAAGAGTCAGACATGACTGAAAAAAATGACTAAACAACAAGACTTTATTCCAGTCCTTTCCCCCAGTCATCTTACAAAGCTTTACCCCATTCCTCGACAGTATATGAAAAATCTAATTCCTCTTTCTCAAGTCAATCAACGTTAATTTAGCACCTACTCTGTGCTAGGCACTGTGCGGGGTGTATAGCCCATGTGAGGCACAAGTAGAAACTAAGACATATTGTCTAGAACCATGTCCTATCTTGTCTGCCTTCTCTTAGCAGATCAGAAGGTGTGCGCTTAAAGGGAACCCAAGGCTCCTTGCTCTAAACATGGCCAACCTTCCACTCTCTACCTTGGTGACCTTAGGCAAGTAATAGCACTCTGTGCTTCAGTTTCACCAGCTGTGAATGGAATAGGCTCAGACCTGCAGCACAAAGCCAAGTGCAAGAGATGATGTCACTCAATCAATGCCAAGAGATGATGGGGGAAAGGATAATAAGTCATTTTATTATCCTGGTAATCATCATTCTACTAGCTGAGTTCCTGACCTGGGGCCTTTGCCTTCACCCCTTCCTGGACAGACAATGAACCATGGTGTTTCCCAAGGCCGGGGTCCTCAATCATAGTACCTCCTTCCCGGGGTAACTTACTGAAGGCAGATCTGGGCTGTCTTGGGTTGGTGGGGAGAATAGAAATAGTGGGGTGTCCTGGAGTGGGGTGGGGAGGATGGTGAGAATGTTAACAGCTGCCGTTCAGATGTGAATTGTCCTTTCCACACTTTCCTTACTCTATGGAGGTTCAATTAAAGCAGCGAAGGAGTCAGAATCCACACCTCTGCAAATGGGCTCTGTTTCCCAGGGCCCCCCTGCCCCATTCTTTCCCTGGGCTCTGTGGGTTTTGACACCTCTTTGCCACATGACAGGGGGCCATCTCACACCTTGGTCTCAGAATAAAAACTGCAGCCTGCCTGGTTTGCTCCCCAGTCTCTCCCTGGAGCTGCCCCCCAATCATGGCTAAGTCTCCTCGACAGCAATTCCCCAGGCAGGAGGATTGGCTGCTACCCCAGGACTGGGGCTGGGGCTGGGGAAGCCACTCAGACTCAACCTCCCCCGCCTCCTCTTCTGATTCCTATAGCTCATCTCCATCCTATGGACACCCAAGCACTACAGAAAGCCTTCCCCAACCTCTGGCCTGCCACACTCAAGAGAACCCTACTTCTGTCACTTTCCAAAGTAACAGAAAGGAACGAGGCGGTACAGCCAATGGGCAGAGGCAGAGTGCGAGTGAGCGTGAGAAGCTGAGGATGCGCAACCTCTCCCGGGCCTTGCATGATCTGCGACGCTATCTGCCACCCTCAGTGGCGCCTGTTGGACAGAGTCTGACTAAGATTGAGACCCTGCGGCTGGCTATCCGCTACATTGGTCACCTGTCAGCTCTTCTGGGACTCAGTGAGGAGAGCCTAAGGCACCGGAGGAGGGAAGGGGCAATGCAGTGCTGCCCACTCTGTCCTGACAGGCTAGGCTTCTGTCCAAACCGGACCCAGAGCCTCAGCCCAGTCTCCCAAGCTCCCAGGACCTACTCTCCCCAGCTTCCTGAAGCCTGGGGGTCCCCACTTTCCTGCCCGTTAGTTCTGCCCCAGCCCAAGCAGTGTGGGGAGCAGAATCTCAATGCCATGTCTTGGGGTTCACCTTCTTGCTGCTTGGGATCACCAACCAGACTAGACCTGCCTGGAGAAAGACATCAAGCTGCAGAATTTGGGAATCCTTCCCCAGCCTGCCCTGGAACACAGACCCCACCCAAGTTATCCTGGGAAAAAGCCACTGAACCTGCTTCCTGGGCAATATCTCCACACTCCTCTGAGTTGACTACTCTATACCAGGTACAATGTTTCTTCTTCTATATGTCTCCATGAGAAATTCAAACCATTTATTTGAGAGACAATTTCCAAAGACTCAAATTTGGAACTAGGGAGGAGAGTGGTTGGGGGCTGGTGTATCTCCTAATCTAATCTTTGTAGAATAAGGGAATGTCAGAATCAAAAGAGCCTTTAGATATGATCTAACCCAATCCCATCATTTTACAAATTAAGACACCCTGCTATCCCATTTCTACTGTAAGGTGCTCGTGAACCTTCAATGGTTTAAACATATTCTTCAGGCCTTTTGGCCACCCCACCTTCCCTGACCCAATTTAGCCAGAAACTGTCAGGACCAATTAAGAAGCCAGAACCCTTAACCTATGCTGGTGGTCACACCAAGACTTCTAGTCCTAGCCCCCGGTTTAATTTCTCCTTCATTCAATCCAATATTTATCAAGGGCCTACTCTGTGCAAGGCAGTGTTTCAAAGGATGCTATGGGCGAAAGGGGCTAGGAATATTCTTCCAGTAGAAGGTAGCTTTTTCTCCAGTGATGCTTCTCCCATCCAGATTTCCTCATCCAAGTGCCCCATTGTTCTCTTCTCTCAGGACCACTAGTGGGGACAGGTTGGAGGATAAAGACAGGAAGACTCGGTGTTGGGGAGAGGGTCAGGTGTTCTTGTGGCACATGGCCTAGTGGCATGTGAGGGCTCTTAAAGGTTGGGGAGTAAGGATTCTGATGGAAGTAGCAAAGCATGCCAGCAGAGGAAGTAGAGTGTGAATGCAGAGAAAAGAGCCCTGGGTTCAAATCCCAAATCTGCTCTTTATTATTTCTGTGACTTTGTAAGTCACTTTATTTCAGGTCTTAGTTTCCTTATCTGTAAAAAATATATATAGGGGATGGGAGTAGGTGATATCTGAAATCCTTTTTAGCTCTAAATCTTATGATTCTCTCCTCTGGGAGCCTGTTAGAGTTTCCAGAGGTCTCTTGTCATTGCTTTAGACTCACCCAGATAATCCTACATGCCACCATCTAGGTATAGCAAGGCAAAGAAACACCCATTCTTTTTCCATGTCACTCAGTTTTCTGTGGATAATGAGCTCATATGTCTCCTTGGGAATCCCATGCCCAGATATAGGCTATGTGACAGACATGGACAGAAGCCCTAAGTTAACTCTGGCTCCCACAGGGACAAGTGCCTTTGGAGGGTAAAAAGAGTCCCTCTATAATTCCCCATTATTCCATCCATGACTTAGCAAGTCCTCTCCTCGACAAAGCACCAGGGTGCTTCTGGGAAATGGTAGGTCATTTGTTCAAAGAAGGATGACCAGGATGGTGAGGCACTTGGAAACTGTAGTGACATGTGGGATCAGGAATCTAGAAAAAAAAAAAAAGAACACCCTAAGAAGGGTTATGGGAACCACCTTCCAGTACTTGAAGGACTACAAGAGCCATGAAAATCTAGGAAACCAACCAACACTTGGTCAAGTATTTGTGTCACTAATCAACTATTTGTTTCTCTTCCGGTCCTAGGTCATCTCCACCTCTCCAGAATCCAGTTTGCCAGCTATCACAGGACCTTACCAGTCACAGCCCATGCTCCAGAGACGTCAGCCAGAGCTGCCAGTGCAGTGGGGTTGCTGGGGTTACAATGGCCTGGCTTCCCTGCAGGAAACAGACCCTTCACTCGTGTTCAGAGAGGACAGGTTGCCTGAGTGCTGAGGCCCTAGGTTCAGAGCCTCTGAGCTTGGGTAGGAAGAGCTGGTATTTCTCAATTAATCGTCCGCGTGTTATGTCTTAGCCCATCTCCATGAAGTGCAAGAATTAAATCTATCTTATCAACTACTGTTCTGAGTTATTTTTTTTTCATACTCACTACATACCATAGAATAATACTTTGAAAGCATCCCTCATTGCATCACCCTATAAGTTCATAGATTTAGATCCCAAAGGGACCTTAGAGTCCATTCAGTTGCACCCCTTTCATTGTATAGATGCGCTAAAAGAGTAGGAAAATGACTTGCCTGAAGTGATAACAAGTGATAAGGGAGGCAGAGCTGAAATTCGAACCCGGGTCTTAAGACTCCAAACCCAGTCTTATTTATTTGTTGCTGAGGCAGCTGGTGGTACAGCGGTTAAGGCTCTGGGTCTGGGTCCGGAGTCAGGGAGAACTGAGTTCAAATCTGTCCTCAGACATTAACTAGCGGTGTGACTCTAAGCCCTTAACTTCTGTCTCAGTTTCCTCAATTCTCAACCTCTGTCTCAATTCCTCAATTATAAAATGAGAATAATAATAGCACCTGCCTC
This sequence comes from Phalanger gymnotis, assembly GCA_028646595.1. Lineage (NCBI taxonomy): Eukaryota > Metazoa > Chordata > Mammalia > Diprotodontia > Phalangeridae > Phalanger > Phalanger gymnotis. Next base: position 94,026,138 of record CM053624.1, on the reverse strand, counting down.
CCAGGGTTTTTGTGAGGATCAAATGAGATAATATTTGTAAAGCACTTACCACAGTGTTTGACACATAGTAGGCATGATATAACAGCTTATTCCTTTCCCCTCAAAACTCTAGTCGCAGAGTAGCTGATGATAAGTTTGATCAGGCTCTCAAATGTTACTGTAAGTTGCTAAGGATACCAACACTTTCTGTTCAGAAAGAAGGGAAGGAAGGAGGAAGGAAGGAAGGAAGGAAGGAAGGAAGGAAGGAAGGAAGGAAGGAAGGAAGGAAGGAAGGAAGGAAGGGAGGGAGGGAGGAAGGGAGGGAGGGACAGAAAGAAGGAAGGAAGAAGAAGGGAAGAAAGAAGGAAGGAAATAAAAGCTTAATTTCCATCTTTTTTAGTAGTTTGTCAAGTGTTTTTTGTTCATTTGGTTTTTTGCCTTTTTAATACATAATGAACTCCTAATCCTTTGGAGAAAGTACCGATTGCTACTAGAGCTACATTCAGTTCACTGGCTTTAGGGAAGATAATCAGCCTCTGGAGGTCCTCAGACTTTCCCTAAAATCCAGCCCTAAGGGCACATTCCAGCTGAAAATGGCTACTTGGGCTTATCTTCCCCTAAACTCTAACTCCAGGAGATTTGATGCTCTCCTCTCTCTCTCTCCCTTCCCGACTTCTCTGCCCAAACTGGGCTTCACAGAACCAGTTTAGGTGCTGAAAGAATCTATCTGCTGGCTCAGTTGGGGAGGATGGTTGACCTACTTGACCGTGTCCAAGAATTTAGTGCCAAAACAATCAGGCTTTAGAGAGGTGGTGGTGTTGTTGCTGTTTGTGAGAATGCCTCTCCTCTAAACGTTTGTCACTGGAAGGCTGGTTAGAGAGCTCTCACAACAGTTTATTATAGTTTCTTTCCTCACGCATGGTATAGTGGAAAGAATGCTGGGTTTGGAGTAAGATTTGGGTTTGAATCACAGCTCTGCCTGCCTGACTTTGGTAAGTCACTTAACTGCCAGCCTCAGTTTCCTCATCTGTAAAATGATCGCATTAGACCAAGTCATTACAGGATTATAGGCCATATTAGTCTCTCCCTTCCTCCTTCTCTGTCCCAGACACAAGGTTTCATGGCAAGAATTTATATGCTAACAGGATCTGATGGCTCAGTGGGGGAGGATTGCTGGACTGCTTGGCTATGCCCAGGGTCTAGGTACAGAGTAACCAGACTCTGGAGAGGGGAAACAATAGATCTAGAGTTAAAAGAGACCTCACAGGCCATCTAGTCCAAATCCCTCATTTTACATATGAGGAAACCGAGGCCCAAGGAGTTTAAGGGACTTGCCCAAGATCACACAAATGGTAAGCCTCAGAGGCTAGATCTGAACCCACATCTCTGGAGCTATGATCCTATGATCCAATAATTCTCCTTTTGGAGAAGTGAACCAGCTCAGAAAAGCCAGTAAGTAGCTGTTGCTTTTGCTAAGCATCTCTGGTCCTGCTGTCGCTAGGTCCTATGGTCCCAGAAGACTGAAAAAGCTGCAAAAGTCTTTTCTGATATTGACAAACAAATCTCAAAGGAGATTGTGCCACAGATGTTTAGGTCTCCATTGGTGGGGCTCATGTCCCAAGTCTATGGCTCTGCTCCAGGATCTAATCTCAGTTCCCTCTGGCCACCCAGTGAATCAGTTTGACCAGTGAAGAGGGGGCAATTGTCTGGCAAAACACAGAATCTGGCCACTATTCTTAATTCTGTCTTTGATTTGCTCTTTAATGCCCAAGACTCTCCTTCCTAACCTACCTAACTCCATTTTCTTTTATTTTACAAATGCAAGCTGCTTGCTGCCTCCCTTACTGGGGTGTTGTGAGGATTTATCAGTTATGTTAATATATTCCCCAGGCCAAAGGTTCTAAAGAAATTGGTATTCTTTGACTTAATATGTGATCTAGAAAGCCTGTGTCATCTGTGAACCATACTTGAATATGTGGCCACCCTCCCAACCAACACAGATAGAAACTCCTCATCATTCCACGCTTTGACCTACCCAGAAAGTCATCCTAGCAATATTGTCATAAAATAGGAAGCTGGATAGAGCCTGGATTCATTTTCTTTTTTTTTTTTTAAGAGGTCATTTTTTTATTTAATATTTTTTAGTTTTCAGCATTGATTTACACAAGATTTTGAATTACAAATTTTCTCCCCATTTCTAACCTCCCCCCCCACTCCAAGATGGCATGTATTCTGATTGCCCTGTTCCCCAGTCAGCCCTCCCTTCAGTCACCCCACTCCACCTACCGCCCCCATCCCTTTTCCCCTTGCTTTCTTGTAGGGCAAGATAGATTTCTATGCCCCGTTGTCTGTATATCTTATTTTCCCGTTGCATGCAAAAGTTTTTTTTTTTGAGAATCTGCTTTTAAAACTTTGAGTTCCAAATTCTCTCCCCTCTTCCCTCCCCACTCACTCACCCTAAGAAGGCAAGCAATTCAACATAGGCCACACATGTATCATTATGCAAAACACTCCCATAAATTATGCAAAACACTCCCATAAATAGTCATGTTGTGAAAGACTAACTATATTTCCCTCCATCTCATCCTGTCTCCCTTTATTCAATTTTCTTCCTTGACCTTGTCCTCAATTCATTTTCTGACCCATTCCCCTGTGTTTAGTCAAGTTCTACTGAAACCTTCCCACACAATTATAAATCAATCCTATTCTTTTTTTTAATAGTTTTTTTTTATTTTATTTTACCAGAACACAAATACAAAAGAGAAAAGAAACAAAAACATATCATAAACTTAAATATAAAGTAAGAAAGGGAAAAAAAGCATGTCATGTGCATAGCAGAACATGGGAGAGGATTCAAGATGTGTAACAATAAATTTGCATTTCAAGAAAGCCTGTATGATAAATAATACACCTTGTGTTGAGAATTGTCCATCTTTTCTTTGCTTCCTTGTGTTTTCTTTTGTTCTCTGCTGTGCACTTTTTAGCTTTGTTCTTTTTTCCCCTCCCCCCTCGCCCCAGAAGGCTACGCTATAATGTAGATATGTTTCTTAATATATACATACACATACAGATACATACATACACTTATACATATATACATGCATATATAGACATATACTTTCCCAAACATAATCTACTCCTAATCTTTGTTTTTTATGTTTGTACTTATCTTTTGTTTCCTATTGCTCCTGCCTCCTCTACTTTACTTCTACCTGCTACATCCCCTTCCTATTACTTGCCTACCGACCTCCTCCATCAACCACCCTGCCCTCCTATTACTTGAGAGAGGATTCTGGGAAGATGGCAGAGTAGGTCAGAAAATTCCAAGCTCTCAAGATTTTCCCCCACAAAAGAGTTAAAATAGCACCTTAGGGCGAACAAAGTGGGGATGGAGACAAAGAAGAATAGGGGCACAACCAGGATCTTTCTGGGACAGTCTGGGACAATATGAAGAAGAACCCCAGGGCTGATTTTGGTCCTGGTGAGGCATAAACACTTCCCTTTTAACAACAAGCAGCAAGCTCTGGGATTAGTTGGTTTGAGAGGCCTCAGCCCCAGCCACTGGAACATTTTACCCCAGGATAGGGAGGGGATTCGTGCCTTCGAGCCCAGGAAAATTGCGGGAACCTCTCCTGATGAGGAACGGCGGACCCAGCTGTGCTGTGAAGAGCAGTGGAGACGAGAAGGAACCAACACACGCCCGGTGAGTGCAGAAGCAGTGGGGCAGAAAGCTCCTGGCTGTGGGCACATACAGGAGATTGGAGGTTTGGTTTTGGTTCCAGGCTAGAGCGAACTGAAGATCTGGGGCAAGAAGCACCATTTCCCATACCCCAGGGCTACAGGTGATTATAAAAAGATCAAATTATTACCACAAAAAAAAATGCATAGGCAAAGGAGAAAGAATCCAACCATAGAAACCTATTATGGGGATAGAGATGACCGGTGTTCATCTTCAGAGGACAATGAAGTAAAGAAATCCCCAAAGAGCAACGTTAAGTGGTCACTTGCCCAAAAAGAATTTATAGAAGATCTCAAAAAAAAACTTTAAAAATCAAATGACAGAGATGGAAGAAAAAAATAAAAAATAAAAATAATCCAAGAAAAACAAGAAGGTTATGAAAGGAAAGTCAACCAATTAGAAAAGGAGATCCAGAATCTCAAGGAGGAAAATGACACCTTGAAAATTAGAATTGGGCAAAGTGAAGCCAGTGGAATTATAAGAGATCAAGGAATAATTAAACAAAACATGAATAATGAAAAATAGAAGAGAAAGCGAAACATCTTATAAGAAAAACAACAGGGGGCGGAGCCAAGATGGCGACTGGAAAGCAGTAACTGGCATGAGCTCCCCACCAAGTCCCTCCAAAAACCTATGAAAAAATGGCTCTGAACCAATTCTAGAACTGCAGAACCCACAAAGGGG
>CM053624.1:93990027-94021236 GCA_028646595.1 Phalanger gymnotis | reverse complement strand
AACTAGAAAATAAGATGCACAGGCAATGGGGCATAGAGATCTACCGTGCCCTACAAGAAAGTAAGGGAAAGGGGGATGGGAGGGGAATGGGGGGACGGAGGGGAGGGCAAACTGGGGAACAGGGCAAACTGGGGAACAGGACAACCAGAGTGTACGCCATCTTGGAGTGGGGGGGTGGAAATGGGGAGAAAATCTGTAATTCAAACGCATGTGAAAATCAATGCTGATAACTAAACATATTAAAAATAAACTTAAAAAAAAGAAAAAGAACAGATTTGGAGAATAGATCAAGAAGAGAAAATATAAAAATAATCAGAGTAACTGAAAGTTATGATCAAAAAAAGAATCTTGACACAATAATGCAAGAAATAATTAAAGAAAATTGTCCTGAAGCATTAGAACAAGGCAGGGAAATAGAAATAGAGAAAATCCATTGAAGGCCACTTAAAAGAGATCCTATGAGAAAAACTCATAGGAATATCACAGTCAAATTCCAAAATCCCCAGATCAAGGATAAAATATTAAAAGCATCAAGAGTAAAACAATTTAAATATGAGGGTGCCACATTTAGAATTACACAAGACCTAGCAGCAGAGACTTTAAAGGACCATCGGTCTTGGAACACAATATATCAAAGAGCGAAAGACTTAGGGCTCTGGCCAAAAATATCATACCCTTCAAATTTCAGTATTATCTTGAACAAAAAAAAAATTGACATTTGACAAATCCCCAGACTTTCAAGACTTTGCTAAAAAAAAAAATCCTCAACTTAATAGAAGATTCGACATACAAGAACTAAGAAACACATAAGGTACATACCAAAGACTGACTATAAGGGATTTACAAGAACAGACTGCTTACTTTTTATATAACATAAAATGTAAAATGTGTTTGAGATTCTTATTAATAATTGTCGAGCTTATAAGAAAGAGGGGCATAAATCCGACTATGATATGAATTTGAAAGTAAAACAATTTAGAAATAGCTAAAAAGAGTAACTATTTTATACAAGAGAGGTGCAAGAAGAAGAAAGGATACAGAGGATTTAGACAGGGGAGGAAGGCTGGTAGTTCTGGTAACCTATTGTCATCGGGAATGGGTTTAAGAGGGAACAATACATGTATATTTAGAAGAGTATAAAAGTCTTCTAAATTTAGAAGAAATAAAATGGTAGGGGTTTAGTGAGGGAGGAGAGGACAAGCAAGGGATTGGACAAGGGAGGGATTTTTAGAGGGGAGAACGAGGGATTAGGAAACAGGAGTTTAGATTAATAGGAATGGGGGGATAGGGGAGGGATCCTTAGAGGAGGGAAGGCAAGTAATCAATCCTATTCTTAAAGAGCTCTAGGAAAAAGGCATTTCCTATCCTCTCCAGGCAAATAAATGCACCGGCCAACATTCATTGAGCTCCCACTGAGCGCACAGCATGGCATTCCATTCATCAGGAGGGTCTAGAGGGAGAGATCATTTTTGCTCTGAAGAAGCTTAGATGGTCATGTGCTAATCAGGATGGTCACCTGGAAACACAACCAGAAAAATATACACATATCCATACACCACAATAGGTAGACTACCAGCTAGGTAGAGCAAAGTTTAGATGTCAAGAGACCCAAGTTCGAGTTCCAATTCTGCCACGCACCAGCTAGGTGACATTTGGCAAATCACTTAAGCTTTCTGGGCCTCAGTTTTCCTATATGTGAGATGGGACCGATTATCTTTGTTCTACCAACTCCATAGAATTATCATTAAGCTCAAATGAGATAATGTAGCCTTGAAGAATGTCTGATGTGGAAGGAAGCCTCAAAATCATTTCCTTCAAACTACTTCATTTTACAAGGGAGAAAACTGAGGCCTGAAGAAGTTAGATAGCTTGCCCAAGTCACACTGCTGTCAGTAAAGTGAGCACTAGAAGCGTCTTGATGTAGATGCTCTTGGCAAGCCTTTATCACCGCCCCAAATGGTGCAGAGATGAATAGTATCAGCTGCCACTTTTATTTTTTCAAAATCCTTAAAGTCTGCAAAACACTTTGCAGATCTTATTTCATTTTACTTTCTCAGCAACCCTTTGAGGCAGGTGACCAAGGGCGTTATTATCTCTATTTAACAGATGAGAAAGTCGAGAAATGGCAAGTGACTTGTTCACAATCACACTGCTAGTAACTGTCGGAAGGTAGATTTGAAGCCTGGTGGTCTTCCCTGACTACAGGGCCAGCAGCTTTTCTGCTATGCCTCTTATATGAAGACCATCCTTTGGAAAAAGAGAAAAATGTTCAGGCTTACTATTCCCTACTGCTAATGCACTGTATTCTGGTAGGCATAAAGGATTGTGGGTAATGGCCCAGGGATGAGAGTGAAGAGAATAATAGCCATATGAGATTATTCAGGGAAGGCTCCACTGAAGAGGCTGAATTTTCAAAGTAACAGAATCTCAGAGGCCATCTAATGCAGCCCTCATCTGAACAAAAATTCCCTCTACAACACATCCAGTAAGTGCTCAGTCCCCTTCTTGAAAATCTTCAGTGAGAGCAAACTCACTCTTCAGACAGTCTATTCCATCTTTGGATAGCATAATTATTATGAATTTTTCTATTGTCAGTCCTAAATCTGACTTTTCTGGGGGCTAAGCAGGAAAAAAAAACCCAACTATTTGTTTTTTGCACTTAAGCACCCTTTAAATATCTGAAAGCAACTATCATTCAATGCCCATTCCCAACAAGTTTTCTCTACTTCCAACTAAACAGCCCCAGTTCTTTCAATTGAAACATACATCACGTAATTCCAAGGTTACTCAAAATAGATCAGCCAAGTAATTCACACAGAAAAAATCAAGTGGATGAAAAATGTATATTGACTAACTTCTAACATACAATTGGGTGGGTAGCCTGGTGAATTAGGCTATTGATGTGTATATCTTGAGCAGGAACTGAAAATGGAGCAGTCAGCTTGCACCCAGATTCAAACACGAGGAAAGCAAGTAGGATTACATTTGTGAAAGTGATAACTGTTTTCAATAATCGTAAACTGCAGACAAGTAAGTAGGAATTTTTGTGCCTGAAGCAAGCACCACAAACCATGCAAATTCAAATATGCTCAATGTGACATGCAGAGATGGCAACATCACAGTGGTGTATACTCAAACCACACACACACACACATGCACACATGCACACAAACACACACCCCAGTAATGTAATAAGGGAGTCATGGTAAGTGACACAGTGTCACACAGTATGTATTTCCACTCACATGGCGTGTGATGATATCCATTCACTTGTTACATTATCTCTTCTCCAAACTGCACCTACACTGAAGGGTCTGGGTTCCTACAGCTACACCACCATATTATTTCAATCAAACTCTCTTAGAGTGCTATGGGAAACTCTGTTGAGAGGAAATATATTCCCACTATTCAGCACTCTGGCTGTTAAGCCCCTATTCTCTATATAGGATTTTTATTTACACAAACAGCCACTCACAGTGTAATACCACAAGGTGAGTGATATTAACACAACTAGTTTTTAGATCTCAAATATAAATATAAGAATAATACCATATAGCTAAGAATTGGAAACAAAGTAGATGCCTATCAATTGGGGAATGGCTAAGCAAATTGTGATACATGAATATAACTGAATATTACCGTGTTATAAGAAATGACGTGTGAGATGAATACAGATAAACATAAAATGATCTGTTGGAAAGAATGTAGATTGAAGTCAGAAGAGCCAAGAAAACAATACACAGAATGAGTATAACAATGTAAACTGAAAGATCAAGGAGTACTCAAATAAGGAGACATGAGAAGACACCCCCTACGTACCCTTTCTTGGAGGGTGGAGGTCCGTGAGTGTTACACATTCATATGTTTTTGGATTCTTTCAATATATCGATCAGTTGTGCTGACTTTTTTTCCCACTTTCTAAAAAATACTATTTGTCATATGGGATGGTCTGTGGGAGGGAGAGGGGAAGAAAGAAATGGGATACTATAGCGATGTAAGGAACAGAAAATATCGATTAAAAACTTGTTTTAAAAAGAATATTGTCATAGATATTAATAAAGGCAATGCATAAGTAATAAATATGCCATAATATCATATAAAACTTTATTACACTCTTCAGCTAATGTACTCAGTATTTATGGTGAACAGTGGCCATGCATTTATGGGAACCTATCAGAGAAGTACATGAAGGAGGATTCTGCAGGATCCGATGTAACAGATCCATTTGGGAACATCTATTGCACATAAAATTGAGTCTCCCTGCTTTTTTGTTGGTCCTCATCACTTTTCAGCTGGACAGATCCTCTTCTCTACTTGAACATAGCATTTACTAGTTCTTTAAATTTATCATCACCCTTAAAAGGGTGTTCAGAAAATATTTCCTCTTAACATGAATAGTAATTTCAGGGAAAGTAGTGTGAGATGCCTTCAGTTGAAGGATGAAGCAGGATACCAACCCAAGAGGTTGAAGGGAAAAGCCAGCAATGTCAGTACATGGCCACTGCTGCGAAAGCTTTTACAAGGGTAAAGATGGGCCAAGGGCATATTCCTCCAGCCTTGAAAGTATTGAAACTACTGTTAAGATCTTCTAAACTTTCAGTCATGTCCAACTCTTAATGACCTCATTTGGGGTTTTCTTGGCAGAGATCCTGGAGTAGTTTGTCATTTCCTTCTCCAGCTCATTTTACAGATGAGGAAACTGAGGCAAACAGGGTTAAGTGACTTGCCCAGGGTCACACAGCTAGTAAATGTCTGAAGCCAGAATTGAACTCAGGAATATGAGGATTCCTGACTCCAGGCCTGGCATTCTATCCACTTCGCCACCTATCTGACACATTCTAAATTTAGCAGCCCCTAAACTCAGTACCTTGGAACAAAGCCCTGATCAGCTTATCTTAGTTATAGCTCTGTCAAGCTCTCCTCTACTTCAAACATCTTTTATTTGTCTATTAATTATTTAAAGCTTCCTGAGTTGATTTTTTTTGTCTTATTGATGCGCTTTGCTTTTTACATCACAGTCATTTCCAGATATACTTCCTCCCCCACCACAACCAGCACCATCCAGTGAGCATTCTCTTATAACAAAGAAAAATAGTTAAACAAAACCAAATGACAGTGGCTAGATTTTATGGCATATGGAACATTCTATACCCATAGTCCTTTGCCTCACTAAAGAGAGAAGATCTGTATATTTCCTCATCTTTTTTCTGGGGCTAAAATAATTCTTTACAATTATACAGCCTTCAGGAAAGCACATCTTATTTATACCATAGATTGGGGTATGGTTTGACAGCGAAACATAGAGAACACATTTCCTCTGGAATATTGCTATATGCATAGGGTCTGAGATGAGAGCAAGCGAAGTATGTACAGGATAGGTTTATCTATATAGGTTTGGAAGAGTGTATATAGCTAGACGCAAGGAAAGTAAGGCAGAGAGGACTGAGAACAAAATCCAGCAGGGATAACAATGCCAAAGTCAGTAACTACCATGGCACTCATTGCCACATAATATCACAACCAAGCTGGTAGATATGTCAAACGCTAGCCTTAGCTTCTCCCTGTTAAGGCTTAACAAATGACTCCCTTTCTCTGGTGGTCTCAACTAGGACATGAAGAGTGATTTTCATTCCAGAGGTGGAAATCAAAATTTTAGTCGATATATTTGCAAACAATCCAAAATAAGAGGGTGGCTATTTTAATGTATTCATGTAAGCAATCTTCAGGCCCCTTTTCACACATTCTCCAGACTCTACCTCCAATTACTTGATTGTTCCTGGTACTCTTAGAGCTTAATTACTAGTCTGGGAGTCAGGAGACCTGAATTCTCTGAAATCTCTTATCATGCCACTAACTTGACCTAGGACTTTGAGCAAGTCATTCAGTATCTCTAGGCTCTAGTTTCCTCAAAAATTGAAATGAAGGACTTGGACTAGATAATCTCTAAAGTTTTTTTCCAGCTCTAATGGTCTAAATCTCTGACTCTAATTTCAGTGTTTCTATTCATCTACAAGAATTCTTGGAAGTCCTCTATATCATTGAAGGTCTGTTTTTCCATTATACAATTATATTCGGTTTTGCTGTTGTTATTAAATAACATATGTAAAGTACTTTGCAAACCTTAAGTACGATATAAACACTAGCTACTGTTATTATTAATTATTATTACTATTGGTTGTAGACCTGTATCTTTCACCTTTTAGAATATCACATTCCAACTTCTCTACTGCTTTCTAGTGGTGGCTGCTAAATTTTGCATGATTCTGACCATGACTCCTTGGTCCTGGAACTCTTTCTTTCTGACTACTTGAAGTACTTTCTCTTTTTCATGAAAGCCCTTGATTTTGCTTATGATATTCTGGGAGTTTCCATGTTGGATTTCTTTCAGGAGATGACTGGTGGATTCTTCATACATTCATTTTTTCCTCTGGTTCTAATAGGTCAGGTCAGTTTTCTCTCATGATTTCTTGAAATATATACAAGCACTCTTTTTGGTCCTGGCTTTCAGGTAGTTCAGCAATTCTTACATTATCTCTCTTTGATCTGTTTTCCATGGTTGGTTGGTTGGCTGGTTATAATATGAGATACTTTATAGAGTCTTCAAATCCAGCTGTCCTGACTCCAAGTCCACTGTTCCTTCACATGAAACTTGAAGCATTTACCTAGGTTCGTTGTCTTTGGTGATGATATAGAAGGAGACCTTCAGAGCAGACCTAGACCATAGCAGCCATCTAAGTAGGAACAACATCCATACCTATCCATCATGTGCCATGTACCATATCAGGCTGTTGGCTTCAGAAGCTGAGTTCCACCACTGCTGCTTATAACCTCTGAGCATAGAACCCTTGGCAGGCAGCCACGCCTAGAGGCAACTCTGATCTTTTATTCACATATCTGGTTTTTCTCTTTTATGAAGCCGCATCTGAATGGTAAGAATCATTTAGGGGGATCTTTGAGAGTTCCCCATACTCTGAAACCTCAGGAATTCCATTCCCTTCCTCATAAGAACTAGGAGTCATTTTTTTTGGAGGGGGGAAGGCAAGACAATTGGGGTTAAGTGACTTGCCCATGGTCACACAGCTAGTAAATGTGTCAAGTGTCTGAAGTCGGATTTGAAATCAGGTCCTCCTGACTCAAGGGCTGGTGCTCTATTCGCTGCACCACCTAGCTGCCCCACTAGGGTTCGTTCTTCTTAACCTCAAAACTGCAGTTTCATCCCCAGAGAAGATGCAGTTTAGAATCAGAATATAAGACATTGGTCTCCTCCTGGCTTTCTTTAAGCTTCAACTAAAAAAAAAAAACTCACTTTTTTTTCAACATTCACTTTTATAAGATTTTGAGTTCCAAATTTTTTTCTCCTCTCTCCCATCCCCAACATGGCAAGCAATCTGATATAGGCTAAATATGTACAATCATATTAAACATATTTCTACATTAGTCATGTTGTGAAAGAAGAGTCAGAACAAAAGGGAAAAAACATGAGAAAGAAAAAAACAAAATAAAAGTGAAAATCATGTGCTTAGATCTGCATTCAGGCTCCATAATTCTTTCTCTGGATGTGGATAGCACATTATGAATCTTTTGGAATTGTCTTATATCATTGCATTGCTGAGAACTAAGTCTATCAAAGTTGATCATTGCATAATGCTGCTGTTCCTGTGTACAATGTCCTCCTGGTTCTGCTCACTTCACTCAGCATCAGTTCATGTAGGTCTTTCCAGGTTTTTCTGAAATCTGCCTGCTCATCATCTTTTTTTTTTAAATTAGATTTTTTTTTAGTTTACAACACTTAGTTTTACATGTTCTTGAGTTTCAAATTTTCTTCCCTTGCCTCCCCTTCCCCTTCCCCCTGAAGACGGCATGCAGTCCAATACAGATTCTACATAAACTTTCACATTAAACTTCTTTACACGATGGTCAAATTGCAAAGAAGAATTATGACCAATGGAATGAATCACGAGAGAGAAAAAACAAAACTGAAAAAAAAAAAGAGAGAGCAAATAGTTTGCCTCAATCTGCATTCAGACTCCTCAGTTCTTTCTCTGGATGTAGAGAGCTTTTTCTATCATGAGTCCTTTGGAGCTGTCTTTGAGCCTTGTGTTGATGAGGAGAGTCAAGTCTATCAAAGTTAGTCATCACAGAATCAATATGTCTGTAGTTGTGTATATTTTCCTAGTTCTGCTGGTCTCACTCAGCATTATATCATGTAGGTCTTTCCAGGTTATTATGAAGTCTGTATCTTCCCTATTTCTTATAGTACAATAGTATTCCATTACGTTCATATACCACAACTTGTTCAGCCATTCCCCAATTGATCCTTGATTTCCAATTTTTTGCCACCACAGAAAGAGCTGCTATAAACATTCTTGTACATGTGGGTCCTTTTTCATTTTTTTTTATGATGTCTTTGAGATACAGACTTAATAGTGATATTTCTGCATCAAAGGATATGGACAGTTTTATAGTCCTATAGGCATAACTCCAAATTGCTCTCCAGAATGGTTGGATCAGTTCACAACTCTGCCAATAGTATATCAGTGTCCCAATTTTCCCACGTGTTCTCCAGCATAAAATCCCACCTTCTATAAGAAGTCTTTCCCGGTCCTCTTTGATGCCAATGCCTTCCCTTTGGGATTGCCTTCAGATGATGCTGTATATAACTTGTTTGTACATAGCTATTTGCAAGTGGTCTCCTCCAACAGAATGAACTCCTTGAGAGTAGGGGTTTATTTCTGCCTTTCTTTGCATCCCTAATCCAAAGTACAATGTCTGGCATGTCACAGGCATTTAATAAATGATTGTTAACTTGTCGACTAGAAGGGACTTTGGAGATCAACTAGTCCAAAACTCTCATTTTACAGAGGGGATACTGAAGCTCAGAGACTCTGACATGACCTACCTCATGGGACTGTTATGAGGAAAATATTTTGTGAATTAAAGAGCTATATAAAAGTGAGTTGTTTTTATACCCAGCTCTCTCATAACCTTCAATGCAAAGAGCCAGCCCTAAGCAAATGTAAAATAACCAAAATTTCTAGGAGTTTATGGAGATAGTATAGCATAATGGGAAAAGAGCAGTTGAGTTCAAATCCCATCTTGGCCTTTATTACCTAGGTGACTTTGGGCAAGTCAATGAACTTCTCTGTGCCTCAGTTTCTTCATCTGTAAAAAAAAAAATGAGGAGACTGGACTTGATAATCTCAAAGGTCATGTCTAGCTCTAAATCTTCGAGCCAGTGATTGCTGAAATCCGGGTCACAGGACATGCTCTCCAAAACAGTCTCTCAAGTTTCTTTCCATTCCCCACCCCTTAATGGGTCAATTGGCTGCTCATTTAAAGTCTCTGAAGTACATATCCTCTGTAAGAGGTGAGAGATAATCATGGAAGCAATGCAAAGGAAGCTGATATCCAGGCCCATGAGCCATCTCTATCCCACAGCACTAATCAGACACCTATTTTCCTGTGACTTGGAACAAGGAATCACAGAAGATTCCTTGTTTTTTAAGAACTTTTGATCATAATTAGATGATAATGACGTAGCCGATGCTTCCTGTCTTCCCGTTTTCCTTCACTTTGCCAAATCACTCTTTTCCTAACGAGTTCCTCTCATAAACCCCAACTCTGATGCTTCTCTTTTACTTGGGAACACTGGAATTCTTTGTTTTTAATCTCTGCCCCACTATTCACTAGCAAGTCATTTCTCTCTGGGCCTTGATTCCTCTACTGTGAAATGACAGAGTTGGACTAGATCATTTCTAAGATCTTTTTCTGTTCTAAAATTCCAAGTCCTGCTTCCAAACTCTTTCACTGGCGGCTTGTATTGAAGTCCTAAAAACTTCCGAAGTTAGCTAAATGTTCTCTGGTTAAATATTTAGAGGCTGATAAAGAAATTCCCATTCTTACAAAAAATGATGCCAGGGACCTTGGATACAAAGCTATTGGGGGCAGATAAATTCTCATCCTTAATAAAAAAGCCAGGGACTTTGGATACAGGCCCAGCTGTGACTTCTTAGGTTCCCCTAAAAACAAATTCAAACTTTCCTACCTGAGCTAACGATTGCTGCCCCCCCCCACCCCCAAACAAAGAAAGCTGACACTGGAGGGAGGGAGATCCTAACTTTAGTGCCTGGGGAAGTGCTGGGAAGGAGTAAGCGAGAGCCATAGGCCTCTGGGGGTTGGCGCCAGGAAAGCCATGGGGCTGGTTTAATAAGGAAGAGATCCAGGAAGGGTTTTTTAATTTGGGAGTGAGATGCCACAGCTGGCTCTGCTTTGAACCACTCTCTTTGGTGCTAAGCCCCTGTCACCTCCCCAACACCTGCCCCATCCTCCCTACTCCCCCCAAGCCCCACCCCCCAAGGTGCTCAAGGCCACTTTGATGTGCCGATGGATGCTGGGGAAGCTGTGGCTCACAGGCTTCAGGCTGGGCTCATCTACAGCCTTAGTGCTGAGCCACAAACAGTATTGGGAGGCAGCATGGATGGAGGGATCAAGAGCCTCAGGCCTTAGTCTATGCTCTAGCCTTCCCTGTATGACCCTGGGCAAGTGATTCCAACTCTCTCTAACCTCATTTCCTCTTCTCTAAAAGGGTTGGATTAAATGAACTCCAAGGTCCCTTTCAGCTCTGGCATTCTAGACCTTCCCAAGAACCCAATTCAGTTCACAAATACACATACATAACCACAAACACCACCACACACACATATAATCTACACACAGACACCACCTCCAGCTGGCATTTAATGACTTACATTCTTTATGGTTATGAAGCAATATGGCACAGTGGATAGACAGCAAGCTGGCTCTGCAGGAGACCTGGGTTCAAGTCCTCCCTGATACCCAAAGCCATGTGACAGGCTGCTCAACCTCAAATGCTCTTGGCAGCAAGATTCTAGGTCCTAGAGAAAGTGCTGACCTCCACTGGTGAAGGATTTTCCTCCATCCATAAGTCAGGAATTTATTAAGCCACTGAACTCACAGGCCTTATTTCTCTTATTTCTTGTTTTTTTTGTCTACAAAGCATACAGCATACCACTGTAGAGTCCCTTGGAGTTGGTAAGGCCGGATTCTTGCATATATTAGCGTGGACAAACCAATCAGCGAACCCCAAACAGTTCTCTGTAGGATTGTAAGGACACCCAGTGGAATTTTTGTCAGAGGACATGGGTTCATATCCTCTCTTGGCCACTAGCTGTGTGATCTGAAATAGGTCACTTCCCTAATCTGGGCCTACCATGTTTACTCATCTGGAAAATTAAGGAATTGGACTAGATGACCTTTGAGATCCCTTCTGGCCCTAAATGTGGAAAATGTCAGACAAATTGCCTATCCAAATCAGCGGTTGGAGTTCCTGCACTGAGAATACCAAATGAAATCATAGTTCCCAAATTCCTTTTCCACCTAAAATGGTTAGAAAGTGCTTTCATAAATCTGATCTCCTATGAGCTTCATAATACCTCCCTAATATCCCCATTTTATAAATGAAGAGACTGATGAAGTTGAGAAACTTGACCAAGGCTACACAGATCTTAAGCGGTAGGACTGAGTCCCACCCCTCTGTCTTTTGAATCCAACTCTCTACACAGCCTCCTGGCAGAGGGCACTTTGTCAGCCATAGTCAGTCACTCATCCCAAACTTTCTCTTTGATGCCTTCAAGCCATGCCATGAAGATGTTCTCTAAACTACCTCTGTCAAACAGTACATGTCTGAAGGGTCACCCACACACACTGGGTTCTCAGCTTTGCCTCTGGTTAGGATTACTGTCAATTGACATTACACCTTGCCCACTGGCATAAAGTGGCACAAATGCTTAGGCTCCCTATCGTCTAACCAATCTTTAATAAACTGTTTTTCTTTGGCTGAGAAAAAAAATTAACATTAAATGTCTCTGAGATACCAGAGACATTATTCTTTATTTTTCATTTCATCAATGAGAAGCCTTGTCCCCAAATCTCAAAGGTATCCTGCAAGGGGAATAGGACTTGACTATTCATTTGCCTCTAGAGGAAGAGGAAACAACTATTATTTTCCCTCAGCTCCTCTCTTAGACCCCATTCCTGAACTTTTTATGGGTATGGACACTATATCCTATCTTTATCCCAATCCTACCTGGAAGAGAACAGGAGTATGTGAAGAGATACACAGATAAGCAGGGCAGTTTTATTACTACCACATTACTCTAAGAAGAAAATAAACTGCCAAGTTTCAAATGTAATTTTTTCTGTTCTTATTTGTATATTGAGCTGTTTGTGTTTGTTCATGTCCATAATAAAGCTGCTAATAAAATAAAACTTTAGGACTTTCACTCAATCATTTAACAAAAATTTTCTGAGCACCTACTGTAAGCACAGCATTGCTAAGCCCTGTGGTGCACACAAAGAACATGGCACATGGTCTCTGCCCCCAATTAACTTAACAGAGTGTGAAATTCTGGAGACCCAATAGAAATTAGCTGACATGGGCAGTTGTGTCCTTTCTCTCTCTTCCGCCAATTTCCCATCATCTCCAACCAAATACATGACCACCCCAACCCTTCGTCCTGCAATTAGAGATTTAGAGTCCAATAAATGTTGCCAGTGGATAGAAACCACACCCGCATTAACAGGACTGTGGGTACAATCTTCCCACAAACTTCTGGAGGGAACCACCCTTCCCTGGTAAGATTTCCTCGCATCTAGACTCCTATCCAGGAACTACTCCCAAGAGAAATGGGCTGCAGGAAGAGCTAAAAGGGTCTCCTTGTACTGTATCTCCCTCCTCTCCTCCCCAAATCCCAGAATGTCAGTACAGCTGTCTTAAGCCTTTTCCTACTATTAAAAACAACAGACTAGAAAGCTCAGAGAAATCATTTATTTACATTTTCCTTTAGAAAAAAAAATATACAGATAATTCCCCCATTGATTTCTTAGATGCTAGGACTTTCAAGGTGAGGGGGAGGAAGAAGGGATGGCAGCCTGAGAAGGCTCCACTTCCTATCTGAGTGATTCAGCCCATGGGACATGGGCTTCCCTGAGATTAACCCTGAAACAATGCCTCCCTGGTAAGATGAGTCCATGATGCCACCCAGGACCTGGGCTTTTTTCAGATCCTGTCAATGCTAAGTGGGTCTGGCATGAAGAAAAGCAGGGGAGCACATAATGCCAAGTATCAAGAATGGTATTATGAGCCTGAAGATGGAGGCAGGGAAGAGGGTCCAGGAAGATTTTTTTTATAATGGTCTGTCCCTCACCCCACTTCTGACTGAGCTCAGGCCTTCAAGAGAGACACAACTCAGCACTGATCACACAGGGGAACACTGCTACTACCTTCACCAACTGGAAGCCTATTTTATTTACTGTGCTCTTCAAACCACTCCAGCACAAGCTGCTTGTTCTCATTCACCCATTTAATATTGGCCCTGGTCTTCTCCAGAGCCTGCTCCAGGGCCCGGGTTCCTGAACCAAAGCCGACATCCATATTGTCCTCTTTGAATCGTTCAAGCTGCAGAGAAGAGAGAAGAATAATCACATCTTCCTTTGCTTTGGCTGCATTTCTCACTGTCTGGAAGCCACTATCTTAAGGGGAAGGCTGATCTGCCCCTGGGGCCCTGAAATCCTTTAAGATTTATCTTTTCCAGAGAGGAAGTGAAAATCTAAGCTGCAGTACATCCTTGCTACACATACACCCCTCCCCCCCAATATATATGTCCTTCAAGGGAAATGCCAATACCTCTGAGAAATCAGGATCACAGGGTTTAGAGCTAGAGGAAGATTAGGGGTCATTTATTCTAGCCCCCTTAGTTTTCATGGAATGAGGAAACTGAGGCCTAAAAAAGGTTAAGTGACTTGCCCAAGATCACACAGATAGTAAGTGAGAGAGCCAGGATTACAGCCCAGGTTCTGACTGTCAGCACCATTTTCCACTGCACCACATGGCCTCAGTCCAGTCCTTTCATTTTACAAATAAGAAAACCAATGGCCCGAGACAACCAATTTGACCAATGTCAAGAAGGTACTAGGGTCCTGGATTTCCAAACTTGGTGTTATTCCCATCATACCATGATTGCCCAATGGGATTATGCAATGATCCCTTTAGAAAAAAAGGAGTCCAGGAGGAGCCTGCAACCTCTCTGCTACCCTGGTGGTTCTTCAGTCTCCTCCAGAGGCATGGGGTGGTTGTGGCACTGCCCAGGTGTAGATGAAGAGCCTTACCTCTTGTAGTTCAAACTCTGAGGAAAACCTCTGGGTCACACCCTGGATTAGGTTGGAGAAGGAGAAGGAGCCACCACCATAACTGCACAGAGGGATGAATAAGTCAGAACAATTGCTCTCTACTTTCCCTCCTTGCCCAAGGGGCTAACACTTCCTCAGGATAAAGTGAGGTTATAGAAGCTCTTATCAGCAAAAGACGCAGTGGAGCTTCCATTGAATCCTAGTGATAATCAGTCACTACCACTTTGAAACTAATATGTTCTGCAAGCCTCTAATTCAGTCATGTTCTTTGCCCAATGTCTTCATCAACACAGGTAGCTCTCCAGCTCCCTAACCTCAAGCCCCTTCACAGGAAGGGAAGGGCACTAAACAATTTAGGGTTTGAAGGAAGAGATCTAGTCCAAGTCTTTAACTTTACAGATGAGGAAACAAACTTCGGCTACAAGATTGGAAATTATTTTCCCTTTCACACAAATAGCAGAGCCAATCCAGTAATGCCTCCCCCGCCAAAGCCCTTCTCCCAACAGACTCACTCCTGGAATAACTTCTTCCAGTTGCTTCGAATGAAGTCCCAGGTCAGACTTTGCCCAATCACATTGCTACAGATGCTGATGATGGTATTTGTTGCATCCTGCCTCCGGATCATCGTGGAATCCAGAGAATAAGACAGGTATCTGGACAGAGAAAGTCAGTTTCTATAGGTTTATTGGGTTAAAAATTAATTGTAAGAACTAAGGTTGCAAGGGAACTTTTCTCCCCAGAAGCCAAAGTACTTTTCTGTTTATTTTTTCATAAAACCTTTGTTGACCAGCCCAGGCAAGCCAGAGTGACCCATCCTTACATCAAACAGGGCCAGAGACTTCATGGACTACTGCCATAGGAATTCTCCAAGACCTTCTATTAAATCTCAGAGGACAGTTGCCATATGCAAATACCTAATATCGTATGCCATGAAGAGTAGGAACTCCTAGGGAGTAGCATCTTAGGGGAGGAAGAAAAGGGAAGGAAAGGAGATTAGGTTCTAAAGTCAGCTGTAAGGTGAATATAGATGTCCTACAGTAGAAATTACTTTGAAAATCCCTTGAATAGCCCATAGACTATAGTATAATACAGCATGTCCCAAAAGTATTAATGCAGTTCTCTGTTAATTTAAAACTTAAAAGGGCAGTAAGATTTTTGGGAAACCCTGTATTTTGAAACAATTGTAGCTGATAAAGGGCTGGATATCTTTAAAAGAAGCCCACCTATGGGTTGGTTTGTTTTGCTAAGTTGTTTTTCCCTCTTCCCTCGTTTTTTCTTCTTTGTTACAAGTGATAGTTCACTGAATAGAGGGATATATCCAAAAATAATGGTGACAGAAATGATAAACAAGTTATATCCAGCTAAGCTACTGAGGAGGAGAATAGATGGGAAACGGGCTTTCTACTCAAAGAAAAGACAACAAAAACATAGGCAAAGACTTTGGAAAAATATTTTGGGGGGAAACTTCATACATGAGTATTATTTTGAGGGGGTGCACATACCACCAAGGACATGTTCTTTCCTTTTTCAAGGTCTAGTAAGATAGGATAGACACAAGGAGACAAGCAGGAGACATCTGGCTGAACAGGGATATTAGCTAGGAAGGCTAACCAAGCTTATGCCTCTTAATAGCTTTACCAGCCTAAGGATAACGTATAGGCTGGTTGTGATGAAGAAAAGAGTATGGAATCACAATCGGGGGGACAAGATGCTCACCCTATGAGAGGTGCTGTGTGGCAACCAGTACTGATGGAGAAAACAACAGCTTCACAGAGGGGTCCTTTATGTTATACTTACTCTAGGCAGACACTAATTGAGTAGAATGGCCTGCCACTACTATTCAAGTAGTTATTTTATTTTTGGTCAAGTGCATCTAGTTGAATTGAGGAAAGTTAAATGCTAATGATAAGGTGCCTGTGCTTGGACCCCAGTTCCAAAATCACATTCAAAATCAGCCCTAGCATCAAAACACTGTCTGCTTTTTGTTGCTTTTCACTTGCTCTTGCACATAACCACACATCACATACCTCTGTAAGATCCACACTTCTTTGCTACAGGCCATTCCTGAGCGAAGCTTATCAGCCTCTGTTACCAGGGTGGCATTTTGGAACTGGTTCCAAGCAAAGTCCCACTCTTCTTCTCCACCTCTGGCAATGGCATTGCAGTAAATGGTAGATCTCAGATTGGGGTGGATCCTAGAACCAAAAAATAGCAAGTTAAGAAACTCAAATGATGGCATTTAGCAAAGGAAGGAAGTGGCGGGGACGGGGTGGGGGGGTGTCGAGGGGTCTTTTCAAGCTCCTAGACTCTTGGAGGTAATGCCACCTGAGATAGCTAGAAACATCACTAGACCCGGAGTCAGACATGGTGTCCAGTCAGTAGTCAGTCCTAGCTTTGGCTCTTTGGAGCTATTTGGCCTTTCTTCATCTGTTTCCTCATCTGTGACATTAAGTTCCCCCAAGGGGTGTCCTGGAATGACCCAGGAAGGTAGTAGTAGCCTCAGGTGCAATGGGATGGAGGTGGGGGGCTTTGAATAAAAATAAGGGGGTAGTGGAATCATAAGAGAATTTTGAAAAACTGTACAGTTTTCATCTGTTACATTATTTTTCAAATAAACACACAAAATGCAAGTTATAATCCAGCAGTGGTCAAGTCTGCTGACAGGTCTTAACAGCAAGTGTTGGCAGTGAATGTGTCACCTATTGTTGGGAAGTCCAGCATGCAGCAGCAGGAATATGTGCATGTGATGACTTGTTTACAATGATACTATACTGTTGCTAGACACAATATTGCATCATCAACACTTCAATGCAGGAAAAAAACCCACAAATTTAAATTAAATTTAAAAAAAAAAACACTATAGATTTTCAGAGAGGTGCTGAGTAATTTTTTTTTGAAAAGGGGGCAGTAGGCCAAATAAGTTTGGGAACCTCTGGATTAGACAAAATTAGGCCCCTTTCAGCCCTCACATTCTGTGATTTTTATGACTAGATGTGGCCACAGGACAGGTATCTTTCCTCCCACTCTACTCCCACCACCACCCTCCCTACTCCTGGTTACTATTTAGCATAAAGCCGTAACACACGTAACATACTAACAATACTTACGGATTGTTTGAGGGGTCACTCATCCACTGCCTGTATAGTTCTGAGGCCAGCTCCCCACATTCATCAAGATCGTTAGAGCAGGCTATGCTAATTGCATTGACCTCATTGTATCTATCCAAGGAAGAAGATGCAATCAGGATATAGGTAGGCAAATGGGGATGGGGGAAGAGTCTCTCTCTTGTCTAAGAGCAACCCTTCCCACCTTTGCAAAGAAGGCTAGGGAACCATGCAGTGGAATCACCCCCAGCATTTGTACTTCTCTCTAGCACCAATTGTGTTTTAAAAATAGAAGACCCTTGAGTGGACCAAGACATTCTGTTCTTTGAGCAAACACAGAACTCTGCTCAGAAGTTCTCTTTGCCCTGCAGCACAAGCTAACTCGGCAGCCCACCCTACACCCCCAAGCCATCTTCAGTGGTAACTAGATGACTTCTTTTCCTGTTCATAAAAGGACTCTTCTTCCCAGGATAGCAGCTGTTTAGTAATTGGAGCAGATGATACTATTTACTAGAACGATTATGCCAGCTGGTAGAAATTTGAGAGATTCCGCCCCCCCCCCCTTTCTTTGTGTCCTTAGTGCTTAGCACAATGCCTGGCACATAGTAGGTGCTGCTAGTTGATTTGTATCCTCAGCACAAAGCGCAGCGCCTGACACAGACAGATAGGGATTGGACCTGTGACTCTTCATTGGTTTAGAGTCTTCTCAGATGGTGAAACTCCCTTAACCATTGCAGGACCATGGCCTTCTATGCAATTCAGTCTTAAGAGTTGCCTAGCAGCTGTGTCAAACTCAAATAGAAACCTATCCCTGGCTGCAAATTGAAGTTTCATTGTATTTTTATTCATATTTATTTTGTTAAACATTTCTCAATTCCACTTTAATCTAGTTCAGGTCCCACTTGGCTGTATTCAAGTTTCACACCTGTGGGCGTTAAGAAATTAATCGTCTTGCCCAGGATCCCAACAGCCTGCAAGATGTATCAGAGGTGATATTTGAACCTGGGTTTTTCTGGATTTGAGACCAACCAGCCCTCTACCCATTGACATATGACCTCTTATCTGGTATGTTGCATGTATGCAGATGTTTATTGATTGAATGATTAGATCCAGTAGAGGGATCTATTTTAAAGAATGAGGACAATTTTTCAGCACCCAGGTCTGTGGGGTATCTCTCTGGCCTAAGTACAAAAGTTGAGGGCAATAAAAGACATGTTTCAGGAAAGGGTCTGAAAACAAAGATTATGGGCCCTGAGGTAGGTCCCCTCATTTGTGACCTAGGACTCCTCCCTGCACTGTCTTAGCCCATATTCCCCATGTCTGTACTCACTGTTCCATCAGCGTGGGAGGACGTTCAGTCCAATTTTTGGTGAGATCCTTAAAATACGCAAATAATGGAGTAACCTGTTTCCTCAGATATCTCTATTTGGAAAGAATAAAATTTTCAAAAAGCTTTTCGAGCACCTTCTCCAGCGTTAATCTTTCTGATTCTAAATAGCATAATGCTCATTTCTATCTCCCCTTTGTGGGACACCTTAAACCCTCCCCTATAAGAGCCTCAGACCTAGAGCTATAACTAACTTCATTAAGATTTTAGTACCTAATTAATTTGGTTTATTTTGGCTGGACTTTGTGGGAGTTCCCAGTATGGAAACTCCCAATTACGCAGATCTGCACACTATCTTTAATTTGTAATTTTAGGAAGATGCTTATAGAGCACTGATACATTAATGAACCCTGTCTAAGATCACTAGTTGTTCCTAACCCCAAGGCTGGGGTTTAATACCACACTTCTTCTTGCTAAGTAAGAATTACTAGTTTAAATAGAAAGTTACCAGATGGCTTCCTATTTGAAGTGAGATACTCCCTAGCTCAGGCATACCCTATTTCACATTTTACCTCTCTAGTCTACAAGGCACCACATCTCCCCAGCAGTGGCCTCACATTCCAAGGTCTCCCTCTATGGGTTCTTGACCTCTCCCCTTATCCCACCCCCCCCAATTGAATTTGTCTTTAAATGTTAAATGTGTGAACATATTTGTGAAGTTTGTCCTAGATGTAAATTTGCTAGTTATTCTCTGCTCATCCCCAAAGACCATACATAGTGAGCCATAGATGGTCCTTCTCTGAATACACACAAGGAAGGAAATGCAGCTTTGGTACCCTGAGTCAAAATTTCTCAAGTGCCCAAGCGCAACAAAGAATTCAGAAGTTCTTTAGGCCTAAAGAACTAAAGTTTGCAAAGTCTATTTCCCTCCTTCGTCCCCTTGTCCACCTCCCCTGTGGTGACTCTCACTCTCTTCATATCAGGTACCTAGGGACCCCATGTTTTCTCCTGCCCCCTTATTTAAACCAGCACACATAAAAGCATCTAATTTATTCATTCTGAAGTATATAACAGATTAAAGTTTCGTATGTGATGACCACCCAAGAATATTTCTATTTTAAAAGACAAAAACTTTTGGTTTAAGAAATGAAGCCCTAATGATGGAATTTCAGGCACTGTGGGTGGACCCAGGACCAATCCAACTACCCTTAGAAATCATGCCATATATAGGCAGACATTTGTTCTCCGTACAGTCTAGCCTACCCTAGCTCAGGTCCACGATGACAAGGTCTCAACCCAGAGGTTTAACTCTTCTTACCTTCATGGGGCCGTACACTTCTGATCGATCAAACATTTGAGTTAAGTAGCTAATACTGCTGCGGGTAGCCTCCCAGGGCATGTATTCCACTTCATTTTCCAAAAAGAGTGTATTTTCCAGAGCCAGGGTTGTTGAGATATGTTGGGCCCTGAGCATAAACACAGGACCTCAGTGCTTCCAGCTCCAAGTGAAAAAATCCCCTCTCCATCCTAGCTACGCCTTTAAGGTTTCAAGCATTTTCTTTACTCTCCCTTTCCTAACTCACCTCTATATAGGAATTTAGGGCTTATAAAGCATTTCTCCCTATAATAAGCCTGTCAGGAAGACAAGACAAATGTTATCTCATTTTACAAATGAAGAAATTGAGTATTAAAGAGGCTAACCGTCTTGCCCATTGTCGTACAGAAAGTGTCAGAGCTGAGATCTCTAGACTCTGTCTAGTCCTATTGCTCCAGAGATCTCCAGGCCATGGAGTTTTCCCCAGAATCACAGACATGTTAGAGTTTCAAAAGGACGCTAAAGAGCATGTACTTGTACCTTCTCATTTTACAGAGGAGAAAACTAAGGAACTGACAGATTAAGAAACTTAGCCAAAAATCCCCTGACTAGTTAGTGGGAAAGTCAAGACTAGAATTTAGGCTTTTCATCTCCTAATCTAAGACTCCAGCTATCCCTGCTTCCTATTGCCCTATTCCTATAAACTTAGATGGCCCATTAGGGTTTGCCCTACTGGATAGAGGGCATGCTTACCTGGCTAGGTTAAAGCCATCATGGATGATCTGAGCCCTGTTGATGAGTGGAATGTTCTAAAGGGAGGGAAATAAAATATTGTCAGGATTTACTATGCAAATGTGAGTACCAAGAAAGTTTAGGGCATGAAAGACATTCTCTCCATTTCCCTGAGTTTTGCCATAAGTTACCTAAATTTATAAGCAGGATTCTAGGATATGGGTTCTAAGATCTCTCAGAAACATAAATCCATTGGATTCTCAGAGTAGAGGTAGGAACCAAGGGTTTCAAACACTTACAGCCGGATTGGTTTGTAGTTCATTCTGAAGTTGCTTCCAATTTTTCTCATCATAATTCACCAGGTAATAGCCAGTCACGTTGATGTTCAAGAGGATCCAATCATTATCCCCTGTCACTTTAAAATTCTCAAAAGTGGCTGCAGAGACAGATGTATTGGGGGTGCAAGGAAGATGTGTTAGGAGGCTGGCATGAGAACTTCATGTGATAAAGTTTCAGTTCTTATCATCGTCAGTGTAACCTGCCATGCCAACTCAGCCATGAATACATACATACACACATACATACATACGCACACACATAAACATACATACAACCTGCCCACATGTTCACCCAGAATGGGTAGTTCTTAAGTGCACTGAGGGTCCCCAAGACATAACATCTCCAAGACCATGTTGCCTGTGGATGGGGTGAGGAGGCAGTAAAGTGACCAAAATCTTCTGGGACTATCATGTGACCTTAGTTTCTTGGATTTTGATTTTTTCCTCTGTAAAGTCTGCACTACCTACCTTATAGGCCTGGTATATAGAGGATATGAAATAATGGGTGTGAGAGCACCATGCGGTTCTCTTAATCTAAATTCTGCCTGTATATGGCTGGAGGAAAATGGACTTCTACAATCCACAGAATCATGAGGTTTTCACTCAAGAAATTGGATACATGGAGGAAAGGCTAGAATATAAATACTGTGGAGGAAAGGCTAGAATATAAATACCCAAAGGGGAGCCTGGAAAAAAATGGAGGAAATGCCCTCCCCACCCACCCAGGAGCAAAGCAACAATACCTGACTTGTCTCCTTCAAGCCATTCAGAATAACTTTCTCCTCCACTTGTAACTGCTGAGACAGGCGCTATCCACAGGTAGCTGTAGTGAGAAAGACAGGTGGGTTCTCCTTGTGTTCTTCTGCGTACTCATTCCCTCATCCCAGAGAAAGCAGATCTGAGACCCACAGGGAGGTGCTTCGGCCCAGCATTTCCCCTTTAATAACTGGAGCCTGTTCCACAAGTCTCTGAGGTGATTAGCATAGGCACCAAAGCTCCAACAATTCTCAACGTAGCCCCACCTGAGGGAAAGGTACCACCTTGACTGGTGAACTTGAAAGGAGATATGCTCCTGAGTCGTGGGTTTAGTACTTCTTCCACTGGCAGTGGCCAGGGACAGTAATGGATAAGAAGCTGCCAGAATCAGTGACACTTTCATTTGGCCTCGATGGATATTAGGGGCAGATGGATTCTAATGGAATCATCTCCTGGGAGGTCAGAGAGAGGGTTAAGGACTTCATTGCTTGGGACCATTGGGACAAGCCAGAGAAAATTCCATGGAATAATCTTTTAGAGAGAGATTTGGTTATTTGGTTACTAAGAATAATGATTGGGGTGGGGGGAAGGCTCTTTTCCCACTTCCACCATCCTTCCAATTCCAACCTAGATTCACCCTTCACTCACTCGAATTGAGAAGGACGAGTAACATTGGAGGTGGGGTCTAACAGGAAGTGTTCCTGGGAGAGAACACCAGTGGCAGTGTCCAGTGTCAGCACAGGAAAACCCATCTGGAGGATCCACCTATCCATGATGTTTTGTACAGAGGTAGGCAATGTCACATCAGACTGTCTGTCCACAGCCTACATGGGAATGAAAATTAAGTGATGGAAAAGTCCTTTCAGATTTGAGGCATCAAATGATCCCACCTCAGGGGCAGCTAGGTGGCACAGTGAAGTAGAGCACCAGCCCTGGAGTCAGGAAGTCCTGAGTTCAAATCTAGCCTCAGGCACTTGACACACTTACTGTGTGACCTTGGGGAAGTCACTTAACTTTAATTGCCCTGGCTTCCCCATCCAAAAAAATGATCCCACTTTCCAGAGAAAATTGACTGAGATCATCTCTGGGCAGAGTAAAGCAGACTTCCCTTCCCTTTCTTGGTTCTACCCTGCTCCTATCTAGCCTGAATGGAGAAAGGAAGCCAGAGCCTGGAAGTTAAGAGAGCTGCTAAGGCTCTCTTATCACCCGAAGTTTCTAGCCTCTACATCACATTTCCACATGTCAAACAGAAAATACAATTTTGAGGCTACCCCATGCCTATCCCAAGGTCTTCTGTGGGCAAAGGGCACTAGAATGTTAATGGATTAAATAGATTCAGAAGACTGGACCAAAAATTAATTCAAAATCAAACATGTAATGAATCCAGGGTTTTTCTGGCAATGCTTGCAGCCTTGGTTCTGACCACACAACATGTGCATTTTGCACTGCATGTGGCATCACACCACGCAACGCCAACAAACGTTGCCAGAAATACCTCGACTCAGATTCAAGACTACTGTGCGTTACAAACTGCAGTCTTTTTATTGTAGATACAAAATCATTTTGGCTTGGGATTGGGACAGAATTTCTAACAATTCATAAAACAGCCCTAAACATACTTCCACCATTTCGTACTATGTATTTATGTGAAGCAGCATTTTTAGCGTTGAGGATTACAAAATTGATCAACTCTGAAAAAAGTTGAAAACATTGAAGATGCTCTATGTCCATTAGCATACAAATTTGCTTTGTCTTCAATAAAATTATATGAATGCCAAGGAACTGTTTTTATAAATTTCTTTATGATTATCAGCAAATGTTTGATTTGTATACCTATATTTCCTGGAGTCGTATAAAAATTTCTTGGGTGGGAAAAAGGAGTCAAGTGGAAAAAGTTTGAGAAGCCTTGTCCTAGAGAACAGAGGCAGTGTAGCGTAGTGGAAAGAGCATGATATCTTCAGTCAGAACACTTGAGTCCAAACATTCTGGCCCAATTTGTTGCTATGTTTCTGAACCTCAGTTTTGTCATCTGAAAAATAAAGGCTAAAAGAGATGAACTCTAGAGCGCCTCCCAGTTCCTTAATAAAGCCTTCCCTGAACCTCTTAAATGCCAATGTCTTTCCTTTATTAATTTTCTCCAATTTATCCTGTAGATAGTTTGTGTGTTCTCTCCTAGAACACTAGGAGAGTGCTCTCAAGGAGAGCAGGGTCTGTCTTTTGTCTCTTTTTGGGTCCCCAATGCTTAGTGCTGCTCCTTAAGATGTGTCTATTGATTGACTGACTAAATTATATGATCCAATGATCCTAAGTGATAAAAGTGTGGGCCCATAGAAGTCTGCAGGGCAGAGCTATTTCCACTCCTCTCACTATCTCTCTCCCATGGACCCTACAAAACACCCCAAGTACTCTTACAGAGTGGAATATCTATGCCTTGTCTTTCCATGGGTCTTCTCTTTCCTTCAAGAACCACATCCCGTAATATCTAGGAAATGTCAGTCAGTATGAGTATGCCCTGTTCTCTGTCCTTTGAGGACCAATATCTCTTCTACAACAAGCTGTCATTCTACCCCCATACTCAGACACATAGTATAATGGACTCCTGGGCATGCTGAGAATCTTTAACTTAACACTTAGTATTGCATGTAGTATTGGAGTCAGAGAGCCAGGGTGGAGGCCTAATAGTCTAGCCTTCCATAGCACTGGGAGTCAGGGGCACTGGAGTCTTAGAGCTGGCCTTGCTAATGACTAGCCAGGTGACCTGGAACAAGACATTTCATCTTTCTGGACCTCGATATCCTTACCTTTGAAACAAGAGATTGAAACTAAAAAAACTTAAGGGCCCTTACAGCTCAGTGATTCTGAGCAATGCAAATTATATGACACCTCTACTTGGGGATAGAAATTCTCACAAGAAGGACATAGGCTGTTCACTCACTTGTTGGAGGTGATCCCACAGATCCTGGTAGACCGTGTTATTGTAAGAAAAGGCATGCAGGTAGGACTGTGGAGAGACAATCAGTTAGAGTGGCAAGACTCTCAGATTTAGTTCAAGGATTTAGGTAGGGGTCCTGGCTCGGCTACTTACTACCTGTGTTACCTTTGAGGTCTGGCAAGACCTCGATTTACTCAAGAATAAAATGAAGGATTTGGACTAGATGACCTCCTCCACCTCTCCTAGCTCTAGACTTTTGATCCCAGGAAGGCAACGGCCTTAGGCTTGAGAGAAAAATCCCCTCTCACCAAGCTTCCTCCAAGTCCCAAAGTTTCTCAATCTATCCCAAGTTGTACTATTGGTCAAAGCTTCTTGTGATTGAAGGCCTTGGGACAGGGAGACCTGAGAGGGGACTAGGAATAAAACCAGGGGTCCCCAAAGGAAAGCCAAATCAGGACTTTATGCAACCTTTCCCTTTCATCCTTCCTGCCTGCCAAGGGATGGTTGCAGTTCAGTACTCACTGACAAGCCCGTTTTGAAGAGGTCTTCTGTAAGGAAACTGGACAACATCCGAAGAACTGAGGCTCCCTGGGAAGATGAAAGATGGACCCTCAAAAATGCAGTTAGGGAGAGCAAAGTTTCAAGGAGCCTATGGGCAGGCAATCTGGCAGCCTGGGTCTAGGGGTCCAGGTAAGTGCTTCCCAGTGCTAAGGAGCTCCTAAGGAAGGGGGGCAAGACAGACATAGGACATGCCTGGGGCTAACTTGAAGCTAGCTCAAGAGTTGTACTGAGATAAGATTGTTTGAGAGGCAGCAGGACCTCCTTTTTGGTTCTAGATCTATGATTTATCATGGGACTGCAGAGGGCCTGAGCTCAAAATCTAGCTCTTAGTTGTATGACCTTGGGCAAGTCACTGAATGACTAGCCCCCAATTTTCTCTCATCTGTAAAAATGAAGCGATTGGCCTAGATAATATTTAAATTCTATTAAAGTACTGCATCTTATAATCCCATGAGACATGGATTCCATGATGAAGGTGTCGAAATAACTCCGTCTACCTTCCAATCAGAGTAGGCTGGTGCTGTGTACTTCCAGCCAAGAGGCCTTACCTTCCTGTAGGCGATAGCATCAAAGAGCTCGCTGATCTCGGATGGGGTGTTGATTTCATCTTCGGGGGTGGACATTGGATGGGAAGAGGCCAGGGCATCAATGGCCATCACGTAGTGTACTTCATTCAGCACTATGAGGTCTTTCTGCAAAACCAGAATGAGCCCTGCCCTCAATCCCTTACAGCTGAACCAGAGGAAGGCAGAATCCCTCCCTAGTCCCCCTCAATCCCACATCCTTCATAAGTTCATTGACTGGTTCTGGATCTCTATCAGATGTTTCCTAAAGCACAGTTCTAATCGAGTGACTCCTCTGCTTTAGAAGCTTGAGTCTGTTACTTCTTGAGGTAAAATACAAACTCCTCTTTTTGACATTTAAAGCCCTTCACAATGTGGGTCTGAGAGAATTTATTATATACTTCTCTTCTGTGAAGGCCCAAGTCAGTCTCTGAAGGGCATGGCTGAATGGTGAGATTGCTCCTAGCCCTGAAGGCACATGTTAGTTTGTGGGTTAGCTAAATTGGAGCGGGACCCTAAACAGAATCTAGTCTGAGTGACTCTTTGTCTAGGGTTAGAACCACCTGTCCTTGATCCCCTCTAAAACATTTTAAGGTGACCCAGCTTGTGAAGGAGAAAACTAGCCAGGTCTGGATGGAAATGACTTTCACTTGCTCAGATTGCCAGAGGCTGCTGAGTCTCAGATCAAACCAAGTTCTTAGCAGGAGGAGCTGAAGACTTTTAGCCCACCTCCTCACTAAACATCCACCAATCAGGTTTGATTTTCATTTGTCAGGGGAATCACAAGTTGTTACAACACATCCCAGTATCTCACCTCCTCCATCATATATTACTGTGTATTTACTTTGTATATAAAGTTATCCCTTCCACATCGCAAGGGTTAGGGGCACAGTGTGCCCTTGTGACCTGAAAAATCTGCATAAAATTTTTTGGCCCTCCGTTTGTACCAAAGAAGCCTGAATTTTCTGTGCCATCTGCTGGTCTTCGCATGTCTTTGTAGCTCCCCCAAAATCCCCATTTAACTTCTTATGCCAATCCGCGATGGGGAAAGTTGTGATGATGTGGAAGGGATAACTGTATTCTGTTTGAATCTGCCCACATACTCTGTACATCCCGCTCAGCAGAACATAAGATCTTTGAAGGCAGACTGTTTTTGTCTGGCACCCCTCCAGTGCCTAACACAAATTAGGTGATCTTTTGCTTAATAAATGCTTATTGAATTTAACTGAATTTTAGGGGTAGGAGACTCAGCTGCTCTTTTGGCTTTGGCCCTCAGCCTATGACACAGGAGAATCTCAACATACAACATCTACTCACCAAGTTCCAGGAAGGCTCGGCAAAGTCACCCCCCAGGTACTCCACGTAGGAAGCAAAGCCTTCATTCAGCCACAGGTCATTCCACCACGCCACAGTGACCAGGTTGCCAAACCACTTAAGGAGTAAAAGGTATTCAGGGATCTGTGATCTCTATCCCCTGGACCCCTTCATCAGTTGAACCTGGATTCAAATCCTGGCTCTGCCACTTACCAAATGCATCACCTTGGGCAAATCACATTTCCTCTATGATCCTCAACTTCCTTATGAGAGTACTAGAGTAAACTATTTTAAAGGTTCTTTCTAGTTCTAAGTTCTCTTTACCTACACATCTGTGGCCCAACTAGACATGCATTAGTGCACACACACCCGACACAGGACTAGTCAAATTAAGGGGGTGTCAAAGATCAAATGCCCCTCCCTTCCCCTGAAGGGGTAAAAAGTGATATGTAGGGGTCGTGGCAGAATGTGGTACCTGGTGGGCAAGTTCATGGGCAATCACTGTAACCACACGCTCCTTGTTGCCGATGGAGGAAGATAGCTCATCATACAGTAGTGAATTCTCCCGGTAGGTCACGAGGCCCCAGTTCTCCATGGCTCCAGCATTGAAGTCTGGCAGACCTATCTGATCTGAAGAAGAAAGAGGCTCATTGAGCAAAGCTACTCCCACCCGATTATCCTAACTCAAAGGGTTACACAGGCCCCAGAAAGGTACACACTGCTGCATACCTGGCCCTACTCACCAGACTTGGGCAATGGGTAGGATGTGTTGTAATGATTGGCAAAAAATGTAAGGATGGGGCCTGTGACGTTCAAGGCATATTGTCCATGTCCTGCCTGGATTGCTTTGGGACGGGCCCAGATTCGGATCTGCAAAGGAATAGAACCAGCTAAAGACTGAAAAACAAAACAACCCAGACCACAGCCAGAACCAGGAGAGTGGGATAGGGTCAGAGTCCTGGATCGGGGAGTGATATCCTAGCATTAGCATCTTTTATTAAATAGACATTTACTTATGCTGTTTTCAGTCAAAAGGACCCTGGGTGAATACAGGCCAGGAGGGTGGTGGAAGGAAGCTCTGGCCCTGAGGAGAGAAGGTTTTGGAGCTCTGAGACGATGAGGCAACAGAAGGACAGAAAGAGAAACAAGTGGGTGATGGGAGAGGTCTAGAGTGCTGGGAAGACGTGAAGCCTGGCTGTTGACAGGGACACTGAATGGCTAAAATTCTGGCTTCTTATGTTGGCATGGCCCTCTTTCTGTCTCTGCTCTTTCCCAGCAGCCTCCTGTCTTATATTCTGAGTTTGCTGGGGAGTGTGAGATGGAGACATGAGTACTGGCCTGGAAATGAACAGATGGGTTCTAGTCCAGATCTTTTACTGTGTGACCTTAAACACGTTACTTAACTCTTCTGGACCTCACCTAGACTGAGAAACTTCCACAAAGTTCTTTTGAGGTCTGTTTCTGTGAAGCACAAAAATACCATGTCCCCTCATGCTCTTGATCCACTAGGAAAGATGGCGGGGGAGGCCGAATGGAAGTGGAGTGGCACAAGGTGGGGAGGCCAGAGGGGGCATTCTGATGGGCCAGAAAATTGCCCTGGCCCTGGCCTTGAATTTTATACCTGTACATTCTCTTCAACCTCCTCCACTGCTTCAAACTGGCAGACGATGTAAGCCAAGAGATAAGTGGACATCCTTGGGGTGGTTTGAAATTGAGTGACATTCCAGTTATCATCTTGTCTGACAGAAGCTGGACACAAATGAGAAGAGGGTAAAAAAGCAGCCTGTCTGTCTCTGTCCCTACTAGCTCCCTATGGCCTCCAAAACCCCTCACTCACTCTTGAGGATTATCACTGGCCCAGAACCTGTAAGTAGCATAGAGAGCATGGAACTTTGCCCCAAGTGAATACTGACCTTGTGCCTTCTGCTAGTGCAGCAACATAGCCACCCCCCTCCCAGGCTGTCACTGTTGTGAGTCAAAGTTGTGACTCCCCTCTCCCGGGCCCTTTGCCTTTCCCAAACCCCTTGGGGGCAAGAACCAGGTTCCTGCAGTGAGACTTTCTTCTGGAACCATCCCCATCCCTAGCTCCCACTGCCACCCCTGCCTCCTCAACAAATTGCACTCCAGGTAGAAGTTTTATCATTATGGTAATAGTTGTCCCCACTTGGTCTTTTGTCAAGAGGTCCAGGGGCAGGGAGTTGAATAGAAGAAAGAGGAGAGCAGGCCCCATCTTGGAATACTCACATATGGCAGGCATGTTGGAGATGGCTATGTAGTCAGAGGGGTGGATCAGTGTGATGTCAAAGGTAGCCTTCATGCTTGGCTCATCGAAGCATGGGAAAGATTTACGGGCATCAGCCGCTTGCATCTGTGTTGTGGCCAACACCCTGAGTGAGAACAGATTGGAGTTATTGACCCTCCATGGTGACAGAGTTCATCACCAAATGGGAAGTCCACTGAGAACGAACTTCCCTACATTTAGCTATTCATTAAATCAGTAAACATTTATTAAGTACCTACTATGTGCTAGGCACTGTACCTAGCTAAGCAGGTATTCCGCTCTATTGCTCAGACCTTCCTAGAGTGGAAATTTGGCCAGAGCACTTTGAGAGAATATTTTCAGAGAATTTTGGCCCTCTAGTATAGGTTTTGAGAATTCTGGATACCTCTGAACCACAGTGAGGCAAAGCACATAAAAATCACAAGAACTCACATTTTCAAACTACATTCCTCACAACACTGTGAGCTAAGTAGTAGTCATCTAGTCCAAAACCCTCATTGAGAATCCCAAAATCCAGACAGTGACTTACCCAAGGTCATATAGGTAACAAGGTAAGCAGGATTTAAATCTAGCTCCTCTGACTCCACTCTTCCCATTGTACCTTAAGAGTATTATGCTTTTTTTGCAGTTAAGAGAGTGAAGCCCAGAGCTAAACCCACCAGGCCTGTGGTCAGGAAGACTCCTCTTCAAATCTGGCTGGCCTCAGATGCTCACTAGCTGTGTGACCCTGGATTTTAACCGTTTAACCATTTGCCTCAGTTTCCTCATCTGTAAAATGAGCTGGAGAAGGAAATGGCAAACCACTCCAGCATCTCTGCCAAGAAAACCCCAATTGGGGTCAGAGTCAGACATGACCGAAACAACTGAAAAACTTATATAGCTGTGTGACACTGGGCAAGTCACTGAATCTTTCTCAGCCTCAGTTTTCTTTTCTGTAAAATGGATTGAATACCCCACAGGGTTGATCTGAGGATCTAATGAAGTAACATATGTGCAACCAGAGATGTCTCCTCTTGTCTCAACTGGTTAGTAGAGAAACTCACATAGATTCTGGGGTCCCTGCAAAAAGGCACTGAGTTTTGATACAACCCAACCCAGGAACGTGGAGTGAAAGGATGAGGAGCATATATACAGTTGTTCTAGCGCGTGTTTCAGCCTTCCCTACAATCACCTTTAAGGCCAGAGAACCTCAGGAAAACCAGATTAATTCAGGGGCATATGGTAGATGTGGATGGCGCTCAGGATATCAAACCAAATTAAATCCCTGGGCTCAGAATCCTTGGGTCAAACTTTGAACTAGCCTAGACTCTCTCTAGTCCTTCAGGGACATTACGAGGCTGATCCAGACTCCCATTCTCCCCAAAGCTGCCATGGCCTGGAACAAACATCCAGAGCCCATCCCATTTGGAACCTTTTTTGTAGGGGGTAGGCTACCTAGGCTAGAACCAAGGCTGCTTCATTTCATTCACTCTTACTCCATATCTACCTTCCTACTTGGTTAGGGCTATAGTCAGTTCCTTGAGATCAGGTTTTATTACAGATAATGAGAAACTCTAAGTTAATCTAAGACTCCCTAAGAGTTATAATGATAATGCTTCATGATTATATAAAGAACTGACCTTGGGATAAGAACACCCTAAGCTCCAGCCCTTCTGACAAATACTAGCAGTGTGGCCTTGGGAAAACCACTTAACATCTCAGCTGCCCAGACTCTAATCATAGAACAGTACCTGATTTGCAATGGCAGAAGTTTCCTCATTTGGGAGCTCCCCATATCA
>CM053624.1:93946637-93989527 GCA_028646595.1 Phalanger gymnotis | reverse complement strand
CTAGCTTGTCAGATCCAAACCACAAAGGCTCACTGGTTTCCACAATGGGAAACACCCTAGGGTCCTTTTTCTCCTCTTCTCTAGGGGATCTTTTCTTACCATGATCAAGCCTTAAATGGTGGGAGGTTCCTACTTGTACCCCATCCCAGGTCAACCTCCATTCCATTGTTGTGGTCTTTGCTCTTCAGAACCCTAAACTCATAGTTGCTCTTTCCATAAAGAAAACCCATGGTAGGGAGAGGGGGGAGAGAAGGGGGAGATACCTCCAAAGCCGGGCCCCAATTCTTACTTGTTTACTCCATCTTCTGTGTACTCGCTTCGGTAAAAGCCAGCCAGGTCATCAGCCAACTCTCCAACAAAAGTACTCTCCATCTCATAGTAATGGCCAACTACCAGGTTACCTTTCAGATGTACAACCAGATACTGGGTTGTTGTCACCAGCTCAGTCTTATCAATTTCAGGGGGCTGGGAGCCATTTACCCCCTTTAGACTCACATGGTGGCCGTCCTTCATTGTATAGTTGAGTTTGTTACTGTGGATAATAATGACATTTGTTTCCTCTTTACAAAGGAAGGTGACAGTGCTCTCACCCGAAAACACATATAGATCCTCGTCATTCTTGGTCAGATTGGGCCTTAGCTTCACAGTGTAATGCTCAGGGATCAGAGACTTTGGCAGCCGGTATCTGTTCCAGAGTAGGCTTTGATCTGGGGTTGTGGCCAGGATGGCAGGAGTGGTGGGAATCTGGCTGGTGGGGTTCTCTTGTCTCTGGGCATTGTTACTCTTCTCCTGTGAGTATACAACTGCCAAGGCGATGACGGTTATTACAGCTATTACAGCAAAAAGGATAGCGACAATGCCCAGCGTCCTGGAGATGAAGAAGCCTTTGGCCATGGTGGCAGTGTGAGGGGGTGGGAAATGGAGGTGAAGGGGGACTGGATGTGGGAGAGCAGGGAAGTGGTGGAAAGTCTCAGAGGAGAGGTCTGCAGCACCAGTCCTAGGTTTTTATGTAGCAGGGTAAGGGAAGGACCATGAACAGCATTAAGAGGTAAAAATTAACCAGAGCTGAGACAGTCGAAGGTCAAGTTCAATGGTTCAGGTCCACACTTTCTCTAGGGCTCCAAGGGATCAAGGCAAAGTGATTGGTCAGCAGCACACGGGCCCTGCTGGGAGAAAAAGGTATCAGGTTACAGTCTGCAAAAAACACCCCAAAGGGCAGTAGGAGTTTTGAAGCACAGCAAGGAGAATGCCACCAGGAGGCCAGGAGGCTGGCTTTAAATGATTGAGGGGTAATTTCAATTAGAGTAAGAGAGATCTAGTTGAGTGACAAAGGAACAAAAATCTGGTAGCAAAAGACACAAGTTAAGAGTTGAAAAAAGGATGAGGAAATGAAGGGTGGAAAGGACCTGAGGAGTCTTCCACCACCACCACCACCACCACCACCACCACCCCCTTTACAAATGAGGAGACTGAGGCCCAGAGAGATGGTCACTTGCCCAGGCTCACGTAGTTATTAGGCGAGCTGCAGTTTAAACCCAGTTTCTTCATTCTGAATCTAGCTATTTAGCGGGATTTGAATAGAGCTTACTTCCTCTGGAAGAAGTTACCCTAGAAAGATAAGTATCAACTTTTTCTCTAGTCATGATATAGCAGAAAGAGAACTATGGTTAGAGGCAAAGGGCCCTGAGTTCAAATCCTGGTTCTGCTCCTTAGTACCCATGTGATTAGTTACTTTATCTCCCTGTAAAATGAAGAATGTCTTCTCCCTCTAAGGAACTCTCCAACTCTTGATCCTATGACCTGCGTTCTGATTTTAGTGGAGATTCTGCAACTTCCTTAGGGAATAATTTCCTCATAAGCCTTAAGCTCAGTCTAATCTAAGTGCTTTCTGGATACTTGTTTTAATTGTAAGGGGGTGGGGGAGGGGCAGGCTGTGGCTCATTCATTCTTGTCTTATTATTGGTGGAAATGGAGATATCTACTCCATTTCCTAGGCCTCCCAAAAAAAACATACCATATCACATGACCATTGCTTTTTTCAGCCTTCCATTCCCCTGGAAAAATGATGTCAATTCTTTTGGGACAATGATCTTTTGGGGGCTCTTAATTATTTTCTTTGCTGGCATCCTGATCTTCTCTGAGCTTTCTACATCTCCATTGACTTGAGGATTATTATTGATGATAACAATAATGACAACTCACATTTTTATAATGCTTTAAGGCTTACAGTGCACAAGCATTATTACCATGTGCTTTTGCTCACAGTCCTGCAAGGTAGGTTAGTTCAAGCATCATCTTTATCATAACAGCATTTCTATAGCTGATGGCAAAGAGCTTTACAAATATTCTTATTTTTTCCTCACAATAACCCTGGGAGTGAGGTCCTACTTTTACCCCTAAGTCCTTCTCATTATATCATACTTCCCAACACTCTAGAGCCCTAAATGGAAAGCTAACTCACATAAAATACTTTCCAACTCTGAACAGTGTTAGACTTACTTATGTCAGCAATGCTGTCCTCTGGCTGAAAATTGGAATATGATCCCAAAGGGTATAGATAGGAACACATAGATCACGCAATTTTCAACTAGAGGATAGCATTGCTAACATATAAGACTAAGGATTTTTTTGGGGGGTGTGGGAAGCAATCAGGGTTAAGTGACTTGCCTAGGGTCACACATCTAGTGTCTAAGGCCAGATTTGAACTCAGGTCTTCCTGACTCCAGAGTCAGTGCCCTATCTACTATACCACCTAGCTGCCCCACTAAGGACATGCTCCAATTTTCCATCAACCAAATGATTCCCGAGTGTCTGCCCTGTGACCAACCCTGTACAAGGTGCTGGGCAGGGTCTCAAAATAGAAGACGCTATCCTTGTCCTTAAGGAGCAGAAAATCTAGTCAGTAAAACCTAATCCAAGCAAAATAACTTGGAAGCAACCTAAGATAACTGATAATCAAGGGCCGAACCAGGTGCTTCAGACTTCCATGCATTCAGGGTTCAGGGAAGGAAAGAAATGGAGATTAAATGTTTCGGGAATTTCTTCAGGGCAGGATAGCTCAAGATGAAAAGGAAAGACTAGAACATTTGAAGTTACTACTACATGAGAAGTCAATGTCAACTCAATTCAGCAAACATTTATTAAGCACCTGCTATGTGCCCAAAAAGAGAGGCAGTTAGGTCTACTGTCTGGAGAGTCTACCTCAAAGCCAGGAAGGTGTGGGTTCAAGTCCCGCTTCTGACACATCCTGACTGTATGACCCACTTGACTTCCCAGTGGTCTGAGAAGTTCCTTAAGGCTATAAATTGCAGAGACAGCAATATAAACTGTAGTCAGAGGGAAGTCCCTCACCTGAAGTTACCTTTATCAAGGAAATCACAGGTCCAGGTAGGTTAGAGGCGAGGAATCTGAAGCCAAGAAATATGTAAGTACCTCTGATATATTCACAAATCAGATAGAGTCATTTCAAGAGGGGGTGTTAACAAGGAGTAGGAAATCAGGAGAGGCTTCATGTGGAAGGTGGCACCTGAGCTGAAGGAGAAAGTGAAAGCAAGAGACTCTTAAGAGGTAGAGATGAGGAGAGCCCATTCGAAGAAGATACAAAAACAGAGGTGAATATCATGTAGAGGAAAAAACCATCAGGCTAGTCTGATTGGTCTGGAGGTAGTACAACAGAAAAGAAACAATTCCCGGGGCAGCTAGGTGGCACAGTGAATAAAGCACCTGCCCTGGAGTCAGGAGGACCTGAGTTCAAATGTGATCGCAGACATTTACTAGCTGTGTGACCTTAGGCAAGTCATTTAACCTCAATTGCCTTGCCTTCCCCCCTCTACCCCCTCCCAAAAAAAGAACAAGTCTGGGATTCCTATTTTTTAGCATGCAATTTGCTGACCTTGGAGCAAATTATCCAACTCTACT
This sequence comes from Phalanger gymnotis, assembly GCA_028646595.1. Taxonomy (NCBI): domain Eukaryota; kingdom Metazoa; phylum Chordata; class Mammalia; order Diprotodontia; family Phalangeridae; genus Phalanger; species Phalanger gymnotis. The sequence goes on along the minus strand of CM053624.1, from coordinate 93,985,609 downwards.
TGAGTGTGCCTTTCAGAGAAGTGAGGAAATGCGGTCCCTAGGAGGTGAGAATGAAGCTGTTTGCCAATAGGTAAGCATCACTAAAAAGTTGGTGGTAGGGGCAGAAGGGAAGAGGTGACTTGTGGGCACTAGCGCACTAAGGGAGGAAAAGAGCTCATGAACATTTACAAAATGAAGAAATTGGAACCTGATGAGTGCTGATGATTCTTCCAGCTCTCTTGACTCTAGCTAGGATCCATATGGGTGAGCCAGGGAAAGATGGGAATCTTTACCAGAGGCCTCAGATGTAGACAGACCCTTGGATTAATGATGGGGATTCTCTGATCCCAAACTCTGGGTAGCATTTGGAGGTAAGGTATGGCCCCTTTTGTTTGTGAGAAATTTGGTCCTTCTACCTACCTCCTGCCCAGTCTTTTTCAGAAGATGATCTCTTGAGGTACAAAGACAAATGAAATTTCCACAAACCTAAGGTGAAGGTAGCACCTTCAGGTTAACAGAGAAACCTTAGTGGGAATTAGTATCATAGAATTTGACACCTAAACAGACCATAGAGGTCATCTAGCCTAACCACTTCTCTCAGAACATACTGGTCTACTTACTGTTTTTAGAACCCCACACTCATCTTCCATCTCTGTCATAGTATTGGCTGTTGTACTGTCTGTCCCTCATGTCTGCATGTTCTGCCATTTATCATCCCTGACTACTTTTAAAACTCAACTCAAATGACACCTTCTGTAAGAGGCTTTGGGCAGCTAGGTGGCACAATGGATAGAGCTCTGGGCCTGGAGTCCAGAAAACCTGAGTTCAAATTCACTTTCAGACATTTCCTGGCTATGTGACCTTAGGCAAGTCACTTATACCTGTTTGCCTCAGTTTCTTTATCTATAAAATGAGCAGCTGCAGAAGTAAATGCTAACCACTCCAGTATCTTTGCCAACAAAACCCAAAATGGGGTCACAAAGAATCAAGACTCAACAACTTTCCCAGTGGCCCCAACTGCTAATGCATCCCTCTCTAAGGTTAATTTCTATCTACTCTGTATGTACTACTTATAAACCTGCAGAGTCCCTCACTAACATGTAAGCTCCTTGAGGGCAGGATTTGTTTCATACCTAGCACCAGGCCCGCAACATTCTAACATTCTCCATTCTAAATAAACACTTGTTGATTAATTGATTTTACAGATAGGAAAAGGGAGGTCAAGGGGGAGCGAAAAGATTTGATAGGGGCAGCTAAGTGGCACAGTAAGTACAGCACTGAATTCAAAACCGACCTCAGACACTTAACACCCTTACTAGCTGTGTGTGACCTTGGGCCAAGTCACTTAACCCTAATTGCCCTGCCTTCCCCACTCTGAAAAGATTTGATTGAGTTCACAGAGATACTAACTAGCAAAATTGGAATTCGGACATTTGAGCCACAATTAGCTCAAGTCACCTAGGAGGAAGCCCCTACAGCAGTAGGAGGCAGTCAGTCTACTTTGGAACTTTCTACGGGCACCTTCACTACCAGCATAGTGATACTAATGCCCCCGTCAAAAGGAGGGCAAATGCCCTACTCCTCAAAATGATAGGTGGCCTATCTTCCTGAGTGCTGCTCAGTGCTAGGGTTAAAAATAGGAAAATATTTATTTTTAAAGTATGAGTGGCAATGAAAATGAATAGAGAGCTAGCCTCAGAGTCAGGAAGCCTGGGCTTCAAGTCCCACCCATGACAAACTGGCTGGGTGACCCTGGGCAAGGTCCATTCAACTCTCTAAGACTCTGAGCTGCAGAGACAGTGCCAATATGCAAGTTCCCTATATGTTCTTAAGGAAGTCACAGAACCAGCCCTCACACTCAATCCCCCCCAAAAAAGGGGGAGTGGAGGGCTGGAATTATTTATTATCCCTAAAACAGTCAGGCAGGTTTATGATGGGTTTGAGAGGGAGTGTGGGATCAAGAAAAGAAATTTACTGGACTAGGATTTGGAAGACCCAGTTCTTCCTCTAACTTACTGAGTCACATGAACTCTTTGGCCCTCACTTGTAAAATGAGGTGTTTGAACAAGATTATATCGATGAGACCTCTATCCTGAAGAGCATAGCCTTCTTCAAATTAGGAGCGGATCAGACATGTGCAAAAGTCAATAAGGAAAATAAAACACAGGAGACAGGGCCAGTTTTCTTGTTCGACATCAGGATTAGTCTACACTTGCCCTCACAGACTTCCAGGAGTTGAGTTATGGAGAGGATTTAGCTTTCAGACCTACACACCTTTGTATGGCACTTTGAGCTGCCAGTCAGCCCTGCCCCGGTAACCCTAAATCTCAGGGCTTTTGTCCAGGGTTTTGCTTCTGAAATCCAGCTCCACCCACATCCCCCAAGCCATGCCAGCTGGGGCACTCTCTGAAATTCAGTGGCTGAAGTCTAGCAGGATGACTCAGGATATCCTCGTTGTTTTCTTAACAGCAGAAAAGGCAGGATAAGGTAAGATCTCAGTGATCTAGTAGAGAAGGTCACTTGGCAAAGGCAAGAATGTTGCCCTACGCACCCTCACCTCTCTCTGCAGTCTGACAAAAGCTACCAATAGAACTCTACTGAGATGGGCTATCCTAGCTGTGGTCAGGAGTCCTGCTCTTTTGTCTCTGCAAGGGTTTCCCCCCTGTTTCTTGGAGGCAATGGCCAATGTTTTGTCCTAGGTCTAGGAGGAGGTTAGCCTATGGAGGTTAGGAACTTTGACTTCCCAGGGGCAGTTAGGTCTCCTTGAAATGGAAGAAAAAGAGGAAAGGGGAAACCTCTGCATCAGTGCAACTTAAGAACAATGTTTGGGCCCTAATGTGACCCTGATGACCCCAGCATATCTGTCTAAGCTGCCAAGATAGGGGAAGATCCAGGACCATAGAATAGCAACAGGACAGAGAAAACAAGACAAGTTATCAGCTGAATTGGGGGGTAAAAGGCAAGAAACACCTAAAGGTGAGCTGATGGGTAGAGTAGGATGATGTCCATGACAACCAGTAACAATATTTTCAACCATGGCAATACAACCAGTAACAATATTTTCAACCATGGCAATCCTTACCCTCCAAATGGTTCCAAACTGTTCCTGGTCAAATCTCCTTTTAACACCAAAATACCAGTAGGTGGTAAAGAGATTGGGAATCAAACATGAGAATAACAACTCACATTGATAACATCCTTTAAACACATCTCATTTGGTCCTCAAAACAACCCTGTGAAGTGAAATACTACAAATATTATTAGTTTCTTTTCTACAGATGAAGAAACAGGCTTAAAGAGCCTGGGCAAATGACATGCCCAAGGTCATACAACTACTAATGTCAAGGGAAGGATTTGAATCCAGAACCCTTCTGACTTGAAGGCCAGTACTCTTTCTTGCTATACCCCTAAACTAATACATTGGGCTTAGGAGAATTGCATAAGATCACAGAGGTAAGAAATGTCAGAGCTCAGCCTAGAATTCTAGCACCTAGACCCCCACCCCACCCCACCCAATCCGATCCCAACCTGTTGGGCCTCTGTGCACCATCACACCCACTAACATGACTCAGCAGAGCTTCCTACTGGTGTCCTTAGAATACCCAGACATGAATCATAAGCTCATGGACTTTAGAGCTGGAAGAGACTTTGGATTCTATCAAGTCCAATTTCACAGATGAGGAGACAAAAGTTGAGAAAGAATAAGTGACTCGCCCAGGGTCACACAGCTACTAAATGTCTGAGGCACGGCTTAAACCCAGGACCTTTAGGCTCCAAGTCCTATACTCTATCCATTACCCTACCTGCAAAGGGCTAGTCTTTCCCCCAAGAATCAGGGCTGAAGGCACTATCTTTTGGGCTCTAGGCATGTCTTCCAGAAGCATGGCCAGCAGAAGTGATGCTGATTAGGTAGAAGCTGGTGAGGGCAGGGTTTGATAAACACAGATCTAGACCACCAGATCTACCATATGGTCCTCTGGTTCCCCCATATGGGTGTGGCCACCTGGGGGGTTGTGGGCATATGGGTGTGGCCACCTGGGGGGTTGTGGGGTGTGGAGAGAGTGCTGACCTGGGAATGGGAAACAGCTCGGTTATGGTTTCCCTGCATTCTGCTCCAAAGTCTGAGTCAGGATGGGGCCCTGGGCCAGCCCAGCAGGGCACTTCCTATGGGAGCTTCAGAAAAACATGTTTGTGCTGTGAGAACCGAGTGTCCCTCATCAGAAAGCCAGCATCCAGCCCACTCCACCGCAACTGAATAGGATGAAGGTCAGATGATAGGGGGTGTGGAGTGTGGAGCTAGGGAGGAGGAAGGTTTTATGGACCCAGTTCTACTGCTGATCCCAAGAAGTCCCAGGAACTGTGGAAAGATCCTCCTCAGTAGACAGAAAAGAGCTGGGCAATGAGTAGGTGCCCCAGACAAGGTTTGAAAAGGGTTGTTCTCTCATGGAAATGTTTTGCATGACTGCATATATATAACCTCTACCAAATTGTTTGCCTTCGAGGAAGGGGAAGGGAGAGAGGGAGGGAGAGAATTTGGAACTCAAAATTTAAAAAAAATTAAAACTTTTGTTTACATGTAATTAAGAAAAAATAATGAAAATTGTTCCCACCATACCCACAAATTTTCCACTGTAGACTTTGAGCCTTCACTATAATATTGATTTTTTTTAAAATTAAGGCGTGAACCTGTCATTTCAACTGCATAGTGTACTAAAGATTCCCTCCACTGATACATATCCCTTCACCAAGAATGTTCTTCCTTCTCTCTGCCTCCTGGAGCCCTCGGCTCTCTTCAAAGCCCACCTTGAAGGAGCCACTTCCCACAAGATGCTTTTCCTAATTCTCTAGGGAATTAGAATCTATGCCTTCCAACTGCGTTTTTTATGGGTTTGTATATCTAGGCACATGTTGCTGCCACTCCATGGAATGCAAATTCCTGGAGTTGTTTTTGTATCCCCAGCACCTAGGACAGTGCCTGACCTAGTAGGTGCTTAATAAATGAGCCGTACTCATTCAAAAGTGGTCCTTGTTGCTAAGAGTAGCTAGTTGGTGCAGAGGATGAAGAGGACCTTGGTCCAGTCACTTTTCCCCCTCAGTTTCCTGATGGGGATAATACTAGCTACCATCTCCCAGGGCTGTTACGAGGATCCAAAGAGGTAACATTTGTAAAATGCCTAGCACATAGGTACTATGTAAATGCCAGTTACTTTTATTATGTCCTAGTTAGCAGCTATCCTTAATCCCAACTATGCTTTGAGGGACCTATAACCCAGATTCCCTGAGCCATAGTTTTTTCATCCCTGATCTGCAACAAGCATTAGGACCATAACGAAGGTTGTACAGTTGAACTTCAGGGTAAGCAGGTAGGGAAAAAGGCAAGGACCTTGGTGCTGGTAAGGTAACTACAGCAATGGACTAGGGGTGGAGGGATGGGCTGGAGGAAACCCTAACAGCTGGTTAATATCTTCTATAGTTCTGTAGGGACAGAATAACCCAGCTCCTAGTATATGGCAAGCACTTAGCAAATGTAAGTCGAATTGAATTTAGCTGGAGTGTAGAGAGATACCACCCAGAATAGAAACCTCTGGGTAAATAAATGTAATGACAAACTACTTCCAATGGTGTCAGTTTCCAACTGGGACTGGCCAGAGTCCAAGTTTCCAAGACTATCTTTAAGGCCCTCCTCCTTTCCACCTTCCTTTTATATTACTCCTCAAATCATACTCTTAGGCTGACCCTACTAAAATTTATGTGCCCCAACTCCCAGCATTAAGCATTATCCTCTACCCTATAGGGTCCCTCATCCCTCAAGTCATTTCCTGTCCCTATAAACCTATATGAACCCCACTGCAATCCCATACTTCTATGTAGCATCTCACGTGCTACATACACACACACACTCTTCCATTTCGTCTCTCATTTACTCATCTCCCTAGAAAATAGGTGTGATGTATAGTGGAACTACATTTAGAGCTGCAAAGGACTCCAAAGGCCATCTTTTCCATCCACTTTATTTTACAGGTGAGAAAACAGAGATCCAAAGAGGTTAAAGCTCAGCCCAGTAGGTAGTCAATGACAGACTTGAATCCAAGTACACCCAACTCCAAATCCAGGGCTCTGGCCACTGTATCCTGGGTGCTAGTCCTGGCTCTGTCCCCTAATTGACTAGATAGATTTCAGGCGTGTGCCTTAACCTTTCAGAGACTCAGTTTCCTCATCTGACGTCTGATTCTATTCCCCTTGCTCAACTCCTACAAAATGCTCCTAACCCAAGCGTCCTTGGGATCCCACCCTAGAGGCAGTCTGCAGTGATTTCTTGATCCAGCCCGCTCACCAGCACCCCCAAGCACCAGGCAGAGGGAGGAGGAGCCAGGACCCCAAAGAGGGGAGCAGTCCTCAGGGAACGTATCCAAATAAAGCAATCCAAAACCAAAGCTTCCTGCTCACCTTCCCGTCTCCAACTGTGGCTGTTCACATTCACGTTCCCCCTTCCAGCTGGTGTTGCTGCTGTGGCCCCAGCACCTTGTCCTCCCCCCTGAGCACACTCTTATTCTGAGCCAGGCCAAGACCCAGCCCTCCCTTGCAAAGGAGTAGCTGACACCCACACTCCCTAGACTCCTCCTATCCCCCAGCCCATCTCAATAGGAAACTTCTCCATATTTTTAAGGGGAAGTAACCTGACCTTATGAAGGTTCCTCTGGATTAACCCCTTCCATGCCTACCAGAGCAAAACAAGAAAATATACCTATAATCTGATGCTGCAGAGAAGAAATTCATGCCCCTGCCAGCAGTAGTAGGGATCCTGGGTAGCACTGGGCAACCCACCAGAGAAAGGCATTCCTGCCCAGCCCAGCTACAAGTGGGCCTGGAGAGCAGAGTGGTGAACAGTAGGAAAATTAGCAGCACCCTCAGTGGAAGCAAGAAGAGTTCTTTGTTCCTTGGGTTCCTTCCTGGCTGCATCTGCCGTTCTGAAAAACCCACCATCTGGCTGTAGTTCCACATCTCCTAGGTCCCAGGGACCTGGCTTAGGACCACGTCCCTCTCTGCTCCCCAGCAACAGTTGCTTACACATCTGGAAAGCATTTGTTTCTGGGTAAGGGAGGCAGATTCTTGTCCTGTCCTTCAGATGCCAGGAATAAGCAGAAAAGCCTTGACTCCTAAGGAGTAGGGTTGGGCTTAGTTGTGGGGGTGCATCCAACCCCCTAGCTCAACCCCTGACTGGCTGAGAGGCTTCCTTTCCAACTTGCAAAATCTCTTCATCACACGAACCCAGAGCTAAACTTGCCAGAACTATCAGGACCAAACTCTGCCCTAGATACCACGCCTGATCTGCAGCTTCCTCATTTTTTTAACCTTTTACACTTTTCCAAATAACTAAAGTTTCTCCCTTTAGGCAGAAGGGTTTTGTTTTGTTTTGTTTTGTTTTTTGCCTTTTCTTATGGAAGTATCCCTGGGCAGGGCAGGGCTAGCGGCAGAAGCACAGGATTTGGAGTTGAGAGCTGAGAGCTGAATCTTGGCTCTTCTGCTTACAAATTTGTGAAATGTGAACAAATAAATCATTCTAAGTAAATCTGAGACTTAGTTTCTTCATTGGTAAGATGAGTATATATGAAACCTTTACATGTATTGGAAAAAGGCAGGGGAAATCTACACATGAACACAAGAATGAATGGACAGAGGTAATTTGGAAAAGACACAGGAAGGCAGAAAGGGGGCGCAGTGGACAGAGCACCAGTCTTGGAGTCCGGAGAACCTGAGTTCAAATGTACCCTCAGACACTTAGTAGGTGTGTGACCTGGGCAATTCACTTAACCCCAAAAGCCTCCCATTTAAAAAAAAATGAAAAGAAAAAAGGACAGGAGTGATAATAACAACAATAATTATTGACATATAGTACTGGGAAAGGCAGCGTGGGATAGTGGAAAAAGCACTAGGCTCTGCACTGAGAAGTACTCACTGTGTGGCCATGGGCGAGTCACAGCCCCTCAGCGATCTACGCAATTCTCCGCAATTTAGAAGGTGCTACCTGGTATTGGCAGAGGGTGTTTCCTCACGTCTGAGTTCCCTCTACTGCCCAGTCCCACTACCTAGGGGTAGCTAGATGGGCCACAGTGGATATAGCACTGCCTGAAGTCAGAAGACCCGAGTTCAAATCTGGCCTCAGACACACTAACTCCTTTGTGGTGCTGGTCAAGTCCCTTAACCTGTCTGCCTTCCTTCCCTCAACAGTAAGATGGAAGTATTAACAGTACCTACCTCACAGGTATCTCAGAAGAGATGATAGTTGCAAGGAGCTCAGTACAATGCCTGCCGTGTAGTAGGAATTGTATAAATGCTGGTTCACCTTCCCTGCCTAAAAGGCACGGTAGGTGTAGGTATTATCTCACCTAGATCCTTACAATCCTTTGAGAAAGGTGCTATTATTATCCCCATTTCACAGAATAGGAAACTGAGGCTGGAAGGAGTTAGGTGAATAACCCAGGGTCATAAGTGTCTGAGGCAGGATTTGAACTCAGATTTTCCTGACTTCAAGTCAGAAACCTAGATGCAGCTCTTTATCTACAATAAGCAGTTATAATTATTAATCTGCCATTACTTTCTAATGTAAACAGTCTTAATGTAGTCTTGGTACAACAATGAACTTCTAAGGAAGATTATCTTTTACTGGCTTTCTTAAACGGAGTATAATAAAGATAAGTGAGGGCTCTACAGAAGCCACCTATAAGTATTCCTAAACACTCCTTGGACTTTTTCCGTCGTTCAGAATCGCTTCACTTCTTTTTTGCTTACTACTTACAAAATGCCACCTTTTGCTTCCTCTCTCCCGGTCCTAGCTCTCTCACCCCTCATTTCCATCTCTCTTACTCCCTCTCAAACCTTAATTTGCCTCCCACTGCAACCTGGATGGGATCATCAGCCAGTTTCCACTCTGACTTTTTGCTAGCATCTTCTCACCCTCTCCCTCTCCCACTTTCTTAATGCCCACACTCCCTGGTAAAGCTCGGCATTTACCTTCTCTGCTCCGGCTGGTAGGCAGCTAAACATCGATGAGAAATGGCAGGAAGCTTGAGACCAGCCTGAGTCCACTAGAAATCCAAGGCCTTAGACCTCAGCTATGCTCACTATGCTCTCTTTCTCTCACCCCCTTTAAGTGCTTGATAGGAATCTCAACTACTCTTTTCAAATTCCCAATTGTGGCCCCACCTCTCCCATCTGTAGATAAAACTTTAATTCTTTATGGAGAAATGTAGAGGTCAAAGGGAGGCCACCCCAAAGAAGCCCCTTCAAAAGTCTTTATACTTCATTAATTCCATTTTCCTTTGTTCTGGTCTCAAAGGGAAAAATGCCTATCCTTCTCTAGACCTCCATCACATCTTCTTCCTCCACCAAAACCTGATATCATCAATTACCCCACCTTTCTCTTGCCTTTTCAAACTCTTCCCCCCACCTGGTTCTTTTCCTTTAGCCTACAAACATGCTCAGGTCTTCCCCTCTACCCAAAAACCCCCAAAACAACCCACTTTTTTGTCCAGACTTACAATTTTATCAGTATAGGGAAGTCCTATGACCAAAAGAGATCTACGACTGTAATTTGCCCAAGGTCTCACATCCACTATGTATATCCTAGCTAAAATACTTTCTTTTACTGAAAGTCTTTTCCAATCCCTCTTAAATCTAGTTCTTCTTATTTTTTCCTGTCTATAGCTTGCACAGTGTATGTTTGTTTGCACGTTGCTCGCCCCACTCAGTTGTGAGCTCCTGGAGGGCAGGAATTAATTGTCTTTGCTTCTTCTTGTATCCCCAGTGCTGAGCCCAATGCCTGGCATATAGTAGAAAGTTAATAAATGTTTATTAATCAAGAGGCTGACCTTGAATCCAGGCCTTCCTGACTCAGAAACAGATTCTCTTTCTACTATTCCACTAGATGTCCTCAATCTTAAATAAAATAAAATAAAATTTAGACTTAGAGTGTAAAATGAGACATATTTCTTGGATATAATCAATGAGGAATATTTGTTTAAAAAGGTGTTTTTTTTTCTTTTCTAATGAATGTAAAAACCAACAACTTGCCATGGTTTAAGGTCTGTGTTAAGCTAAAGATATAAATACAAAAAAAAAATCATCCCCAAACATTAAAAAAAAATTCTAATATTATTGTTCAGATGTTTACAGTCATATCTTACCCCATTTAGGGCTTTATTAGCAAAGATAAAGGAGTAGTTGGCCATTTCCTTCTCCAGCTCATTTTACAGATCAGGAAACTGAGGTAAACAGAGTCACACAGCTAGTAAGTATCTGAAGCCAGATTTGAACTCAGGCAGAGGAGTCTCCCTGACTCCATTCCTGGCACTTTTTCCACTGCTTCACCTAGCTACTCCTTACATTCTAATAAGGGAAATTAAACACAAAGGAAATGCAAGCCTGGGCATCTTGGTCTAAAAAAAATAGAGAGAACTGAGAAGGCGGTGGTGGATGGAGGATGAAAAGACTGTCTGGTAAGGACATAGAGGAGGTGACCACCAGGTAGCTAGGTGGAATAAAGGGAAGCATGTCCTGGGTTTTTTCTGAAATAGTGGTCCCAAAAAATCAGTCATACCAGTCAGGAGAGCAACTCTTCCCAACCCTGTTCTCCCCATGGGGGTGGAGCAGAGAGTAGAAGGGAAAGAAAATAGATTTTTATTAACTGGAAAAAAAAAAAATTTAAAGAAAAAAACTTCCATAGACCCTGCTATATACTCTATCTAGTATTTCTTTCCTCTCCTTCATTCTCATACTTCCTGAAAAAGTAGTCTACACAAGCTGCCTCGGCTTCCTTACCACCCAGTCAACTTTTTAAAAATTGGCTTCTGCCTCCATCACTCTCCTGACAGTCAGCAAGAGGTTCATTGATTTGGAACTCAAAAGATCCTTAGAAATTATCTAGTACAAGAGTTCATTTTACAGCTAAGATCTGAAGGTCACACAAGGAATGATCCTGTGCTTTTTCTGTTATACTAGAACTCAGTCAGTCGGAGGATACAAAAAGAGGTAAAAGACAGTACCTTGCCCTCAGGGAGCTTACAACCTAATGGACTAGACAAAGTAAACAAATATGGACAAACAAGTTACAAACAAGATAAACAGAAAATAATTCAGAGAGGTTAGGCACTAGGATTAAGAGGAGTCGAGGCTTTCTGGAGGAGGAGGGATTTTAGTTGGGATTTTTAAAAAAATACACTAGGTATTGGTGAGGGAGAAAGGCATTCTAACTACTGTCTCAAAGGTCATCCATAACCTCCTAAAAGATAATTCTGCTTTTCTCTGTCTTCCTCCTTTGACCCTTTTTTGTAGCATTTGATTCTACAGACTGTCCTTTCCTTCTTGGAATGTTCCCCTGTGGGCTTCATCCCAGTTCACCTCCTATCTCTCTGACCACTCTGCCTCTTTTTCCTCATCATTCTTCCCTTAAATGTTAGTATCCTCCAGAATTCTGTTTTCAGCCTCCTCTTCTTACTCTGTATTTTTATCCCTTCCATCTCATTTACTCTCTAGGCTACAACTATCAACTCTAACCCAACAACTTTCAAATTTATAGCTCTGGTCTGACTCTCCCCAAGAGGTAGCTCCAAGGGCCCCTTGGACATCTCCACTTGTATTTCCTACTGGAAAATCAAATTTAACACATCAAAGACTGAGCTTATCACCTCTCTCACCCAAAATCTGCTTCACCTCCTAATTTTCCTATTTACATTAATAGCTTCATTCTGGCTTAGAACTACAGAAATCCCCTTTGACACCTTAGTTCTTAGAATTGGCCTAGAATATTACCCCAGGCTTCTAAATGATTTCCTAAAGAAAATGGTAAACTACTCCAATATCTTTGACAAGAAAATCCCAAAAGGAGTCACAAAGGGTCAGTTGTGAGTGAAAAGACTGAATAACAAAAACCTCTAATCTCAATTCTTTGTAATTCATCCTACACATTGATGCCTAATGAATCTTCCTCAAGCACCAGCCTGCTCTAGTCTCCACTGCAACTCATAAACCACATAGCTAGGCAAATAAAGTTTACCTTCTTGACCTGTATACTGAACTTGACTCCAGTCTACATTTCCAGACTTACCTTTCAATCCTCGCTCTTTAACCATTCTGGGCTCTAGACAAGGTAGACTACTTGGACCCTATTCAAATTGTCCCTGTACTTTCCCACCTCCCTGCTCTTGCTCAACCAATGGCACATCTCTTCTGCCTAGAAAGCTAATTGCCTGCCTTCACCCTTGACCAACAGTCTGCCTGTCCAATTCCTACCCATGCTTCAAGGCTCGTTCAATGCTACCTCCTTCATAAAGCCTTTCCAGCAACGCAGATGTGCTGAGTTGAAGAATAGAATTTGATGATGACTAAGGTTGTACAGGAACACTGCTTAGCAGGGTAAAGAATTAAGCAGTGAATTGGAATGAGGATGGGGGTACAGTAGCACATCATCTATCCAAAAATCACATCTGACAGTCACCAATCCGGAAACAATCCAGAAACTCAATCATGTAATCTCTCCCTCTACTGAGACTTTGTAACTGTACTGTGACACTTATCTCTTATATATCCTATTACAATTATTTACACATATCTTATTGCCCTTATCAGAGGCCCAGTTCCAAGAAGATAGGGACTACATCTCATTTGTATCTCCCATGGTGTTCAATAAATATTTGTTGAATGAAGGAAGGAATAATTTAGGATAGTATCTGCGACTTCATTGGTAATAGAAACTCCTCAGTGAGGAAACTAGCAGTGCAGGTGAGCACCTTCTCTGCAACTTAGATAGATTCCTGGAGCCCTGAGAGGTTTAGAGACTAGCCCAGGGTCACACAGCTGATATTATAGAGAGGCAAACCTAAACTTGGGCCTTCCCAGCTCTGAGACCACCTGGTTAACCAATATATCATAGGGTCTCCCAAGGTTTGTTTGTTTTTTAATTATAAACACTAATTGTTACCCTAAGCAGGCATGCTAGAAGTGGGTATTAGAATATACAGAAAGGTCTGATTGTGTCTGATTTTTGTAGCTTTTCCATCTCTTCTCTTGTTCTTGGTTGTGCCTTGGTTCTAAGATGCTCAGAGCTTTCAAACCAGAAAACGGACCTTGCCTGACTTATATCTAGAGAGAGTAAATGGACCCTGAAGGAGGGCCAGGACTCCCATGGATAAAGTGCATTAGCTTTTAGCTTATTTCCTTGTTCTTATCAATATTCTGGATAGGTGTGTCATGACCTTTGGTTAAGTGGAATCATAATCCTGTCTTTGTCCTTTCCCTATGGCCAAACCCCTGTCTCCTAGATACCATCTGGTTCATTTTTACCCTCCCTCAGCATAATCTGACTCAACATCCATGAGAGTGAGAAGAAGCTTGAGTCCTTGATTGACCTTCAGTAATTGAACATAAGAGCATTTAGTCCTTGGAAAAGCCTACAAAAGGTACTTTCCACACTTCTGGCCAATAATTCATGGAGGGTTAAGGTGGGGACAGATGGGGTGGAGGAGAAGGGGGAAAATGAGATAAAATTCCATCTACCCAACTCCAGAATTTGTTGGGTTGTAAGGTAATTGAGCAAAAAATTTGGAGACAAAAAGTTGAAATTCCTAGTCCTATCCTTGGGGAAACACTAGCCTGCTAATCAATAGAATCTTATTGCCCAAAGTCACTTCAAGATCCTGGCTAACCCTTTAAGCCCTGGAGTTGCTTGGAATATATCTAGACCTGCCCTAAAGATTCCTGGGGCTAGGGTGGCTTGGGCAGGTTTAGGAAATATTTTCTCTAGGAGGTGGTGGACTTTCTCATATTTCTGGGGACACCTGGGGAAAGCTCAATCAATTCAATGCTTTATCTTTTCCTCTTAGGGATCAAGAGATATGAAGTTAGGGGAAAGAGCAGAAGGAAGTAGGGAAGTCCCTAGTCCTTTTTTCCAGAACTGCCTCAGACAGTAGGTTGCAATGAAAAAATACACGAAAGTTGGAGTCGTGAGAGGTGAGTTCAGATCCCGGTTTTGCCACTTATTAGACCTTGGATAAATCACTTTCTGTTTGAGTTTCTTCATTTGTAAAGCAGAGGGGTTGGAATCCCTTTTGGGGAGAGAATATGAATACCATCAGGAGGATGAGCCATCCATATGAGGCTGGCCAGAAGATATGAATCTTCAGTGATTTTCTGCTTAGTCAATACAGATTAAGGTGGCAGCTAGGTGAAGCAGTGGATAGAGCACCAGTCCTGGAGTCAGGAGGACCTGAGTCCAAATCTAACCTCAGACACTTACTAGCTGTGTGACCCTAGGCAAGTCACTTAACCCCAATTACTTCCCCATTGGGGGGTGGGGAGGTAGGTAGGTAGATAAAAGTAAGAATAAAATCAAGAACTCAACTCGCACACTGAGTGTAAAAGCTGGAGAATAAACTGGGATTGGAGACTTGAAAAGAGAGGACAAAGTCGAATAGTTGCTGGGGTGGGGGGGAGGGCAAGGTGGAGTTTGACCTTAGGATTGCAGGAAAAACTAATACAGCAGCAGCGAGATATAGTTAAGATTTGGCAGTGTCAATTTGTCTATCCAGTTGTGTATCTTCCTCTGGCAGTGCTTGGCCACCTGGGAACAAGAGTGGAAAAAGCAAGTCTGATATGATCCAGGGGTGAACTTCAAGGGGTGAGAGAGCCTAAGCTGAGGAAGAATGTAGCATTGCCATAGCTGACCCAGGGAAATAAGAGCAGGGAAAGAATCCAGCGAGACCAGGAAAAGGAAAGGGCTCTGGGTCTGGATAAAATGAAAGGGGATAAGTACTTGTAGATCATAGCGAAAGAGAGAATAAGAACGTTGACTGGTGAGAAATTTGTGGTCAGAATTGGGAGTGCTGAATTAAGAAAGAAGAAGGACCTGGCCATAGCAGGCCCAGAGTGTGGCCAGGCTGGTATGTGGCTGATGTGGAACCGTGACAAAGTCAAAAGAGTGAGGAAGGGCAAGGAACTATAAAGAAGTTATTAACAACCAAGAAGTTATTGTGAACCAAGTTATTAACAAAAATTAGAGGAAGCAATAGCACAGGAGGAAAAGCACTGGACAGGTCGTCGAAGGATGTGAGTTCAAATACACATTTTGCCACCGTATGGGCTTGGGCAAGTTGTTTAGCTTCTCCTGGACTTATTTTCCTCATCTTTTACATGAGGCTTTTGGATGGAATAATCTTCTTCCAGTGCTAACTCTTTAATCTTACGATAACATAGCAACACAGCCACTCTCTGACCATCTTCAGGTCACTCTCCCACTCTCCAGTCTAGCAGTCTTGTCCTGGCCCTCCTTCCTCTTGGTCAGTTTTCACCTGACTGGGTAACTAGCCCAGTCCAGATCACTACTCTGTAGCTGCTCTCAGCCCAGACTCATGTCATGCTGCCCACAGGTGGGCCTCTCCTTCTACCTCTAGGCCTGGAAAAAGTTGTCAAATCCATAGGCCCACGGACCTGGAAAGCACATGTCAATCCATCACTGTGTAACTCTAGTCACTATCACTGTAACATCTCTGATCACAACACCTACCCTTGGCCACCCGTCCATCATTTGTGTTGTCTGCCCTTATTAGAGTATAAGCTCCTTGAAGCCAGGGACAGTTTTATTATTTTCATTTGCATCCCTAGAACTTAGCATAGTCATTGGTATATAGAAAGAATTTAAATCTTTTTCCATTCACTTGTTTCCACATTTTAAAAAAATGATTCATCTTGGCCAAGTAAG
This sequence comes from Phalanger gymnotis, assembly GCA_028646595.1. NCBI lineage: Eukaryota > Metazoa > Chordata > Mammalia > Diprotodontia > Phalangeridae > Phalanger > Phalanger gymnotis. Next base: position 93,969,879 of record CM053624.1, on the reverse strand, counting down.
ATTTATACAAAGATGGATTGATACTAGAAAAATAAAAAAAAATATCACATTAATGAGGATAAACAAAAACACACGATCATTTCAACATACGCAGGAAAGCCTTTTGACAAAATGTTGTCTCCTTTAATGACTTTAAAGATGTTAAAAAGAATAGGAATAGAAGGATTTTTTTCTTTAGCATTATACACAACATTTACTCGAAATCAAGAATCAACATTATGAGTGATATAGAAAAATCAGAGATCTTTTCACTAAAACCAGGGAGACAACAAAGCTGCCTGTTCTTGATAGTGATATCTGATACTTTTAGAAATACTTACAATCACAAAAAGACAGGAAGAAGAAGCTAAAGGGATACATTTTGGTAAGGAAAAGATTAATATAATTCTATTCACAAATGATTTGATTGCCTCTGCAGCTAGGAAATCCAAAGAACTCAAAAAATTTTGAGATAAATTAAATAAGATCATAGGTTAGAAGATAAATCCGTAAGATTATCTTAGTTCCATACTGCCAATATATACACTACCATCTTAAAACATCAAGTGTCAAGGTTTAAAACTGACCAGGAAAACTTCAGACTGTCATAAAGATCCTTACAGAAGTCATGTTTTTCACAGCAACTCACCCGGTTGGTTGGCTCACTCTTTTCAGTTTTTAAGTTTGTTTTTTTTTTCAATTCTTTCTACTCCTCCTTCTCTTCCCCCACCACGAAATCAGGAACTTAACCTCACAGGAAAAAAATAATAGTATAGAACCTATAGAACGACAATCTCTAAACTACTTCTGTGACTCCAAATTTTCTTCCACTCTATAACACTCAGGCAGTTCCTCAGCTGGATACATGTGTTTGTCCAAAGCTTTATTGTAAGTCAGTTGCTTCAAACTTGGAACATATTTCCTCATAAAAGCAAAATTATAGATGGTGGTTAGCTTTCCAGGCCTGTTAACAAAGCCTGATTAACTCCTCATGTACCTGAGCATACTACCTTACTAACAGTATCATAACCGCCACTAAATGAATATGTCTACAGGAAAATTCAACCTTTTGAATTGCTTATTGCAATTGAATTGCTTATTACATTCAAGGCCCTGTCTTAAGTGCCTTGACATGGTACAAAAATATAATGCAATGGAAAGAAAGTTGGCTTTGGAGAGTGAGGAGCTGTGTTTGAATACTGGCTCTGCCACTTAATAGGTGTGTGACCTTGGGTAGATCACTTAGCTTCTCAGGGCCTCGGTTTCCTTACATGTAAAATAGGAGGGGTGAATTAGAGAACCTCTAAGGTCCTTTACAGGCCTAATTCTATGATCCTATGATGCTATAATAAAAGACTGGTACATGGGCAGAGGGTGACATCATGTCAATGGGTGAAAATTCCCCACATAGAAGAGGGTGAGGAGTCATCTTCCAGGAGAGTCATGATAAGGTGCAGGGAAGTTGTTCAGCGTCAGGAGGGAGCAAGCATGATGTCTTGACTGGCTTGCGAGTTGGATTTGAGGGAGGCAGAGATACACAAAGTCATCAGCCTCACTCTCTCCTCCAGAGTCTTTGGAGTCTATTGATAAGACAAAGGTCAAGATGACTGGAGGATGCCCAGGACGCAGTGGGTGACCTTGACCTTTCTAAATTAAGGCCTTTCCCGGGGCTCAGTTTGTCTCAGGCCACCACGCATTCAATGATTAAGGGCTGGGTAAGAATTGAGACAAAAGATAGGGCAATTTACCATAAAAAGATATCAGTCTAGTGGCAAGATCCTCAGAGTTTCTGGCCAAAATAGAAAACAAACGCTATTTCCATTCATTCTAAGCCATCAATAGTGTGCCTTAGAAGCTTGGGGTGGGCCTATTATCGGCCATTTAGTTGCTGGCCCTTTAAAGGTGTGGTTAAGTAGTTCCATTTAAAATACAATGAGCTTTTTTTAAAGACTGCTTTTCAGAACTAAGAAATCAAAAATGAAAACAGCATACCATAAAAGTAAATTGTCTCAGCTTTTTGGGGAGAAGGGGAGAAAGGGAGAAGAAATCATTTGAGTAAGGCCGAGCTGTACAAAGTCATCAGCCTCTCTCTCCTCCAGAGTCATCAGTCAAGTCAAAAGTCAAAATGACTGACAATGGAGTCTTGAAGTCTTGTGAGTTTTGAAAGGTTAAGAGAATGGGTATCCTGGCTTCCCAGCATCTCAGATGAGACCCCACATGTGAAAAGCACTCTCTGGCCTCCCTCTCCTGGATGTGGCTCCTTCTCCTCTTTAGGGTTTAGGGCTATCTTGAGGGCCTTAAAGACCTGTCTTTCTCTGCTTCCATCAGCTCAAGCCCTCACTGATTCCATTTCCCCTTCCTTACTCCCTTTCCCTTAGATGCAGCTGATTAGCACCCTAATTAACCACTTAACATCAATTAACCTTTACAAAATTATATTTACATCAATGATATAACAACAAAAGTACACACATTTTCCATCCTAACACCTCAGGGACATACTCTCTCCTATCTCACTGCAGTCTCTGGGGAGAATGGGCTCACACTTAACTCAGTTCCTACACAGCATTGGTCTTATTTTCCTGTCCAGATGCACATGACCCCAAGATGAGATTGAGTCCTTATTTCAGCTACTATCACTGACTAGACCTACAAGTAAATGTTAGAAGTGGGATTTGAATTGATTGCTGACTGCAAGCTTAGCACTTCAAGCAGCCTGAGAGACCTAATGAAACAACGATGAATTATTATTATGTAGCTGAATAGAAGGATAAAAATTCATGGCGGAAAAGCAAATGGTCAAGAAAAGCAAGAATATTTTGGGAAGAAAAAAAAGTTGATACAAAAGTATATGAGTGTAACTACACAAGCAAGAGACAAACAGTGTAAAACACTGGCCCTGTGCCTATATAGCTAAGAAAGAAAATTACTGGGGAATTCTAATTTTTTTTTTGTAAGACTTGCTGGCAAAATTAGAAGATAGTTTTCCAGAAATCAGATTTAGATCAACATATTACAGCATATAGCACAATAAGCTCCAGAATAGGTACTAAAGAACATGACAAGAGGAGGTGCATTTCATAGACTTGGCTAGAGGGAGAATTCTTTTTTTCCCCTCTTGATAGCATTTTATTTTTTACAATTACATGCAAAGATAGTTTTCAGTATTCGTTTTTACAAGATTTTGAGTTCCAAATTTTTTTTTCTCCCTCCTTCCCCATCCCCCTCCCCAAGACACCATGCTAGAGGGAGAATTCTTAACAAAACAAAAGATAGAGGAGAGAGAGAGAAAGACAAACCAGGCCATTTCTATTACATAAAATTTAAAGCCTTTTCACAAATAGAATCAATTAAGAAAGAGTGGAAAGAGAAACTGAAGATTGGGAAAATTATTCTCATCGAATATCACCAATAAATGTCTTATGTCCAAGATAAATAGAGAATTGATACAAATTGGTTGAACCAAGAATTATCCTCCAGTAGATATAGTCAAAGGATATAAATGGTTTCAAAAAAAAAAAAAAGAGGAGGCAGCTAGACGGCACAGTGAATAGAACACCTGCCCTGGAATCCAGAGGACCTGAGTTTAAATCCAGCCTCAGACACTTGACGTTTACTAGCTGTGTGACCTTGGGCAAGTGGCTTAATCTCAGTTGCCTTGCTTTCCCACCTCCTAAAAAAAAAAAAAAAGAATTACAAATTACAAATACACAGAAATCAGCTACTTTGGACCGACCAATAGAGGAATACGCTACAGGCTGATCTTTTGAGTGAGGGACCCAAACTTTTGAGTCATAGACAAAAAGATAACTGCTACTAGAGTGATTGGCAGAAACTACTTTGGTGGTTCAATGGAGACTTGTCTCTGAAACTAACTGATGGTGAGTACTATGGGAGTCAGTAGACTATCCTAGTCTTGTGATTTAAACAGTCTAACTCTATGACTCTATGGTCTATAATATCAATTCTTTCCTGGCAATGGCCAAGGTTTCAAATAGCACAGCAGAAGACAGGAGAGAAAAGGCAGAGTGGTGTCAATAACTCTTTAAGACTATGGGGCAACTAGGTGGCACAGTGAGTAGAGCACTGGCCCTGAAGTCAGGAGGACCCGAGTTCAAATACGGCCTCAGACACTTGACACACTTACTTGCTGTGTGACCTTGGACAAGTCACTTAATCCCAATTGCCCTGCCTTCCCCACTCAAAAAAAAAAAAGACTACAAATCAGGGTGATAAAGAAGAACTAGAAACAATCTGAAAAACAGTCTAATATTTGGTTAAGGAGGAACTAAAGACAGCCATGGAGGCTATAAAGGACAGTAGGGCAAACAATCCATGATGCCAAAGGTACACTGGTATCACATGTCCAATCATAGCTTCAGTACAGGAATAGTACAATCTAAAACATCACCCTAATTCAGGCCTTCTTTACTTCTTATCTGGAATATTGCAAAGCCCTCCTAACTGGTCTTCTTGCTTCAAGTATCTCTCCAATCCATTCCATCTGCCACACTGCTGCTAAAGGGAATTTCCTTAAGTTTAGATCAAACTATATCACTCTTCTATCATTAAAATTCAGTGGCTCCCCATTGCCTCTAGGATCAAATATAAATTCTTCTGTTTGGCTTTTAAAGCCCCTTACAACTTGGCACCAACCTATCTTTTCAGCTTCATTATATATTACTTCCATTTCCCTATGCCAGAAACTGGCTTTTTCTCCCATAGCTCCTTCTCCCATATCCATGGATGGAAGATTGACCTTAGATTCAGGAAGAAAGACTGCAGTTCTGAGTCCTGCCACACATATTGTGTACAGAGACCATGTCCTCTGCCACTTAACTCTTTCAGGTCAGTAATCTCTTACCCACCTCCCTTACCCTCCACCCCCCACCCCCACCCCTTGTTGGTGAGTCCCTACTATGGCTATCCTCCTTGGAGTGGGTACCATATCTAGCTGGCCTCCATTTACATCACTATTCTTGTCTCTAACATCACCCTCCTCTACCCACCCCTCACCACCCCCCCAATCTTGCACTACTGTCCTGCTCAGAAACCATATCAAATCAATATTGCCATTGCTACTAGAAAGGGGTGCCTTCACCACCCCTGTGACATCCCAAACCAAAATACCCATGCCTGGCTACCCTGTATGTATTACTTCCCCCTATTAAAATATAAGTTCCTGAAGGGCAGGTACTCTCTGACTTTTTTGTTTGTATCTCAGCCTTTAAAGCACAAAAGCACAGAAGCACAGAAGCACAGTGCTTGGTAAAAAATAAGTGTTCAATAAATGTGTTTTCATTCATTCTATGACTGTAAGTTACAAATAATGTGCCAGATCTTCGTTGGGAAAGAGAGTTTCTAAGTCAAGACAACAAACATTTACTAAGCAATTACTATGTGCCAGTCACTGTGCTACACCCTGGGAATACGCATACCAACAGAAAGAAAGACAGTTCCTGCCCTCAAGAAGTTTACATTCTAATGAGGGAAGACACCACATAAAAGGAAGCTGAAAAGCTAGGGGTGAGACCAGGTGGTGAGAAGTGAAGTTACCCACTTGGGTCATGGCAGAGAGAGTCCTGGGAGCACAGAGTGAATCCTGGAGAGGTTACGAAAACATGGGTGGCCTAGCATCTTCCTTAAAGGGGAGGTTCTAAAAGGAATCAGTCAATCAGCAGGAGAGGCCTTGGGGCAGTAGCATTTCCTGTAGGTGAAGACTGGGTAGAAGAAACTTTTAGGGTGAAGAGGTTTTTTTGAGATGGTAGAGAAAGGCCTAACAGCCAGGAGCACAGCCTGGAGCTTCTCTCACTACAGACATCAGATGTGGGAACTAGGTCGTAACAACAGTAACAATCCACTTAGGCTGATAGGGTCAATAATTCAGAACATAGCTCATCAGCTTTGTCTGTCTCAGTATAAAACCGAAGCAGTGAGTGGAGAGAGCGCAGGACCCAGGGTCAGCAACACCCAAGGTCAAATTCAGCCCGAGACTCTCACTAGCTGTGTAATCCTAGGCAAGTCACATGATCTCTGCTTGCCCCCATTTCTGCATCCATAATGGGGATGATAATATCAGCTATCTCCCAGGGTTGTCCTGAGGATGCAATGAGACAGTATTGGTAAAGAGTTTTGGAAACCTTAAAGTGCCATACAAATGGTAGCTATTGTTATTATAAAACTGCCCCATCCCTCACATCCACAAGTCACCTGATGGTTAGGATAGGGCTAGTTAGGTGTGCAGCCTAATTTTCCTGGAACCAGACAAAGACAAGGGATACAGAAAAAAATGTGAAAGAATGCACATGTCTCCTTGTATCCTTTATGCATGAATGGGTTTGTCCATATGGTTTGCACATTTTCCAATAAATAAACCTTGTAGTAAGAATAGCTTAAGGTGGGTGTGGCTATGTTTCTGTTCTTTGAAATGCCAAACTTAAGTCAAACAATTTGTATAAAAAACCAGATTAACAATCTTGGCCAAATTTTTTTTTTAAGCAAAGTCCTTAAATATTTGAAAAAACTATCACAAAATCCATATCCTTGACTCCATTGGAGAAATACTCAAGGCCTCATTCAGAACTTACTGATTCTTACTTTATGTACAATTCTAACTAGGTCCATTGAAGAACCTTCAAAGTCATCTAATATTTCTTTAACAAAGGGAGGGCACTGAGTCCTAAAAACATGAAGTGGCTTGTTTAGGGTCACATAGATTCCAAGTAGTATAACAGCTGCCTCAAAACCCATTAGTATGTAACTGTCTCCTTATTGGTAGAGATGAATGCCCTGCCCTGTGTGAGGGACAAGGTGGAGTGGGCCAGGGGAAGAGAGCTCCAGCAACAAATTCAAATGCTCTGGATGTTTTGTTTTTTGTTTGTTTGTTTTTTGCAGGGGGAAGGCAGGACAGTGGGGTTAAGTGACTTGCCCAAGGTCACACAGCTAGTAAGTGTGTCAAGCCTCTGAGGTCATATTTGAACTCAGATCCCTTCTGACTCCAAGGCCAGTGCTCTACTCACTGGGCCACCCAGCTGCCCCTCTGGGTGTTTTACAAACAGTATCTCATAACAATTCTATGAGGGAGGTGCCATTGTTATTACTATTCTCATTTTACAGATGAAGAAACTAAGGCTGAGAGAGGTTAAGTGACTTGCCCAGAACCACTCATCTAGTAAATGTCTGAGGAGGGATTCAAACCTAGGTCTTCCTGTTTTCCTTTAGCTGTTGGCACTCTGAACACAAGAGCTGCATTCATTGACCAGCAAGTTAATCCACAACCAGTCATAACCATGTAGATATTCTGTCTATAAATGAGGTCCCGGAAGGCAAAAACAAACCTAAGGGGAAAGGGAGTTTATAGATTTTCTTAGAGGAGACAAATAAAGAGTTGATGGAATTAAGTTCATTGTGTGCCCATGGACAAGAAGAAACATCATTTTACAGGACACTTGGTTATCTTGCCTCAGACAAAAATACACAAGGGACCCGTAGCAAGTCACAAAGATAGTTGTAACTTACACAACAACATTTGTTGCAGAGAGTGGAATAGAGAAATCCTATTAAGAATTTGAGAACCTGCTCCACCCCAAAACCAACTCAACCTCTGCCTTGATATTCAATAACTTTAATACAAACGTAGACACACTGGAGGTTTGCTCTCCCTGTATAATATATCATATGCCTTCTATAGATACATAGGTAAACACATACATATATGAAAATATGATTCAGTATTAAGAAACAGAAGAAGCCAAAGGCTTATAGATTACTCAGAAGTCACACCCTTTTTATCATTAACATTTTTTTCAAGAAGGGAGTCAGGACCCAGAATATCCTTGAAGTAGCAAACACTGAATAACTTTATCAAAAATGTAATTTCATATTTCATAACTCTTTTCTTCACAGAAAGAAAGGACTTGTTACGCAGAGGAGACATTTCACATTCAGTGGCCATAGTCTGAGAGATCATTGGACTGTTTATATAGAAAAGTCAAAATTTATATCAAATTATGATAGGGTGAGAGCAACATATGGGGTAAAGTCATAGCAACTCTAACCTGGCCAATTTAAATAGGCTTTTTATTCTGAAAAATAGGAAATCGATGGAAGTAAAGATGTTGATTCTGATTACATTAATTTCTTAGACAAGTTTAAAGGATGAGAAATAACAAGGCCAAAAGAGACCAACGAAGGCAAAGAAACCATCTCAGACAACAAATACTTAATCTCCTTGTCAATAATAATAGATGCTGCTATTTAGTAGTGTCTGACTCTTGGTGACCTTATTTGGGGTTTTCTTGGCAAAGATACTGGAGTGGTTTGCCATTTCCTTCTCCAGCTCATTTTACAGATGAGGAAACCGAAGCAAACAGGGTTAAATGATTTGCCCAGGGTATCACGGCTAGTAAGAGTCTGAGGCCAGATTTGAACTGACAAAGATGAATCTTCCTCACTAGAGACCCAGAGTTGTATCCACTGAGCCACCCAGCTGCCCTAATCAGAGTGGCAAAACATCTTAAAATAACAGAGATTTAGAGTTACAAGCTTATTTGTAAACAAAATGACAGAAGATTATAGATAGGATCCTTTCACAAAACAGCAAAAAACATTAAGCAGAAAAACAAGTCTGAAGCTTGGCATGAGATCCAAGAAAACTAAAGCCTCCTTGGGAACAGTTACAAATGAAACTAGCAGGACAAAGTATAGTTGTGAAATGGAAAAGGTCTCTTAATGTTTCTATAGCAATCTGTTCCCATGATTAGACAGTGTGCCACATATGCAAATAAAAATAACATGTGAGAAAACAAAGTCAGGAAAAGTGCCCAGATCTGGCCAAATGCATGTGGAGGAAATCTGTGTGGAGCAGTACAAAATTTTAAAGACCCTCGGGAATTAATTTTCAAGATAATCTCTAAAGGGGGGGGGAGGTGGAAATTTGAATGAAAAGATCAGGGCCAGTTTTATTATTAAAAAGGGCACAAGTGAACACATTAGCAACTATCAAACCATGTGCCTAGTCGTTTGCATAAGGGCTTACAGTTTCATTTCTATTGATTCTTTATGAGAATCATCTGTGCCCATCCAGATATACTTGATTAAATATAACAAGGGAACAGGCAGGTTTTCTCAGACAATTCTCTAAACAAACTGTCTCTTCATTGACACACAGTGAATCAACAGTGCAACATGGTAACGACAACAACAAAAAAGTTACTTCGGTGGGAATTACAGGAGGAAAAGAACCCAGCGCACAGGCACAGGACTGTCCTGCTATATAGTTGGACTAGTCAGATCCCATCTGGGGTATTGGCTTTAATTCTGCGTGTCTTGGTTAAAGAAGGATATTGGCTAGAATGCTAGATTCCAGAGGAATGCAACTAAGATGGTGAGGGGGCATCAAGATCATGCCATAGGAGGGTCGCTGAAGGAACTAGGGACGTTTAGCCCAGAAAGAAAAGACTTGAGACAACATGATAGCTTTTTTCAAGTATTTGAAGGCCTATCATGTGGAAGATAGATTAGATTTATCCTATTGGCCCCAGAGGAGAGAAGTAACAGCAATTTGTGGAAATTGCAAGGAGGAAAACAGGCTCAACATAAGGGGAGAATTCTTAACAAAGCTATAAAAAAAATTGGAGATGATGGATTCTCCTTCCTTGGGGGTCTTCAAGTAAAGGATAGATGGCTACTTTGGGGGCATGTTGCAGAGAAGATTCTTCTTCAGGTATGGGTTAGACTAAATGACCTCTGAAGTCCCTTCCAATTTTGAGATCTTGTAATTCTGTGACAATTAACTGAGTGGTACAACATCTTGATTTGTTTGTTGATTCCACAATAGAATTAAAAAAAAAATTTTTTTAGGGTCACATAGCTGGTAAGTGTCTAAGGCCAGATTTGAACTAAGGTCTTCCTGACTCCAGGCTCAACATTCTCCACTGTGCCACCCAGCCACCCAAGAAAGAATGCCTAAGTGCTGCTATTTCTTTGACTCTCTCTGAGTCTGTAATTAAAAGGTTCTGGATAGCATACATACTAACTTCAAAGTTCAAGAATCTAGTCTCTCTAACTTTGATCTAGCCTTGGCTCAATTATATCCCGGAAGTGTCTGGCAAACTTTTCATCCCACCCAAGTAAGAAATGGAGAGGACCAATAAAGTTAGGTCAATAAACGACAATTCTCTGTTATTCAACTTCCAGAACTAAGGAATCCCCAGCCAAGACCATTTTTCACAAAGCGGGAAGCCTCAAGACCTAGTTCAGGAGAGGGAAAGACAGGCCAGAACCCATGAGTTGGGGGCTTCTTTCTCTCCCAGGGCTAGGTCAGATCCTACAGCATTGCAGATCTGTTTGTTTCAGCAGCCATGCTAATGAGATTGCTTCTTTGTGGTTGTCTTAATTTTGCTGGACAACTAACTACAAAATCTCAGGAGCAGAATAGATTGTGAATAGTTATCTGGCCCATCCTCTGGTGCCGGTCTAAATTGGTGGAGGGAGAAGAACAGTAGCTTCCCATCTCAATCTCAATTCTACTACAGTACTTAATTCTCACTGACCCATACTTAATGATCATTGCAGGTCAACACCCTCTTTTCAACTTTTGGTATTAGAAAGTTGCTTAAAACAGGAAAAGGTTAAGTAACTTACTCAGGGTCACACAGCTAATATATGTCATAGTCTGAATTTGAACCCTGGTCTTCCCAGCTCTGAGGGAAGCTCTCTATCTATTACTCTCTTAGGAGCATGCTAAAAATATGGCCCTTATCACGAATTAAGCTGAGGAGAAGGAGAGCTAGTCTTTTCGACTTCTCTGAATTTCCCTGAATTTTAGAGTAATGAAAGGCAGCAGTGTAGGGAATAGAAAACCAATTTCCAAATGAGGAAGACCTGTGTTCAAGTCTGGACTCTTACTGGCTGTGAGACCCTGGGCAAGTTACTAAACCTCTTACTGTTCTAAGCTGCTCTTCTAAGAACACAAATTGCAGAGAAGGTACCAACCTGCTCCATGCCCAGGAGTTCCTGATACCTATGTAATCATAGGTCCATTCCTTAGCCCTACTGGGAGTAAAGAGGGCCTGGATTCTAGTCCTGGCTTTGCCTCTGTGGTTGAGTGACCTCAGAGAAGTAATTTCATCCCTTCCTTCCACTTGGGAATGGTTGTTTCCATGACTAAAATACCAGGAAGTAAACCCCTGGATCAGAAGCCAACTAAATATCAGATGAAGAAATTGCCCTGCCATTTTTTTGAAAATATGAAAGGTTTATACTGAAGGAGTATTTAGTCTGTAAAGAAAAAGATAGCAGTTACTTTTTTATTACTATTTATTTACTGTTTTTACTGATTATTTGTTGTTTTTATTGCTAACTTTTGAACTAATGGTCATTATAATAAAAAGACTTATCTAGCTGAGCCAGATTTGTAGGTATATAGCAGATGAATACAAAATAGAGAAAAATATAAGGATATATAGTACGGTGCCAGCAAATGCTCTTGGAGAAGGAAATGGCAAACCACTACAGTATCTTTGCCAAGAAAACCCCAGATGGGGTCATGATGAGTCAGACATGACTGAAAACAACTGAAGAACAATAGGAAATTCTTTACAATATGCTTGGGTTTGTTCAGGTTGGTCTCGATCACTTGGCTCACAGGGAGAAGTCTAACCCCTTAGATTTCTAACTCCAACCAGATCTGACTTTCCGTGTCCCATCCATTAGTTTGGGGACTCCACCCCTGTAATTTCCTGCGCTTCGAGATGGTAGTTTCCTGATTTCTAGACTTCTAATCAGATTGGAAGGCTGTGGTCATTTCCATTTATATTCTTACTAGCCCTAGAACCTCAGAAGAAGTTTTTCTAGCTCTTCTGAACCCCTCCATTTCCATTTCTGCAGGAATACAGAAAGTTCATCTTGTGTTCACTCACTCCTGTGTCCACCCTTTCTTTCTTCTGATACCAAACAAAAAAACAAAAAACGAACCCCTGTGCTCTCAAGGACCTTTGTTTACTATCTAAGGCTCAAGTAGGAGACTTTTCCTGCCTTTCATTGTCCCCTTCCCGATTCAGCATTCTGTTAATGTTTTCAGGGGCAGTCAGGCAAGAAACCCCTTTGGGGAGGGTTTCAGAGTTGTTTTTCCCAGAGGTCCAAGTTCAAAAGCCTTTAATTTCCCAGATGCTGATGGGTGAAGACCAAAGGTCACAGCTCTAGGATCATCCTTATCTCTCAGATTGTCTTCCACTTTTGTTCATTTGAATCTGCTAATTAAACCATCTGTCTGGGTCCATTGTTGATTTTCAGAATCATGGAACCTCAGATTTGTAAGGGCTCTTTGAAGTCATCCAACCCAGTCTGTAAAATCCTTTCCGTGGCATCCGTGGAAATTAAGCATCTGTTTAAAGCCTTCCTTCAGTGTTGAACAAGGAACTACATGCCTGGCAGCCCATCCCACTCGTGGACAGCTCTGATTATTGGGAAGTTTTTCCTTATCTTAAGCCAACATCTGCCTTCCAGAAACTTCTACTCACTAGTCCTAGCTATGCCCGCTATAACCAAGCAGAATCACTTGAATCATACTTCTGTATGGCCTCTCTAATCTCCATTCATTAGCAAAATGTAGATACTGGGAAAAGACACAAAATTTAGATAAAAGAATCCACTCATCAAGTAAGGTGACAGGACTATAAACACAATAGGTATAATACACAACTGTAACCTGAATCCCAAAACCCTCTCCTCACTGATGCAGATGGTGAGTTCCTCTCATGTCAGTGCCTTCCCAGAGTCTTATTCTCCCTTCAGCAATTTTAAGTGGGATTAACATCATCTTTCTTCTCTCTTGAAGCTGGAAGCCAGAAGTACCCCAAGCAACTCGAAGACTCTTCTCTCTCTTCTCTCCAACTGCACCCTATCCTTCTCCACCAATGAGGAAGAAAGTCCTACACCAATAGGCTTTGGGATTCAGTTATTCAACATTGTTAGTCATAGAATTTTTAAAAGTTTTATATTTCTAGATCTAGTCCAATCCTCTCATTTTACAGATGAGGAAACTGAGGTCCAAGGATCTCAAGTGATTTGCCCAGGGTTATTCAGTAAGTGTAAAGTGTATTACATGTATGTTTGTGTGTGACCACATGCCAGATATGGTGTGGATTGTCTAAATATATAGACAGCTTGTGTGTGGTTTGGAGAAATGAGATTTGAGGTTTGATCCACTTCTATGGAGAAAAGGGAGGCCAGGCACCTTGTCTATACCACCAGAGTGCTAACTGGAGATGGAGAAGAGAGGATTAGGGAAGGTGGGAAAGAAGCAAGAAAGCCCTAGAAGGGCTTCTGAGGTTAGGCACTCATTTCTTCAATATCTGAGAAACAAAATAGCCTAGAATAATATCTATCTGTTGCTCTTCAAATATCTCTGGTCTTAAGATATGGACCTGGGTTCAGGAGTTCAGGACCCTCTTAAGGGAGAAAGTAACCCTTAACTTACACTTGCCAACTTCACCCCTTCCTCCCAAATGGTGGTTTCACAAAAGACCATCACAAATGGTGAATGCATAGAGTAAACTCATTTATGCAAGAAAACGGCAAACAGAAATCAGAAAAGTTAGATGGATTTGAATAGATTAAAGAATATACAAGCATAAATGAGCTCTTCATCTGGGAGTGAAATGAGATCTCAGCTCAAGCTAGAAGAAAAATAACTGCCCCAAAGGTCATCAATTCTAGCAGTCTCTAGAGTCTCAGGCAAATAGAGAGACATGATGGTGCCTATATCCATATCTCTCTGTCATTCCAAAGTCTTATCTTTTTCCTCCCTGTAGTAACTGCTGTCCATGTGTCTCTCCCATGCTAGATCTAGGAATCTCTAAACCAACTTAGTAATTCCCTTACACGGGTATGCAGAGTTGAGCTTAGTACCCTCTTCAACAATCAGTGTCATGTTACCTGCTACATATGTAGTAGCATGCAAAATATCACAGATTTGGGGTGAGGCTGGGTTACCTAAGCAATCAAAGGATGAATCTGAACCCAAGTCTTCTAACTTCAGAGTCAGTCCTTCTACTATACCAGAACAACAACAAAAAAAAAAACTTCATGAAGAAGATGGTATTTGAATTGGGCTTTAAAAGATGGGTAGTCAACAATCAGCAAACATGTATCAAGCACCTACTATGTGCCCGGGGCTAGGGATAAAAAGACAGATATAAAACACTTCTGGCTCTCAAGGAGTTTATATTTTATGGAGGAAGGTATACATATGAAAACTGAAGAGGAGTATCCTATACCCCAGCTCCAAATGACATGACTAACAGATGCTCTATGCCCTGACACTTTTATTAAGTAAGAATGTCTCTTTAAGTTACACAATCAAAGGTGTAAAATCAGTGAGTGCCTCTGTTGTGAATTAGTAAATCAAAGTATGAACAAACTAGTTTTTCAAATTGGGAAGGAGTGAAGTGCTTGGGGACTTTAGATAACTAAACGAATTGAAAAAATTAGATATATTCTTGTGACTACATCAAAGAAGGAGAACCCAGCTGGAACATTGTTTTTTAAAATTTAATTTAATTTTATTTTCAGTTGCAAATTCTGTCCCTCCCAACCACACCCATTAAGAAAGCAAGAAAACAGAACCAATTACAAATACGTTATAGTCAAGCAAAATTTACTGGACTTTTGGGACAAATTTCTTTCCCGAATAGCTGGACCATATCACAGCTCCACCAACAGTGCATTAAAGTACTTATTTTCCCACAGCCTGTCCCAGCTGCAGCATTCAAGCAATTGTTTTGGGAGTTAAGCTTTGGGCATGTTTGGAGGAGCCAGATCCATGCACCTGTAATCAGAAGGTGAGCCTGTTGATTATATCATCAAAGAGACCAGACTTCTAATAAATAATACATGCAACCAGAAGCTGAGAGAGGACAAAGTAGACACATTGAGGAAAGGTGGCATTAGGGAATATGATCTTTTAAGGGTAGAGAGAAGTGCATCTTTTGACATTCAGAGCCAATCAGAGAGCTACCCACACCTCAGGTGAACTTCATGAAAACTCCAAGAATAAATAAAAGGACTTCCTTTTTAAAAATTATTTATTTATTTTTGGTTTTCAACATTCGCTTCTTTCTATAAGACTTTGAGTTCTAAATTTTCTCCCCCTCACCCCTTCCAAGATGGCATGCAATCTGATATATCTATACATATACATTAATATATTTTCACATTAATCATGTTGTAAAGAAGAATTAGAACCAATGGGAGAAACCACAAGAAAGAAGAAACAAAAAAAGAGAGCGAATAGTATGTTTCAATCTGCGTTCAGACTCCACAGTTCTTTTTCTAGAAGTGGCTAGCATTTTCCATCATGAGTCTTTTGGAGATGTCTTAGATCCTTGCTGAAAAGAGCTAAGTCTATTGAGTAATGTTACTGTTACTGTGTACAATTTTCTTCTGGTTCTCACTTCACTCAGCATTAGTTCATACAAGTCTTTCCAGGTTTTTCTGAAGCCTGCCTGCTCAACATTTCTTATGGAACAATAGTATTCCATTACATTCATATACCACAACTTGTTCAGTCATTCCCCAATTGAGGAGCATCTTCTCAATTTTCAATTCTTGTCTGATGAAAGGACTTTTATCCAACCAGGATGTTACACCTCTTCCATATGTTTTCTAGGCCTACTCTCCCCTGAACTCTATGTGTACTTGTGGAAGACTGAATCGTAGAATTTTGGGTTTTTTTGAGGCAATCTGGGTTAAGTGACTTGCCCAGGCTCACACAGCTAGGAAGTATCTGAGGCTGGATTTGAACTCAGGTTCCCCTGACTCCAGAGCCTATAATCTATCCACTGCACCACCTAGCTGCCCTGAATCACACACTTTTGGAGAAAAAATGTTTTGTACCAGTCTTTCTTGCTGCAACATCCTAGGAAATACTTCTAATTAAAAGTTGATTAACTATGGGTGGTGAATTTATATCAATTGGATGATTGATGGGGAGCAAATGGTTAGGGGCTTATGTATGACGGTATTGGAAATCATCCATACCCTCAGGGTTAGCCCTAGAACCCCAAGGAGAGAAATAAGGGCCACCCTTTGAGCACCCAACCCGCAAAAATGAGCGGAGGTCAGGAAGTAGCCTGGAGACAGAGAGGGGAGTAAATAAATCTGAGCTTTGAAGGAAACCAAGGATTCTAAGAAGCAGAGGTGAGAGCCAGGGCTATATTACAGGCATAGAAATAGCTAATAAAAAGGAAGGAAGATTGAGTGTAGAGTAAAAGGAACAGCAAGAAGGCCAATTTGGGTGAACAAAGAGGAGTAATGTATAACGTGATAAAAATTATCTGAGGGGTAAATTGATTAGGTACTGCTGACAATCATAGGACCCAGAGATAGTTATCTGCAGATTTTATTTACACTCAGAATACAGGCTCATCTGGATGAAAAGTTAGACAGCCCCTGAGCATCAGTTTTGGTAATATAGAATGTAGAATACATGTATGTATTGTATAGAATGTATAGAATATATACATGTATAGAATACATGTATGTACACATGTAGAATGGGAATACATAAACAGGATGGGTTCAATGGAATTTTACCAAAAGCAGGAAGGAAAGATAAGGGCATGCATTCCAAAAGGGTTAAGATAAGGATTTTTCTTTGGGAAGGTAAGGGGCGTCTGAGTGGTATAATGGTTAGAGCACTAGGACTGGATTCAGGAAGACTCATCGTCTTGATTTAAAATCCTGCCTCAGACATTTAGTAACTGTGTGATCCTGGTCAAGTCACTTTCTCCTGTTGGCCTCAGTTTCCTTAACTGTGAAATGAGCTGGAGGAGGAAATGGCAAACCACTCCATTATCTTTGCCAGGAAAACCCCCCAAATGGGGCCATGAAGAGTCAGACAGGACTGAACAACAATAACAAAATCAGGAAGGTCAGAACAGGAGCCATGGTTTGTTTAGAAACCTTGATTATGCAATTAGCATAACAAAGGCAGTATGCAATATTCTCTTCTTATCACAGTGGTAGCCAGATCTTCTTTCTCATCATAGTCTTCCTCCTATCACAGTGTCAGCAAAAGTCTGAAATTCTCTTGCCAAGATAACAAGCCTGGAAAGGTAGTTAGTTTGAAGATAGGTCATGAAGGGCTTTGAATGCCCAACAGAGGAGTTTGTCCTTGATCCTCTAGATAATGAAGAATCTTTAGAGTTTATTGAGCAGGGGAATAACAGAGGCAGAGCTATGCTTTATCCACTAGCATTCAGGGAAATTGGGAAAGGTTTCTTGTAGGTGGGATTTTATCTGAGACCTGGAGGAATCCAGGGAAGCCAGGAGGCCTCGTGGGAAAGAATAGCATTCCAGGGGTGGGGGACAGGGGTGAAAATGTACTGCATCTTGTGCAAGGAACAGCAAGGAGGCCAATTCACTAGATGACAGGGGAATAAGACAGGAAGGAGTTAAATTATGAAGGGCTTTGAACACCACAGAGGATTCTGTATTTGATCCTGAAGGTGATAAGGAGTATCATCAGTTTATTAAGTAGGGAGGTAACATGGTCAGAACGTGAATATATTAGCAGGATAGGTACAATGGAATTTCCCAGAAAGCAAGAAGGGAAGTATGTGTGTGTGTGTGTGTGTGTGTGTGTATACACATATACATATAAACACCATTAACAGACCATTATAACAGACCAGGTGTGAGGTGATGAGGGCCTGTACCAGGGTGATAGCAATGTCAGAAGGGAGAATGGAACACAAACTAAAGGTGTTGTGAAGTTAGACTTGGCAAGGAATTCTCTGTTCCAATCAAACTTGCCTGCTAACCCAAATACAACATCCTATCTCCCATTTTTGTTTTTTCACAGGTGTGGAATGCACTGTTCCCTCACCTTTCCCCCTTAGAATTTCTAGCTTCCTTAAAAGCTAAGCTTAGGAGACAAGTCCTGTAGGAGGCCTTTTACTCTCTGGTTGTTAGGGTTCCCTCTCTCTTGAAATTGCTTTGTAATGTCAATGTTTTTTATTTATCTGTGTACTTGTTGGAACCCGTCAGCAGAAGGTAGGTTTTTTGAGGGCAGAGATCCATGAGATCATAGATTTAAAACCGAAAGGAAACTTGGAGGTCATCTAATCCAATCTCCTCATTTTACAGATAAGGAAACAAGATCTAGAAAGGTCACATGACCTACCTGAAGTCATACAGACAGCAAATGGCAGAGTCAGGATTCTAACCCAGGTCTTCTGACTCCAAAACCACCTTTCCATTTCACCTCATCTTTGGGTCCCCATCAAGTACAATGCCTTGCACATATGAGGCCCTTAATAAATAAATGCTTGGTATTAAACTTGTTGAATGTTCCCATAAAAACATTATTTTCATAGTACCTTACAAGTTAAGCCTGGGAGACGAATCACCATTTAAAATTTTGCTTCCATGAGGAAGGATATTCCAAGTTTGAAAAGATTGACTTATAAATGGACTCTTATACAGACCTACAAACTGTCCGGCTGAGGAACAGCTTGCTTGTTATTAATCAGGAGAGAAATTGGAGTAACAAGTAGTTTAGCAATTACCTTCTTTAGGTTTTAGATGGTTTTTTTTTCCTCCTGTAAGGTCAATTAAATTCCTAATTTGGGGGACTTGGGAGAGGAAGAATTTAAAAATTAAAGAGTCAACCAACTAGGATCAAATACAAACAACAAGACTTGTGTGTTGTTTTGTCAAGTTGAATTAAATAATGAAGCAACATACCTGTTAAAGCTAGATATAAACCTTAATATAGCTTGTACTTCCAAGACTTTTTCAGGCGGCAAAGAACTAAATTTTCATTCCAAATGTAAAGGGTTGATAATCCACTATAGTAAAATTGGTGTACTGTGTAGGAATACAGGGTTAAGATGTGCTTACACTTCATACTCTAAAAGGAAGAATCCCACTGTATCCACAATTCCCGTGGGTAGCAATGGTAGAAGCGGTGACTGGTGGTTAACCAAAGAGTATTTTCCATTAGGAAATCCTGGGAGCTTTCATCCTATAGTTCAGTAATTGCTTTGTCATCTCGTGAGTCTCCTCATTAATCCCCTCAGCCTCTGGAACTCAGCCAGCTCAAAGATTGCCTCTTTTCTTTTTTTTTTTCCTTTTTGTTGTCACATGCTTAATGGCTCATTAAATTTTTTTTGTAAAAAGCATTTCATTTTTTCCAATTACATGTAAAGATAGTTTTCAGCAGTTTTATAAGTTTTATAAGATTTTGAGTTCTGAATTTTTGTCCCTTCTTCCCTTCCCTCCCCAAGATAAGTAAGCAACCTGATATGTTATACATGTAATTGCCTCTTTTCTAAGACCAGTACAGCAGTTTAGATATGCCTTGGAGCCAGCATAAGCCACTAAATGATCTTGAAATCCGATTTGATTAGCACTTTTATTATTTACCAAGGCTCTCTTGTCCACGGGAGATCTAAACTGAGCTCTACTTTGTTCTGATGCTAGGAGAGTCAAAACTGAAATGCATTCTGTAAAGTTATGGCGTTGAAGAAAGACAAGAGTCAACCTTCGTGTAAAGAACTCTTATGCAGAGCTTGAGTACACTTTATTATATTTTCTCACTTCTTTCGACATATAGCCCCCACCCATATATATCCATGGCAGTCTTCAGTATACAGAGACTGACTTTCCATTTGCAAACACACGGTCCACAATCTTAAAAAATCTTACTAACATTCTTAGTTTCTATGAAGAATGAAAACAAAACTGAGTTCCTTGAATGAGAATACTGCACCCTCAATGGCCATTACATATTCATTAATCCCAAAGATGTATGTAAATCTCTAAAGTGAGAGCTGCTCTGTGATTCTGTGGTTCTGTGATCTGTATCAAATCCTTTAATGATTGGTTGAAAGCATGAACCATTCCATCAATTATAAAATAATACTATTCCAAAGTGAGGAAGGACTCCCATCACCATCAAATTCAATCTGAATCTGACCATCACCAAACAAACACTACAAAGAATGTAGTGAGTTCAAATGAGAATGGGGACTAGGATTTTAAAAAAAGGCCATTGAACTTGGTCATTGGTGACATTAAAAAAAAATTTATCTAAGTAGAATGGTAGAGATGGAACCTAGAGTGCAAGGAAATGTGGAGAGAGTGGATATAACCCCAAAAGTGCTATCATGCAGACCTTGTTAGAAATTTTATGCACAATTTGAGACTAAAAGCTTGGGGATTTTGGACTTCTCATCTAGAAACCAATGACCCTGCTTGCTATACTAAATTCAAAGCAAAATTAGCCTAAAATTGGAAAAGACCTGAGATGTCATTAGTTTATAACCCCTCTCATTTTACAGATAAGGAAACTGGTCAAGGAGATCAAGTGATTTGCTCAAGGTCAAACATGTTTATTTGGTGACCATTATCTCCTGACTGCCACTCAAACATTTTTTTCTACTTATTACAAACTGCCTTTCTAAGTTTGCTCTCTATTTCGACATAAGAGCCATCCAACCTTTTAATTTCTGGAATCTGGATGCATTTAAGAAGTAAAATAGATTTAGAAATGTGTAGCTCTGTCTAAGAGGCCCCCAGCTTGTAACCTGGATGCTAAGACTTTGTTAAACTCTGGTAACTATGTATTGGGATTTGAATCACACAAGGTCTGTCTGTTGATGTTTGTACTTTGTTTGTATTTTGCTTTGAAGTTCAGGGTGCTGGTCTTTTCCCCTGAACTAAGTGAATGATATTTGTATACTGAATTAAAGTAAGCTTGTCAACCCCTTAACATTGCTTTCCTTACTAAAGCAGATCAAAAGAACCTGTGCTTTTGCAGTGTGCTGGCAACTTTCTGGATGCTGGTTGTTGGTGGATCTTACACCCCCACAGGAGCTGCTAGCCAGATTTGTAAATGTAGATTCTTCGAAGTCAGGGACTATATTTCTTTTTGCTTATATTTATATTACAAGTACTTAGCACAATGCCTGGCATATAATAAAGTGCTTAATAAATGTTTGTTGACTTGACTTAAAAAGGCTGGGAACCCCTAATTTAATCAAACTTCTGTCTGTATAGCAATCTCCTCTATAACACTCCTACCAAGGGATCACACAGCCCATCTTTGAAAGTCTCTACTGAGGCAAACTGAGGCAGTATTCTACTTCTGAGCCATTCTAAACATTAGAGGTTGACTCCCAACAAGGAATCAGCTCTAGGACAGGTTTAGTCCTCCATGCTTTACCAAAAGAGAGAACATTTCATTCCCCTGAAGTCCACACAGGCTTCTCAGGATTCCTGGAATTTCAATTAAGGGTTGCAGATAATCTAGCAGAAACATTCCAACCCTATAGCTCATCTGAAGCCACTGCCAGACTGAAGCTAAGGATGTGATACATTAATCTTAAATTAAAATGTCAGATAATTCAAATTTGGCTCATGAAAACCCATTTCTCCCTCACCACAATCCCCCTAAGACTTCTGTGTTTTTGTCCTACACAAAGCACAGAGCTTCTATAAAGAGTTGGGCTTTAGCCTACTCTTTCCTCTGGTTCCTGATATCCTTAGAGGTACTAAATCCAATCCAAGCCATTTAGTTTGTCAGTAGCCCAAGACCTCTTCCTTTTACTAAAAAGTAAGATCGTGTAGTAGAAAGAGCCTTGGATTTGGAGTCATGAGAGGCTTGGGTTTGAGTCCTGGTTGTGCCATTTAAAGATTGTGTGACCATGAGAAAGGCATCGGATCGTGGATTTAGAGTTGGGAGGGATCTTAGAAGCCATGAACTCTCACCCCTTACATGTGAAGGAATGGAGGCTGAGAGGGCAAGCAACTCTTCCATGATTACATAGTAAGTGACTAAGGCAGAATTTTTTAAAATTAAATTAGTTACAGTTTTTGGTCTGTGTTTTCTTTTGCAACATGGCTGATATGGATATAGGGCAGCTAGGTGGCATGAAGATAGAACACCAGGCCTGGAATCTGGAAGATTCATCTTCCTGAGTGCTAATCTGGCCTCAGACATTTACTAGCTGCATGATGCTAGACAAGTCACTTAAGCCTGTTTACCTCAATTTCTCATCTGTCAATTGAGCTGGAGAAGGAAATGACAAGTCACTCCAGTATCTTCTCCAAGAAAACCCCAAATGGGGCCGTGAAAAGTTGGACATGACTGAAACAAATGAACAGCAAAACATGGATTGGGTTTTGCACAGCTCCACATGTATAATCTAAATCAAATGGATTGCCTTCTCAAGGCAGAGAGAGGGAAGAAAGAAGGGGTGTTTAGAATGCAAAATTTTTAAAAATGAATGCTAAAAAATGTTTACATGTAATTAAAAAATATTTAATTAAATAAATACAAATATATTGGGGGAAATTAAATTAATTTTTTTTTCAAATAGTGAAAATTCATCTTTTCTCCCTCATACTTAGGCCCCTCTTCCATTGAAAAAGAAATAAAAAATCTTTGTAATAAATAACACATAATCAAACAAACAAATAAAAAACCTATATTGGCCATGTCCAAAAAGATACATTTCTCAACCTCCCCCGAATCTATCACTTCTGTCAGGTGAGTAGCATGTTTTATCATGAATTCTAAAGCAGAATCTGAACACGGATATTCCTCACTCTAAATCCAACACTACCCACTGTGCTTCCCAAGTCACTTAATATCTCTGAGCTTCACTTTATGTAGCAGGATGGATAGACTTGAAATATCCATTTTAAATCCTGTTTCTGTGGCTCACTAGCTGGACAATTCAACTTCTCTGAGTTTCAGTTTCTTCATCTGTAAAAGGGAGGGTAATAATAACACCCTCTACACAGGATTATTGCTAAAACCCAAATGAATTGTTGTATGCAGAGAGCTTTGCAAACTTTAAACTATATAAGTGTCAACCATTATTATTACTACTCATTTGTATTATTATCACTCATTTATAAGATAAGGATAATGAGATTTGTCTCCCTCATCCAGTTGTTGAGAGAATTGAAAGAGATTTAAGGTACTATATAAATACAAAATGTTTTTAATGCTACCCTCTTTCTTCTCTCTATGCTCCCCACCCCAGACTGGAAGGGGATAGAAGGAGAGGGGAGATCAAGCCTTTTAACAGTGAGTGTTCCCAAGGCTGTCCTGGACCCTCTTCTCCCTATATATTATTTCATTTGGTGGTCCCATCAGTTCTCATGGATTCAATCATCTCTATGCTGATTTCCAGATCTATTTATCCACAGTTTTTCTCCTCATCTCCATCCTCACAAATCCAGCTGA
>CM053624.1:93916428-93946137 GCA_028646595.1 Phalanger gymnotis | reverse complement strand
TGCCAAGTTATACCTGGAAGTTATATGGGATTCCATGCCTTCTTGGGGAGGGAGAGGGGAGGGAGGGAAGAAAATCTGGAACTCAAAATTATGTAGAACTGTTTGTTGCAAACTAAAAATAAAAATATAATTAAAAAAAAAAGAATATGAGATATCTCAAGAAAGAAATCACTTGGAGACTGATTACTTCCAGGATGACTGAAAGGGAGTAATAATTAAAATATAGTTTGAAAGTTTAATATCTGAAGGATAGATAAAATAATAATGTAGTTGACATAAGTACAAAAGAAAATATATTTTAAGGTAACCTCCTGTCACCCAAAAAAAAAAATAATTCTTAACTTATTTCTCCTGGATCAATTTTCCAGGTCAGTTGTTTTTCCAATGAGATATTTTACATTTTCTTCAATTTTTCATCCTTTTGATTTGTTTGACTGATTCTTGATGTCTCAGAGTCATTAGCTTCCATTTGCCCCTAATTTTTAATGAATTATTTTCCTCAGTTAGCTTTTGTATCTCCTTTTCCATTTGGCTAATTCCATTTTTCAAGGGGTTGTTTTCTTCAGTGGATTTTTTTTTCCTATTTGGCCAATCCCATTTTTAAGGAGTTGTTTTCTTCAGTCAATTTTTGTACTTCCTTTTCCAAGCTGTTGATTCTTTTTTTTATAATTCTCCTTCATAACTCTCATTTCTTTTCCCAATTTTTCTTCTAACTCTCTTGATTTTTAAAATCCTTTTTGAGCTCTTCCAAGAGGACTTTTTGGGCTTGAGACCAATTCATATTCTCCTTTGAGGCTTCACATGTAGGCACTTTGATACTGTTGTTCTCTTCTGAGTTTGTGTTTTCATGTTCCCTGTCGCCATAGTAGCTTTCTATGGTCACAGTTTCCAAAGAAGAGAAAAAGACAGTGCTTCCAATTATAGGCCTTGAGATTGACTTCAATTCCTGTCAAATTTTATAAAGACTTACTTTAATGCATTATGGTGAAGATGGAAGTTGGGTTCTTGAAGGTTATGCCAACAAGGCATAAGCTCTAGCAGGAACTACTGAGCTGGAAAAACTTGAACTATAGTCCCCGTGATAGACTACATGTAGGTTACTTCCAGAGATCAGCCTTGCTGGGTTTAGAGAGGCTAATCAGCAATCTGGCTGCAAGGGGATTCATTTTTCAGCCACAGACATTCTTGAGAATTAATTATTTGATAGAGGGATTACAATCTGCATCTATGAAAGTAGTACACAAACTGATAAAATCAGATTGACAACATAATGATATAGCAAAAGGAAAATTTGCAAACACTGAGATAGGGAAGTGATGATTATTAAGAGTCATCATGGCTTCACCAAGAACAGGTCATATAAAATTAACCTCACTTCCTTTTTTGACAAGGCTATTATAGAGGGAAATAATTTTAGCAAAGCCTCTGATAACCTCAGATCGTATCTTTCTAGACAAGAGAGATGCAGGCTAGATGACAATTAAGTGAATTTGGTAGTGGCTGCATAACTGGATTCGAAGGATAGTTGTGAATGGAGTTCTGTCAAGATTGAAGGAGATCTATGGTGGGATGCCATAGGAATTTGTCCATGGCTGTACTGTAAAATATTTTATTACTGATTTGAATAGGTAATTTGATTATACATGTAATCCATAACCCAAAAATAAAGTTCTGGGCTTACAAGGATAAATTTCAAATGGGAAGCTTCTCGCTAAAATTTCTTTTTGATTTGTGCTTTCACTCAGGATTTCCCTAGGAGCATAAGGATTCGGCTTGTGGTTACTTCTTTACAGAAAAGGTATCTTGCCTTTATGGGGCAAATATCCATGCAAGTTCCCAAGCTAACAATACAGGGAATAAATTTAACTGATTAAGAAAATGCAATCACCTCCAAACAGTCAATTTTCTGTCTCCTCAGGTTCTGCCCCAGGGTTTAGGTCCCCTCAAAAAGAAAAAGCACTGAGGATTGCTGGAGAGGTGACCCTTCTCCTTCCAATAACCCCTTTGTCCTACCTAATACAGAAGGAGAAGAGAGAGGACTATAAAAAGTTATATAAAAAGAAGCAAGCCTTTTTGGGATGTGGTAACAACATAGAGGAGATTCTTGATCAGGTGTGAGTTGGATTAGATGGTATCTAAGTCCCTTCCAACTCTGACAACATGTAATTCTGTGAATGAAGGCATAAATAATATACTTATAAAATCTGCAGATGACACAAAACTGGGAAGAATATTTAATATACTGGATGACAATTGGAATCCAAAAAGATCTTAACAGTCTAGAATGAAGATTCAAAATATCAGGCGGAACCAACGTAGTGTAATGGATAAAGTATTAGATTTGGAATTAGAAAGATCTGGGCTTGAATTATGATAAAACCACTTACTAGCTGTAAAGCCTGGGCCAGTTACAATCTTTCTGAGCTTGAGATTCCTCATCTGTAAAATGGGGATGATAACAGTACCTCCCTCACAGAGTTGTGCGGATCAAGTGAGATACTGTATATAAAGCACTTAGCAAATCTTAAAGTAGTATGTACATGTGAATTGTTTTTTTGATTAGAAAAATAGCTTATATTTTAAAACAATCTAATAATAGAGATATACACAAAGTCCTAAACTCAGTTCAAAAAAACAGCTTCACTAGTCTAGGATGTGGAAACTGTGATGAAACAATTCCTATGAAAAAGATGTTTCGTTGAATTGCAAGCTCAGTAGCAACACAAAACTAATGCAGTCTTCAATTGCTTTAAGAGGGGACAGTGGAGAAGAAGGGAGACAACAGTCCCACCTCAATCAGTCAGACCACCCTGGGCATGTTATATTTAATCCTGTGTGCCGCATCTTAGGAAGGCAACTGAAACACTTGCACATCTCCAGGAGGCAGGAAGGACTCCACACCACACCCTCCAAGGATAAGGAAGACAGCACTTCAGGGGCACATGATGATTATCTTCAAGCATAAGAAGGGCTATCATGGAGAAGAATGTGTGCTTAAGCTCAGAGCACAAAACTAGGAGGGATGGAAGCTGCAGATCTGACAAAGGGGAAAAAAATGAATAATTCAAATCATTCCCAAATGGAGTAGATCGCCTCAAGAGATAGGCTTAGCACCTCCCATCACTAGATGTTTTCAAGCAGACACTGGATGTCCACCATCAGGGCTGTGATACGTAAGGAATTCTTCAAGTACAAGTTGAACTGGACAGACTCTCGATTCCTTTCCAACTCCAAGATTCTGTGATCCTGACTGAGCCCACTCCAATCCAGGGCTTCTCCTTCATCTGGTGCTTTTCTTACTATACCCCGCCCATCCTCATGGAAGAAAAAGGGACAGCTGTAGGAAGGCAATGTGAAGTAACAAATCTACATATCTCCTCTGCTGGCTGTCCTTCTCTAACAAAACCACACTCAGCCCTTTTGGAATGGAATCCCAGGGCTTACTCACCTCTGATTTCTCCAATTTGTTTTGAGCTTCAATCTGGGCCACAATTTCATTCATGTTCGTTTCTAGTACCATACCACCCATCACCACCTCTTGCAGGATGTAATGAACCTAAAAAGGAGAGTCAAAGATAAGAAGAATTAGACCTCCTGGGTCTGAGCTGGGGACCTCCAAGAAAAAGCAGGGGCTTTCCTGCAAACTGAGAATGAAGAGACATTGAGCCAAGATATAGGTAATGGTTAAGAACTCCAATCCTAACTCCTAATCCTGAGGTCAAATATTTCTCAACTGAGGACAGGATGAGTTTCCACTGGGTCTCAAGCAAATCACAATGGCTAACCTCATTTTTTTAAAAGTTCAAACTGTTTCCCTTTTATTAAGGTCCAAGTAAATATTATACAAACTGAGACGATAAAAAAATGTTCAAATAATATTTTATCAACAGCATCTCTAGATAAATGTGCATAATCAAGCAGCAATACCAACAAATCCTTACGAAGCCCACCCACAAGAGTTTATGCTTTGTCCAGGCTCAATTTCTCTGGAGTAGAAACTCTCAATTCATTTAAAGTTGGTCTAAGTTCCTGGATAATATATAGGTAGATTTTCTTATGAGGTCCTGCTTTGTCCTTTACAACCTCTAGAATGCAAACTGCTCTAGCAAAATCATCTAACCGTCTGCATGCCTTCAAAGCAGCATCAATGATTTTGGGTTCTGGAACCAGGTCACAGCCAATCAATGTACTCATTCCTTCTCATAATTCCCAGATATCAAGATCTGGTTTGCTGAAGCATATCACCCAGCGAGCATCAAACTCCTCATTTGTCTCATGGGACCCATGGGAATAGCAGTGAACTGACTAGGTAGGGCGGCAGCGGGAGAGGCGGAGGACAACCAGGAGGAGGGGGCTGCAGTCCCCGGCTTCAGCAGCAGTACCCCCATCAATGCAGAGTAGCAGTGGAGAACGGTGGCCAGCATGGTGACAGCAGGCGAGGGCAACAGACTGACTGAGCCACTGACTGCCGACTGCTCAGGACACAGGCTCAACTAACCTCATTTTAAGCCACATCTACTAGAGATACCTAATTGTATACAAGGCCAAACTTATATAAAGATTTATCATTAAGTCTGGTAACAGAATAAAGCCACATTCCTCCTTTCACCTAATAAGACAAAGAATCAAAGTGACCATGGTTGAGAAGTAACTTCATATTAGTTCTGTATAAAAGATCTCCTAGCTACTAAAAGCAAGTGGTTCAGGCAAAATAAAGTCATTTCCTTACTTCTACAAACCCTGACAAAATTCATGGCAGGGATGAGAAACTAGATTCTTCCCAAACTATTTTTTTTCTTTTTTTTCCTTCAAAATAACTATTTATTGATAGCTTTTATTTTTGTATCACCTACATTATCCAAAGTTTACCTTCCCACCAACATACTCCCAGAGAGCCATTCCATAAAAAAAGAGGAAAAAAACCAGTTCAGGAAAATTACACAATATATTTTAAAAATATGATATTATATACAGTATGCCACATCTGCAGTCCCCCACCTTTACAAAAAAGCAGAGTGGGGGTGATGAGAGGGAGGTGTATTTTTGGGAGCCAAGCTTAGCAATATGATTTCATGGCCCAACTACTTTTCAAGACATATCAGTGAAATCTTGCTCTGTTTTTCACACCAAAAGTGGAGAACATTCCAACTCCAAGTGGCCAACTCAGAATAAAGTCACTTGTCCATTCTAACAGTTACATACTCTGTCCTACGAGGGAAAAACTTGCTAAGCAAATGCTTAGAAGGTCCAGAAATACCCAGTTTGGGCCCTGATAGGTGCAGTAATAAAACACCATTTCCATAATACCTTTTATATGATAGTCACTATGGGAAATAACAAAAAAAGGTAGTAAGGTAATTCCAAATGGTGCCAAAGAGCTTACAGTCCGGTTTGAGAGAACAGACACATTCTAAGAAGATAACCTTAGGCAGCTTCAAAGCAGGAACTGCTAGACAGTAACTCAGCATGGTGTAGTAGAAAGATCTTGGGCAGGTCAATTAACCGATCTCTCTCAGGTGCAGGTTTCTTCTTCTATAAAATGGAGATAATTACTGCCTCACTGTGCTGTTCTGAGAACTAAATGAGATAAGGTATGTGAAAGTGCTTTGAAAACTATAAAATGCTATTCACATGTCAAGTATTATTGAGCAACTGAACCTAACCAAATACAGAGAACAAAGTCATGCTGGAGAGGCTTCACAATTTTAAAAGCATTCATGGATCAATTTAAGATATCCCCAAAGAAGGACTCTTGAGAATGGAAAAGATGGCCAAAATTCAAGCCAAAAAGTAATTTAGAAACTCAGCTTTATCTATAAAGTGAAGCTGGACTTGAAGATCTCTACAGTGTCTTCTCTCAGTTGTATGAATCTTTATGAGAATGGTCTATGCATGAAAGAAAGGAGGGCTTTAAGGAAAACATGATAAAGCAAATTAGGAGACCAAAGGATGGTTTACCTGTCAGATCTATGGAGAAGGGAAGAATTTATGATCAAACAAGAGATAGAGTGCATTACAAACTGTAAAATGGAAAATTTATATTATATTAAATTTAAGAAGTTTTGCACAAACAAAACCAATGCAAGCAAGATTAGAAGGAAAACAGAAAGCTGGGAAACAATTTTTACAGAGAGTGT
The DNA here is from genome assembly GCA_028646595.1 of Phalanger gymnotis. Classification (NCBI taxonomy): domain Eukaryota; kingdom Metazoa; phylum Chordata; class Mammalia; order Diprotodontia; family Phalangeridae; genus Phalanger; species Phalanger gymnotis. The sequence goes on along the minus strand of CM053624.1, from coordinate 93,940,000 downwards.
ACCTGATAAAGGCCTCATTTCTCAAATATGTAGAGAACTGAGTCAAATTTATAAGAATATAAGTCATTCTCCAATGATCCATAGTCAAAGGATATGAACAGACAGCTTTCAGGTGAAGATATTAAAGCTATCTATAGTCATATGAAAAAATGTTCTAAATGAAAACATGATAAAGGATTAAGCAGGCTTTGGAAGACCCTCTTCTACAGTGGCCATCTTCAGTATCATACAATTGACTCAGAAGTCTGCAAACAATAAGGTCTTACTATATTCTATTGTTTGCCACAGGGCCTGGAGGTCCATGCCTTTCACATGGGATGCTTGAGGTCAGCAGTAATGTAGGCATAGAGATAGGATTCTGAGGTCTTCCCATACCTCAGATGAGCATCTCCCCCATTCCAACTCAACTTACTCTAAGAGCGGTAATGCCTACTTGGGCCTTTGGTCAGGAGGACTGAGCAAAGAGTCACTACTCTCCATTGCTGCTTCTACACCATGTAAGTATCACCATCTCTCAATGACTTCTCTTCTTTTGAGATACATCTAGTCTTCAAAATTTATCATCATTACCATTAACTCCCTCCCTCTCTGGACACAAATACCAAGATAAATCTATACTCCTCACAAAGGATAGTATATTTCTACATATACATACATATACACACACACATATATTTTTTTGGCATGACAATCATGGCTAAGTGACTTGCCCAGGGTCATACAGCTAGTAAGTGTTAAGTGTCTGAGGCCGCATTTGAACTCAGGTCCTCCTGACTCCTGTTCTATCCACTGTGCTACCTAGCTGCCCCATTTCTTTTTATTAGATTTTTTATTTTTAGTTTACAACACTCAGTTCTACATGTTCTTGAGTTTCAAATTTTCTTCCCTTCTCTCCCCTTCTCCTCTTCCCCCCAAGACAGCATGCAGTCTGATATAGATTCTATATATACCTTCACATTAAACTTATTTACACAACAGTCAAATTTCAAAGAAGAATTATGACCAATGGAATGAATCATGAGAGAGAAGAAACAAAACCAAACAACAAGAGGAAAAAAAAAAGGACAGCAAATAGTTTGCCTCAGTCTGCATTCAGCTTCCACAGTTCTTTCTCTGGATGTAGCTAGCTTTTTCCATCATGAGTCCTTTGGGGCTATCTTTGAGCCTTGTATTGCTGAGAAGAGCCAAGTCTATCAAAATCAGTCATCACAGAAGCAATATGACTATGGCTGTCTACAATGTTCTCCTGGTTCTGCTCCTCTCACTCAGCATCAAATCATGTAGGTCTTTCCAGGTTATTATGAAGTCCCTATCTTCCCCATTTCTTATAGCACAATAGTATTCCATTACATTCATATACCACAACTTGTTTAGCCATTCCCCAATTGATGGGCATCCCCTTGATTTCCAATTTATCTGGTATGGCTAGGCCTCCTTCCCTAGCATTTCTTTTCATTAATTCCCTTGATATTCTGGACCTTTTGTTCTTCCAGATGAATTTTGTTATTATTTTATCCAGCTCTGTTAAGATAATTTTTTGGTAGTTCAATTGGTATGGCACTGAATAAGTAAATTAATTTAGGTAAAATTGTCATTTTTATTACATTAGCTCGGCCTAACCATGACCAACTGATGTTATTTCATTTATTTAGATCTGACTTTGTTTGTATGAAAGGTGTTTCATAATTGTGTTCATATAGGCCCTGGGTTTATCTTGGCAGGTAGACTCCCAAATATTTTGTAGTCTCTACAGTAACTTTAAATGGAATTTCTCTATCTTTTGCTATTGGGCTTTGTTGGTAATGTATAGGAATACCGAGGATTTATGTGGGTTTATTTTATAGCCTGCAACTTTACTAAATTTTTTTATTATTTCAAGTAGTTTTTTACTTGATTCTCTAAGATTCTCTAACTAAATCATATCATCTGCAAAAAGTGATAATTTAGTTTCTTCTTTGCCTATTCTAATTTCTTCAATTTCTCTTTCTTCTCTTAATGCTAAAGCTAATGTTTCTAGTACCAAACTGAATAACAGGGGTGATAACGGACACCCTTGTTTCACCCCGGATCTTATTGGGAATGCATCTAGCTTATCCCCATTACATATAATGCTTACTGATGGATTTAGGTAGATGCTATTTATAATTTTAAGGAAGACTTCATTTATTCCTATGCTTCCTAGTGTTTTTAATAGGAATGGGTGTTATATTTTGTCAAAAGCTTTTTCTGCATCTATTGAAATAGTCATATGATTTCTGCTAGTTTTGTTATTGATATGATCAATTATGCTGATAGTAGCTGCTCCATTTCTACCTATATTCTTAATCCCATGCTCTCTTACTGCCTTCCAAACCTTGTTTCAATAGTCATCGGCTTTCTCTTATGTGTTTATTTGTTAAAAACAATTAATCATGCATTGAACTTCAGACAACCACAAAACCAAACATACAATTAGAACTATTTATGCTGCAACACAAATTTCTACATGTAGTATATCCAAAGCTTCTGCTGCCCTTCTCTGTTCATTTATAACTTTATTTTATTTGTATTTAAATTTCTCTCTGTCCAATGGCTCCTATAGATCCCTCAGGCCTTTGCAACCATATTTGACCTTTCTCTCCCCCTTCCTATTTACTGATAAATGTCTTGAAAAAGTTGCCTATATCAATCTTCACTCCAGAGGACTGATGAGCAATCAATACACAAGCAGTTATTAAACTTCTATGCGCTAGGCACTGCGGATACAAACATAAAAAAGTGAGACTGTCTCTGCCCTCAAAAACTTACATTCCATTAAAGGAAAATAACACGTTCACAGGTAAATAAATGGAAGTTATAGACAAAATAAATTACACAGAGATTTGGCAGAGAAAGGATAGTACTAACAACTGGAGGAACAGGAAAAAAGCTTCTTGAAGGAGGTGGTATTTGAGCAGAACGTTGGTTTTCCTGGATGACAGCTATGGATTCTAAGCAGCAGAAACAATGCCTGGGACACACTAAGTAAGCTTGTTGACTGACTGGCTCCTTTCAGCATAGAGGAGGTAAGACTAAGGGTGCAGCATGACACATGTATGGTTAGATATTGTTAGTGTATACATTTGTTTTCTTTTTCTTTTTGAGCAAATGTGAGAAACACCCCCCCCTCCAATTAATAACATTTTCCTTTCCAATTATACATAAGGATAGTTTTTAATATTCACTTTTATAAGATTTTGAATTCAAAATATTTTTTCTCCCTCCCATCTTCCTTCGCCAAGCCAGCAAGCAATCTGATATAGGCTGTACGTGTACAACCATATTAAACGTATTTCCGCATTAATCATGTCGTGAAAGTAGAATCAGAACAAAAGGTAAAAACCACGAGAAAGAAAAAGCAAAAAGGTAAAAACAGAATGCTTCAATCTGCATTCAGAATCCACAGTTCTTTCTCTGGACATGGATAGCATTTTCCATCATGAGTCTTTTGGAATTGTCTTAGAACACCGCATTGCTGAGGAGCTAAGTCTGTCAAAGTTGGTCATTGCACAGTGTTGTCGTTACTGTGTACAATTTTCTCCTGGTTCTGCTCAATTCATTCAGCATCAGTCAGTTTATGTAAGTCTTTCCAGGTTTTTCTGAAGTCCACCTGCTCATCATTTCTTATAGCACAATAGTATTCTATTACATCCATATACCATATACCACATTGTCTGACCATTTCCCAACTGATGAGCATCCCTTCAATTTTTGATTCTTGGCCACCACAAAAAGAGCTGCTATAAATATTTTTGTACACATGGGTCCTTTTCCCTTTTTTATGATCTCTTTGGGATACAGACCAACTAGTGGTATCACTGGATCAAAAGGTATATACATTTTTTTCTTCAACTCTACTTTTGTATTAGACTGGAGGGTTCGTGTGTGTGTGTGTGTATCACTGGGTAATGACGGTAATGTTTCTAAAAAATTATCAATGAAATGTTTTTAAAAGATGTTTATTTTTGATACTTCTACTTCCTCACTACTTACTCTCTCCATCAACCTCTTGCCAACGGCCATCTACCATCATCACTCCACTGAAACTACCCTCTTCATGGTCAAAATGACCCCCTAGTCCCAAAATTCAAATCTGCCTGATTTAAGAACAGATTGTGTTCTAAAAGTTCACGTGTAACTCAATGTTTTAGAAATTTGAATATATTTTCCCTTAAAAATTATGTTTAAAATGGTGGTTAGAGCTCTAGGTCAGTCTACAAGGCTATTTAACTCATAACATAGCTTAAATATGGCATTAATGGTATTATTTCACATACACTGAACAATCATTCAATAACTGCATGGGAAATTCCAAGTTTCAGCTTGAGACATCAGAAACACATCCCAAATATCTGCAGCAGCAGTAAAGACTCCCAAGCTAGAGAACAAGACTGAAGGGAGAAACAGAAGATACTATGAAGTATCACTAAGTCAATCATTCCAGAATGCTCTTAATTAGGGAACAAAGGGCAGCTGTTTTCACACAGAAAAGGAATAGGGAGTATGGGTTATGACCTTCCCTGCCACTAACTCTCATACATGGATACTTATCAAGTGTGGTGTTCTATTAGGAGCTACAAAGTAATAGATAATATTTTACATATCACTGTGTTCTAGGTCAGAGATGTCAAGCTCGCTGGTGGGGAGCCAAGTGGCCCATCAGATTAAAATGTAATTAAGAAATGTTTAATAAAATAAATAACAATATAATACAAACACAGATAATGTTCATTTGTGGTTTTCTAAGCCAATATGTGGTCTAAAGGAATCTGTTTCTATTTGAGTTTGACACCACTGTTCTAGATAAATTGCAAGAAAGCTGGATTCCTGATAAATAGAGTGGCCTTAAGTATAATAAAGTATTATACTGATGTTATCTAATTAGATAAAATAAATGCTAGAAACTAAATAGTAAAGTACAGGGTGCTAATTAACTATTCTTATTAAATCAAGAATGTTACAATGTTACAGCATATACACTTTTCAAAAAAGCCAGAGATAAAAGGTAACTATGGGTTCCTTTCCGTCACTCAGCACTAATTCCAAAGATCTATGATAACAAAACTAAAATATAAAGAATTTTACAAAAGAGCTTTTACAAGGGGCCTATTTTCCTGAATCTTTCATGCTTTTAGTAGGTTTTAACTGTCAAATGAGATATTTATAATGGACTTAGCACAGTGCCTGGCACAAAGTAGGTGCTTAATAAGCTTGTTCCATTCCCTTCCTCTTTCCACTTTGGCTTGTTCCCTTCCTTTCCCCTTTCTTCTTTTAAGAGTCCCAAGTAATTGCCTTCTGAGAGAAGAACAGTAAATGTTCTATGCTTGAGGATGTGTTAAATTTCAGTTCCTCTGGGAAGCTCAGCTATTCTGAGAAAAGCCTTAGAGAGTACTTAAAGCAGAATCGGGGGAAGGCTCACAGAGCCAGTCAAATATAATCTCTAGTTCTCGTATTTCAATGGATGTCTAATTATGCATCTTTAATATGAAGTGAAAAAAAAAAGAGAAAAGGATCCAGAAACATTACATGATCCTCCCAGAGCCCCTTGGGCTCCCCTTCCCTTCCTCCTCTATAATCTATCCAACCAAGAATTACTTCTTTTTATAGAGCATTTTATAGTTTTCTCTCTCTTTCTGTTTTTCTGCTGTTATTTTTTGGGAAGGTAAAGACCATTCCCACGAGAGGGAGAGGAGTCAAACCTCTAGCAATCTTGAATGTTTTATCTTTTTGAAGGAACCTAAAACCTTGAAGGAACCTAAAACCAGGGTAGCTAGGTGGTGCAGTGGATAGAGTGCTGGGCCTGGAGTCCTCTTCCTGAGTTCAAATCTGGCCTTGGACACTTAATAGCTGTTTGACCCTAATATAATCACTAAACATTGTTTGCCTCAGTTTCCTCATTTGTAAAATGAGCTGGAGAAGGAAATGAAAAACCATGCCTGTGTCTTTGACAAGAAAACCCCAAACGGGGTCATGAAAAGTCAGCATGACTGAAACAACTGAACAACAAAACCTAGTATTGTGTCTAGGGAGAGAGGAAGAGTTATCTTAGTTATTTAAAGGCGCAAAGAGTCTTTTATGCTTTGAATTTTCAGTCAAGCGAAATGAAGCTTGTCCTATAGTCAATGCTGTGTTAGCCAGAGTGCCTGCAGGTTGTTGACGGCAAGATCTTTACCTTTTCTGTAGAGATCTAGATAAGAGGCAAATTCTGATGTTCCCAAGGGAAATCTTGGATAGAGGTACAAGTCATAAAGATATTTTAGTGAGAAGCCCCAAAGACCAAAAAATGGTTTGTGTAAATGTTAAGTTTTAATTCTGGGCTATGGATTATACATATAATCAAGTGAATTAGCAGGAAAGATAAGGAAGAGTTGACTAGAGGTCAGAATGATTAGGGAAATTTATGAAAGAAGTGGTATTTCAGTTGGACTTTGAAAAAATAGGTAGCATTTGTTTAAGTGGAAATAGGTAGGTCATAAAAGAGTAGCAAAAGCACAGCTCAATTAATCAACAAGCATTTATTAAGCTTCCATTATGTGTTAGGCACTATGCTAGGCATTGGGAATACAAAGACAAAAGTAACAGTCCCTGTCCCCAAGAAGTTTACATTTTATTAGCAAGACAATATGAACATAACAACAACAAAATAAATACAAGAAAGCTGGGGAGTGGGAAGGGGAATGACACAAGTAGTTAGGAGGGAAGGGTACCAAGAAAGACTTCTACAGAAGATGTAGCTTGACTGTTGGTGGAGTTGTGAATTGATTCAACCATTCTTAGAGCAATTTGGAACTAAGCTCAAAGGGCTATAAAACTATGAATATCCTTTGACCTAGCAATATCACTACTAGGTCTGTATCCCAAGAGATAAAAAACAAAAAAGAAAAGGACCTATATGTACAAAAATATTTATAGCAGCTCTTTTCTTGGGTTAAAGAATTAGAAGTTGAGGGGAGGCCCATCAGTTGAGGAATGCCTGAACAAGCTGCGGTATGTGATTATGATGGAATACTATTGTATCATAAGAAATGATGGGCAGGATACTCTCAGAAAAACCTGGAAAGACTTGCATGAGCTGATGCAAACTGAAATGTACTATGTACAAAGTAACAGCAATAATGTAAGATGATCGGTTGTGAATGACTTAGTTATGATGATATGGTCCAAGACTACTCTGAAAGACTTATGAAAAATGCTATCCATCCCCAGAGAAAGAATTGTTGATGTCTGAATACAGATTGAAGCATACTTTAAAAAGGGGAGTCGGGGGAGTAGCTTGAGCAGAGTTTCTGAAGGGAAAAAGGGTCTCAGAGGCAGTGGTGGGGTGAGACCCTCTGGGCAAGGGTGACAGATGGTGCAAAGTTACGGAGATGGGAAATGGACTGCCGTGTGTTAAAAACATAAAGAGTTAGTTTGGCTGGAAATGATGTAGCATTTACACAGCATGCATGGAGAATGAAGAGGAAACTGGGTGGACTGGCACAAAGAGTTTGTGCTGGAGAACAGTAAATGACAAAGTGAAACAGTTAAGTTGGGGCAGGCTATGGATATGGAGGATTCTAAACACAAGCTGAGTTGATCCTCGATATAAGAGGTCTTGGGAGCCACTACAAGTCTTTGGCAGAGGAATGATACACAACTAAAGTGAAAGCTGTCTCTCTTTTTTTAAGTTCTCCTCATTTACTGTGAACAATTACAATTAAAAGTAATTTTTACCTGATAACCTCAAAACTACAATACATAACAACACTATAGAACCTTCTTGAAGCAGGCAAACCATGAACTATAAGTCCTTTGAGCATTTTACACACACAATCTGCATACAGTTACTTAGCAAAAAACATTACAGTAGGTATGATATGTTGAAGAGTACAACACAATCTAATTAGCAGGTGCTTAAGAAATACTTGTGGAATGAAAGGTAATATCAGGTGAAAAGGAAGCATTTCAAGTGAGCACTGGCCTAATGAATTTGAATGAGTAGTTCTGACCATACAGGAGGGAAATCACAGTCATTTAATTGTTTGGTAATTTGTGGGATGCGTGTGTGTGTGTGTGTGTGTGTGTGTGTGTGTGTGTGTGTGTGACCTATGAGAAGCAGCCTGAAAGAATGAGCAGAAAGTCAGGAAGAACTAGATTTTAGTTTTGACTCTGACACACGTTATCTATGTGGCCCTGGACCAGTCACTTACTTTTCACTATCTTACGCCAATGGTCTCCAAACTTTTTTGACCACACAACCATGTTTGTAAAAAAAATTTTTTTTGAGCATACCCTCCTTCCTAAAGCATATATTTACTTATTAATTTATATGAGCAACTAGTGGAGCAGTGTATAGAGTGCCAGGCTCAGTCAGGAAGATCTGAGTTCAAATTTGGCTTGAGACACTTACTAGGTGAGTAGCTTGACCTTGGACAAGTTACCAATTCAATAAACTCCAATGGTTTTTTCTTGCCCCTAGGACCAAACTCCTCAGTCTGGCATTTAGTGCCCTTCACAATCCGGCTTCAGCCTATCTGTCCAGGCTTACCACACACATCATTCACCTTTGCACGCTCTAGGTACAGACAGCCTGGCTCAGAAAATAGTCTCTTAACAGTGTACAACATAGAGAGGAGAGAGATGGGAAGATACTGCAGTAATCCACAAATAAGGTTATTAGCATCTAAATTATAATTAATGTGATAGAAGAAGAACAAGTGAAAAAATATATCAGTACAATTTGGTGAATCTGAACAAAGGAAACAAAGGAAGAAGAGTAAAAGTCAAAGATCATTCCAGGGTTTCTACCTGGGAAAAAGCCAGTATGTCACTGACAGTTATAAGACTATTAGGAAGGGCAAGGACTTAGAAGACAGGAGTGGGGAAGGTTTATCAATCAGGCTAAATACTGGTTCCACTGCTGGTTTTTCAGGACAAGTTATTTCATCTTTTCTTTAATTTCCTGATCTATAAAAAGGACTCGTATTTCCATTTCACCTCTGAAGGTTTTAAAGGACAACTTAAAATAAAAACGATTGTAAAACGACTGATGAGTAGAATATGCTGTGCAAATATGGAATACTATGAAAAACCATAGGGCAGCCAGGTGGTGCAGTGGATAAAACACTGGCCCTGGAGTCAGGATGATCTGAGTTGAAATCCTGCCTCAGATGCTTCCTAGCTCTGTGACCCTGGGCAAGTCACTTAACCCTCTTTGCCTCAGTTCCTCATCTGTAAAATTAACTGGAGAAGGAAATGGAAAACCACTCCAGTATCTTTGCCAAGAAAACCCCAAATGGGGTCACAGAGAGTCAGATAACAACTAAATGACTCAACAACAACAACAAATGAAGATCCATGTTGAGAAGTGATGCTTCAGAAACCAGTCATTATAAAACCTGAAGCATATAAACTAGAGAAGGGTCATAACGGGGGTAAAAAAAAGCAGGTAACACAAGTAGGAGGGACAGCAAGAGGACTTTTGATACACCAGCCCCAAAACTGAAATGCTTAAACCCTCAAGTATTTGTTGCCAATGGAAATCAAAGCTTTCCTTCCTACCATTTTCACTGAGTCTTTTAGACTCAGCTAACTACTGTGCAAAGTGTCTTTGCCATTCCACAGAGATAACGCCCCACCAAGTTTTATGAGCACTCATTTTCCTAAGATGCAAATGACGCATATCATCATTTGATACCAGTTCTACCAGGTACATAAAAATACCCAGAGCTAGCTTTGTGTTCTCAGGTTCATAAAAGTGTCTTACATAGTATTATAAATTGATTCATCTTTTTAAATTGGCTCTGTGAGTACTGTTATACATACTCCCCATTGCAAACAACTCAGGAAACAGCAATCAGGTAGCCAAGGTTCTCTATATCCTAAATTATAGGCAAATAAGCAACTCATATACAAGTTTACTTTTTAAAAAGTACATATTTTATTTTTTTGTTATTCTGAACTTAACAAACTAATAAATATTAGCATCTCATTATTCAAAAAGCTGAAGTACTGTATAAAAAATCACGAACCTCCCTTACATACAGCTTGGTTTTTTAAAGTATATATATATAATGCATTGGCATGTTAGTTGCAAAGCTGTCCTACCTGTCTGCTTCCCTCTAAACTTCCTTCAGTTCTGTCCTGTGCTCTCACCGCTTTCTTTTCCCCCTTACCTCACCATCATAACCCAGAGTTCAGACCTTTAGCCTCAGAGCAGAAGGCAGAACGTACTGTATCTCATTTGATCCTCAGAATAATTCTGTAATGCACGTGTTATAGATATTATCATCTCCATTTTACAATTCAGGAGACTAAAGCTCAGAGATGTTAACTGTCTTGCCCATGACCATACTTCCAGTAAATGTCTGAGGTGAGATGCTAACCAAGACGGAATGATAAGCGATTACGATTAAATAAGGCAAATAAGGTTTTGGATTTTATGAAGTAGAGCACTTGTTGGTAATAAGATCATGGCCAAGTCTATCTCTATGTGTAGAGGAAGCAGAATAGGGGAATGGGAATTCAGAGGAATTGAGTAAAGTGAGGAACTAGGAAATTAGGTTATTTGAGAGAGCATCAATATGTATACTGAAAAGTCCCCTTACAATGACAGCAGGAGTTGAGGAGAAAAAGACCATATGCCATTTCAATGCTTCAACAATCTATGATTTCACTGATGTAGGTATTCTCCATCAACTCAAATCATAATTCTCAGATGCCTTAGATGATGGTCTCTGGGAGGTGCTGGGGCAAAATAATTCATCACTGTAGTCAACCTGGTGATAAGTTTTTCCTAACTTACCTAGGATGTTTCTGAGATGACAAAGTCCACCACTAGGTCTATATCTGAAGCCCTTCCAGATTGGCAGGACTTTCAACCCCACAGCAGGCATAAACCAAGGTTAAAGCCTTGCCCCAAATTCTTTTCTCTCAATACATAGTTCTCCAAGAACTAATTTACTCACATCATTTCAACTATCACATTTATAAAAAGATTCCCAAACATATATCTGCTATCTTAACCTATTTCCTGAGTTTCCAACCAGCATCTCTAACTTTTCCAACTGGATGTTTTATCTTCATCTCAAGTTCAACATGTCTAGAATCAAACACATCAAAAACTAAGAGTAATATAAGAGACCTTCACAGAATCACAGAATTTGAGAGTTAGAAGCGAGTTCAGCAGTTACTTAGTCTGAACCATAAACAAACAACAAATGCCCACTGTAACATATCCAATAAATTGTTATCCAACCTCTGCTTGAAGACCTACAAGGAAAGGATGAAGCCACTTCTGGTAGCTCTGATTGTTAGGATAGTTTTTCTTGATATTGAACCTAAATTTGCTTCTTCATCATTTGTTCTAGGTTCTGTCCTCTGGAGCTACAATGAACAAATCTGGTCCCTCCTTCACATGACAATCCTTGAAATACTGGAAGACAGCTAAACATTTCTGGTTCCTTCAACAACAGAAGTCACCTTGTCTTTGATTTACTTTACAGATGAGGAAACCAACACCTGGGATGAAGTAACTTGTCCAAATTAACACAGCTAGTAAGTGGTGGTGCTGAGAGTAGACTGAAATTCTCTTGCCATCTTTCCCCCAGTTTCCAGGCTCTATCTTTCCAGCACGTTGTTCCTATGTTCCCTACCAGATTAATTATCCTTGGGGACAAATCTGATCATGCCATTCTTTTGCCTAATGTAGTACATGTCACATAGCTGGTACTTCATAAATGCTTGTTGATTGGTTGCCCAGAATCATGTAGCGGATTCTCATTTCCTCAAGGATAAAGAACTAATTTTTCTGTCATTCAAGGCTCTCTATAATCTCAGGCTAATTTATATTTATAACTTAATATCACATTACTTCAAAAAATAAAACTTGTTGAAGTTCTATTCAGCCTTCAGACCCAACTCCAATGCCACCTCCTTCATCAAGCCCTTTTTTATTTCTTCACTTGAAATGATCTTTCCTTCATCAGCACTTTTTACTCAATTATGTTCTATTTTAGGCTTCTGCAACTGTCCAATCAAGAGATGATGAGAAAATGTACTTAAAGCGGTGACAGCAAGAATGAAAAGGAACATATTGTATCACTGAGGTAGAACTGAATAAATGTGGATGGTATGGGAAAGGAAGAAGTCAAAGATGACACCAGGTTTTCAAGCATAGATGACTTAGGTGATTAGTTAACAGAAAAAAGGAAATCAAATGAATAACAAGTTACGGGGAAAAGATAGAGCATAAATTCAGTTTTGAACATACTGAATTTGAGATGACAGTGAGACAGCTAGGTAGAGATGTCCAGAAGACAACCGGCAATGGATGGCTAATGATCAGGGATATAAATTTAGGAGTCTTCAGTATAGAGATAAGAGGCAATAATGTGGGCATATGTGATCATCTATACTTCTTTGAATGTAGGGTCAGAATCAGAGTTGGGGTTTAAAGAGATAGAAGTGGTTCAAATGGTTGCTGTGGAGAATGTGATAAGGGAACAAAGGAAGAGGTGAATAAAAGGACTGAGAATCAGCAATGAAATCCTATCTGAAGTTAAGCAGCATAAATTTATAATGGATAGAATTAAACATTTTGTAATTTTCTTTAGCAATACTGAGTAGCTTCAGGGCACAGAAGGCAAATCAGGTGGTAGAAGTTACCCAGGGTTAAAGATTAACAGGAAAGGAATATTAGAAGATAATTTCTCCAAAATACTGCTTCAAATTAGCAATTTTAGTCAAAAAGAACCGATAATGAAACAAACTTCCCCCTTCTTGCTAGAGAAACAGAGAACTATGAAAAAGGAATAGTCTCTGTGCCATTAGTCATAGTCATTTTTTTGGTCAGTTCTATTTAACCTGTTTAATTTTAACTCACTGTTACAAGGTGGCGGGGGGGGGGAGACTGTGGCATTAAAAAAAAATAAAAAGAATCAATAAAAGAATTTAAGTGCTGCTTTATATTTATCATTTCCCTATTCAAATATGTCATTGGCTCTCTATTTGTTCTCATGTTCTCATGCTCTCGTGTACTCAAATGGATCTAACATCTCCTAGATGTGGATGTTTCCTCTGATAACCCAAGCTGCAGTCCATTCACATCTGCCCTGGGAGATTCTTGTCAATATCTTTCCATAAATTTAACACTGTCCTCCCAACATGCTGGAGGACCTCCACCATTTTCCCTGATGTCTTGAGGATACCAGTGGAGAGCTCAGGCTGTCTCCCTGTCATCCTTCACCCTTACCACATAACCAGGCCACCTTTTCTTCCTATCATTGTGTCTTGATGACATCTTTGTTTTCTGTTCTTCAAAATATCTGACTAATTATATGTCGTAAGCTGCTCACACCTACCATGCAAGCATCCATGGCCCTCTGTGTGACATTCCTTTCCAATCCTTCAGAGACTGTTACGTTCTGTGTCTCATAGTCCTACGACAGAACTAGTAGAACGTTAGTATTAAAAAGATGGGGCTTTCTTTGTTCCTGGGAGGAGTTTAATATCATTAAAAGAGATTTGCAATTCCTGAAGGCAACTGATCCTTGCTCTCCTCCTCCTGTTTAATTCTGGGCCCAAGTCTGTCCCTTTGTACCGTCTGTTCCAGGCACACATAATGATGAACAAGCTCTGTAGGTTTTCCATCCAAATTCATGTCATAATCTGGACAAAATATTCTTCATCTACTTGATGTTTCTTGTGTGGATGGTCAGGACTTATGGATTATTTCCAGGAGGCTCTGAAGTGTTCTGGAGTCTGAAGCCACATCCTCCACAGGGTATACCTAACTGCTACAATATGAAGAAAATCCAAATTCTTGACACTTAAGGCCCTCTCGAAGTTGGTTCCAAAACAAACTTCATGTTACATAAATTCAACTGGGCCCCCTCACTGCTGCTAGGCAATCCTTTCATACAGCTCTAATGGATATGCTATCCTACTCACCACAGTGGCTTTTCCAGACTTTTTTGTCTCTCTTCAAACTTTCCACGGCTAACCCTTTCCCCACCCTCTCAGCTGAGAAGCTTGTCTCATATTGCACTGGAAAAACAGAGGCCATTCACTGAGAGCTCCTTCTTCCCTTCTTATGTCACATTATTTAAATGCCTTCCTCCTACCATCTCCTCCGTTACTCCTGTCTCACACAAAGAGGTGTACCTTGCCAAGACAAACCCCTCTACATGCACAAGTGATGCCATTCCATTCCATATTCTCCAACAGATTCCTCTCCACTCCCCTCATCCCCACTGTCTCACTCTTCTCAAACTCCTTCTACTGGCTGCTTCCCTGTTGACAAAAACACTCATGTCTGCTCCATCCTCAAAAAGTCCTCGATTGATCTGTCTATTAGTTATCAGGCTTTATTACTGCTTCCTTTCATAGCAGCCTGCTCCTCGAGAAGACTGTCTATAGACAGTGCACCACTTCTACCCTATGCAACTTTCCTAGAAACTGTTTAAAGAAAATTAAGGAGAATTTTATGTGCTGGGTTACTCTATAAACCTATTTTATCATTTGTATCCCCATTAGAAAACTTGTATACTTAAAACATCCGACAGGGACTTTTGTTTCAAATAAGTCATAGAGGATCCCAGCTCTGCGCATATACTCTGGCAAAGAATCAAAATGGACACAAATAATGATCAAGAAATCCAAAAAGAAACAAAAGTGAACTTCTTCATATAATTCCAGACTAAAAACAAAAAATAAATCAAATGGTCTGAAGCCTATAGGCTTTTGAAAAGGGGTGCTAGCTAGCCTCAATAAAGGTAAGCAAGCCAGAAGCTTGCCAGTATTCTGATCCCCTCCTTCAGAAGCCTTCAGTGCTAGAGGAGGGGACCTGAAAAGTTTGGAAGGGGAAGCTGCTGGGGCAAAGGGTAATGAAGACCCACAGCGCTTTATGGAAAAAAGACCAGACATCTGTACTACTCTGACCTGATTGATTGGCTCCTACGGACCCTGTAGATCACAGAGCTCTTACCCTGGATGGTCCAGGGGATCTTGCCAGTACTATGCGTGTAGACATATAAGAGGAAGTGGAAGTCAGTGGCAGGAGATTAAAAAATTGAGGGTCAGGATCAAATGAGACTTAATTAAGAATGTGGGAGAGGAAGCAGTCTAACTCTGGCACCAAATCACAAATAAGGAACTGAGGCAGGAAAGATGACTAAACAGAAGATACTGAACATTATAAAAAAATATTATAGGTTAAAATATGCTGAAGATTTAAACCCAGAAGAAGTGAATAATTCCACAATAACTATAAGCAGAGCCTCAGAAAAAAACCTCTTGGCCACGAGGACAATGAAAGTACATGAAAGAAATGAAGCAAGAGATAAAATATCAAATTATAAGTGAATTAAGAGTTCTGGTAGAAAGAATCATAAGGACAAAAAAAATTACTTCAATAGAAGGTGGAAAATCCTACCTAAATAACAGACTCTGAAAATTAGAATGGAGCAAAGAGGGCTCAATGACTCCATGAAACAGAAAGAAATAATTAAACAAAATCAAAATATTTAAAAAGTAGCTAGCAACCTTTCCAATAAGATCAGGAGTAAAACAAGAATGTTTGGCATCACTACTATCATCTAACGTAGTGCTAAAATGCTAGTTATAACAATAAGAAAATGAAATTGAGGGAATAAGCACAGGCAAAGAAAAAACAAAATTATTAACTTTTGCAGATGATATGATAGTTTATATGGAGAACCCTAGGGAGATAACTAAAAATTAATTGAAACATAACATTAGCAAAGTAGCACAATATAAAATAAATCCCCTAGAATCAGCAACACTTCTATATATTATTAATAAAACCTGGCAGAAAAAGATAGGAAGAGAAATTCCATTCTAAATAACTAGAGAATCTATAAGTATTTAGGGGTTCACCTACCAAGATATGATTAGGAACTACATAAATTCAACTACAAAACACTTTTTTTTTTACAGAAATAAAGATAAACCTAAGTAAATGGAAGGCTACTAACATGGGTAGGCCATAGCAATATAATAGAAATGACAATACTTTCTAAATTAATTTACTTATCCAAGGTCATAATAATCATCGACTACCAAAGGATTACTTTACAGAGAAGAAAAATTACAACATTCATTTGGTGGAACAAAATGTCAAAATTCTTGAGGAAAATAATAGTGCCCTTTGATACAGGGACTCAGAATAAATTCCTTCACAGGGATCACTTAAGATACCAAGGTCCCTGAAGAAATTTGGTGTGTGCTATGTAGAACGAAACACCTAGAAATTTTGTCTTGACCTCAGTCAGTCATCTTTATGGTCTGAGAGAATCACTGAAGAATTTTACCTAGAACAGTTTGGTTTTTCATCTAATTGTGCAGGGATGATTTCTAGGCAACCCCAGGTCCCTGACCTCTGTGGGGAGAGGCCTCTTGGACCCACTTTTGGTTTTGTTGTAGCACTTGGCAACTGACCTAGCTCAGAGTAGAGAGGCCTCTCCATAGGAGAGAAAGAGTGAGGACCTGGTCCCACTCTGGAGCCAAAGAACCAGTGTTGCTACACAAGCACCAAGACAAATTTGTTCGGTTTCTCATCAGAAGGGTAAAGGGCTGACTTCTAGTGAACCCAATCCCTTTGGGAAGAAGCCCATACTCTCAGATAACACTGTAAAGAGCCAGGCTTTCCTCTGAGAAAAGTAGTTTGATTTTCTTTCCCTTTTCTTTATTATTTTTGGATTGGGTAAGGATCTTTAGAAAGTACCAAGAATAACCTTATTATAACTTTAAATTGTTTTATAATGTATTTGGAAGTATGGAAGAATGTTAATTACCAGCTTTGATTATCAACTGTGCTATACAGAGTTTTCCAGAGGCACTGGCAAAAGCATTCAAAAAGGAAACGAAGACCGTCCCCAAGCACTAAAAGAGCTTTGCCAAACACAATCCAGTAGATTTTCTAGGAACGGCAAATATCAAAACTGGGAAAAGAGTGTAAGGGTGGAACTGATTGCACCCATTCCATTTAAAGTGATAAAATGCCTTAATACTTTAACAAGGAGAAAACAAGTCTCAGTTAATCAATCTCAGCCATAAGTTTTCATTTCAATCAAACACAAGACTTGAGACTAAGTAGGAAATTTCTTGGAAATGGAAATGACAATGATGTGGCACAGCAATCATGTCTGGATTGGCTGAGGAAACTTGGTCACACGTTGGAGTCATTTATGAAATATCTAGCTAGCTTAGAACTGAGGTTATTCCAGAGATTGAAGGAAAACAGCATTCCAGTAAAAACCCTGAGGACGAACCACTCGGGCAGGTAGGGTAGAGAGAGGAGGAGAGGCTAACTTTAATCAGACAAATCTGGCAATGGAGCTATTACTCTGTGTTTCTAAATTTAAAGCAATAAAATACTTAAGTAAAGAATGAGGGTGATTAATATCTAGAGTCTTATTTTTTTTCCTTTATCTTCTATATTTGAAGAGAGTAAGTCTGTCTCAGAAACAGAGATAAAATCAAAGGTGAGTTTGAATTTCTATCTAACAAAAAAATATCTTAAGGAAGAGACCTTTTTGACCCTCAAAGAGGGCTGTGGCTTCTGATTTACTTTCTGCATTATTTGTCACCCAACAATCTTAGGGTTGACAATCCTTTCTGATATCACATGAGTAAAATATAGTAAACCATCTAACAAGTTATAAAAAAAATTTGTGACATCAGCAATATTGTTAATGGAGTCTACATGAAGATAAGCACTGTAAGGAAGAGCCACAACAGCTATTTTGTGGCTATTTCCTTCTCTTCAAGAATAAGTCTTATAATATGCCAATGTATTTGAATTGCTTTATTACTTTATGAGAATTATTATGTTCAAAATATTATATTAGAATGATAAGGCCAGTAAGCACAGAGGAAAGGAAGCACTATGTTTTGTGACATTCTCAAAACCATTTATTCTTGTCTGTCTCTTCGGTAGTGCGACAGGGAAGCAGATTTTCACTTTAGATCTCCTTGCTAGAAGTATGACAGGACAACAGAAGCTTTAACAACTAGCTTATTCAGCATACACTACAAAGGACTGCAAATAGTATACTAATAGCCCTTTGAGACTTTTAGGATCCTTTCTCAAGAGGAAAGGGAGAGTGGATGCTCAAATGCTTCCTTGAAGGCTCTGGAAACCGGTATAACTGTCCAAGGGTCCAAAGTAAAGTAAAGAAAGGAGTAAGAAGTCATGATTTTTCTGTACATGTTATAGGTTCTCTTCTAGAACTACAGGAATCATATATTTCATAGGGTCCAAGAATAAAGTCATGTAAAAATACCTAGTTCCATTATACAGTTAGTTCTTCAGTGAGTTTAACAACAATTCAGGGCAATAATGCTAAGACAAAGGAACTTATTCAGAATTGAAAGAAAATGCCTCAAAAAAAAAAAAGGCTATGATCAATGATTTGTCTAAGAACATTTAATCTCATGGCAAGAAAAGTCTTTTAGTGGACTCTAACTTATCTCAAAGATAAAACTTATGTAAGCAGACCCATGAAAGAGTGAGCTCATACTTGAGATAACAACGTGTACATGTGTTTGTACTGATCCTACAGTATAGGCTCAAAGTTTCCTGTTGTCTTCAGGGTTCTACCTTTACCTTCCCAATAGTGAAGGGGTAGATAGACCATGTCCCACAGTTGTAGTAGTGAGACAGATCTAAGGACAAATTCTCTGGCCCATCCCAACTTCTTCCCATTCCAACCCTGATCTTATCAGTCTACTCCTTTACTCGAATACAGCACAACCTTGAATTATGGTCACTGTCATTTTAGTAACTAAACTCTCCATGACAAATTCATACTTTGAAAATTACAGCAAAAGTCCTCGTGGTAATAGTAAGCTTCAATCTGCCCGTGGCCAAGGCAAAGAGTAACATTTTATAATCTGCCTAAATCTCACTCTGGTATCCAATTACTCTGAGTTCACTGAATGTCTGATTCTCTCGCACAGATAAGTAGAGGCTACACAGAGTTTAAAAATAAAACACAAACCAAATATATTAAAGGCAGCTCTGGGAACATTCCTGAAGTAGGAAATGGACAAAAGAAGGGTAGAAAGGGGTGGAAATAGCCTGGAGCTCCTAACTTACTGAGAACCTTATTCTGGGACAGGATGTACCTTATCCATGTGGAAGATCAAGTCCAACTCACAGACATTTTCAAAACACTTGTCCAGTGTCTCCACAAACACCTAGAGAAAGAAGAGAAATAGACTTAGATCAAACTGGAAGAAGTTGCTCATGAATCGTTCAATGTAAACCTGTTGGGGAGTAAGGCAACTATGACTTGAGCTTACCCCTTCCTCTCAAAGGAATTCCAACAAACAATCTTACGCACTAGGCCTTTAATACAGTATTAACTGAACATCATCTAACCCAGTACAGGGAATGAAAAAAGCTTCTGGGGGGAAAAAAAATCTCCTATTTTAATATGGCCCCATTACTTACAGGCTCAGGTAGCAAGCATACTTTCTCCTTTCACAGGGTGCCCAAAAGTTTTTAAATAACAAGAGGTTTCCTCTTTACTTGATCACCAATTCCTTAATCTAAGCTTTTATTTGCCTGCCTCACAAATTTTACCCAGAGGGTTGTTCAGAAGGACTTGACTCAGAGCACCTGAGTCATCTGACAATTCTGTCTCAGGTATCAATCTAAGCACAGTAAAAGGACCCACTAGACCAGTAAGTGACTCCAAGGCAAACCATCTGTGGAGCTTTCCACAAAGACCGCAGGAGACCAAAGGGACAAAGGAGATGAACAATAACAGTGTGGGGCAGGCAATTTACAAGATTAATCACCACTGGCTAAGGCTTGGAGCCATTTTACTATCACCTCACCCTAGGACCCCAGAATCACAGATCTAGAGCCAGGGGGGAGCTCAGAGGCCCATCTAGCTCATCAGCCATTGTTTTACCAATAAGAAAACTAAGGCTCCAGGAAGTTGAGTACGTACTCTGCCTCTAAACAAGTCCACCAGACATACCTGAATGAGGTCCAAGATCCCCAGTTCACTTTCTGAAGAATCCACGCAAAACACAAAATACAAAGTGGCATAGTGCCGGTAAATCAACTTGTAGTCAGAACCGCCAATCAAGCTGCAGGAACAAAAAGACAACCCTCAGAGAGAGCTGAAATACTATGCTAGAGCAAATGTGATTTCCGCTACACCACAAAGGCCTAAAAATGCGCAGCACAATTCACCAGACTCACATTCAAATTGAGCAAGAGACATGTAGCCCCTCCTCAGAGTGAAGGAAGTGAATTTACAAGCACAGACAAGCCCTGGAAAAATTAAACAGGGCCTCTTCATAAACATCTCTGTTAAGGTTAACGCCAAGGTGTGTCCTGGATCCAGCCTGACCCTTAAAAGAGCACTGGTCTGAAGTCACAGGACCTGTCAGCTGACCAGACCTTGAAATAAGTGGAGAAAGAGCTGCTGGCTTACCTCCCCCCCTCTAGGAAGTTACAGATGTTGTCATCCCTCTTGAGGACAAGGTGGAAAGTCTCCCGGACAATCTGCTGTTGAATTTCTTCTGGCTGCAGGAAAAAAGAAGAGTCAGACAAATCAGGGGATTTGAGACCCAAAAGGGCCACAGTTATGAGGAGAGCAAAGTATCACCAAAATCTGTAAAGCACACCACTCTGCTATTCCATAACACTGGAAATGGGAAGTTTCCACTCTTCATCATATACCTCCTTCCCTACCATGTTCTTTCCCCTTCCCCTCTAATGGTACCAGGGACTCACATGACTTACCTTAGATCAACAGTTCTCAAACTTCTTGGTATCAGGACCCATTTACATTCTTAAAAATTAAGGATCCCAAAGAACTTTTGTTTATGTGGATTATATCTGTTGGTATTTAACCTTTTAGAAATTATAGCTAATAAATTTTTAAATATTTAGTTATTACTTCACTTAAAATAATAAATCCATTCCATGTTAACATAAAATTTTTATGAAAAATAGCTATCTTTTTCCAAACAAAAAAAAATGTAGCGAGAAGAGTAGCATTATTTTACAAATTTTCATAAATTTTTTTTTAACGTCTAGCTTAACAGAAGATGCTGGATTCTCATATAAATGTTTTGAGAGATGTCACTTTGGTCAATGTGCAAAAAGAAACTCTGACCTCACACAGATATGTAGTTGGAAGAGGGAGGAGAACTTTAATAGGCAAATAATGTATTGGTAATGTTATCATGAAAATAGTTTTTGACCTTTATATAAGGCCCCCTTAAAGGATCTTGGGGACCTCCAAGAGTCTGACCATCACTTTGAGTGCTGCTGCCCTAAAACATCAAGTGGTTGATGGTCAGCTACCATTAAATGGACACTGTCCACCAAGTCTCCATTTCTAGCATCACCATGATGAACTATAAATAGTTCTATAATACAATGAGACGCAGGTCTTGCAACACAACTAGTCCCACCTCTATCTCTCGATTAATCTTTTCTGAGACTTTGAACAGTACCCTGTTACATAGTTACAATAATACTTCATTGTCCAGGTCATGGAACAGCAGGAGGATAATCTCAAAGTTATACCATTAATACAAAGAGAAAGTCGAGGACATAAAATTCTATACTAGGGATCCAGGAAAAACTTCTTTAAATATGGCCATCACTTCTGGTTGAAAGTAATTTATTAGAGCACATCATTCTTCCTTTAACCAAAACTTGCAATCACTGGGTAGGATAAACATGGACATTTGCCAATATTCCAAAAATGTAATTCTTAGAACATTTAAATACACTCTGACCTCCCCAAACTATTTTATTACAATGCTTATAAGCAACGACCTTAAAGCAAGTACAGAATCAGAAACCTAATTTCCCAAATACTGCTTTAGAACTGTCTGCTGAGCAAAAACTACTTGCTCTTATCACTCTGTCCCCATCTTCTATCTATTGCCAAAAATACAACTCTCTAGGAGATTTTAGAAAAATCCAATTAGTCATTCTGGTGTTAGGAACCAACTGCCCCCTCCAACCTCACAACATGTCTCTGTCCTATCCATCACATGTGTAACTTTGTCACATGGGTAAGGTTATGCTTTGCTGTCTTTCAGAACAATGTGCACTCCTAGATAAGCTACACTGAATTCAAGTTCTGATTTAACCTTTTAAGACTTTTCTATGGAGAAAAGTCTTTGTGTTTGAACTCTCAGTAACAATCCCTTCTGTACAAGTGAAGTCTTTTGGTTCTCTATCATTCTTCCTAGCTGAATAGCTGCAGCAATGAAGGAGACACCTTGAGACCTAATGAGCAAACCTCAAGGTGGCATTCGCTTCCAGCATGAGCTTAGGGGATAGATAGTTAAGAATCAATCTGAAGAGCTATCACCATGAGAACTGACCAAAGTGTCAGAAGATTTCACTCTGATTTGTTCTGAATTTACCTTTAAGATATACCTATCTAGGTGTGTATTTCTTTTTTTATATAAGTTTATATTTATGTAGCACCTTAAAAGCATTTAACTATGTGACATAGGTATATCAAATATTATTATCCCCATTTTGCAGATGGGGAAACTAAGGCTCACAGAGGTTAAGAGAATTGCCTAGGTTCACATAACTAGAAAGTGTCAGACTTGGGATCTGAACCCAGGCTCTTCCTGTCTCCAAGTCCACCTAGCTGCTCTTGGATGGTTGTGGTTAGAAAAGCAGAGTAAATATCCTACACTTACAAAACAGAAGGATCCACGGTGCAGCCCAGTGGTTACCTTTCCATTGATTCTGGATGGCTTTTATTCTGTACTAGCATACGGGGATGATAAGGGACCTAAGTTAGTGATGATGAGTACACGAGGAGTATGAGAAAAATAAATAATGGAAGAAAATAATACAATTTTAACTTGAACCTTGTCTAACTGACAAAAACTCAAATGGATCGGTCATCTCATGGATTGGATGTTTCTCCAAAGCTGCAGATCATGAACTATCTATATCTGTCAATTCTGAACAATTCTTTTCAATAGTCTTCCATAATTTGCAACAAAAGGTCCACTCAAAATGTCAGAGGCCTTCCTGAACTTCTGGTACTTCAAAAATCCAGGGCAGCACCCAGTCTGTCCATCTGTTGCCATGCCTTGACTAAACCATATGACTGGACAATCTCCTCATTATCTCAATAACATCTTTTACTCCTGTTTTTGTTTTTTGCAGCATGAGAATTCTTGTCTTTTATTAGCATTTTAAAATTTGCTTTTTTTTTCCAAATCTTTTTTTAATTTTAATTTATTTTTAACATGCTTGGTTTTCAGCACTGATTTTCACAGGTGTTTGAATTACACATTTTCTCCCCATTTCCTCCCCCACCCCACTCCAAGATGGCGTACACTCTGGTTGCCCTGTTCCCCAGTCTGCCCTCCCCTCCGTCACCCCATTCCCCTCCCATCCCCCTTTCCCTTCCTTTCTTGTAGGGCAAGATAAATATCTATGCCCCATTGCCTGTGCATCTTATTTTCTAGCTGGATGAAAAAAAAAAACTTTTTTACTTCTGAACATCTATTTTTTTAAAACCTTGAGTTCTAAATTCTCTCC
>CM053624.1:93876799-93915928 GCA_028646595.1 Phalanger gymnotis | reverse complement strand
CTCCTCTCCTGGTCTGGTAGGTCTGCGTCTGGTCTGTTTGCGCCATGCGCGCTGGGCTCAGCTCTGCTCCCCTCAGCTGGGGGCTGGGAGCTCCGTGTGGGACAGACCTTATCCAGAGACCATCCAGGCTGTCCTGGGCTGGAGCCCTGCTTCCCTCTGCCACTTTGTGGGTTCTGCAGCTCTAGAATTGGTTCAGAGCCATTTTTTTTATAGGTTTTTGGAGGGACTTGGTGGGGAGCTCACGCCAGTCACTGCTTCCCAGCCGCCATCTTGGTACTCCTGTTTTTCTTTGAAGTTATTTATTGCTCATAGTTGTGGCCTGCTCATACCCACCATATACTTCACCACTTATCTCTGCCTTAAGTAAATTAAAAAGCCACCCTAATGATTCTAAGCTTTTCCCACAAATAAAAGCACATCTTTTAAATACCAATATTCTGCCAGTATTTTAAGATTATGAGGCATGGAACCTTGCAATTTCTGAAGAATTAAAAATGATTATCAGAGGTCAGTGGAGAAACAAATGCTAGTGTTGAGCTTAAAGGCAACAGATATCATTCATATTTTCACAAAGGCCATACACACACTTTTGTTTTTCTATTTCTTTGTGAACCAACAATGAATTGACATTACTGAGGTAAAGAGCTTTTTGTTTGGCACACAAACCATCCCAGAAGTTGGCTAGATTTGGGAGATGCTCAAAAGGTGTGGGTCAAAACTCAGGCTCTTCTACATCCCAGGACAAATACCTGACCCTGGCTTAGCAGCAGAACAGGAAGTCTAATGCTATAAATCTCTCATCTACCATGTTATCACTTCATCTTCAGATGCCAATCTATCTTAAGCTAAATCCTGTGGGGTTTAGTTTAGTCTTGAGAGATCCCAAGGAAACCATCTCACTTCTAAAGCTCCTAAGGTAGATTCGAGAGCCCAATATTAACATTCTAATGTCTAATGTCATCAAATGACCCAAACTCCTGAGGACTAACTTTGTCTTCCTAAGATCAGGAGTGATATAAGGAAAATCAGGATAGCTCATGATTACTAATAGTAAAACCAAACTATTTTTTCCACCTCTCTCACAAATGGGTATATATCCCAGAACTAAGTCCATAAGGTTCTGCCAAAATGAGACTGGCCTCAGGAATGTGTCTACTTATCTCTAGCACAGCCGTATAAACCTTAAACCTATTATCAGTTCTTTAGTATTCTGGACTCTCCATGACCTAAACCCTGAAGATAACAGACTATTTATACCAATGAAGATCCCTTTTATGATGTTGCTACTGTGAGGATTAACACTATCCAACCTATAATAAAATCGATTGAGGCAGAGCTCTGAGCCAATGGCACTTTATTAAAGGGTCCATGAGCCCCTTTAATGAAGTGGTCCTCAGATTTTCCTCATGATCTGAGATGCCTCCTTCTTCCAGGACCTTGTTTCTATAAAGTTTCCAGATATACAAAAGAGGCATGGTGAAATACAGACTCTCATTGGTTGACAGACCTTGCTCTTGAGGGAAAAAAAAAAAAAGACATAGCAGGGGGTAGGGTGTCACAGGTTGGGTGAAATATGGGACATCTCCACTAAGTAGTCATAAGATGGTCACCTGCTCATGTTGGACAAGAGAGAATGGCCTGGAGGTACAAAAATAAATTGGGAGACTTTCAAGGCATCTTAGCCATGCTAGGTTTGGACATGGAATCTGAGTAAAACAGGATGAAGATATCTCTGTCAGCATTCTTGTAATTGCACAAGTGAGCCTTGTAACTTGGTAAACAAGTGGTGAACTTTAAATTAAACTTTGAGGCCCCTTTTAAGAACCTATTTATCCCTATATGGTTCATATGGAATATTAAACTGATTGATACTGATTAGAATAGAGTAGCGGTCCAAATATATTATTTCTCACACTATCTAGAACAGGCCTGCACAGCCATACACCCCGAAATCCTTTGGCGGGCCAAAGGTTGTACGGTCCTGATCCAGAACAAGAATTCTTAACACCTACAGTTCATAGAAGACTGATAATGAAGGATGTTACCAAACTCCTGAAAAAGAGGTGATGGACTAAAATATGCTGAATGCATATTTAAATATGCAAAAAAAATTTTTTTGGACATGGCCAATAGGAAAATTCCATTTGCTCAACTATGCATATTTGTTACAATGATTTTTTTTCTCTTTACTATGTTCTCTTTTACCAATTAAGGTTAGGGGAAGGTAGGAAGAGGAGAAAATAAAATGTTAATTTAAAAAAAAGTTTTTAACAAAAACCACAATGAAGATTGGTGAAAGCTAGCCCCTTAGGGGAGTATAAGGTATGCAGAAAAGCTCCCTCTCTAGAGAGTACTGGACCAATCCCCTCCTTGGGCTTATAGTAAAGGGGGCAGGGGAAGATGTAATTTCTCTCCTCTTTCCCCAGCCCCTGCCCAGAAGCCCATCCCCAGGGGAAATGCATCAGTTTAACTCTTTGCCAAACCACCATTTTCAGAACTCTTGAAACCATGTCTTGTGCCACTTGACCCTTCTCTGATTCTGGATGAAAAATTGGTCTTAGGACAGAGGTAGAGGGAAGTGCTGGGTTCTAGCTGTAGCTCTGTCACTAACTAGAGGGATGACCTTGGGCAAATCACTTCATATCTCTGAGACTCAATCTGTAAACTGGCTGTTCTTTACAATTCTAACAATATGCACAGCCCTGGCCCACAGAGAAGAGCAGAAGACTCACTGCTCTCAAAGATAAGCTAACAGAAAATGCTGGGGGGTAAGGTGTGTGTGTGTGTGTGTGTGTGTGTGTGTGTGTGTGTGTGTGTGTGTGTGTGTGTGTGTGTGTGAGGATTCTTCATAGGTAGAGAAAATTTGCTAAATTCTTACATAAGGTCAGAGGGTCAACAGAAAACCTAGCACTAAAACATAGATTTGAGGACTTCACATGAAAAATAAAATACCATAGCAGGGCAAGTGTAGGACCTAAGAAAAATCAAGCTGCCCCTATGTCATTTTTTAAATCCCATCTCAACACTGCTAATTTACCACTCTAAGATAGTGTGTTCAATTTGCTTTAATCAGCTTCCAAGTTAGCATTCTGAAATATTCCTGATCCAAATTACCCTGAGAGGAAGCTAGATGGCCAAGTGGATAAAGCATGGGTCCTGGAGTCAAATCCAGCCTTGGACACTTACTAGACGTGTGCCTCAGTTTCACCTGTTTTGCTTAGTTTCCTCAATTATAAAAATGAAGTTAATAATAGCACCTACCTTCCAGGGTTGTTGTGAGGATCAAACCAGATAACGTTCATAAAGGACTTAACATGGTATTTGCCACACAGTGGGTTCTATGTAAGTGACAGCTATCATTATTATTGTTATGAAAGACACTAAAGTTCTGAAATAAATCCCTTGGCCTCTGTTTTCTCAATAATAAAATGAAGGGTTTAGACAAAAGGGCCTCAGAGTTCCCTTCCAGCTCTTGATCTATGATCTAAATGCTATGAATTAGCTAGTTACTACTTATCACTATGAGACTGAAAAGAATCAGGCAAGTTCTCTCAGGTTAAAATTCTTGAATTTGTCTGTGGAGCTACTCTAAGCACTAAAAAAACTTTCCTTCTTTCGGTCCACCTGCTATAACCTTGAAAAGTTTTGACTTTGATCAAGTACCTTAAACCTGTTCTTAAAAGCGTTTGGAGAAAAGGAGCTGGGGATATCGCCCTTCACACAAAAAAAGATGAGAGGAAGGGATAAGAATGGACAGAGGCAGGAGAGAAAGATTCAAGTTGTAACCCTTCTCCTAACTGCACAGGGTAGATTTACTACAACAGGAAGAGTGCGACAGGCAGTGCTTACTCACATCTAACTAATAAGGCTGTGAAAAAGAACTCAGAAGAAGAGACTGGCATAAGGTAAGTTTATCACTGATGAGGAATTTTTTTTCAACAACCGCTACCCAATTTTAATACAAAGTTGACAAAGTACTTACTATAAGCACTGATTAAACATATACAGTATGTATATGTTTTGACAAAACATATACAGTATGTTAATTACAAATCCTTTTTTTTTTTTGAAGTGGCCAAAACCTCTCCCAAACTAAAGTCTGTTTTATTTATAAGAGGATAGAGGTGGGGAGATAGATATCTACATTCCTGACCAATAAAAAGCCAAATACGAATTGCATATATATCTTTAATCATCTAAATTTTACGAGACTAGAAGAATGTTCAACTTAGGTATCTGTAGAACCTAAAAGGAATGAAAGTTGCCTTCTGCCCTCTTCATTGCTCAAGGGTCTTACAGGGCTTCTTAAACTGTGGGTCAAGACCCCATGGGGTCTCATCCTGAGTGGAAAAAGTTGAAGAAGCCCTTTGAGACTACACTGGCTTCCCACTGGTCCCTGAAACATAGTAGCTTAGAAACCAAGGGACCACGTAAGTAACAAACTCTAGTTTGCTATATTTTCCAGAAGTTACAGTTGTAACACATTTTGGAAATCAATGCATTGGGTTTATATCCTTAATATACAGGGCAGCTAGGTAATGCAGTGGATAGAGTGCTGGGTCTGGAGTCAGGAATACTCATCTTTCCTGGATTTAAATTTGGCCTCCGGCACTTACTAGCTGTATGACTCTAAGCAAGTCACTTTACCCTGTTTACCTCAGTTTCCTCATCTGGAAAATGAGCTGGAGAAGGAAATGGCAAACCAGTCCAGTATCTTTGCCAAGAAAACCCCAAACAGGGTCATGAAGAATTGAACACAACTGAATAACAATATATCCTTAATGTATGAAGCAGGTACCATCTCTAAGATGTATTTAAATGCTTAAGGATTACACATAACTTTTATTTAAAATGATTCTACACGATGAAATAAGGGACACAAACGAGAATAAATTCTGCCCCATTTATTTCAATTTGCATTTTGAAATTGTAATGTTTGTCTTCGACCTATAAGAAGGGCATTGAATGGGAGAAGGCTCGGACTCCACAAGCCTGTACTTGGGAAGAGAGCAGAGATGCTTTGTGATGATGATGATCAGCAAAGAGTGAATTCCCATGTGTTTTGGCGGCAGCACTGAACATGGTTTTCAGTATTTGAGAAAAAACTGCTGGGTGAAGTTTGAGAACTTAGCATACATTTAAACGCATGAAATAAAGCAATGTGTCCATTTTACAAAGAAATCAAGTCACTGTCTGATTTGTTTAGCATTTACTCACACTGCAATGCTGATATTTCCTCAACACTCTAGCACCTAATGTGGTTTCTGAACACTTATGATACCACATAACCCTGACATACTAGGACTATCAGAACTGACATTTTTGTTTGGTATCGTTCAGTTGTTTCTGTCATGTCCGACTCTTCATGGCCCCCATTCTGGGGTTTTCTTGGCAAAGATACTAAAGTGGTTTGCCATGTTCTACTCCAGCTCATTTTACAGATGAGGAAACTGAGGCAAACAGGGTTATGTGATTTGTCCAGGGTCAAACGGCTAGTGTCTGAGGCCACATTTGAACTCAGGTTTTCCTGACTCCAGGCCTGGGACTTTATCCATTTTGCCACGTGGCTGCCCCAGACTGACATCTACCCACAAATAATTTAAATAGCAGAACCTGTCAAGTCCCACTGGCTGAGTATTTTTATTTTAAAATTTTAGCATTCTCTTGCATATGTAGAACCTGTATCAGTCTTGGGGAGGGGGAAGGGGAAGGCAGGAGGGGGAAAAAATTTAAAACTCAAAAGCTTTTGGAAGTGAATGTTGAAAACCAAAAATAAATATATTAATTAAAAAAAAAAGCAGAGAGAACCTGAAGTGGCAATGGGGGAGCAAGCAATAGCAAACAGTATTCCAACTTTCCTGCCATAGCTAGTGAGCCAAAGAGAATGACTGAAGGTGCAGCCAGTACTGGAAAGAGTGGCCAGCGAGGCTTTGTCATCAGGAGGAAAACCAGGTGTCAGTGAGAGTTCATAGATGGAAGGAGTGAGAGTGTAATATTTTTAAAATGTTTGAAAGGCATTCCAAAAAGCACAGTGCGGGGGGGAACAACATTATGATAAAATTTTGAGGTGAGAGAATGGAGAGGGATGGGAATGAGGAACTGGGTTGAAGAGGATGAGCAATGAGGGTTGGATGATGAGCTACAGGAGTTCAAAGTCACTGGGATGTGCTAATTTATATAAATGCTAGTTCTTACTCGTCTAATTATACATTTTTATTATTACTTATATTACCTGGTGGAAAGAACACTAGACTTAAATGCAAAAATATTTGAGTTCAAATTCTGCTTCATACGCTTATGTAGAGGCAGCTGGGTGGTACAATGGATACAGCTCTGATCCAGGAGTCAGGAAAACCGGAGTTCAAATGCAAACTCAAAGACGTCCTAGTTTTGCGACCTTGAGTCAATCACATTATCTCTGCCTCAGTTTTCTCAACTGCAAAATGGGAGATAATAACACATAATTCCCAGGCATGTTGTAAGGACCAAATGAGAGAAAATTTGTACAGTGCCTACCACAGGGCCTGGCACACAGAAGACACTTAATAAACTTGTTGCTTGCTTTAAAAAAAAAAAATTAACGTTCTTTTTTAAATTTTGAGATCCAAATTATATCTCTCCCTCTGGCCACTCTGCCATCCATTGAGAAAAAAAGCAATCATACCCGTTTTATATATGAAGTCATGCAAAAAAACATTTCCATATTGCTAAGGGGTTTAAAAATTATACTATAAAAAAAACCTAAGTAGTGTTGAATCTGACCTCTCTTTCAAAAGTTCACCTCAAATGTTACCTTTCCTATGCAGCCATATCTAATCTTGCTCTAAGTGGAAAATGATGGCTCTCTTATCAACTTCGGTCATAACTCTTCTGTAGACCTTTAGTTATTTCAGCACATCTTATATCTTCCATCCAAATGTCAAGTGCTTGGAGCCAGAGAGCCGCCTTACTTATCTTCTTGTACTTCCACTGTACTCGTTCATCCACTGCCTTACACTTGGTAAACAATTACTATTTGTGGAATTAAATGAACAAATCAAATTTTCAAAAGACACTCTCTGCCTCTCTGGAGGACAAGATTCCAGGACCCAGGCCTAAGTGTAAAGAGGGGAAGTGAAGAGTATGAAGGACCAAGGAAAGGGGCTAAGGTCCAAGAACAGGAATTTGGTTAATGATAGTGGTAACAATGAAAGAGTAAAAAAGCGCCTCAAAT
Source organism: Phalanger gymnotis (assembly GCA_028646595.1). Classification (NCBI taxonomy): domain Eukaryota; kingdom Metazoa; phylum Chordata; class Mammalia; order Diprotodontia; family Phalangeridae; genus Phalanger; species Phalanger gymnotis. The sequence continues at coordinate 93,908,715 of CM053624.1, read as the reverse complement.
CAATGAAAACAAAGGAACAATTACTGGAGTGTTTATAGCACACGAGTCTGCAAATCACTTTACATACTACATACATACATCTCTTCCATGCCTCGTAACAGCCCTGAGATATAAGTACTAGTCCAGTTTTACAGATGAGAAAACTGAGACTTGTATTAGTTAAATGACTTGAACATAGCCAGTAAATGGTATCAGAGATAGGATTTGAATCCAGGTCTCCTGACTCCCAAGTCCGGCACTGTGGGCAGTATGCCAATGCAGCCTTGTCCACAATGCCTTTCAAGGAAAAGGACTCAGTCCTAAGGGTCTTTCTTGGTAGTAAGAGCTGGAAAAGCCCTTAGAGATCATTTACCCTAACACTCTCATCTTTCAGATAAAGAAACTGAGGCTGGTTAAAAGGGATGGACTTGTCCAAGGTCCTTTCAGGCCTGGAATTCAGTGTTCTTTCCGCTAGGTCAGGGCACCTGTGAAAGGTATGCACAGGGGCAAGACATAGGCATAGGAAAAGGGTCTAGACCATCAAGATACAACATCTGCACAGCACCTTCACATCCATTCATCATTTCTCTCCAACTCTGGCTAAATCAGGGTAACTGGAGTGAAGGACTGAAATGCAGGTGGGCACATAGCAAGCTAGAGCGGGGGGCCACTGATCTCAATTCAATCAACATTTACTAAGCACCTACTAAGTGCCAGGCACGGTGGCGCTTAACCGGAGATACAAAAAGAGGCAAAGGTGGTGCCTGCCCTCAAGGAGCTTACAGTCTAACAAGGGAGGTGGAGAAGACAACATGCCAACGAACGGACGCAAAGCAAATTATGTGCAGGATAAATAGGGGATGCTGGGCGGCGAGAAGGCACTTGCGATCCTATGTTGTTGGTCACGGTACCCGGCGGCAGGATGACCACTGAAAACCTGAAACGATTTTTATCCTAAGATCTCTCGTCCAGTCCCCTCCCACTCACGCCTATTTTACAGATAAAGAAACTGAGGATCCGGGGGGCGACGTCGCCGGCCCAAGGTTGCACTGGCGGTGTCGGGGTGAAGCCCTGAACGCTGGCAATCAAGGGCCCGGGGTTCGAATCCCGACCCCGCTAATGCCCACCAGTGCGTGCCCGAGCCAGTCAGTTGCCCTCTCTGGGCCTCAGTCTCCGCCTCCGTAAAAAGAGGGCTGAGCACCAAGGTGATCTCACTATTCTGGGATTATGAAACTCCAGCCCAGCCCTGTTTCCACCACACCCGCCGCTTCCCGGGATCGCGGGAAGACTCGCACGGCAGGTGTAGACGGCTGGGTAGCGCCATAGGCGCGACCGGCGGGAGGGGTCAAGGGTCGAGTGGCAAAGAGGAGGAGGAGGAGGAGAAGGAGGTGGTGCCGCAGCGCGAAGGGGACCGCACTCACGAAGCGCTGGTAGAAGCGGACCAGCCGCGGCTTCCCGTGGTTGTTAAACACCAGAATCGCCTGGATCATCTTTCCGGGAGCCGACGCCGCTACCGATTCTCAGGCACCGCTTCCGGCTCCTTCCGCCAGGACTGACGCTTACTTCCGGCCAGTCCCTCTGCCAATAGTGTCCCCCTCGCCCGAAAATAAAGAGACGGAGCTTAAGGCCCGCCCCCTACTCCCGACCCTTCTTAGGAAGCCGTTGTCCCTGCTCAGTTTTTCCACCAGCTGTTTTGTAATCCCTGGGAGCCAATCACTAACCTTTACAAAAACAAACAAAAAAAATAGGTTCCCGCCCCCTGATGCCCAAGGTCTGGGGGCATTTTTCTTCCCAGTCCTTGCCCTGCTCCAAATTAACAGGGTGGTTGAACATGAGGGATAAATTACAGACCCTGACTCTGTGCAGGGCCTGGAGTCAGGTGAACCTGAGTTCAAATCTAGCCTCAGACCCTCACTAGCTGCGTGATTCCACTTGTTTGCCTGGGATTCCTCGTATATAAAATGGGGATAATGATAGCACCTTCCAGGGTCGTTGTGAGGGTCACATGTGATAACAACTGTGAAGCACCTGACCCGCAGTAAATATTACATAAGTGCTGTTAGGTATTCTTTGCTCCCATAAGGTTGTCCACGAAATAATCTCGTAAGTACTGCAGGCGGTGAGATGGCACAAAGGTACCTGCTTCATCAGTAACAAAGCCAGGGCGGTGTATCTACAGCGCTGGACTCAGAGATCTGTGTTCAAATGTCACCTCGGTTAGGAGTTAGCTGTAGGACCTGGGACATATCGGTTAACTCCACTGCGCCTGCTTCCTCACGTGTAAAAGGAGAGGGTTGGGGGTCCTCATTCTCTGACCCTCTGATCTTCGTGTGTGCTCAATTCCACCAGACGACACTGAGGCGGCGTTAAAGTCGCCGGCCTCAGGAAGACACAGTTTATTTAGACTCGGAGCCAGAAGCCCCAAGTCAAGCCCTCCCCAAAGCCAGGCAGGAATATGTAACTTCCTTAATATGAGGATAATTCCTAGCTATCCTTTAACCCAAACTCTAACGCTAACCACTGAGGGTTTTTATAATTTTTTTCATATCTATCGTGCACAAGTTTCCTGAGAATTGAGAAAATGAACCTTTTTGCGTTTGGTGTGGAATACTGCATATACTGGTGGACACAGCAAACTTGTTGGTGTTGTTCATCTGCTTCTTTTTTCTTTCCTAATCTTTGTTACAAAGGATAGCTCCCTGGGAAAATATATATATATATATATATATTCAGAAGGTAAAGTGACATAAAAACAAAAGGTATCCGTCCCCCATCAATAAAAACCAAAATAAAAATTTTTAAATAAATGTGATGCAATGTGCCTTTTAGGCAGTGGATAGGACATGAGGTAGACCTGGAATAAGGAAGACCCAAGTTCAAATCCAGCCTCAGACACTTACTAGCTGTGTGACCCTGGGCAAGTCACTGAACCCTGTTTGCCTCAGTTCCCTCAACTGTTAAATGAGGATATTAACTGCACCAACCTTGCCGGGTTGTTGTAAAGATCAAATAAGATAATGTGAAATTTTTAGCACAGTTTCTGGCACATAGTAGGGGCTTTATAATGCTTATTTCCTTCCCCTTTGGAAGGAAATAATACGAGAGAGTTAATCCATCAGCAGCATTATTTCAAGGACCCTGGAATGTGGAAAAATCGGTTTCTATCCTGGGAGATTAGATGTTTTCTACTTGCCCATCTGACAAATGATACTGACCAGGAAATCTTCTGACAAAAACATTATTTTTCAGAACCTTCTTTTCCTTCAGGACTATGCCTTTCTTTGTATCTCTAGCGCTTAACAGTGCCTGGCATATAGTAGACATCTAATAAGTGCTTACTGATGGACAGAACTGAGCTATGAAGCAAAGGGCCAGTTACTATCCAACTATGTGTCCAGCCCAGTCCAGGGAAGGTCCATAGAGTCAACTCCAATCCCAAAGTTTGTTTCTCTCTACCTCGTGTAATACCTGGCACAGAGTAGATATTTAATAAATGTGCACTGATGACTGATATTCTCAGAATGTTCTGGAGAGAGGTTAAGTCATGGAGATCTCCCAGGCTCTACCTAGGCCCTGCTCCTTTTTCAGGAAAAGTAGATTTTTTTCCTAGTTCAGATTCTGGTTTTTTTTTGGTAGCATGTTAACTGGCTAGTCAGCAGTACCAACACTTAGAAACCACTTTCAATGAACAGCATCCTGAAACTAAGAAAGATTAGTGCATTTACTGGCACTGACTCAAACTAAGAATCACACACTTAAATCAAAGGGTTGTTTTGTGTTCTCCCACCCCAGAAATTTATTAATAAAAACTGTTGATAAAATTGACTTGTGGTATAAAAGAGGCATAAGTTACATTAAAAAACAAAACATTCTGGACTGGTAGGGTTAGTTTTAGAGCTATGGAGCAATTTGGCACACCAATGGACCCCTTTGGCTCTTCCCTATCAACTGCCCAATTAGTGCCGGCCAAATCCAAGGCACCTCAAAATCAGGAGATAGAGATTAAAATTGCCAGCCCCAGTGAGGGGGCAATTAGTGGAGGGACAAGGAGAAATTGGGGATGAAGGCTACAGTGTAAATGGAAATATGGCTGCATTGCCAAGAAAGGTAAGTGGCGTATGGAGCTGTGGGAGAGAGTATATGAATCTATGTAAGGCCATAGGGAAGGAGCACAAAGAGGAAGAAAAAGGAACTGATATCCAACTTTAGTTTTTCAGGGACCCATGCAAGAAGTTAAAGCCAAAATGGCCAACAGGGAATTCACCAACTTGTTCCCATGAGCCACTGTGTCTCAGCTGAGTGAGTCACTTTTGTTTCTTCCATGTGTAGTTATGAATAATTCCAATTCATCTTAGAGGTATCTGGTCACACTCTAGGAAGACTCTTAAGCCATCTGAATGAAGACAAGAACTAAACACGGGGAAACTCTGAAAAGGACAGGCCTTGAGCCTAGGTCCTCTAGAAACCACAACGAATGGATTTGCCCAGCCCCAAAAGGATTTTAGCAGAAATGGGCCAGCCTGAAGCATACTCTAACCACCTGCTAAGATGAGGTGATGACATCTTCCCCTCCTACTGCCACTGTTCCATGAGAAGCATCAAAGATGAAATTAGGGTGAAAGGATTCAAAAGACAGCGGCCACCAGAGAGATGCTCTACTTCCTGCTACTCTCAGTCATCCTGGAGAAACAGTAAAAAAAAAAAAAAAGAACCGTTATTAACAGAGAGCATTATTTGAAATGCTCAGACTGGTCAAGGATCAGACTGCAGTCCAACATCTTGGAAGGCCAGCAAAAAGACTCAGAAGTCATTGGTGAAGACTATTCAAGAGTCTTGGGACAAGCAGAGTATCAGGTGGGTCAAACCACTGGCACCATCTCACCCACCACCTCCCCTCAGACCCAGGGGCAGACAGTCCAAGAGCTCTAGGAATTGGAACATCCCTTTCTTCAGGTCACTGGCCCTGCTTTCAGCCTGACCCCTGTAGCCACCAAGCACTGACCAACTGCCTCCACTAATGCTTACTGACTGACAGAACTGAGCTGTGAAGCAAAGGGCCAGTTACTACGCAACTTTATGTGCAGCCTGGTCTAGGGAAGGATCATAGAGTCAACTCCAATCCCAAAGTTTGTCTTTGTTTCTTTCTACCTCGTGTAATACCTGGCACAGAGTAGATATTCAATAAATGCTCACTGATGGACAGGGAAACCCAAGAACCCTGGGATACCAGAGCCACCCTGATCCCATTGCCTTTGGTTCTATCCAACCCTCAATTGTCATCATCCAAGGGAACGGTAACCCATGAGGAGATACAACCTAGAAACCATCTGTAGGTGACTGCATTCCTTGCCTGCTCAGCAACCATGATTTCCAAAGACCCAGAAGAAAACGTTCTCACCACCAAAGGGCATGCCGTTACCACCTGCCCTGCTGCTGCTCCTTGAGGACCACGGTGCCTTTCCATCTGACTTGAAGCTGAAACCACCTACATACACTGTCTTCTCCTGTTACAATGGGGGCTAAATGAGAGCAGAGACTCTCTTGCTTTTCTACATTAGAACAATGTACACGTACATTGCATGTAGAACAATGCACATAGTAATAGCCTAATAAACACTTGTTTATCCACTCATCCCATGGAATATCTGGCCCTAGGAACTGGACCAATGGTTCTCACCTTTTTAAAACCTGTAACTTGCTTATTTTTTAATAGTTTCATTGGCTGGGAAATTCTCAATATGGAAACTCCTTCCATCAACTGTATGTAACATACCACGTTAGAAAGGTGAGAAATGACTTTGCCAAGGTCACATAGCCATTATACCTCAGAAACAAGCCCTGGACTCAGATCTAACTGACTCCAAGGTCTCCTCTTCTAAACCAATTCACTAGGACAAAATACAACAAAAAACCACCTAACCTGACTGCCATTACGAAAATAAACAATAATTTTGTGATTCATCTGCCTGGAAAAATAACCCATGGTTGTGGCTACTTTTCTTTAAATATTCAATTGAGAACTTTAAAAAATGTAAACTCAAATCTTCGATGAAAAATACACATAAAAAAAGAAACATCTGTGAGTATGCACTGCAGACCAATTAAAACTCATCTTTTGAATGAATATCAGGAATTCAAAGAAAGATGGGGGGGAAGGTTGACTGAATAAGTAAATAAAATTACCACACACCATTTAAAATAAATGATAAAATCGGGGCAGCTAGGTGGCACAGTAAGTAGAGCACCAGCCCTGGAGTCAGGAGGGCCTGAGTTCAAATCCAGCCTCAGACACTTGACACACTTACTAGCTGTATGACCTTGGGCAAGTCACTTAACCGCAATTGCCCTGCCTTCCCCACTCCAAAAAAAAGGGAAAAAAAATGATAAAATGTCCCATTATCTTAGCCAGGTAAGAACACATTAAAAAAAAAAATTATAAGCTTTAGACTAAGGAAAGAAAACAAATTCCTTGACTAACTGGGTTGCATAGGAATTGTTTTCTGATTAGCTGAAGAAGCTTGGTAATGCCCTGTGGGGTTTATATAAAACCAGAGATCTAATTGAGAACCCTAGGTATTTGAAAAGAAAGGAGAGAGTCTTCTATCTACCACAGGTTCCCAAAATGAGTGATATTGCCCCCGGGAGCTCTAGAACAATCCAGAGGGATGATAGTTGGGGTGCATTTGGGGGATGTTGAATAAAAATAAGGTGGTGGTGGAAGTCCAGCATGCATCAGCAGGAACATGTGCGCGTAATGACTTGTTTACAGTACAATACAATATTATACAAGATGCAATGCATCATCAAAATTTCAATACAGGAAAAAACCCACATTTTTACAATAAATTATTAAATTTAAGATGTGTCATTTAAAAACAATTTCTATTTTTTGAAGTGATGCAAATTTCAAAAAAAAAACACCAAACCATTAAAGGGTTAATGAAAGTAGATTTCCAGGAGGGTGCTGAGTAATTTTTCTGTTTTGAAAAGGGGGCAGTAGGCCAAATAGGTTTGAGAACCTCTGATCTAAACCCTCTAGAAAGAATCAGTTGGAGGGGAGGGACAGAGCTTTACAGCCTCAGTCTCTATCTGCTCTCTCCCTTTTGACCAATGGATCTCATAAACTTCTTCCTGTCTTTCCACTGATGTCCTAATGGTGTGCCTGGAACTGTTGATGACAGCATTTGCATCAGGAGGCAAGGACAAACCAGATTCAGAACTCTCCAAAAAGCCCAATAGAAAAACTGTAACTTATCCAATGTTACCACCCTGAAGTCTCTAGCAAAAAGACTTTCAAGCACTGTGTAACCCATTTATCACTTGCACTCTAAGCCTGAGATCACATTTCCTTGTATTCTGTGTATAATGGCAAGAGAGTGTGCCACAGACTTTTATTTTATTTTTGGGAGAGGGAGATATTTTATTACAACTGTTCTTACCATACCACCTCAGTAAACACCCTCTTTCTAAAAGTTAATTAAGTCTGGATGACTGGTATAAACGGCAGTTAGGTGGTACAGCTAGGTGGCACAATGGATAGAGCTCTGGGCCTGTTGTCAAGAAGACCTAAGTTCAAATCCAGACTCAGAGACCTGCTAGCTGTGTGACCCTGGGCAAGTCACTTAATTTTGCCTCAGTTTCCTCACTTGGAAAATGACCTGAGGATGGAAATGGCAAACCACTCCAGCATCTTTGCCAAGAAAACCCCAAATGGGGTCACAAAGAGTTGAACATGACTGAATAACAACTGACTAGTATAAAATTATAATTATGGTGGGAAGCTCACTGATGGGGCTTTTGAGCTATATGGCAATGGAAAGACAATCTCCTGTATCAGTAAGGCAAGATTCATGACCTCTAAGATGACCAGGAACATGCCCGTGTAGTTTGGAGTTGCAAAGCATAAGAGACACTCTAGGTAGAAGGCAGAGGAAGTATAACATTTATTTAGACACCAGAGGATCAACTCCCAGAACCAGTAATTCCAATTCCATATAGCAGTATTTGTATTCCAAAACCAGTAAGTCCACTTCAATGTAATAACAAGAAATTTATAACACATTATTACAGCAAGGAACCAAGCCATCCTATAACCTTCCCCTCTCCTGAAGCCTTCCCATAAACAATCATGAATCCCAATTATCAGCTTGCGTGCATTCTCTCCCCCATGAGTTCTCCGAAGCTCCCTGGTTTCCACTCTCTCTTCTGCATTCTTTCCTAAGCGCTCTGAGTTCTGTAGCTCCCTAGCGTGCAGATTCTCAACTCTTATCATCTTGGAGTTCTTACTTCTTCTCTTTGGGCTAAATTCTGAATTCTGAACTTACAATGGCTACCTTCTGGGTATATATACTCTTTTTAGGGCCTAAGGGCTTCACACCCAATCAAGGAAAGAGTGTAGGCCTGGGGCTTAGCATTTAGTAATTAAAGGGTATGGGCTTACCTCTAATCCCGGTCTCCCTTAATCCCATCTGAGGCCCACTGAATGAGTGGGAAAGATCTTTAACCACTGATTGGCATCACACCTCCAAACCCTCCTGGCTATCCCTTGAAGCCAGCAGTAGCCACACACTAGAGACTCAACTCATCCATACAAGTGGGAGTTGGGATGGTTGCCCCAGAGCATACACTTGTACGAACTGACATAAAATGATGCAAGAAGAAGCAGGCTAATAGTATATACAATAATATAAGTAAAAATAACACAAAAACAAGATTTAAAGTCATAGAACTACAACGACTAGTCTTGGTGTTGGCCATGAAGAAATGCCCCTCTCTCCTTTCTCCAGGCAGGGCCTACGGGTCTGAAATTTTTACATGTGATATCAGACATCATAGGCTGATTTTGCTTAACTGATTTTTCTTTATTACATGGGAAGACTCAACAGCACAGGGTAAGAAAGGAATATATAGGCAAATGACAGTCAGGTAAAAACAAAAGACATCAACGATATTTAAAAAAAAACTAAATAAATACATATTTAAATGACTGGTTCAGATTAAATAACCTGTCAAGTTCCTTTCTAAATTCTATAACACTACAAGGAGGCAGCCAGAGGAACTCCCAGGGCAACTTGATGAGAAGAAATACATTCTGGGACAGTTGCTTAACTTCCCACAAAATGGAAAAATAACAATAGCTAACATTCATGTATCACCTATCATGTGCCAGGCACTGTGCTAAGCACTTTGTAATTATATCTCATTTGAGCCTCACAACAAGTCTAGGAAGCAGGTACTATCATTACCTTCATTTTACAGATGAGGAAACTGAGGCAAACAGAAATTAAACGATTTGCCTAGAGTCACACAAGGTAGTATCTGAGGCTGGATTTGAATTCAGGTCTTCCTGACGCCACTGAGCCATCTACCTACCCCATTTCCACTCTACATCCCTTCTCTCCTAGCTCTGCTACCCACCTCTCACTGTCCACTGGTGCTACTTCTATACAACCACCCTAATATATTTTAAAATGGGGGAAAAGTAGAACTTCTTGTTGGGTGATTAACATTCTTGTTAAAAACAGAGACTTCAGCCTTGTTAGAAATGCCAAATCCACATGATGAGGTTATGTTTTCCCTTCTGTTATGGGTTTCTGTATTTGCTACCTTGATGGATAAAAGTTAGGACTGAGTGAGAAATGCGGCAAGATAGGGCCGTGATCCCATCATTGAAGATGCTTAAGCAGAGTCTAAAGATGGTGGCCTGTAAAGGAAGGAAAATGAAGGAGATTCCTGCCTAGACAGATTCAACCAGATTCAATTCTGAATTGAATCATTAATTAATTAATCATTTATTAACATTTATTAAGCACCAGTTATGTGCCAGGCACCGTGCTAAGCACTAGAGATACAAAAAGAGTTAAAAGACAGTTCCTGCCTTCAAGGAGTTTACAATCTAACAGGGAAGACAACATGCAAACAAATATATGCAAAGGAAGCTACATACAGGATAAATAGGAGATAATAGAGAGAAAGTGCTGGAATTAAGGGAGATTGGGAAAAGCTCCCTGTTGGAGGTGGGATTTTAGTTGACACTTAAAGGACAATCTCTCATATCCCTTCCAAATCCTAGCATCTATGATTCCGTGAAATATTTTAGCTATTTTTTTTTATTATTGATACTCATCTAAAAACCCCAGCACCTAGCAGACTGCCTGACTCTTAGCTGGTGCCTAATAAATGCTTGCTGACTGACTAACCAATTAAATAACATGCAACAAAAAAGCTTTCAAGAATAAGAAATTATTTTTGTTGATAGACAAGGCTAAAAACTTCGCAGATGCTGGTTCCACTTCCAACTCTATGGGCTTTGGGTAAGCTGTGGAGTTGACGTAGGTAGGGGAGAAGCAGAAAAGGGGACAAACCAGAGGGCTTAGAGTAGCATCTGATGCTTAAATTTAATTGTTTTGGTTCGCTTTATAAAAAAACTGATGCAGTATCATTCATCACATCATTCAATGAGTTTCATATACTAGCAAGCATGTATGTGTGTGTGTGTGTGTGTGTGTGTGTGTGTGTGTGTATTTATTTCCTTGCTGTATAGAGCTCCCAATGAGGAAAGTCCCTCTACCACCAAAAATCAACTACTGTTCTGAAACTGGTAGTCCAAAAGAATTAGTCAGGTTACTAAGAAGTTAAGAGACTTGTCCAGGGTCACAAAGCCTGAGCCCAGGTCATTGTGACTCCAAGGACTTTTCTTTATTCACTCCTAAATACTGACTCTCCTAGAGGTGGATCATCACAAAGTGGTCAATTCCACTGGACAGTGTAACCATAGTTCAAACTAAAAATTAGGAAAATCCCTACTCACCAACCTCACTATAACTTGAAGAAATCAGAGGTGCTTTATATGTCATGCTGTGATCAATGTTTGTTAAATTCAATTTGGATTCTGTCAGTTGCTAACTCTCTGAAACTGCACAGAAGGGCTAACAAAGCTGGGATTTAGATGGACAACAGTCTTCCTTGTCTCCACCCCCAACTGTCACCCTCAACTTTAAGACTCACCCCAAGGGCTCAAGAAGCACTCCCAACTTACCCACTCGTCATCCTCTGCCCCATCCCCTTGGCCTCGGATCTCTGATGCAGCTTCTTCTAAGGATTTCTGTGCCATGATATTGTCTGTCCAGGATGCTCCCGTCTGTCCATCACCAGCAAAATTACATTTGGTCACTGTTCCAGCCTCAAGTTTTGCTAGAGAGCCTAAAAAAGAGAGGGTTAGAATAAGTACCACCAATGGGGAAGAAAAAAAAGATTCTTTTCCATTGATGAGAGCTAGTTCCATTCTCAAGAAGTCAATCAAAATAGGGTTGAGCAAGCCCCCAAGCCCACGGCTTACTACCATGGATATGTTTAGTGTGTAGATACCAACTTGAGTACCTGATGGTAGTTCTTAAATCCATGACAAAAATCCCATAATATTATGGCACCCCTCACCCAAAACAGTTTATGAGAACCCTCTGGGGACTAAGGACTCCCAAGGGATTTGTCATGAAACTTAAAAATGTCCCTTGGTGACACTATCCATGCACAGAAAAAGCTCTGCTGGGCTTCCATGAGTACTGAGGCAAGATGGAGTAGCCTAAGAAGTGAGACCCATAAGGGCCCCTCCTTTCATGTAACCAAGAAGTGAGGGGAGATGAACAGTGGGAAAATCAATATGCCAAGGGGGCTTTGAGAAAGGAAATTACCACTCACTTATGAAAGGACCATCACCCTGGGTTTTCAGACGAATTTCTGCACCTAGCTCCAGCTCAATCTTCTCCATCTCAGGCTCTGGAATCCAGAATGCCAGCGTCTGGTCCGGAGTGTGGCTTCCCATTACTGCAAGCAGCTCTGGCTTTTCCACGAGCCCCTTCAATTCCATGGGAGAGAGTCTGTCCGTGTCACCTCTGGCTTCCACCTCTGACCACCAGACCAAACAAGACTCTATTAGAGGCCTGGAACTCCCAGGCAAAAAGTCCTTCTGGCCCCACAGGGTCTCTAGGGTAAGAATGAGATCCTTGCGGAATCCAGGAGCAAAAAGAAGCCCTTCCTGCTCACCTAATGACTTAGCCTGATACTGCTTTCTGTTCAGAAGTCTCTCTAGGACTAATCTGACAGCTGCTTCTTATTGTAAGGATCTTAAACCCTCAGACCCCAGGGATTACATCTTGCCTGTTTTATCAGAAATTCTCAGATGTTTGAGGAGAAAAGACCTTTTCTGATATTGAATGTATTTTTATGAGGCAGCTGGCCCCCATGGATGCCAAATACAGCTGCAGTCCTTAGTACCTCAGGTTTTCCTTGCTTTGAGTGCTGATATCAAAGAGCCACCTTCCCCCCCACACCGCTCCTCACGCCCCCCCCTACCCCCACCCAGCCCCACAGCCAAAATGGAAAACCTTTTACAACCTGGCCCCTTCCTACTTTTCCAGTCTTCTGACACTTTTCTCCCCTCCACATACTCTACAGTGGCTGTTCCTTGCATAACACACCATCTCCTGATTGTGTGCCTTTACAATGGCTGTCCCCCAGGCCAGGAATACTCTCCCTCCTCACCTCTGCCTCCTAGGTTCCCTGGCTTCCTCCAAGACTCACCTTGTAAAAAAGGCACTTCCTAGTTTTCCTTCATGAAAACATGAGAAAGAAAGAGCCAAGCTTTCACAGATGACTTTCTATGGCACACACATGTTCAAAGTCATACTGAGAGGTGTAGAGAATATGCCTACTCTGTCTACTGTTTGTTACAATGAAACATTTGAATGAATAGAACAAAATAGAGCCTCAATCACTCTCTTCAAAGGAGGTATGATCCGCATGTGTTAATATCACACACGTGGATAGAACTTTCAGTGATCTGCTGAGGATCACTATGAAGTGAGACATAAAGCAGACATATGCCCAATAAAAGTATTAGCTAGGGTCGTGGAATCAGATAGTCCTCGTGGTGTATGAGAATGAGCGTTACACTAAGTCAAGAAAATACGAGTTCAAATCCCGCTTCTAACACTAACTAGCTGTCTTAGCACAGACAGACCTTGGTTCCCTCATCTATAAAATGGGAGTACTAATATCTGTATACCTTGGAGGGATTTTGTGAAGATCATGTAACATGATATATGTAACATGCTTTATAAGCTTTCAGGCACTACAGCTATTATCATCAGGAAGGAGGCCAAAAGATGAAGTCACTATTTAGGGCAAAGTTCTCCAGATGCTCCTTTTTGTACAAAACATTGTGTTGATCTGCACCAAAACCTAGAGCTGTCTCAGTGAGGCCCATGGCTGCTTAAAAGCTACTTAAAAAAAAGTAGCTTAGCCATGTGCCCTAGAAATAAAGTAGAGGAAAAATACAGATTGCCCAGATTTATGACTTTCAGTTGGACTGGCAGCATACTGTTGGACCTCCAGTCCCCTGGTATGTGTATCTTGGACAAGCACTAGTTAGACAATGAGCTGGGCCCACAACTGAACAGGAGTAGGAGAACATCAGGATGGAATGAATTTAGGAAATGATACTATACTTTCAATTATTCCAAATGCCTCATTGACACAAAAGCCCATCCATTTAATCAACATCATAATTCTTCTGGCAATGGGGCAGCTAGGTGGTACAATGGATAGAGTATCAGGACTGGAGTCAAGAAGACCCAAGTTCAAATCCAGCCTCAGACCCTTCCTAGCTATGCATACTTACTAATATGACCCTGGGCAAGTCACTTAACCTCTGTCTGCCTCACTTGTGAGATGGGGATAATAATAGTACCTACTTCCCAGGGTTGTTGTGAGGATCAAATGAGAAATCTGTAAAGTGCTTAGCACAGTGTCTAGTACACAGTAGGTGCTACATAAATGTTAGTGATGATGACGATGTTGATGGTGACGTCAATACAGCAGCGAATCATGGAATACCATGATCTCAGAAGAGTCAAAAACTGCAGGTGACCCTTTAAGCCCATCAAACTGGCAAAGGCTGAAATATTCAAGCTGGCAGGGCAATGGAAAAATAGGCATGCTAATTCAGTGACAGTGAATCAGGCATGAATCGGCCTATTTCCAAAAGCGATATGAAATCATGTAATAAAAGTTACAAAATTGTTCATATCTTTCAACCCAGTTATTCATTAGGAGGTTTCTACTCCAGGGAGGTCAATGACAACAAGAAAAGACATTATCTTTATACAAGTTTCCAAAGAAGCGCTATTCATAAGAGCAGAAAGCTAGGGATAAACTGTACACCCAGTGCCGAGAGAGTAAGTGAATAAATTGTGGCATATGAATGAAATGGAATATTCTTGGAATGACAAATATGAAGAATTCAGAGAAATGTGGGAACACTTCTATGAAATGATGCAGAAAGCTGTAGCAAAGGACACTATTCATACAACTACATAAATGAAGACGAACTCAAGCAGCAACAAAATTCAGGCGACAACAATGCTCAGTGTTGTAGTATTCTGTACCATTTAAAGGACACGAGCGTTTTTCTCTTTTAACGAATGGTCATTACAAAAGCAAATGATAATTTACACTACTCAGAGCCACAATCTCTCTTCTGTGCTCTTTAGCTGAACTTCTGGTGGGAGCTATGCTCTGTTCTTGGTTATTTGTCTTTTAGGCTAAAACAAAATTTATCAATTAATTTTTTTTCACCTATCCCAAAGGCCAGTGAATAAACAAACAAGTAGGCTGCAGAAGAGTACCAATGATGACTTTCAAGTGAAAAGTAGCATAATAGCATTATTGGGGGAGTAGCAAAAGAGATGGGTTAGTCACATAGGAAAAGAGAGGGATAAGAGAGGGTATACGTGCTGTACTCCTATCTCTGGAATGGCTAAAGAGTCAGAGAAGGGCCTCCAGTGCACTGGGTAGGACCTCCATGGAATATTTACAGAAAGACATGGGCAAGATTCCCACACCATAAGATGGTGTAGTTGGGCCACGATCTTCACAAAGGGTGGGAGTAATCACACTGATGAGATCACAGATCCATCAAAAGTCTAAGGAATTGCTAAATTGTCTGTTGCACACTATGCCTGCCATAACTTAGACAAAGGAAACATTAGGGAGGACCTGGAGTAGTTGGGAAAGGTTTCTCCGTTGAAACAGGACTGGATGCAGGCCATGAAGGACGGACAAGATTTCAGTAGGGGAATGGGAGAGAATGGTATCTGAGGCAAGGATGGACAATATGAATGAATAAAATGGAGACAGGAGTGAGCATGGTGTGTCTGTGAGGGGCCAGCCTCACTAAAGCTGACAGTAGAAGCTAAAAATACTTAGAAACATTGTAAAGTTGGACTAGAAGGGGAGTGACATGTGTCATGTTTTATCTTTTTTTTTCAAAGCAAGCTTGAAGTCTCTCTTCATTGTGTTGCTTACATTTATTAGTAAATTTTAACTCTGACATAGGATTGTGACCATATCTTAGCCTCTAGGTGGTAATCTGCCCTAGGATCAATTGTAAAGAGCTTAGCATAGTGCCCAGCACATAGTAGGTCATCATCATCATCATTATTATTATTGGGTATTCCATGAGTCAGAGGCTAACCCTAGACTGAAGCCTAGTTTATTGCTGCCCAAACCTATGGCTAATCCAATGAGCCACACTCCCTATTCCCCTATTCTTATATCTGTCAGGCAGTAAAATTAATCTAACTGGGTCTATATTTTTATCATCTATGACAATTCAATGGGGGATCAGGGTCAGGAGAACTAAAGACTGATTGGCTGACCTACCCCATTCAGGTTCGTCTTTGTAGGGGAGAATGGAAAAAAAAATCAAGGGGAGCAAGGACAGCAAAAAAGTGAGAGGAAAATAAGCAGACCAGTTGCCATACTGTTAGAAGCCATCATGTTTAACATCTCATTAGATGTCTCTTGTATTGGGAGGTTATCCCTGCCTCAGAGATAGAAGCTCTAGATATCCTAAGGGAAGAGTAGGGGTAGGGGGCAGCAAAGGGAGATAAATCCTCCTCCTCTCAAGTGATTCCCTCTCAGGGCTTGGCTGGGACCCCTTCACAAACTAAACTGGTCTGCCACCCAATTGAACTGGCTTGCTCTTTAATCGTAGACCTAGGGTATTTTTGATTGTCTCAGCCAGTCACAATTATTTCTTGTGTAGCATCATCTATTTTTAATCCCAATGATCAAAGCACTTTATTCCTCTCAAACTGATTAGGCGGTTAAAAGTTAACACTTTTAGTTGATTCAATTAGACTGGCTGAGATTTCTTTTTGTTGTTGTTCAGTTCTGTCTGAGTGTTCTTCATCCCTTTTGGGGTTTTCTTAGCAAAGACACTGGAGTGGTTTGCCATTTGCTTCTTCAGCTCATTTTACAGATGAGGAAACTAAAGCAAACAGGGTTAAATGACTTGCCCAGGACACATAGCTAGTATGTGTCTGTGATTTGAACTCAGGAAGATGAGTCTTCCTGACTTCAGGCCTGGTGCTCTAACCACTTTGCCACCTAGCTGCCCCTATTAATTGGATTAATATGATCGACCCCCATCCTGACAATTATATTTCCCCTTCCTAAATAACTCATACACTTACACGTACATGCATAATCACACACAAATGCAAACAGACATACACACTCACATAAACATTCGGGGGGAGAGATCTGTGATTTCATCACTTTATGAGATTTCCAGGAAACTTTCCATACCACTGCAAGTCAGCATTGGTTCTGTAACTGTAATGGTAATCAGGGAAGGACTTTTTTTGCTGTTCTCTTTTGGGATGCTAAGGCTATCAAGTGCTTTTAATGAGCCTCATCTTTGCTTGAATGGGGCAGGTAAAGCAGAGCCCTTTTTGTTTTGGAGTGTTTCTGAGCACTAAAGCAATCAGGAGTCATTTATTGAAACAATGTATATGATATGGTGCTAGCCATTGAAGAACTTCCCCACACCCTAAATGCCGCAGCATTTGGCCCCAGCCCTCAGGGTCCTAAACAGCTTATATGTAACTGGAAGGTTAGTGTTTGACTTTTGAGGGTACAATCATTGAAAGAGTATTGGTGACAAGACTCTGGGCAAGCCGTTGAAACGGCACCCAACCACCCCCCCCGGCTTTGAAAATCCAGATGTTGGTGCTTCTCTGGTAACTATGTATGGCTATGGATAGACTGGTTTGTGTTAGTTGATCTGTTTATAATGTATGCTTGTAATTTCTGTTTGTATTTGCTCTGAAGTTCAGGGTGCTGGCTTTTCCCCCTGAACTAAGTGAATGATATATGCATGTTTAAAGTGAGACTGTTAACCCCTTAAAGTTGCTTTCTTTAGAAAAGCAGATCAAAGAACCTATACTAGTAGTCTTCCTGTGTGCTGTTGTTATTGGCCTTACACAGCCACAGCAGCTGCTAGCCACACAGTTGTTACAGTAACTCATATAATCTTTGAGAGTTGCTTGGACCTCTTAGAGGTTAAATGATTGCCTTGAGGTCGCACACAACCAGTCTATGTTTGAGAGAGACTTGAACCCAAATCCTGAAGGTCTGACTCTGAGGCTTGTTATTCATCCACTACAATACCTACAATACACACAATACATTACATACATTATCTATTACAATACATCTACTATAATACATACATATTTTGAGAAGAAAATGGAAAGGAAAAAAAAACCCTGTTTCTCCCACTTAATTTTGTGTCTCCCTTCTTTTTCCCCAGTGAAGAGTACTGACTGAAGGCATTTCTCTAAATGGAACTCATTTTACCTCTACTGACATGGATAAGGGCTATATTACGGAACAAGCCGGGCTGCTCGATAGTGTCCAGAACAAAAAACAGGGTGAGGTAGTATTTTCTCCTCTATGCTACCCATCCATCTGCTTCTCTTATCTTTCTCTCTTATTTATCTCTTTAGACCGCGAGGAAATGATTGGCAGGTTAACCAATGTGCTCCCAAGCCTACAGGGCCCCATCAAGCAAGTTATATCTTAGGCTGCAAAAGCTTTCAGATGGTGTGTTTAGTCATATCCAACTCTTTGTGACTCGATTTGGGGTTTTCTTGGCAAAGATAATGGAGCAGTTAGCCATTTCTTTCTCCAATTCATTTATGGAGATGAAGAAACTGAGACAAACAAGGTTAAGTGACTTGTCCAAGGTCACACAGCCAGTAAGTATCTGAGGCTGGATTTGAACTCAGGTCTTCCTGATTCCACATCTGGTGCTCTATCCACTGAGCCCTAGTTTTTCAAGACTGACTTAATACTAAGATGAAACTTCCAAGGTGTGAAGAAATCTGGAGGCAAGGGAAAAGAAAGACAAGGCTGGCAGAAAGGACAATAATAAGGAAAGCCTGGGGGTGAAAAGGGAAGGAGAGCTACAGAGAATAAGGCAGAAGAGATGCGGATGCTTGGACAGCCTGGAATTGTGCAAGAGATACCTACTATACGAGGACATGAGGAAGCCCGTGTTCACCTTCCTGGTGTTGCTGAAGTTTGGTTCTATCTCATTCCCCTTGGAGTCAAATTTGCGGTGATGGATGCGACTGGGTCTGACGTACAGCACATAGTAACGCTCCTACAGTCAAGCAGACAAAAAGTACAACAGGTTTCCCTTTTCATCCTACCTGCTTCTGGCTTACTCCCACCAACATTTTCTACCTTCTCTCTGGCCAATCGGTCTGTTACAACTGCCTACCCAGTATTATACGTCACACCTAGTACCCAATTCTAATGATCAGAGCCAGGAGGAAACAGTCCATTACAGTTCTGGAACTCTGATCCTATAAACTCTGATCCTCCTGCTGCTATAATTTTGATAAGCAGGGTTAGACTGGATCTGAACCAGAGCTGGAAATCACCTGGGGTGACCAGGGCAATACCCCAAATGGTGACATGGGAAGGGGGACTGTTTCCTCACACCTGTGGAATACTTGCTATCAACAGGTCTCACTCTCTTGGCTGGCCCAGGATACCATCCCCTACCCCAAAGATCCCATGACTTTCACACAACTTCTCCTAGGGCTGCATCCTGAAGTTTTATATGTTGCCTGGCCGCACCCTATTCCCAAACACTAGAACACTGAATACCAGCACAGAAGCAGAGTCAGGAGAGGGATCTTCAAATTGAGGATCAGAAAAAAACTGATACCTGGCACACAGTACAAGCGTAATAGATGCTTATTCACTGAGTGACAGGCGGGCTAATGTTATGCTGCCACCACCCCCACCCCCACCCCCCACAGTAAACTATTACTCCTTGGTAAAATGGTAGTAATGCAAAAATATTTCATTCAAAAAAGCAACTTTTTTATTGCTGTTGGAACAAAGAATTAGAAATAAAACAGATGCTTTTCTATTGAGGAATGGCTAGAAAAATGATAGTATACAAATTTAATAGAATATTATTGCATCATGAAAGAGACAGAGTCACAGAAAACCTGAAAACTCTTCTGAGCTAATAGAGGGCAAAGTGAATAGAATCAGAAGAACAATTTTGACAATGACTAGAACAATGTAAAGGAAAACAACTTGGAAAGATTTCAGAGTTCTGATTACAGCCACGACCAGCCATGACTCCAGAAAACTGATGAAGTATGGTTGCCTCCTCTTAATAATAATAGCTAATATTTAGAAAGCGCTTACTACCTGCCAGGCACGGTGCTAAGCACTTTACAATTACTATCATATTTAATCCTCATAACTACCCTGTGAGGTAGCTGCTATAATTATCCTCATTTTACAGAGGAGGAAACTGAGGCAAATAGAGGTTAATGACCTGCCCTGGGTTATACGGCTAGTCAGCGTCTGAGGCTACATTTGAACTCAGGTCTTCTCGACTCCAAGCTCAGTGCTCTACCCCGCTGTACAGGTGATAGACTGGAGGTGTGGGATGAGACATCTGTTTTCAGAAACAGAAAGAAAATGGAGGTAACGATACTTATAGCACCTACCTCAAAGGGTGATTGGGAAGAAAGAGCTTTGCAAATGGCAAAACATTACAGAATGTGAGGTTAATGGGTCAACCTTCAACTGGCACCCCAAGTACCGTTACAGTTATAGGTAATAGCACAAGGGAAAAAGATATACAACATGTGGGTTACTGAAAAGGGCTTCCCAGTTTTATCAATGACAATAAATTTCCCTATAGTTTATAGATTAGAGATTATCTGCTCTATCTTCATTTGAGAAATTAGGAAATTGAAGCCTAGGGTGGCGACCCAATTTGCCTAATGCCACACGGCTAGTTAGGACACCCAGGTGCTACCCCTGGAGCTGCCATTCATACTGATGTTAGCCCCAAGCTGAAGATCTTGGGAGGCACCTATCACAAGGTGCCTTCCCCTTTGGTTATTTCCTGTGTCCTGTGTGCTACTGAACTGTAAGCCTAACACATATCAGACAGTGAATAAATATTTTTTTAAAATGAATGATAATGGAAAAATTATCAAATTAGGTAGCCAAGGAGCTATTTGTTACAATGTTTGTAAAGAGTCTGAAATAAAGAATCTTAATCCACTGCTGTCTGAGGAATTTAACAAAGAAGTGACTAGCACTAAGCACCCACTGTGAAAGAGTAAAGAATGAGAAACCCCTTACTGAGGATTGGCAAATCATAGGAATGCAGGCTCATTAAAGAGACAGGCAGGAGAAGCCCATTCTCTTTCAAGTTTAGGGTTGGTCAGTCTCCTTTTATCAAACTCTGATTTCTTCTTTTTCATTACTTCAGTGTGTTCATCACTAAGGCCCTGAGACATGGGAACAGAAAACTTCATCTGTCAGTAGATAAAAGGAAATGATGACAGACTTATTAGAAGGGACATTTACTATAATGCCAAAAGGATCTGTGATTTCATCATGGAGGGTACTTCCTCCACCACCTTTCATCATAACCTTTCTGCAGCATACTATATCATGTTTGAAGACTAGTATGACCCCAAAACTAAGAAACCTGCTATCAGGCTGCAAATAAGTTTCTCTGACTTTGTTGGTCCTCAGACAAATAGACCTATGCAGCTATAGTGAAGACCTACCGTGATGCCTTTTTGTAGGGTGGAGGTAACCCTACTACTGCTGCCTCAGGTGTCAAAATTCCTAGTTACTGCTGTGATCTGACTTCAGTTTCACCATCACTTGCCCCCCAGATTGGTATGTGGTATGCGTGGACTCACTAGCCCATCCCAAACCAATAAAAATACCACATACTACAATGACAACAAAAGAAGAGAAATCCCAAGGCCAAAAAGTGAAGGCATGATGGCCTTAAAGCCACACTGGGCCATTTGGTCTCAAATGAGCTCTTTGCAAACACTCAATTACGTACCCAAACAGTCTATCAGAGCCAAGCACTCTCTATTACACCTGCCTATATCACAAAAAAAAAGGCCTATTGATACATCCCAAACAACTTATAAACCAGAGTTCATCTACTTTCCACCACCTTTATTTATATTTAATTTTTATTTAGTAAGTATTTAATTTAACATTTATACTGAGATATTTATGGTTACTTAAGTTACTTAGTTTAAGTAACCTCAGATATCCCAGGATAAATTGGCATATATGTGTGTATGTGTGTGTATGTCTATATGTGTGCATATATGCACACATATATGAAGTTCTATAATATATAATGCATTAAAAACAAAATGTATCATTATATATCATATTTATATATGACTACATTACAATACATAATTACACAGAGAAAGAATCAGTTATAATTTTTATCTACTGTCAGCTAGTTACTTTGTGTATTTATTATTGACTTTTCCCTCTTCTGGAATGTGTTGCTTATGATAGTATCTCTATTATTTCTCCCTTGCAATTCCTTAAAAGTTTCCATGGAAAACACAGATTTCTCTATGTTAGGAAAAGGAAGAAAAATAGGTTAGTACGAAAAAGGACAAACTGAATGCCTGTCCCAGGCCTCATGCTCTATGGTGACCCTTCAAGGTGTTCTATCCTTCATTTGAGCCTGGAATCTCCTTTATAATGCCCTGGGGCTTCATACTGCTAAGTAGGAATATAATTAAGTAATTATTAAATAATAATATAATTATTACATGGAAGGACAGTTGGCTCCTTATCAATTACTGGGGTCCCAAAGTGTATTTTTTTGAAACATTTTTATTGATATCTTTTGTTTTTAAATTACCTCTTTCTAATTGTATTCCTCCTATTACCCCTTCCTAGAGAACTGTCCTTTATAATAAAGAATGAATAAACTCTGTCCTGGCTGTGCCCTGTCCTTGGAAACACCTGGGTTCAAATCCTGCCTCTGACACATTTTCGTATACATACATACATCTATATACACACATAAATATACACATACGCACACAGGGGTGTGTGTGTGTGTGTGTGTGTGTGTGTGTGCGTGCGCACGCATGTATATAGCACCTGGAGTCAGAACGTTCTGAGTTCAAATGGATTTTTAAATTATTTGAGACTCAAGACACTTACTAGCTGTGTGACCCTGGGCAAGTAACTTAACTTCTATCTGGCTTAGTTTCCTCAACTATAAAATGAGGGTAGTAATAGCACCTGCCTCACAGGGTTGTTGTGAGAGTAAAACAAGATAATATTTGTAAAGCATTTAGCACAATATCTGACATATAATAGGGACCTAATAACTGCTTATTCCCTCTTCTCTAAATATCTCAGTATCAATGTTGGCCCAATCCACCGTTGCCCCCAAATGGTATATTACCTCCCTGCTCCACATGGCCTGACCTTCTCAAAGGCTTTTCCAGTTTATGTTGCAGATTCCCCCTGCTCAAGAGTACATTGTGCTCTGCCATCTTGGTGGGGAGGGAGGAGGGGAAGGAAGGAAAGAAAATTTGAAACTCAAGAACATCTAAAACTAAGTGTTGTAAACTAAAAATAGAAAAATCTAATAAAAAAAAGAGTACATCATGCTCACCTTTTTGCCGCTGGCATCTGAGATGTTATGACGAGAGACGTCAGCCAGTTCTCCCTCCAGGAGGATGCCATTTCCCCTAGTAAAAAGAGGGAAAGGTGAGACCAGCCTAGCTATGTCTTTTTTTTTTTATTTTTTTATTTTTAGCTATGTCTTTAAGAAGGAACCACAGACTAAGACTCTAAGTCACAAGCCACACTAACACAGAGCTATGACCTAAGTCATCCATGTCTATCCTTGTTACCCAAGGCCAAAAAAAAACTATACAAAATGCCCCTTCTATTTATACAGTGCATTCATTCTTCTAAGGATTTCAGAGGCAAATGATATCAGTAATAGCTGATATGTGCATTTTGCTTTAAAGTTTGAAGAAAAAGAATTGATATGCATTATGCCATTAGACCAAATGAGGAGCAGACTCTAAGGAAGGAGCAAAAAAAGACACAGCCTAGTCAACCACTTGTCCATTTGTAAATCTCTAGTAGGCAGCTGGTGATGGAGACTAGAGCTCAGGAGAAGGAAGAGGACTCATGAAGATCTGGGAGTCATCTTCATGTAGTTGATGTATATACATATATATATATATTCATATGTATATATTTATATATATACACATATACACACACATACATAAGAGACAGAATGGTGGTAGAGCAGAGGGTTATTATTGGTTGTTTGGTCAGGTCCAACTTTCATGACCCCATTTGGGGTTTTCTTGGCAAAGATACTGGAGTGGTTTGCCATTTCCTTCTCCAGCTCATTTTACAGGTGAGGAAACTGAGGCAAACAGGATTAAGTGACTCGCCCAGGGGCACACAGCTAGTAAGTGTCTGAGGCTGGATTTAAACTCAAAAAGATGAGTCTTCCTGATTCCAAGACCAGTGCTCTATCCACTGTGCCACCTTGCTGCCCCAGAAGAGAAGGCAGAAAGCTCTAATTCTTAGTTTTTTAAGATAGAGAAAAGCTTATTCCAGGGCTCAAGCAATCTTGGTTGCCTGGTCACCATGGCAGAGCCTGGCATTTCGAGGAAAATGTTTCCCTCAAACTACAGAATTGTACTTCATTCTTCCCACTTACATTCTTCTCAGTCATGCATATTTAAATTATACTAATGATGTAACATGAAAGGACTGTGCTGCTTGCTTGAAGGATGACTGCAGCAATGTGGGCTCAGCCTTGACTTCATTACCTACAGTAGATCCAGCATGGGCTTCCACTAAGTTCCATACTCCCAGAAAAGGAGATGTATGGCACAGGGATTACTGGCCACCAAGGTTTGGGCTCTCTCCCAGTTACCCAGGAAGTAATCTAATCAGATACTGTGAATCTCCCTCAACTTAGTCTGTAGGTCACCTAGCCTCTACAATAGCTATTACCAATCTATCATCCATCCCAACCGTGGTGTCAACAAGTACACAGGGGAAGGGTACTAACACACTCCATCAGAAAGAACACCCCTCCCCAAAATGAGTCAAATGAGCTGCATTAAAAGATTCCACAGGGGCAGCTAGGTGGCATACTGGATAGAGTACCAGTGCTGGAGTCAGGAGGACCTGAGTTCAAATCTAAGCTCAGATACTTACTAGCTGTGTGACCCCCAGCAATTCACTTAACCCTGATTTCCTCAAAAAAAAAAAGTTTCCACAAAGTCTTTCTTCTGTCTTAAATTGACTTTTCCCTTCCTGGTCACACCCTCTGCAAGTCTTTGCTTTTCCTGATGTCTTCTCAAGCTGAGAAACAGTGGGTTACAATAAAGGCTTGCTGCTCTTCTCCACAGCTACTACCCCCTTTGTATTTTTTTTCTTTAAAAGCTGAAAAATAATGCATTCCCAAGTTTTAGGGCTAGCTCCAAGATCCAAGACAAATTTGTCAAGCCCCAGTTTAGTCAATGACTACACTGTCTACATCACCTGTAAGACTAAAACTTCTTGAGAAACAGGCGTGTTCTCTAGTTTAACCACGTAACATCTAGGACCAAATTGCACAAACTCAGCACTCCATACAAAATCAAGAGTACAATGCTAATACTGTTACAGTACTTTGTATCTTGGCAGTGATTAACAGGACATTCACTATCCCAGTAGGAAGCTGGCACAAGTTAGCAGAGAAAGCACGGTCTGCACTCGGGAAATATTAAGCAATTAATAGGGTGTTAGACTGAGAGTCAGGTGTCTTTTTAGAGCTCCCCTCCTAATTCTTGCTGAGAGATGTACAGAAAGTTATTTTGCTTCTCTATGATTTGGCTTCCCCATCTGTCAAAGCAAAAAATAATTCAGACCCAGCTTATAGGGAAGGGTTACCTAGTGCTGGGTTGTTTTGTTCTTTAAAATACTTAAGTCAGCCTCCTCAGTGCCATTGCGATGCAAAGCAGAATAAACACAGTTTGACTAGTGCTCATACCATGCAGTGGGGATGAACTATTGCCCTTTAATCAAGGCAGGGGAATCACCCAAAACAGATGGTGCAGGGTCTGGACACCAGAGGGATTTTGTTTCCATTAACTTTTAAATAATCCCTCTGGGATTATTTAACTTTCTGGGATCCAAACTTTCCATAAATTTCCCCTTTTCCTCACAAAGTCTAGTTAGAATCAGAAGTAGGGCATAGTGGGGAAAGAGGACTTGCTCTGAATAAAAAATTCACACAGGGTCAAATTTTGCCTAAATTTGGCCTTGCATGGGGAAAAAAAGGCCTACAAGAAATGCAAGTTAAATTACAAGTGCTTAAAAATGAACTGTTAGTGACCAAGAGCTAGAAACCTACTTAATGTCAAAATAAGAGACAATTTAATGCACTGTAGTTGGAAGAACTGGGTTCAGATCATACCAGAGATATTATCACTAGAGCTATCAGAGCTATTGTCACTATTAAAGAAGTAGTCACATGGGAAGATCAGAAAACTCAAATTTATCACGTATTAATAAACTTCCCTAATATAGCTACTCTATGGGTGCTAACGAAATGCTAAGCTTAAAAGGAATGTAAGCTTTGGGGGCAGGAACTGTTTTTCCTATTATTTTGGAAGCCCAGTGTAGTGATTCAATTTAGTTTTAGGTAACTGTCTGAGGCACTAAGAGGTCAATCAGTCAGTAAACAAGCATTTAACCCTAATAAATAGGCTGGACACCCAGTCAGAGCCAAGGGATACAGAGAAAAAGGAAAAGCTGCCTCTGCCCTCCAGGTACTTACACTCTAATAGGAGGGACATGTGTAGGTACATACAGTGTAGATGGAAGGTAACCTTAGAAAATTAGCAGCTGGAGGTTGAGCTGAGTCTTGGATAGAGCCAGGGAGTCTAAGGCAGAGGTGAAGGTGCTCTCCTGAGCATCCCAGGCAATTCAAAGGTTACAAAGACAGCAGATGAGTTTGCGTCCTGAGGAAGAGTAAGTAGGCCAGTATGGTAAGATTGTAGCCAGCATGAAGAAGAATAATGTGCAAGAAGATTGGAGGCCAGGCTATAGAGAACGTTGGAAATGTCAAAGAGAGGAAATAATAGGGAGCCACTGGGGTTTATTGAGTAGAGTGGTGGCATGGGCCGACTTACACTTTAGGAAAATCACCTGGCAACTCTATGGAAAAAGACTAGCCTGCACAGTGATGTGAAGCAGGGACATAAATCAAGAGGCTATTGCAAAAGGCAGGGGAGAGGAGATGAGGGTCTGCACTAAGGTTTCCAATCTGAATAATGGGAAGAAAGTGGAACCCTCCACATTAATATGGAAGTTCAGGAGAGGGATAGATTTTAGCAAGTAAATAAAGAATTCGGTTTTGGATGTGCTGAATTTGGGACGCCCATTCTGTGATCATACAGGTCTTCCCAACTCCAAGCCCAGCCTGCTTTCTATTCCTGAAGCCACAGCTCCTAAGACCTTAGGCACAGTAGGCACTTAATAAATGCTTTCAAAATGAATACTAAACGCAGAAACAAAATAAGGTTGCTGTCCATGGCAGCCGTGCCACTGTTCTATGTAACCCTGGCCCATTCACTGACCTTTTTTTGCTCCTCAGGGTTCCTTGGTACAAGAATGGTCGTATGAAAAAGTAAATTGTCTGAAGGGAGAGGGCTGTGAACTGTGGGGCATTATTAGGACTGGAAAAGGAAAGAATTTGGTACTCGGTCTCTAGATCTTTGCCATTAGTCCCCAGAATATCACTGCCCTCGAAGAGCCAGTTTTGGGGCAGCTAGATGGCGAAGTGGTTAGTGCATTAGCCCTGAGATCTGAGTTAAAATGCGACCTTAGACACTAGCGGTATGACCCTGGGCAAGTCACTTAACTCCGATTGCTTCCCCAAAAAAGAGTCGGTTTTCTCATGAGTAACTTGGAGATGATATTGGTGCCACTCCACCTAACCGGACTGACCTTAAAGTATTATGTAAATGTAATGGGAACCGGTGCCTCGAAGGAAGCCCCCAGAGTCAGGAGCAAGGAGATGCGCGAGATCCGCGCAGTGGCATCGCATACTCTTGATCTTGCGGGCACTCAAGTTAACCCAGGTAGATTACAGCACGCTGTCCCTTAGCCAGGTCGGATTTAACATTGTTTGGGCGCTCTAACCATTAAAAGTTCCTTTTTCCAAAGAAGGAAAACAGTACAGCAAAGCTGAGGCACCCTCCGCCCTAGTGCAATGCCCTTGACCATTCCTCCCAAGTTTCTTTCTTTCCCACCCTCATTTCCAACTGGGAGGAAAGGAGCCGAAGCCAAAAAGATAGAGGGGCGGCAGAGGCCCCGGCCCGTCCAGTCTTCGGGCCACGGAAAGACTCGGGGTGCAGAGATCCGGGGAACAGCTGCCCAAGACCCAAGCGCAGGACTGAGCCCAAACCCAAGGCCTACCGCTGGTACGCAGCTGGGTCCCAAGAGCCGGGAAGCCGAGTGCTGTGCACTGCCTTGTTCCGGAGGGCGCTGTCGTGATAGATGCGACTCATCGGGATAGAGGTTGGGATTTATTTAAAATGATTTTGCAACTACTTCCTCCCCGGGACGGGACGATGGAATGCTTGCGGCGGGGGATGATGAAGATGCAGTGGTCTGCCGAGGGATAGGTAAGAGCAGACAAGTCTTAATTTTCAGGACACACGGAAATCCAGCTCCCATCAATTCAGCCCGGTCTAGCCCTCAAGACCAGCTCCCCTACGCCCCATAACTCTTCTCCTCCCTGTTTTTACGGAATGGTATGGTCCAGGCCTCTCCTTTCCAAGATCTGGCTTTAAAGGAATAGAGCTCTTTCTAAGAGAGCTGGGCAGTGTACCTTCTTCCCTGAAGGGGCGCAACGCTCAAAGCCGAACAGCGTCCCTGACCACAAGGAAAGGAGAACACGGATTGATGTGTAGTTAGAAGTAATAAAGTAAACGAAGCAATAAAACATGAATCAGGAACAAAAAGCAGCTCCGTGCTTTCACTTCTCCTTGTTATAAAGATGTGGGAGACCACAGATCCTGTAAGGTTCTGCTTAGTAGAAGTTCAGAATGAGTCCATCTCAGAAGAGAGGGCAGAGAGAACTGATCTCGAAAGAAGCAGAGCACTAAGGTAGGGGATGTGATGGCTATATCCCAAAAGAAGCTGTCACATGTTGCCTGCCGTTAGACTCAGCTGTTTCTGAGCATATGGTATACTTTTTTTTTTTAATTTCGTTAAAGAACCAGGAGAAACCAAGCCATCTTCCCAAAATAGAATGAAACCTGAATTCGACTGCAAGGCAAAAGACACGAGTTTCCCTGGCTCTGCCACTATGTGACTATAGCTAAACTTCTTAATCTCTGGGCCTTGATTTTCTTATAAGTAAAATAATGGGGTTGAATCTCTAAGGGCCTTTCCTGTGCTAAATCCTGTCATCCCTCACTAACTGATTTTGGGCAATCACTTCACTTTCCAGGCCTATAATTGCCTTCCCTTTAAAATGAGAGTTGCCTGGTTTTCCCCTTTTGTTCTGATTCTTCTTTCACAACATGACCGATGTGGTAATACGTTTAATATGATTATACATGTATAACATATATCAGATTGCATGCCATCTTGGGGAGGGGGGAAAATTTAGGACTCAAAATCTTATAAAAGTGAATGTTGAAAACTAAAACTAAATTAATTAATTAAAAAAATAAACCAAGAAACTTAGACTAGATGCTTTCTAAAGACGCTAGCAGCTCTGAAATCTCATTATTCCAGGTATTGTACTGGAGGGATGAATTCTTAGCCTTGGGCCCTTGTCAGTCCTCATAATCCTTTGGGAAAGGACACAAACTTCCTTCCTCTGTTTGGTCTACAAGTATTTCAAAAGATGTATGACTCGATCAATGTGGGTATTCCCTCAATTCAATTAAACAATCACTTCCCAAATCTCTCAATTCACCCAGATCACAACCTCCTACTTGCCTTAGTAGAATTTCAGAGATTGCTAAGGCCAAAAATAATTACCACCAACTAACTAAACTTTACTCAGGTCCTTGGATAACTAACACACTGACAGGTGCTTGCCAAGTCTCCCTCCCTCCCAAGTTTTAAGGTCTTGCTTCAACTTGGAGAACCCAGGTTCGCCTTTACACTAAGAGAAGGCACTGGAGGACTTTAGCGAGGGAAGTTAAGTTTACACCTGAAGGGAGTTCCACACAGTGAGTAGAATCAGAACCAAATACCAGTTTATCCTAAATATACTAGGTATATACAGCGTCCCACAAATTGTATTTCCCTCTGCTTGTAGAGGTAATAAGTTTTGAATGTGTGTGCATCATGTGTAAAAGTTCTAAAATAAAGCCAAATTGGGATAGAAAAAAAAAGCAAGAGAAGAGAAAAAAAGATATCCTCTGGCTTTATCCCATCCAGAATATCTTATTCTCTACTATTTCTCATTATTCACCATCTAGTAGGAAGGCAGCTACCATGAAAATGATTTTTGATAGTGTCAATTGAATGTCATTGGCCATTTTTTCCATATTAGGATCCCACCTTTTCGTGACATAAAAATACATTCTACTCTTTAAAAATCTGTAGATTTCAGTAAAGGGGAAGAGAAACAGATGCTACAGTATGCCAACATCTTGGCTACTAAAAAAGCACTTTATGCTTGAACAATATAGCTGAAGGGATGACAGCATTTTGGACGAAGGAAGAAAGAAGGAGAAAGAAGAAGAGAAGAAAACAATTTAGCAAAGTGCTGCTCCTCAGACACAATCTTATCGTTATGTTTCTGTGGCACTATATCACCATGACACAATTTCTCCTTGGCGTCACTGCTGAAGCATAAGAGATTGAGTTGCTTGCACACCTTAAAATCAAACAAGTCCTGTAAGTCAAGGGCTTACACTCCAAAGTCTAAGAGAAACACTACCCAACTGCATCAGGGTTAACTGAATTAACACCCATCCCTGGCCAATGGGTGTTGTATCTTGCAGCATGATGCCAATGATTAGGGTTCATAGGCATCCATGGGACCTCTTCATTGACAGGGTCAGGCAGTAGAAGGTAAGGCAAGAACAATAGTCCCTCTTATACCACCCTCTCCCCAGGAGATTTTATCCATTCTCACCCATGCAATCTTTACCCTTATGAAGATGATTCCTTAATCATTTCTACCGTACAGCTTAGTTCCTCTTTCCCATTTCTAATCTTCCTGCTGTATATCTCTACCCAGATATCTCACCATCTTCTCAAACTCAAGATACCTAAAACTAAACTTATCTTCTTCCCAAAATTAGCTGATTCTCTATTTTATGCAATCCTAAAATGTTTGTCTTGGAAGGGATGTTAGAGATTAACATGAACAACTTCTCCCATTTTACATGTAGCATGCTGTGTAGACTTTCCCCAACTGGCACTGGCAGGTTAAGTTCTTAGAAGGGTTCCTGAGAGAGATGGTTCTTGGAGGCTTTTCTTCTAACAGGGTAGCTCATGGGGCCCCACCATTGTATTTCTACTTAACATTTAGCCAGCAGATTCTGTGGGCTTTTATAAAAGGCATTATTTAGATGGCATAGAAAGATAGAAAATTTATGAGAGGCAAGTGTGGGTTCATACCAATATAATGGTAGTAAGGCACATACATAGGGCAAACATGTAGCCAAGGCAACTCACAACTCTTAAACAGCTGAATCTCAATGTCTTTTCTTTCTCTGGAGAGGCTTTACAAAGCTCACTTTGGGGTGAAGCATTGGTGTTGGTGATGGATAAATTGCTCACTACTAGGCTGGGTTGGCTCTTCACAGGGCACATTGTCTCCACTGGGAGGACAACTCACCCGGATTTACAGCATCTCAGCCAGACAGTTCAGTCAATCTACTCCTGGGTTGGGTCAAGGGGGTTGTTCTGCTACTGGATTGGACTAAAAAAGGCTAGATGGAGCCAGTTTATGAAGGGCTTTAAATGAGGTTTGTATTTTATCTTAGAGGCAATAGGGAATGACTTATAGTTCTTGAAGACGGTAGTAACATGCTCGGATTCATGCTTTAGGAAGATTATTTTGGCAGAAGCATGGAGGGTGGATTAGAGAGACAACAGAATGGAAGCTGGGAATCCAATAAGAAAGCTGTAGCAGTAGTCCAGGAGAGAGGTTATAACAGACCTGCACAATCTGGCAGTAGGTAGGAGCCAAAATTAAAATAGGCTAAGCTTCTTTGGACTGCAGATAGGTTTTTAGTGGCTCACTTTCCAAGTAAAGGCATAATTAATGATTAAACTATTTTGCAAATAAACTATATTTCAAAAAAGGGAAATTTCAATTGATATCAATTAATTACACTTATTACTTAAGATTTGTATTTATCATGAAATCACATTAATGTTTAAAAATTACTTTGCTAAGTGGTACAAGTTTTAACACATTTTTCAGGTTTTCCTACTGTTTACATTTAGTTAATGGGACATATTATACTTCTTTTCAGCAGTTTATCATACTGTGGAATCATGTTTGAAATCGATTCCTTTAGAAATCTGAAAACTGGGGGGCAGAGCCAAGATGGCAGCTGGAAAGCAGGGACTAGCATGAACTCCCCACCAAGTCCCTCCAAAAACCTATAAAAAATGGCTTTGAACCAGTTCTAGAACTGCAGAACCCACAGGATAGCAGAGGGAAGCAGGGCTCTAGCCCAGGACAG
>CM053624.1:93856019-93876299 GCA_028646595.1 Phalanger gymnotis | reverse complement strand
GAAGGGGAGTGGGGTGACAGAAGGGAGGGCTGACTGGGGAACAGGACAACCAGAATATATGCCATCTTGGAGTGGGGGGGGAGGGTAGAAATGGGGAGAAAATTTGTAATTCAAACTTCTGTGAAAATCAACACTGAAAACTGAATATATTAAATAATAATAATAAAAAAGATTGGGTAGGAATACAGCAGACATGAGGAAGAAAGTGGGTATCACAGACATAAGGCCAAATATGAACAAGGTCATGGAGGTATGAAAGTGTGGACCCAATGGGGGTCAGGGAGTATTCAGTTTGGCCAAAATATAACACAGCAAAGAAAATAATAGGAGATAAAACTAGAAAAGCAAGATGGTGTCACATTGTAGAAGGCCCTGATTGCTAAACTAAGGAGTTTGAACCATAGTTGCTAGAAAGACTGTGGAGAGATTTTGGTAGGCATAAAGAAGATGGATGGTTTATAGTAGGAAGAGAGTGGGAGTCGGAAGGCTTGTTAAGAGTTTATTACAATAATCTAGTTGTGTGATATATACTTGGGTGATAATGCAGTAAATATAAGGGTGATTTCAATGGTCAGTAAAGATAGAGAGTAGGATGGTATAAGGAGTCACTAAAGAGAGTTCACAGGACTTGGTAACTGATAGACTATTTGGGGTGAGAGAGAGAGGAGTAAAATAATTATTACTTTGGTTGGAACTCCTCTTTCAGCTGCATAGCCATAAAGACATAATGGGAACAGAGAGAGAGACAGAGAGAGAGAGTGTGTGTATGCAGATACTAGGTTCTCTGGGTTTCCAAGGCTGTTGGCTTTAAGGGGAACTTCCTTCTGCAGAGAAGCCATGCCATTCCACATGCTTCTCTTGGCAAGCCATCAGAAAATAGGTCATTGGGTGTATCCCCCTACAAACAAAGAGCAGGAAAAGCAAATAGAGCTGATATCTCATTACAGATGGTGCATGGGAGGAGAGAGAGGTAAGATCATAGTGAATGAGCTCACTTTCACTTCTAAACCCTCTACAATCTAGCTCCCCACCTCGTCATTCAACTGAAACTGCCCTCTCCAAAGTTACCAGTGATCTCTTAAAAAACAAATCTAATAATGGCCTTGTCTTAGTCCACATCTTTTTTGATTTCTTTGTGTCATTTGACAGTGTTGTCCACCTTCTCCTTCTGGATACTCTTCCCTCTCAGGATTTTTAAGACACACTCTCTCTCTCTCTTTCTCTCTCTCTCTCTCTCTCTCTCTCTCTCTCTCGCTCTCTCTCTCTCTCTCTGTCCCTCCCTTCTCTCTTTCTCTAGGTTCTCCTCATACCATTCTTACAATTCTTTCTCAAGTGTCCTTTGCTAATACTAACAGTGGGTATCCTCCAAGGATTTTTCCTGGATCCCCTTTTCTCTATATACTATTGTACTTGGTGACCTCATCACCTCCCAAAGATTCCTTAATCATCTTTATAATGATCCCAAGATCTATATATCCAGCCCTAATCTCTCTCCTGAGGTCATTTCCAACTACCTGCTTGACATCTTCATCCAGATATCCTGTAAGCATCTCAAACTCAGTATGTCCAAAATAGAATTCATTCTCTTTCTCCCAAAAACCCAGCCCTCTTCCAAACTTCCCTGTTACTGTCAAGGCCATCCCTATTCTCTCATTTACCAAAATGCACAAGCTTAGTCTCATTCTTAACTTTTTACTCTTACACACTCTGTACTCTTCAATCAGTTGTCAAAACTTGTCGTTTCTATTTTTACAGTATTTCTTGTATGTGTCTGCTTCTCTCCACTCATGCTATAACCACCTTGATTCAGGCACACATAACCTCTTGTAGACGACTGCAACAGCCTCCTAACTGGTTTCCCTGCCCATTCCAATCCATCCTCCATACAGGTGACAAAATGATGTTCTTAAAGCATTAGTCTGACCATTTCTCTCTCTGTCTCTCTCTTTGTCTGGCTCCCCTGTTTCTGTCTCTGTCACACATACACACACACACACACACACACACACACACCCCTAATCATTTAAGTCCAGTGATTCTTTATTACCTGTGAGATCAAATATAAAACTCTCTATTTGTTATTTAAGCCTCTTCACAACCTGGACCCATCTTATTTTTCCAGTCTTTTTATATATTACTTCCCTCCACACATTCATTGGTCCAATTAAACAGTCCTATGCTTTTCTTCATGCAATACATTCAGTCTCCCACCTCCATGCATTTGCACTGGCTGTCCCCATGACTAGAATTCTCTCCCTTCTAACCTCTGCCCCTAAAATTTCTGTCTTCCTTCAAGGCTCGGCTCAAAGCCAGTGTGGTGGTACATGCCTATAATCCCTGCTACAGAAGGGCTGAGGTTGGCAGATTTCTTGAGCCCAGGAGTTCTGAGCTATAGCATGTTAAGCTGATTAGGTGTCAGCATTAATTAAGTTCAGCATTAAGATGGTGAACCCCTGGGGGGAGTACTGAGTTGCCTAAGGAAGGGGTTAAAATGGCCTACATCAGAAACTGAGCAGTCCAAAGCCTCTGGGCTTGGGCTCGTCAGTAGCCCCTGTATTTCCATCCTGAGCAAGATAGGCAGACCTAGTGAAAAAAGTGACTGCTCAATTGTCACCTCTTGTTCAATTGTCACCTTTCTAGTCTCCCTCACCTGGTTGAGTCTTCCCTTCTAAAGTGATTTTTTCATTTATTTCGTATGTCTCTCCTAGGTACCTATTTATATATATTTTGTCTCCCTCATGACAATGTAAACTCCTTGCAGGCAGAAACTAGTTTTTTCCTTTTCTTTGTATTACAAGCTCAGCCCAGCGTTTGGCATATAGTAAGTGGTTAGTAAATGCTTGTTGACTGACTAATTGACTGACTCGAGGCTGAAGACTATTACGCTTCTTCCTTGTTTTCCCAGTACTTACAATGGTTTGTACATACATACATACATACACACACATATATTGTATGTGTACAAGATATGCATAAATGTTTGATTGATTGATTAGATCTTCAAGGTGGGACAGAACCCTCAAAGGAGGAGAGAGCTGATGGAGCCAAACAAGTAGAATCAGGATAGTTGTTGTTCAGTTGTGTCCCCATTTGAGGTTTTCCTGGCAAAGATCCTGGAGTGGTTGCCATTTCCTTCTCCAGCACATTTTACAGATGAGGAAACTGAGACAGAGTCAAGTGATTTGCCCAGGGTCACACAGCTAGTAAGTGTCTGAGGCCAGATTTGAGTCTTCCTGATTCCAGACTTAGCACTCTATCCACTGTGCCACCTAGCTGTCCCAAGAATCAAGACTACAAAAGTCCAGAACATAAACACACACACACACACACACACACACACACTTAACCGAGGATCCTAGACCAAAATAGTTGTTCCATAAAGAGGTCTCACCTGGCTCTCGTCTTATTTCTTTCCAAACCCCATAGCTTAGCTACCGCAGGTAGTTGCAAATGACCTCAGGAGAGAGATTAAGGCTGAATATATAGATCTTGGAATCATTATAAAGATGATAAATGAATCCTTGGGAGGTGATGAGGTCGCCAAGTAAGATACTATAGAGAGAAAAGAGGATCCAGGAAAAAACCTTAGGGGATACTCACTGTGTGAGAAAGAGTAGAAACAAGCAATTCAAATATAAAGTGGTGATTCTGGATGACTGGGAAGTAAATTAGAGTGGCAGCTGTCAGGAGGAAAAGACAAAATTAACTGACCACATAGTTCTAAATGGAATGTGGAATTCTAGTATTTTGTAGTGTGCTTTAAAATCTACACAGTTGCAAGGATTATTTCCTGCCTTATCGTACTGGTAATTAGGGGTTCAAGTTTGGTGGTATTTCATATTTTGCAAGTATGTTATCAGTCATATATGTCTCTATCAGGGATGGGTATCCTCACCTGCAGGAGTTAACTTGACTGATGCAAAGGTCTACATAAGCTTTCACTTCCAGGCATTTTCTAATCTATGTGGAAGCTACATTTAGCACCTCCAGGTTTCAGCCGTCTCCTGTGGAATAGTCTTTTATGATCCTTGCAATTGTTCACTCTACTCCTCCTCTTCAAATTATTATGTATCACCCTATCTGTTTATATACTGTAACACCTGGGGCAGCTAGGTGGTACAGTAGATAGCGCATGGACCCTGGAATCAAATTCCACTCAAACTCTTACTAGCTGTGTGACCCTGAGCAAGTCACTTAACTCAAATTGCCTGCCCCCCCCCAAAAAAAATACTGTAACCATCGCCCCTCCCCCCATTCCTCCATGTAAGCTCCTTGAAGGCAGAGACTTTTTTTTTAATCTTTGTATTCCCAGCACCTAGAACAGTACCATGCATATATAAAGAGCTTAATAAATGCTTGTTGGATTGGAAACGGCAGGAATGGAAAGAATTTATAGATTTAACCTCTCATAAATAATTTATTCAGTGGTGACTGCATTCAGAAGTTCTGGGAATTTTTCTTATATTATTTCTTGCATTATAGTGATTAGGTTTTTTTGGGGCTTGTAATGTTCTTCTAGGAGACCTATAATCCTTAATTACCTCTACCCATCCTAGCTTCACAGTCAATATGTGTTGTTTATACAGAGGTCATGTTTTCTTTTGACAGTATTGCTTTTTGCTTCTCTTCTTCCAGATTATCCTTTATTTCTGTGTATTTGCATTCCCGACTTGCTATTTTCTCTTTTGTTTCTTTGGTGAGGTTGCCAGCATGGATTCAGATTTTTCTATTCTGCCAATTATTTCTGCTATGCATGCCATAAATTCTGCTTTCACAATTTTATTTCTCTTTTAAACTATTCAGAAACATCCTGCTGTGGTTCCATGTTCTCCTGGGAATCCTCAGATTTCTCTGCCTCATCAAATGTTGATTCATTTTCCTTTGAATTACAGTTTTATTCACAGATTTCTGGACTTTTTTTCTAACCTGTTCTGAAGGCCATAATCCCTTCTGTTATTAATATCTTCCCTGATGGTTTAATTAATTGAATTGTCTTCCTCCTGAGATATTTGGTAATTTTAGCCTTTTTTTTTTCTTCTTATAGTCCCATATCACTCATTTGCTGACTCCTTTTCCTTTGTTTTCCCTAAGGGCGGGACCTCAAAGGCATTGCAGACTCCTCCTATGGTGTGGAATTCATGGTTTACTGTCCTTAATGTCTGCCCCAAGTGACTTCATGGGGTACAGAACTGACCTCAACTGGATACTGAGCTCCTTCTCTTAGACTGCGTGCTACATAGCCTCCCACATATGTGCCCTGTCCCAGTTCCCTCTGATCCTCAGTTTCTCAGCTCTGTGTCACCACAGGGTGCAGCCGTGTGGCTGTCCCACCTAGATCTGGGAGCAGAAAGGGGAGGTTGGGAGGGGAAGGTAGAGTGAAATTGTGTTTCAAGCCATTGGTTCACTTGCTTGTGGAGGGCAATGAGGAAGAAGGTGCTGAGTAAAGGGTTAGAAATTTGCCCTCTCTGATGTTAGTTCATTGAACTGTCTCCTTTGATGTCATAGACCATAGAGACAGCTTAATCTATTTTTTTTTTCTCTAGTGCATCATTGAGGTAGCTAGATGGTGCAATGGATAGAGCACTGATTCTGGAGTCAAGAGGACCTAAGTTCAAATCTTAGTGCATTATTCCTATTTTGGAGAGATTTGAGAGGTCATGAGGACGGGAGAAAATGTCTAGTCTTCCACCTTGCTGGTCATGTCTATTCAATGGTAACTGATTCCCAATCTTTACTAGTCTTAGACAACTTTAAAATTATTACAGTTGCTGGGATTATTTTCTTCCCTGATCATGCTGATGGGTAGGGAATCAAGTCTGGTGATACTTGATATTTTGATATCAGCCCAGTCAAAAGCAGTCATAGTGAGCCTAGCAGTTCTGTGTCTTTAAAACCAAAGCCTCAGGATATTAATCAGCTTAATAAACAAACAAACAAATAAACAAACCAATGTATCCAGAATCATCATGAGTTATCTGATACTTGGGTTTTGGCTTAAACATTCTAGTTTTCCTGCTGAGGATGCTTATTAGATTTTAGAAATATGCCAAATCACAGTTAGGGTGTCTGATGAACTGTTGGGAACATATGTAACTCACCAATCTGTAGGCACAGTGGAAACTGGAGACTGTTTAAAAACATTTCCTTCTCTTTCAATTTTATGTGACTACAGCGCTTCTCCTCCAAAGGGGATGAGGAATAATTGTGTTTCACTCATATGTGGAAGAACTGGAGATAGAAACTTGCTTTAAAAAAAACTTTGATAGCTGTAGTTCAATACAATTGGTTTCCTTTATAATCCTATGAATTTTATTTTATGCATGAAAAAACCTTATTATGAAGATTCCATTGGCTTCACCACACTGCCAAAGGGGTCCATAACATAAAAAATGATTAAGAGCTTCTACCCATAAGGCAGCTTCCAAAATTAGTGCCATCCAGGAACTGTCCTGTCTGTGGCTAGAAGGCTAGGTTTTAGTATCATCCTGCCTAGGGAATTCACAATTCTGTCTTCCTCCACACAGGAATATGTGGGTCATTATCCATGAATGGAACTCTTAGGTCAAGTAGGCCCACACCCTGCCATGTGTTTCTACAGATCTATCAGTGTCTTGGCTGCTACCGTCTCAGTCTGAGAGTGAGCAAAAATATCTACCTCCATTATGTGCTTTTACCACCAGTCATCATCCACTGCTTTTGGTGGAAGAAAGTTGTTCATGGGCATAGGTTGCACAGGTTTTCTAAACTCACCCCCAGAAAGCAAGTTAATTCTGCTCCATGCTGATTTGTCTTCTGAATGAATAAGAGAGAGCTTGAGGGTCTGTTAGCTTACTCTTATAAGCCACAGAGCAGAGGTGGTGCCTTGGACAAAATCTGTCTCCATGAGTCTCAATCAGCAAATCATTAATAGCTCTCAGCGTCCTATTAGCAAGCTAAGTAGACATAGGCAACATATTCCGTGGGGTCATGCTCTTCAGATTCCTCCAAGTTCATGGCCTGCAATCTCAGCAAGTTGGCTAGGGAACTCCTAGGTTAAATAAGGACTCCTTTGGTTATCCCTTCTTACATTTGATATTCAGAATGTAGAATAGAAATAAACAGAAACAACATAATTATTGGGTAGTTTTGAAAATAACATGTAGAATTAATTATATACTTACAAAAAGTGGCAAGAAAGGGGGATTCACAGTTTCATATACAATCCTCTTTTGTGTTCTGTTGTATGTATGGAAATGACCATTTTTGGTGGTTAAATTCAAAATAAAAAATTTATGTAAGAAAAATAAAATATCAATAAAAACTTAATTTAAAAAATTAATGGTGATAATGCCACCTTATATAATACCTACCTGTGGTCTGTGGCATGGATCACATGTGATAATATTATGTAAGACCTCTTAAAAACTTGACATTTATATAGCAAAAGAAGAGATGCTATTACTACCACTACTACTACTACTAATAATAATACACAAAATTGAAAAATAAGGTTAAAAAAGGTTTTTCTTAAATTTTTGTCTTTATATCATGAATATTTGCACTTAAAGAAAAGCACCTTTAATTTTTTAAAAAAAACCTTTCCTTTTATTTAATTAATGAGCATTTATTTTTTCTCTCTTCCACTTCCCCCATCAAAAAAAAAGAAAAAAGAAATCCTTAGAACAAATTTGCATAATCAAACAAAACAAAGTCCAGCATTGAACATAACTAAAAATGTCTATTTCATTCTGATCTTGAGGTATTGCCCCTCCGAGATGGCTCTGGAGGAGAAAGTGAGGCTGGTGACTTTGCACAGCCCTCCCTCACTTAAATCAAAATCACTTGCAAGTCATGGCATCACCTTCCTAACATCATGGTCCTCTTCAAGAACCAAGGACAAACAACAACAACAACATGGAAATATGATTTGTATGAATTGCACAACCTCCATCAGATTACTTACCATCTAAGGGAAGGAGGAGGGATAGGAGGGAGGGAAGAAGAGAATTTAGAACACAAAATTTTGTTTAAAAAAAAACAAATGTTAAAAATTGTTTTTACATGTAGTTGGGGGGAAATAAAATATTTTTAAAAATCAAAAGCATATTTGCATCTGTTTCTAATGCTGAATACTCAAAGATAATTTATTTTCATTTTCCTTACACTGGCAACCTAGCTTTTCTAAAATCATTCATATGAATGATGGGATATTCGATTTTATAATATTTCTATCCACCCTGTCAAGCTTCTTAAGCATCCATTAGGCTAATCCTACAGAGTCAATGGAATCACACTCTTTATCTCCTTGAAAAGGTTCCTCATGTACGCCTAAAATCATCTAAGATTGGCCATCTAATTACCCAAGACTCCCTTTTTTCTTGTAGCCCTTCCCCCATTTCAACAATTAAATGAGCCCCAAAGTCATTGTAATCAACTCCTGACAAGTAATGTCAAATATTATGGGACAGACCTAGTTCAAACCAGACTCACTCAGCCTACATAAAGGAGAAAGGAAAGGCAAGTTTGTACCTCCCAAATCTTAGATGATTTAAATTTTGGGTGGGTGTCTCCTAAAAGAAAAGTAGGTAGTCCTGGCCATCTCCATCGCCCAGATTTATAGATACAAAAATCTTCAGAAGGATCACAGGATTGTAGATTTAGAGTAGAGATCATCTCCTCAAAGCACCACAGAATCTCTCAAAGTTGAAAGTGACCTCAGAGGTCATCTAATTCAAGAAACGCCTCTACAATAGATTTGATAAGTGGTCTTTTAGCCTTTGCTTGTAGAAGTCCACAGTAATTTGCCTGTCAACCAGCTCCATTGTAATTTTCCTAAGCAGAGTCCCAGAGATGATTTGAACAAGTCTTGGGCTTTTGATTCAGGGATATGATAGGAATTTTAGACTACAATTCAGATAAGAGCTTAGGGACCCAGAACAGAGAAAAGGAGTCCAAAAAGGACTGAATTTAAAATGCTTAAGGGCTTATCTAACTAGAAGGCTGGGTGTGCCTGGCTGGGGTTTATGTCATAAAAGAGCTAAAGACAGTACTAGGCTTTTATAAAGAGCTTATAGTTCCCGCCTCTTAGTGAGAAGCAGCCATGTAGCAGCTTTGGTCCAACAGATGGCAGCAGAGAGTAGTCAAAGATCAGCAGGTGAGTAGATGAACCAAAGATGCAGAGGAGATACTCAGCAGAGAATTAAATTTTTGCCCCAAAGGGAGAATAGGGCAGTAGAGGACCCCACCTCAGTGAAGAAAGTAGCTTATTTTATGACATTGCCAGAGACCATCTGCAGTTCTGCAGTGCTGGAGATAGGAATTTGCAATGGCCTCACTTGTTTTCTCTATGTGTGCACATTTGTGTATTCCCTGCCTATACACACTCTTTACATTTGTACTTCTATGCATAATACCTGAACATGTGTATTCTTTGTGTGCGTTCCCTCCCATACAAGTAGTATGGTCTCATGGCAAAGGGCCTTCCCTGTGGGTATGGGGATACATGCAGTGAGACAGCTAGGTGGTGTAGTGATAAAGTGCTGGGCCTGGGTAGCAACAATGTTGCTAGCAGCTGCTGTTGAGGTATAAGATCCAACAGCACCAGCAACAAGAGCTGCCAGCACAGGTTTTTTTGATCTGCTTTACTAAGAAAAGAGACATTAGGGGGTAAACAGTCTTACTTTAATCCGACATACAAATATCCAGCACCCTGAACTTCAGAACAAATACAAATTACAAACATACACAATATAAACAGACCAAATCACAATTCATAGTTACCAGGAAAGCATCAACATCTGGGTTTACGAGTGGGAGAGCTCTTAATGATGGCTTGCCCAGAGTCACAGGTCACTCTCCCAATGACTGAGAGCCCCATGGGAAAAAACGCCAACCTCTGGGTTTATATATCTTGTTCAGGGTCATATGGCCTAAAAGCTTCCGATGTCACAAACGTGTGACTCAAACCCATGTAAACTAGGCCTTCTCTTGAGGCAAGACTCCTAATTTAATCAAAGAAACAAAGGCCAAACTCTTCAAGGGCACTTGATTAAATAAGTGCTAAAAGCCCACCTTAATTACTGTTACAGCCTGGAGTCAGGAAGACCTGAGTTCAAATGTGACCTTAGACACTTACTAGCTGTGTGGCCTTGGGCAAGTCATTTCACCCTGTTTACCTCAGTTTCCTCAACTGTAAAATGCACTGGAGAAGGAGATGGCAAACTACTCCACTGTCTTTGCCAAGTAAATCTCAAATGGGGTCACTAAGAGTCTGACATAATAGAACAAAAATGCTGGGGGAAGGGGAGTAGAGAAATCATTCATTTTTGTTACTTATTTTGTTATGCTATGTAATAAAGTGTTTTTGGTTTAAATGTATGATTACGTATTTGGATTTATTATTGTGTTATTATGTATTATGCATTTAAATGTATTAGGTTTAAATGTCTTTTAGTTGGCCTAGTAAAAGTAAATTCATTGGTGTGGGCTCTTGAGCTATATAGTTTTATTTGATCTTTGAGGTGTCTTTTCCTAGGGCAACTTCTAGAATATGTAATGGAGCCCCTGGCTACTACACTCACAAGGCAGCACATTCTACTTTGGGAAAACTCAGTTGTTAGGAAGCTTTTACTTACCTCAAGCTTAAATTTGACTCTTTGCAACTGACACCTATTAACCCTAGTTCTACCCTCTGGGACAAAACAGAATAAAACCATAAACTCTTCTATATGAACAATTTTCCAATATTTGAAGACAACTATCACATCCCTTTTAAGTCTTCTCTCCTCCTGACTATATATAATCTATACCTAGTCCACCCCATTTATCTTACAGTTGAGGAAACTGAATTCCAAAGACATGAAGTGGTCTAGCTAAAGTCACACAAATAACAAATAACTAATCTGGAATTAGAATTCAGGTCTTCCAACTCCAAATACACCTCTCTTTCCAATGAGGTCCTCCTCTGCCCCGTTCTAGAACTAGAATGTTCTCCTTCCTCGTTCTCCTTCCCCTTCTAATCAGTCAAGAAGCATCTATTAAGCACTTACTATGTGTCAGACACTATGATAAGTACTGGAGATAGAAAAAACACACTGTCCCTGCCCTCAAGGAATTTACATTTTAATGGAGAAGACAACACATAGACAACTATGTACATGTACGAGCTATTCAACCTAAATGGGACCCAATATGAAAGAGATGGCAATCTTGCAGAAAGGCCTCTTTGCAGAAAGTGAGATTTGAGCTGAGTCTTGAAGGAAGCCAGAGGAGCCAGGAGGCAGAGATGAGAAGGGAGCCCATTGCAGGAATGGGAGTCAGCCAGGGAGAAAGAAGGCCTGAAGTCAGGAGATGGAGTGTCCTGTGTAAGGAAGAGCCAAAAGGCCAGTGTTACTGGATTGTAGAGCATGTGAACCAGGAGTCAAGTGTAAGAAGACTGGAAGGGGCGGGGGCAAGCTGTGAAGGCTTTAAAAGCCAAACAGAGATTTTTCTATTTCAATAGGAAGCAATAGGAAGCCATTAGAATTTATTTTTTGAGTGTGTGTGTGTGTGTGTGTGTGTTTGTGAGAGAGAGAGAGAGAGAGAGAGAGAGAGAGAGAGAGGTGGTCAGCTCTGTGCTTTAGGAAGATCATTTTGGAAGCTGGAGGACGTATTGGAGTGGTGGGGAAAGTGCTGAAGTAGGGAGACCAACCAAAAGGCTACAGTGATAATCCGGGTTTGAGGTGATGAGAGCCTCCATACAACTAATCCCAGAAATGTAATAATATAATTACATTCATTTGTGTCAGTCCAATTCAACAAGCATTTGTTAAGTATATGATATGCTATGTGCAAGGCACTTGGGATAAAAAAAAAAACAAAAGAAAAAAAAAGATGCAGTTTGTGTCAGTCTATTGGAGACCAGTCTTCTCATCTGGAAGAAGAAAATAAGACCTATGATACCTATCTCAGCGTTATTGTGAGGCTTAAAGGAGACTGTGTATGTAAAGTGCTTTCAAAACCAACCTTAACATCATTTATAAATATTTCATTAATCAAATAAATAAATCATTTATAAATATAAATATTACTGTCACTTGAAGGACATGTCATATATGCAGGTAAGCATAATACAAAATAGAGTAATGGGGCAAAGAATATGTCTTATGTAGGGCTTGTAGGAAAGTTTGAGAGAGAGAATACTTTCAGCTAGGGGAATCAAGTAAGGTTTCCTGGATGGGGCACCTTGGTGAAAAATGAAGATTCTCATGTATAGTGTATAATGATGTATAACGAGGAAGAGAGAATGTATTCCAGGAGAATGGGACTATGCAAAATGTTTGATGGTAAGAGACGACTGGTTAAGGCTGTCCAGTGTGGCTTATGATGGCAAAATGATGTGAAGTAAAGTTGAAAATTTACATGGAAACCAGATTGTAGAGGGCCTTAAACGCCAGGCTAAAGAATTTCAACTTTATCTTGTGGACAATAGTTGACCACTGAAGACTTTTGAGTGGGGGACTAATATGGTCATGCCTGTGCATTAGGAAGGTTATTTTGGCAGGTGGGGGATGGGATGGGAATAGGGAAAGGGTTGGAGAAGAGAAATTAGAAGCAGAGACCTATTAGGAGGCTCCTGCTATAGTCCAGGCAAGAGGTGATGAAAGTCTGTATGACCATGGTAATATTATGAGTGGAGAGGAGGGAAGGGAT
This sequence comes from Phalanger gymnotis, assembly GCA_028646595.1. Classification (NCBI taxonomy): domain Eukaryota; kingdom Metazoa; phylum Chordata; class Mammalia; order Diprotodontia; family Phalangeridae; genus Phalanger; species Phalanger gymnotis. The sequence continues at coordinate 93,863,630 of CM053624.1, read as the reverse complement.
ACAAGAAATATAATGCTTTAGAATTTGTTTTATTATGGATGGTTTTTATTATTTTAAGAAATAATGGTGGGACAGCTAGGTGGTATTTGAGGCCTTGAATCAGGAGGACCTAAATTCAAATCCAGTCTCAGTCACTTACCAACTGTGTGACCCTAGGCAAGTTACTTAACCCCAATTACCTCCAAAAAATAAAAATAATGATAATGCATATCACTATTCCAAATTTAATTTTTTGCTTTGTTTTATTTTTTGTTAACACTAAATTGTTCAGTCATATTTATTCTTTATAGTTTGTTTCTCACATAGTTTATAACTTTCAAAAGTTAGGATGGGAGACAAAACTGATGGGTTTAATTATATAAAGATAAAAGAATTTTTGCACAACAAAAAGCAATATCTTTAAGAAAAAAAACAGATTTGAGAAAAAATGTTTGCAATAAATAAAATAAAGATCTGACAACCAGAATGTATATGAAATTCATATGATATATCAATAAGAATAATAATCCTTGTTCCCCAGAGGAACAACGGTCAAAGGATATGAATAGACAGTGGAAACACAAGCCATTAGTAACTGCATGAAAAGATGCTCCAATTTCTTTTTTAAAAATTGCTTTTTACTGTGAACTCAACAATTGTCAACAAATGCAAACATTTCAATATACAGAGAAAAAGGAGGATTTTATAAGAAACTAAACTTCTGTTTATATACACACACATACATACGTATTTTTGGTTGTTGAGTTCTTTCATTCTCATCTGACTGTTTGTGACCTCATTTGGGATTTTCTCGACAAAGATTCTGGAGTGCTTTGCTATTTCCCTTTCCAATTCATTTTACAGAGAGGAAACTGAAGCAAACAGGATTAAGTGACTTGCCCAAGGTCACATAGTTATTGTCTGAGGCCAGATTTGAACTCAGGAAGATGAGTCTTCTTGACTGTAGTAAAGCAGTTTATACACTGTTCCACCTAGCTGTATATGTATATACATTATTTTAAAAATGTATATGTATATACATTATATTAAAAATTATAAAAAAGCAAGAAAATTAAGAAATATACAGAGGATAGGGGCTAGTCATGTGATTTCATTGGTATAGGGAATCCCAGATAAACTCTTTATACCAGTGCAGACTGGTACCATCTCTTAAACCTTTAATGCTAAAGAGTTGTGCAGAGGCTAAGTGATTTGCTCAGGGTCATGAAACTAGTGTATGCTAAAGGTGGGACCTGAATCTAGGTCTTTCTGGCTCCAAAGCCAACTCTCTTTCCCTTATACAGCCTTTAATATATATGTATATATATATATACATACATATATATTATGTTTAACAAAACAGCAACAAAGTTTCTCTATTTGCTTGAGTATTCATGTACATTTTCTCCTTTTCCGTTTTCTCCTTTGCATTCTTAAAAGGTTTTATTGCTACTTTTTTTTCTTTTTGCAAATCTATCTCTACTTACTAACCTATTCCCTACTCCTAACCCTCTCTTGTAACAAATTTGTATACTCCAGTAAAACAAACCAACACCTTGGCTATGTCTGAGAATGCATATATCATTCTGCATCTCTAGTCTTCTTTGCCAAGAAGTAGGAGGTATGTTTCATCTAAACTCTTTTGATGTCATTGTTGTTAACTGCTTTGATCAGAGTTCTAAGGTCTTTCAAAGTTGTTTTCTTTCACATCATTATTGTGGTCATCATACAATTTGTTCTCCCAAAGAACTCGCTTCATTCTGCATTGGTTTATATAAGTATTGCCATATTTCTCTATTGTCACATTGTCATTCTGTATCGTCTTCATGTCATATTTGTCATTTATTCTGCTGCAATAATGTTCCATTTTATTTATATAACATTATTTGTTCAGCGATTCCCCAACAGATGGGCAACTATTTGTTTCTTAGGCTTTGCTACAACAAAAAGTAATACTATAAATATTTTTGTGTACTGGGTCCTTTCCTTCTGTCCTTGATCTCTTTGGGGTATATGCCTAGCGGTTGCATCACTGTATAAAAAGGTATATACAGGTTAGCAACTTTTGGGTATGAGGCCAAATTGGTTTCCAGAATGGTAGAAGCAATTTATAACTCCACCAGCTCCATACTGGTGTGCTTGTCCTCTCACAGGTAATTGCTGTTTTTGCTTTTTTTCATTCTTATGTTAGGTAGGAGCTAGAACCTCAGAGTTATTTTCATACGCATTTTTCTTTGTAACCCAAGTCCCAGGCCTGTAGGTATGGGACTGCCTCCTTATGGGTTGAGATCAATGCCCTGAACCTGAGTGAAGAACAGGGTGGAGTTGGTGAGAGTAGGAGAGAGGAGAGCTCCAGTCTGTTCTGGTCTCTTGAAGTTCTTGGGCCTCTTTGGGTTCTGCAGCTCCTTCAGGCCCTTCAGGCTTCCCAGCTTTGAGAGAGAAAAAGGAAGATGTCAACTCCACTTCAGGTTGCTGAAGGTTCCCTGGTCAGAAACTGACATGAGAGGAGTAGTAATCTTCATTATGTCCCTAGCTCTAGCTTGCTACACTAGAGATGTCAGGGAATTTCTCCTTGGGTGAGATTTGGAACTCTCTCTTGGTTGAGCTGAGTTCCCAATGGAAGAATTACTCTAGACTGTGACATATATTGTCTTATGTATACTTTCTTTGACCATTGTTTTGCTATCGACTTGGATAAATGGTTGTCTTTGCTACCTGCTATGTGGGTTCATTGTGGAATTGGTATTTGGTGCTAAGGAAGTCAAGCCTTGAATATAGAGCTTGGGGCTCTCCTTCCACATTAAGAAAGAGTGATCAGATGTTTAGCTTGAATCTGAAAACTACATCCCCTAGATTAATAACATTTAAGGAGGCAGATAGATATAATTATATTTCAGTACCCCTCTGAGGAGAGCAGGGTGGTCCAGCTTCTGGCCTCAACCTCCTTCTTTCCCTCCTGGCAGGAAATCAAGTCTCCCTTGGTAAAGTTTGGGGGAAAAGAGGCTGGAGATGCCTATTCTGCCTCTCTTAGAGCCACACAAAGACACGCCCATGCTACATGTGGGGGACAGCCTTGGTACAGCTTATAATTAGTGATTTGAAAGATTTTTCATGCAATTGTTGATAGTTTACATTTATTCATTCGAGAAATATCTATTCATATACTTTGACCATTTTTTTTTCTATTGGGAAATGGCTCTTGTTTTTTATGTTTGTATCAGTTCTTTATTTATCTTGGATATTAGATTTTTATCAGAGAAATTTGCTGTAGAGATTTTTTTTAGTTTGCTTGTGAAGATATATAAATTATATTATGTGAAGATATACCAATTATTACCCTTGTGCTAGGCACTGTGCTAAGCTTTGGGAATACAAAGATCTTACATTCTAATGGAGGAAAACAACACATAAAGAGTTGAAAGCCCAGTCAGGCACTGTCTATTTTATCTTTTGATAACTGACTTATCTTTTGATCATTGATTTATCTTTTTTTATAATCACTTCTATCCCTTTAGCTATTGTTGCAGAAGGCATCTCCTTCCCTTCTCTAATTTTTTAAATGAAATAACCTTTTCTATTTAAGTGACATATCTATTTGGAGCTTATTGTAGAGTATGATGTACGATATTGATATGGATATGATAAAACCTAATTTATACCAAACTACTTTCCAGTTTTCTCAAGAGTTTTTGTCCAATAGAAAGTTCTTACCCCACTTGTTGGTGTTCTTCAATTTAATCAAGAGGATAAGATATATCAATTGTTTAATTATCAGAGAAATGCAATTCAATACAATCTGAATAGCACCTTACATATATTAGAGTGGAAAAAATAGAGAAAAAATTATACAATTCAATGTTGGGAGCTCTGTGGGGAAACAAACATTGTAATTCATTATTGGTAGAACTACAGACCAGTTAAAACATTTTTTGAGAACAATATGAGAAAAGTATCACCCTCATGAGTTCCAGTAGAAATGGTATTTTGAGTTCTAAATACCTTAATGAGTAAAGACCCTAACAGAATTTTGTCACCAACTGATGACTGGTGCTACAAAAGTGTCATATGGTTACTGTGTTTTTACACTCATTTGCCTGTATACCGGTCTAGAATTCTTGGGTCTGGACTGATCCTATGTCTTGGGGGATCTCTGTTGTTTAGAACAGGTAGTTGGCAGCTGCTTGGTAGATGTTTTCTCATTTTCTGTGTTTAATACTGTGTTGATATATAGTTTGAAATAACATTTTTTTTCAGGTTTTATAAAAATTCAGAAAAATGCCCTGTCCTTGGGATATATTTGCTACACATGTCTAACCTTAGGTATTACCCATTCCTACCATGACGGCAGTCTGACTCTAACTGACCCACTATCCCCATGGGAATATATTTCTTTGTAGTCCTGAGTAAAAAGTCACTCAGACGCATTCTATGAATGTAGCAATCCAGGATAAGAAATCCCAAGCACCTCTGAATATACCAAGCACAAATAAGATATGTAAGAACTCAAGCCCGGTTTGGTATAATTTCTTTGGTGTATAAATGGTTACATATAAAATTGACATCCTAGCCACTGGCTATTTTTGTCCATATGTCTCATTCCTCCCTCTGGAGAGAAGGACCAAGGCTGACCTTTCTTGCTAAATTCATTAGTATTTTTTCAGTCCTCTTTCTCTTCAACCTTTGACACTTGACTATCTTCTTGAAATTCTCTTCTCTAATGGAGGTAGCTAGATGGGACCTTGGATAGAGAGCTGAGCCTGGAGTCAAGAAGGCCTGAGTTCAAATCTAGCCTTAAATATTTACTAGTTGTATGACCATGGGCAAGGCACTTAACCTTCATTTGCTTCAGTTTCCTCAACAGCAAAATGGGGATACTAACAGTACCTATCTCAAAACCTCTGAGGATCAAATGAGATAATATTTGTAAAGTGTTTAGCACAGGGTAGGTGTTTAATAAATGCTTATTTCTTCCTTTCCTACTTGCTGCCATAAGTTGTTTTTTTCCTTTTATATTTCTCCGTTCCTTTTGCATCTACTTTGCTGGCATACCTTCTTCCATCTTAGTGTTGTTTGTGGGTGCCTCTAAAAGCTTTACTGCCTAGCCCCCAGCTTTGTTCTTTTTATGGTCACTCCCTTCAAGGAGCTCATTTATTAGGAAGGTAGGAAGGAAGTGAAAAGAAATGAAGGAAGAAAGGGAGGGAGGAAGGAAGAAAGGAAATAAAAAGAGAGGAAGGGAGGGAGGAAGAGAAGAAGGGAAGAAAAGGAGGTAGAAGAGAGAAAGAGAGATAGGAGAGGAAAAAACCAAGCATTTACTAAGGCTTTCTATATGTCACTTACTAAGTGCCCAAGAAACAAATACATGCAAAAAGACACTTCCTGTCCTCAAGGCATTTACATTCTAATGGGGGAAGATAATAAACAAAATGGAGAAGGGGTCAGGCCTGGTTGAGGGATATTCTAGCTTGAGTAGGTTGTTGGGATAACTAAATGTTCCTGGGTGAGGTGCTGAATGAAGTTCCAAGATCAGACAGCAGCAGAGGCATGGTTTTATGAAGTCTGGAAGTCAGGAACAGGGACTATAATCCATGCAAAGATCATCCGTGATTCTAGAGATCCAATGATGAAACATGCTATCTACCTCCTGACAGAAGTGATAGATTTAGGCAACAGAATAAAACATATTTTTGTATACAATCAATGAAGGAATTTGTTTTACTTTATTATGCATATTTGTTCCAAGGAACTTTTTTTCTTTTCTTTATCAGTGGGAAAGGGGGTGGAAGGGAGAGAAAACAGAGTGCTCTTCATTAAAAAAAGAAAAAAAGCACTTTAAAAATAGAGGTTAGGGGAACCACAGGTGTGGAATATTGCATGCACTTTCAGTATAAGTCACTCTGTTGTTAGTGTTACTTAATTGTTGGATGCAATCTGAAAATATTTGTAATACAAACACCAAAACACATCAACAAAACTTTTAAAAGAAAAAAAAACCCAAAGAGCTCTTTCACTTTCATAGCTTCAACTATCCCCTTAATTTTGATAACTGCTTATTTGTATGTTCTATTTGGAGTCAGAGGGTCCAGATTTGAATCACAGCTCTATGTGTGCCCCTGGGTGAGTTACCTCAATCCCCTCATTTGTAAATTGAGGTAGTAGCATTAAATGACCTCTGAGGTCATTTCAAGCTCTAAATCTCTGATCCTATATCCCACCACTTCCCCAAACTCAATATGACTAACACCAAACTCATCGTCTTCCTCTCTCAAACTGGCTAATGTTAGCTCTTTCTTTCATGTCTGTCAACATCATCATCATTAATTAGGGCCTACTATGTTTAATTGAAGTCTTTTTTTACTCGTCTCTCTCTTTCATCTCGTATCTAATCTGTCATCAAGTCTTTTCATAGCTCACTTTGAAAAGTTTCTAAAGTCCCTGGCATCACTCCTTCTCTTACTGCTCCTTCCCTAGTCTAGGTCCTCATCACTTTTAATACATGGCAACAGATAGTCTCCTCATTGTGGTCTCTCTCCATACAATGCATTTAATATACTACATCACAATTTTCATTCTGTTACTCTTCTCCTCAAGCGCCCGCAATGGCTATAGTTACTTGTTGCTACCCTGGAGAAAGTGCTGAATTTGAAATCAGAGAACCAGGGATCAAATTCTAGCTCTGCCTCTTCGTACCCATGAGACCACAGGCAAGTCACAACCTCTCTGGGGCTGTTACCTTATCAGCAAAAAGAGGGAGTTGGGCAAATGACATCTTTGGTCTTTCCAGTTCCAAATCTATAACTGATAGATAATATATAATTTCTTTATATATAATCCATATTGTATGTATGTATAACATATAATATAATGTTATAATAATGTATAATATAAAATTATAAATAGGAACATAAAACTAAACTACTCAGCCTGACTTTCAAGACCCTCCACTATTTAATTCCAATTTACTTATTCAGTATCTCAGTGTTCCTTAATATGCACCCTCTTCTCTAGTCACTCTGGTCTTTCATTAACCCCTATATATGCCTTCCTAATTCTCCTCTTCATGCTTTTGCTCATGTTTTATACCCTACTCTCCTCCCTTTGACCCATTCCCATCTAATCCATCTTTCTAGGCCTAGTTCAAGTCTCTCCTCCTTCATTTAGACTCCCTTAGCTATTCTGTCCTCTAACAAACTCTCCTTGTTCTGAATTCTGGCACTGATAGTTTAGACTTTGCTATCTAGCATTTAATTGTATAGAAGCTTTTATTGTTATTGAATATATTTTATTGTACATAGACTAAAATAGAAAGGAAATATATCACTTGCTCTACCTCCAGCCATCTCCTAAACCTCTTCCTAGTTGTCCTCCCAGATATTTGAGTATGATCAGGAAAACTTTGAACCACAAAACCCACAACCCATGGGAAGATACTTTTCTCCTCTCTGGTGTCCACAGGAAAGCTGTGAAGATAAATCATTTTTTTTCCTTTTTTTTTAAAATTTATTTTTAATATGTTTGGTTTTCAGCATTGATTTTCACAGGCATTTGAATTACAAATTTTCTTCCCATTTCCTCCCCACCCCCCACTCCAAGATGGCGTACACTCTGGTTGCCTTGTTCCCCAGTCTGCCCTCC
>CM053624.1:93809002-93847934 GCA_028646595.1 Phalanger gymnotis | reverse complement strand
AGAGAGAGAGAGAGAGAGAGAGAGAGAGAGAGAGAGAGAGAGAGAGAGAGATGGCGTCTGGGGGGAGGAGAGAGGAGAGGGGGAAGGGAAGGAAGGAGGGGGAGAAGAAAGAGGAGAGAGGGAGGGAGGAGAGAGAGAGAAGAAGAAAGAGGAGAGGAGGAGGAGGAGGGGGAGGCCAGGAGCCGAGGCCGGGCGGCTGCGGCAGCTGTCGGCTTCCCCCGCACGTGGGTGTCCCCGGCAGCCCCGCACGCTCCCCAACGATCATCAGTCTGGGACTGGAAGTTTCCCCCCAGCACTGATGGTTGGTCACAAACTTTCTGCGTGTGTGTTGTGTGTGTGTATGTGTATGTGTGTATGCGCGCGCGTGTGTGTCTGTGTCTGTGTGTCCTCACCGCCGACAGCCCCGGGAGCTGGACTTCGGCCAGGGCTGGCTGGAGCCAGGGCGAGGGGGCAGCGGGGAGGGGCGCCCCGGCGTGCCCGCCCCGAGATCCCCTGGCACAGGCTGGGAGAGCCCGCCCTACCGCACGTTTGCGGGCTTGGCCGCTGCCGAGATGCACAGGGTCAGTTACCTGTTGAAAGGGCTCGCCCGGCTGCAGCCGCGGGGCTGGAGAGTCCAGCTGCTGTCCTCTGGCTAGCCGGGCCCCCGGCTCCCCTCACCCTGGTCCCCTCTATCCCCCCTTTCTCCCTCTTCCCTCTCTCTGCCCTCTTTTCCTTTACCCCTTCCTTCTGTCCATTCTCTGCACTCTTTTCTTTCCCCCTCTTTTCTTCCCTTCCCCTGCCCCCTCTTCTTCCCCTCCCCGTCTTTTCTTCCCTTTCTCATCTTCTTCCCCTCCCCCTCTTTCTTCTCTTTCTCATCTTCTTCCCCTCCCCCTCTTTCTTCCCTTTCTCTTCTTCCTTTTTCCCTTCCCCCACTTCCTTCTCCTTCCTCTTCCTTCTCTCCCACCGTCTTCAACTTCTCCATCCTCATTCTCCCCTCCTTGCTTTCTCCCTCTTCTTCCTCCTCTTACACTCCTCTTCCCTCTTTCACTCATCCTCCTTTCTCCAATCTCTCCTTCTTCCTTTGTCACCCTCCTCCCTCCCCTTTCTCTCCTCCTTCTCTCCCTTTCTCCCCCTCCTTATTTCTCTTTCCTGCTGGCATCTCATTCCCTTCTTGTACCTCCTCTCCTCCTTCTCCCTAGTCCCCCGTTCACCCCTCCCTTCCCTCTCCCTTTCCTTCAGCTCTTGTCTTCCACCCTACACCTCCCCCATATTTTCCTCTGCCTCCCATTCCCCCCTCCCCCATTTCTCTCTGTTTTCTCTTTGAAACAGTTGGGGTTTGTGTAAAAAGGGGTTGCAGAAGGAAGTCTGGGTGCCTGGAGGATGGGTGGGGAAAGTAGCATGTCCTTTAAACTCCTGACTTGTTAACAAGTTTGTGTGGGCTTTTTTTTTTTTCCAATATGCCTTTTAAGATGACTTTTATGGTTGTTGCAACTGCATCCCTGTAGTCAGAGAGTAGTTTGGAAAGATTTAAGATTCAGAGGAGAGGCTTCCGAGGGTTGAAACTAACCCAGAAAAGTAATTAATTCAAATACATCTGTTAAGTATTGAAATTGCTCAGTGGGGCAGTTTTAAAGAGATGGGGGGCATTGTGAATTTGGGGGATCATTTAAAATGCTGCCTGAATGGTTCCCGGTCAAACAGGAATAGCTTTTGAGTAATGAGAAAATTAATGAAAATATATCACTAAGATAAGACTGAAGAGCCTGCTCAGATCTTATCCTTGGGACTGTGGGAACTGGCACTGTTGTGTGGGCTGGATGGCTCCAGTTTAGGGAAACAACATAAACAGTTCCTGGCCAAGCCCTGGGGAGCCTGGACTGTCCAACTTAGTGAAGTCCTAGAATTCTCACACAGGTACAGTGGAGAAGGACTTTGTGCCCTTGGGAGTCAGACATCTGGCCTTGAAGTTGCTCAGTCTTTCTTGTGCTGGTTTTGTACGGGTGTAGTTTTAAAAAAGTCAAAGGTCATTTCTTCAAAAGAGAGAGACTGTTGGACTCATCTCCACAGTGACTTTGCCATATTTTTCTGAAGCTCAGGACCTCGGGGTCAGGTGGAAGGAAAAAAATATTCTTAAGAATGAACAGGAATAATTTATACAGCTAATTCTAATGATCAAAGCAGCTGAATTGTTTTAGTTCCCATCTGGCCTCTGCATTTCTTTCTCATTGAAAATAAATGTCATTACTTTTAAGGATTCTCCTCATAGCTTTTGTCCTGGCTGTTTGACTCAAAGCCCTACTCCAGTCACCTGTAATTCTTGATCTGGGTTATTAAAAACCTCAACCTAAAGTAGGACTGTATAGTGTGAAATTCCAAGGTAAGGTAGAGAAATGGGAGTCAGCAGTGGGAACCATGACAGTTGTTCTCTTTAAGAAAAAGAAAGGTCAAGTGGACATTTTGGGGTGGGTTATCTTTTGACCCATATTCCAAGCCAATGGTTCTGTTGCTTGGGAGCTCAATTTAAAATTAAGTTTTAAGGCTAGGAGCCTAGAGTCTCTGAAATATTTTACTTCCTTCTCCTGTGCAGATTCTTTGGGTGTCTCCTTTCATTTTGGTATTACATGCTTATTATCATCCTGGCATTACATGATCATTGCATGCTTGTGTTATTTCCATTCTGGATGCATTTTCTACTGGGGAGACTTATTTTAAGCATATTGTCTAGAGACATTGAGGTAACCAAATCTGAAATGGTTTTAAAATGTGGAGGAAAGGAAAGAGGGTAATAGGACCACCAGAGATTTTGCAGAACTTCTATTTTGAGTTTGCTTTGGGGCTCAGAGATATTTCTAGTACTCTTTTGCCTTGGAAGCTTAAGTTTAAAATCATACAGGATATTTAATCGGCTACGTTTTAGTGTGTGTAAAAGGAAAGTGGTAGTGAGGAAGCAGGGGGCTTACTAAGTGATGCACATTGGCTTATCATACCTGGAGTCCCAGGCCTTATGCAACTTACACATTTATCTCCATGGTAAGTTTGGCACCACTGTGTTCATGCCCACATACGGCCAGTGACTCAGCCAATGGAAGTCAGTTTTTTAGCGCATCTTATCAACCAATATCCTGTGTAGTCAGCCTAATCAGCTACTCATTGGCTCCACTGCTGTTATCAAGATGTCCCAAAATGTCAGATTGGCCATTTTTAAGTCAAATGTTTTTAATCAAGTAATTCATAATAATAGCTAACATTTATATAGTGTTTTAATGTTTACAAAGCACTTTATAAACATCATCTCCCTTGATCCTGTGACCCCTATTTTATAGACAGCTTATATCACTGATAAGTTCAGCTGTGAACTCAGGGCAAAAAAGAGTGCTAGGAATGATAAGGCCAGAGAGCTTCCCCCAGCTCCCCTTCTCAGGATGTTGCACTTTGTTCATAGAATCTTCCAATTATAGAAGCGTTCTTGGGCCCTCTCCCAGAAAAAGCCTTTGAATGAGAGAAGGCAACTCATAGGGGCCAGGAGGAAAAGTTTACATCAGGAGTCAGAGGTACTAATCAGTAGTTGTACACACTTAAGTTCTAGTTCTGGATAGGAGTGCTTACCTTGTCTTCACCTTGAGGTAGAGTCCAACAGGACAGAACAATCCAGTGGACACTTCTGTCAAACGGGAGTAGGAGTCTGAATTAGATTCAGAACTGGCTAGGCAGTTAGTGAGTATGGAAGCAATTACCTCTTCATCTCTGTACGTTGCAAGTTATTTGGAACTCAGAATTTGGGCATTTATGGAGGTGAGCAGTTCCAGGGAAGATGCCCATGTGCACTATTAGTCAAGGGAGTTCTTTGACCTAGGAGTTCTTTGTAACAATGAAGTCACAAATCCAGTGCCTCTCTCTGTGATGCAGACCCCTAACCATAGAAAGTGTGGACATAGAGTGGAAGGTGATAATGTATTGTGGAGAGTGTCACTGCTTCCTCGACAAAGAGTCCCATGGTAATGAAGGTTGGATATATATATATGAAGAATTGGAGTTACCTTTTCTGTTAGATACTAAGTGCTGTGAGGGAAGGAGCTATGCCTTTATCATCTTTGCTTTCCCTGTGGTGCCTTGCATGGAATAGATACCTGTAAATATCTATTGAATGAATAAAGGATGCGAAGAAATGCCTAAAGTCAAGGATGGTGGAAATGATAGGATACATTGTCTTAAGTCACTTCTATTTTATTGAAAGATAGGGGTGGCATGAAATGAAAGCCTCCGCAGATTAGCTTAGTTTCTTATTAATAAAACATAAAGGGTTCCAGTTATCATTTTTTTAAAAATCGGGACACTTCAGTGAAACATATGCAGAATTGGTGGGAATTTTAAAGTATCATTGTAGGAAACGAAGATGCAGATATTGCTGTTGTTACCCCTCCACCCCACCCTAAAAAAAAATCTTTAGAGTATGTTTATTATCTAAACTCTGCCCATCATCCTTCAGGTCCCTTCTTTTGAAGTCCAGTTCACAATGATCTTTCTGAATTGTTAGCACATAGTTTTACATACCACTCATTAGGCAATCTAATCAGGTGTTCCCTTTTGACAAGTCTTGTGTTTTTGCCTTATGTCATTGGTGAGCGTTTCTTCTGGGTCTTAATTTTCTTGTGTTTTATGTGCTGCCTGCCCTCCTGGATTGTGAGGCCAAAGGCTATGTTATGCTTCAAAGTACATATATATTTCTTCATATATCAAGAGTAGTACCCTGCACATATTAGGAGCTAAATATATATTTTTGGTTTATTCATCTTGATTTTGAGTTCCCAATTGCTTGGAAGTCTAAATCACTACAGAAATTGGCAAGAACAATCAGAATTCAAATGGATGTATATAATTATTCGTTGCCCAAAGAAGCAGTATACCAAGATGTATCACTTAACACAGTGCCTAGCACACAGTAGGTGCTTAATAAATGCTTGTTGATTCGAAACGGGATAGATTTAGCTTAGAGCAAAAGAAAATGCCAAAGGTCTTTTTGACTTTAGGGGAAAAGTGATACTTTTTTGCCTTTTAAAATACACAACTAATAGAGGATGAAATAATTTGTCATTTCCTCACCCTAGCAAACATCTCCCAACCCTTGTGATTAAGTAGTTAAGCTCTAGGAAGTTGCTTGGGGCACATAGAGATTAAGTGACACAGTCAGTATCAGAGACAGGATTTGAACTCAGCCCCTTTCAATGCCAGGATAAGTACTCTATTCACTATGCTAAGCTGCTTCCTCAGAGGAAGAAAGTCACAAAGCTAATCATCGATGGACGATGCTCAACCAAGTTCTCACACAGGCATTTCCTAGTCTAGTAGGAAAGTCTTAGTATGTTGACCTGTGGTGCTGGCTATCTCTAACTAACAAGTCACAATCTAAAAGATAGTAGCTTTTTACAAGTTGGAATGTGTTTTCTCATAAAAATAATGTTACAAAATGTGTTTATATTCCTGGGTAACATACCCACATAAACCTATATAATCCATTTCGATATTTTATGGAGTCATGATTTAGTCAAAGAATGAACAACAGACCCTTTCTCAACTTAGTGGTCTTCTTGAATTGCCTTAGTAGGCAGTCTTGTTATGAGTTATCATGGCAGAAGGAAGTTACCACCTGGTAATAATACTGATGACGGCTAGCATTTATATAGCGCCTACTGTGTGCCAGGTACTTTGCTAAGTGCTCCATAGATACTGCTCATTTGATCCTTACAACAACCTTGGAGGTAGGTGTTATTAATTATCATTTTACATTTGAGGAAATTGAGATATATAGAGGTTAAGTGACATGCCCAGGGTCATACAGCTATTATAGGTGAGGCTAGATTTGAGCTCAGATTTTCTGAATCCAAACCTGTTATTTCGCCTTGCCACCAAGCTGGTAGCCAAACCTCTGATAATGAGTCCCTCCAAACTTAGCTCAGCTTCTTTTCAAACTTTTCATAGTTTGTCGTTAAGTCTGAACCAAAGTCTTTCTAATTTGGGAGGATCTACCAGAGATTGTATTTCTCTTTTTGTATAATTTTTTTTTTTTGGAGAGAGGAAGGCAGGGCAATTGGGGTTAAGTGACTTGCCCACAGCTAGTAAGTGTGTCAAGTGTCTGAGGTCGCATTTGAACTCAGGTCCTCCTGACTCCAGGGCCGGTGCTTTTCTCACCCCGCCACCTGGCTGCCCCTGTATTTCTCTTTAAAAGTCCAACATTGTTTCCATGGCACTGTGAGGCATTACTCACTGTAGAAGCTTACTAGAGTCAGTCAATTCAGTCAGTTTGCATTATTAAGCACCTACTATTTGCCCCACACTGAGCTAAGTATAGCGAAAAACAGTCCTTGCTTTTAAGAAGCTCCTGGTCTAGAATGGGAGAGACAACATGCAAACACTTATGTACAAATGACATATACAGGAAATATTGGAGATAATATTAGAGGGAAGGCGCTGAGATGAAAGAGGATTGGGCAAGACTTGTAAAGAGTAAGTCTTTAGCTGAGACTTGAAAAAAGCTAGGAGGTGGTGATGAGGAAGGAGAGCAGCATTCCAGGCATGGAGCACAGCCGTTGAAAATACTACCAGTGAAAACACACAGGAGTTGGAGTGTCTTGTTCAAAAAACAGCCAGGAGGTCAGTGTCACTGGTTTTAGCTGAATAGAGGGGATTAAGATGCAAGAAGACTGGAAGAGTCTCAAGGGGCCAAGTTATGAAGGGTTTTGAAAGCCAAGAGGATTTTATATTTGATGCTCCAAGGTAATAGGAAGCCATTGGAATCTGTTTAACAGGTGAAGTCATAGGGTCAGACCTGTGTTTTGACAGCTAAATAGAAAAAAATATAGAAAGCAACCCTGTTGAACTATTGGCACTTAGCAAAACAGAAAAATTACCTTAAATTTCATAAATATGGATTTTGATTTTTATTTCAACATTCCTTTTTAAATTTTGAGCTCTACATATTCTCCCTGCCTCCAGTCCCTCCCCTACTAAAAGTGGATTTTATATTGAATGCTGATGCTTAAGGAAAGGTAGCTTTAGTTAGAGGAGGAAGTAGATGGAGACTTAATTCTTCAGAGATACTAAAGGGCTTTAGATGTCAAAGGCACTGATTCTAGATTGTACCTAATTCACTTCAGCATTGATGGCTTCCTTTTCCTTGGTACAGGTATATCTCCTGTGCTCATCACCAGTCCTATACTCATCAACCATGCTTTAGGTCCTTTTTTGTCTTATAAATGGAGTAAGGAGAGGGAGAGTTTTCTCCTACACAACAGGACAAGAGTTGGAAGAAAGTGGGGGAGAGGTGTAGGAAAGAAGAGGATTATAGAGATCTTGGGTATATATGTGAGAAAGAGGCTACCTGGACTGTCATTTTTGTTGTTCAGTCATTTCAGTTGTGTCCAACTCTTCGTGAATCCATTTTAGGATTTTCTTGACAAAGATAGATACTAGAGTAGTTTGTCATTTCCTTCTCCAGTTCATTTTTACAGATGAGGAACTGAGGCAAACAGGATTAAATGACTTGCCCATGGTCACACAGCTAGTCACTGTCTGAGGCCAGATTTGAACTCAGGAAGAGAAGTCCTCCTGATTCCAAGCCGGATGTTCTATCCATTGTGCCACCTGGTTGGCCCATAAGTTATTTATAAGGTGTCATAAATAACTTAGTGATATGAGGGAGAAGAAAAGGGTGAGGCTACTCTATGTAGACATAAAATAAATAGAAAGTAAAGAAGGGAAGTGGTATGTCAGTTCTCCCTCACCAACTGCTTAGTGATGTTGTTGGCCCAATGTATTTTGGAGAAGGTAGAATGGAGTGGCGGGGACAAATGAGGCAGTGTACAACCAGGTTTGCGTGTATATATAGAGTAATCACAAGTTACAAGTATCTTCATAGAACTATTTGTAACGACCATATGGGTTGAGAAGAAAGATGGCATATCTTATCCCCCGAATAGATTATAAACTCTACAAAGGCAAGGATCTTGTCTCATCTAAACTTTGTGTCTCCTACCACTCTGTTCTTTGTATACAATTTAATAAATTTTTGTTACATTGAATGTGCTCCATCATTACTTGGGGGATAGTGAACGAGTATAGGAATATGAAGAGGATGTGGAGAAATATTGTGGTTGGGTAGACAATGCACTAATTTGAGATCAGTGAGTAGGGGTAGAGAACACAAAAATAATTTAACCCGGGTAGAGGATGTTGTCTGTTCAAATGGGTCATTTTTGCAAACTCGGGGTTTGCTTTTTTCTCATTTACTGTGTATCTTGCCTTCCTAAAAGAAAATCAGCCTCATTTGGTATTGTAGATAGTATTGTTGCCTGTACACTCTGCAAAAACAATAAATCCCAAGTTAAAAAAATTTCGTCATCATCTAGCTGTTTCCCCATGTTTTTACATGCTCTCTTGTGCTCATGTGTCAAAACATATGCGGTAGGTAACATCAGGCACTGATCCCAGACCCCTGCCATACTCAGACACAATGAGGAGGATTAAGGATGGGATTTCAGTCTTACCTTTGAAGTTTTCAGCTTTTATCGGTCTATGTCAGAACCTTAACATTATTTAGAAGGAGCTAATGTTATTGTTTGTGAACTGGTCTCAGCTTCATACCTGCCACTGTCAGCCTCCATGAGAGAGCTTCGTGGTACCCATGGGTTGATGCCTGACTTTTTTATGGAAGGGTTTTCATGACTCAAGTTTCTTTGTACTTTTGAGGTCTATAGTTTTCTCCTGAGCCTAGAAAGAACTTGCCTCCCCCTCCTCCCAGTATGAATCCTTGTCTAAGGGTTCTTCTGAAGGGAGGAATCTCCTTTAATTAAGAGTGTCAAAGTTGGTCCCTTGAACTCTCCCCACTTTAAAAAAAAAAAAGCATCTGACAGAACTAGCTGTGTGATCTTCTATTTTTGTTAATTTTTATTTTAGTTTTCAATTAACACAGATTCTCTCCCCCTCATCTCCCTCCCCCATTGGAAAAACAAAAAAAACCCCTTGCAGCAAATAGTCAAGCAAAACAGAGAACCACGTTGGCCTTGTCCAAAAAAATAGATGGTTCATTCTGCACTCTGAGTCCATCACTTTTGTCCAGAGGTAGCTTTCAGCATATGATATCTATTTCCCCTCTTTGTTATATAGAGAAGTACTCTGTATAGGGGAGGAACCTGGTGGTGCCGGCCATACACAATACCTGGCTGTTATTTATAGGATCTAAAACTCTAGATCCTGTAAAATACAGCCAGGTATAATATTATGGCTTCTTCCCTGGGGAAGAATTTAATGTCTTTAAGAGATATAAAATCATCCAGAACCACCTGCTCTCTCATGCAGTGTCATATTTATTTCTTAAGTTGGAGTCATCATTTCTTAAGTGAAAGAGGAGAGAGAGAGTGTTTTAACACTGGGTTCCACTTACTCTGGAAATAAATGTTCTCACTGGTGAGGAAATCTCAAGATCTGTCGGGGTATACTGTTTATGTCCGCACTATACTCAGAGGAGTGCTTGGTCTTTTCCTAAAAAGTATTTCCTCTCCACTGTCTTCCATTTCTGGGGTGGGGGGGAGAGGGGTAGATTTATGGAAGTGATTTGGAAAAAACTCTGTAAAAGCATATTACGACAGTAAGGTTTGTGCCCTTGTGTATTGGAGACACTCAGTCTATGTTTCTTGAATTAATTGGTTAATTCACTAATTTTGAAACGTGTTAGATCTTAAAAACTGTTTGCCTTTGACTATGAAGAAAACTTGATTAATTTATATCCCTCCTTTCCTTCCTTCTCTTTTCCTGTTGGCTTGAATAATTAAGGTCCTGCCCAGTGACATTTTTCCTTTAGTGGTGTACAGAGCACCTCTCTACCCAAAGTTTTATTTTTTAAAAAATTGTATGATTTAAGTACTCTTAATGCCCTCTCCTAGTGTTCCACTTCATTATCTTATTGTGTTCTATCTCATTATCGTGAAAAACTTCTGTGTAATAACAGCCGAGTTCTTTTGCATCGGTTAAGAGTTTGTCAGCATTTCTCATAGAAAAGCCCCTATTTTCAAGCCTTTATACCTTGGTTGTAAAAAAAAAAAATCTTTCCAGACAGCCACTTCGATTACGAGATCTCAGCCCATGAGCTCAACTTTTTTTCCCCCTGCTCTTCTTAATCCACTTCTTTTTTTTCTTTATTTTTTTTTCTTCTAAAGCACCATTCTAACATGACTGACTATAAAGTTTCATTTTTGTTCCTGAGCACTCCGACACTTCTCTTGGCTCCCCACCTCCACAAATGACAGTTTGCTTTAGCCACCGGTTGACAACCATGCACTGGAAAGATGTGTGTTACTTGGTTTTTTTGTGTTGTTGTTTCTTCAGTGGAAATTTCCTGAGGATTTGGCTCTCTGCGGGTGGGCTGTTCGGCTGCCTCCCTCCTTCTGTGACTATTCCTCCTCCACTCTCTTAGGTCCCTGGCCCTCACCCTCCTTCCTAGCCTTCCTCCTTGAATACCCAGCTGCTGTACTAGGAACTCTTTTTTTTAAGCCCTTTTTCATAGTCCTTTGATTTCTTTTTGGCTGAAAACTAACTCTTAGTCTTCAAAAATGTCCATGGATGTTTTTAGGGTGTATCTTTTCGATTGTGACTTTTCTAAGAATAACTCTTTAGGGGCAGGGCAAAGAACCCCCACAGGTTTGTGGGCCAAGCCCCACTCCTCAAGACTTTATTATCTACAAAACAATCTCCAGATGGTAGACCAAGGATTGCTCCAGGTTTGGTTTGGTTTGGTTCTAGTGGGTTGGCAATGTGGGATAATAGCCAGTTTTTCCCTCATTCTCTTTGCTCTAATTATGTCTCAGATCAGAGGGGCTGAATCAGATAGATGGCTTTTCCTTTCTCACCTGTCCAAACTTCAGGACAGTGTTGCTCTTGTACTATCTTTTCTCTACATTCACCTGTGGAGGCCCTCAGCTACAGCAAAGGGAAGAGAATGATTTCAGAACATTATAGGAAACTTGAAGGTCCAAATGTTCTTTGGTGTGAACACTTATGAAGCCAACAACAAACTCCTTGGCCTTCCTAAGAGACCATTAGAAATGCTTTGCCTTTCCCCATTAGGAGCTGGCCAGTGATGTGGCCTGGATCACTTTGTGCTTGGGGAGAGGGATTTAAATAATTCCTACTGTCCTCTAGCCTTCAAAGCTTTCTAGGCTGTGACTCCCTTCCCCACCCCCAATCTGTATTGGGGCAGACCCTTTGCTCAGAATGGGTCATTGTGCCATACACCCCTTGCATCCTGTATTTCTAGTCAAGCTAAGTGAGAGGGAAGGAAGGAGTGATAGAATTACCAAAGGAATAACACTTGCTTGTTCTAAATTTATCTTTCCTGTCCTTCGTTCTCTCTCTCTTCCTTTCCCTCCCTCCCTTCCGTCCACCCTTCCTCTTTTTTATCTCCCCTCGTAAGAGAGTAGCCTTTCTTACTTGGCTGTTAGCAAAGGTTTTAAAGAGCCTCTTCCCCTTTTTTTGTGCCCCACTATGACTTAGTTTACTCTCCCAATTGAGGCGATGGGTATTTCCCTCTTTTCATAAACCAAGCTCAGTTCTTTCTCTTTTGGTGGTGGGGAGGGGGAAGAGCAGGAATCCACCTCCCCTGAATTTCCATTCAGGTTGTTCTCTTCACCCTTGCTTCTTTCCTTCCTTCTAGAGCTGGTGAGGTGACTCTTCTTAGGGGGAGAATTTCCATGTGAATAGTCTCCCCTCCAAAGACTCAGTGTGCCAGCTGCTATATGGATAGTGGGTTGTTTTTTTTAAGCCCTTGAGATTAGGAACATTTCATTTTATATGAACCTAACAGCACTGAAAATAAAAGGAGCAGGTTGGAGGAGGGAGGTTGGATGTTTTCCCTTGGGGTGGTCTTTGTTTAAAATTTAATATGCTCTTCCTTTCTCTCAAAGAGCTAAAGATGGATTCTACTTCCTTTGTCATTTAGACACTTTATCTGTCTGGTGGTTGAGCTCTGTTATCTTCTCGTCTCTCCCTGTCTTTTTCCTAATGCATTGTTCTACCATGAACCCTCCCCCAAACATTTTCCCCTAATATTTGTGACAACCAATTCCTGCACACCTGCGTCATAAGCTATGCAGCTTGTTGGTTCGTACCTTACCCAACTGATACCCTACTGTAACTTGCACTGCCCAGTTGTGTCGCATGGTGATCTAAGCCCCAACCGGCTTACAGGTCAGAGCTTTGATGTCTTAAAGTTTGGAGGAAGAATCAAGATCAGGAGGATTGTGGTGTTAGGGAGATGTTTTCAGCTTCCAAGCAGGCCAAGAGACTGAAACTGTTCACTCCAGCGGAAATCGCCACTTCTGACCTATTGAATGAAGTCTTAGACATCTGGAAATTTCGCATCAAAGAGGAATTTTCATAGCCATGTCTTGGGTTTATGACAGAAGGTCTGGCTCAGATAGAATAATATTACCCATTCTCTCCTTGTCTTTTGTGGGCAGGAACAAATTGAAAGACTTGTTTATGCTCAGAATATCTGGCCCTGACAAGTTACGTCTCTCCTTCAAGACATGGGCAAAGCCTCTGTTGCCTTACTGTTCAATAAACTTCTAAAGGCCATCTAACTAGGGATGTGTTGACCCTCAGTCTCAAGTCATGAACTTTCTTTCAGTAGCTTCTTTCTGCCATGCTGTAGAGTTGTATTTGCTGTTAAATCTGTGTGATCATAAGATTTTGAGCATGGAATCCAAGCCCCTCATTTTACAGATGAGGGAACTTCCAAGAGACACTTGTAGACATGAGGGCTGGAGGAAACTTTAGAGTAGCAGATGTCAACTTCTTGGTTGATTTCCTTCTCATTTTACCTAACTCTTCTGATTGGAACCAGCTGTTTGCAGACAAAATTTACAAAAGTGCATTTTCTATGCTTGATTTTATTTCATAATAATCTCTGAGTTACAGCACCAAAATAATTATTTCCCTGGTGTCACTTGTTCTAGATATGCATTTGATTTCCTCCTACCCCCTGGACATTGTTAATATAGAGACTTCTCTTGAGATATTGCATTATACCAAGAAGCCTTAGCAGCTAGACTCTTCCTCCTAACAAATAAAAATGCCTTTATAAAACCAAAAACACAAAGCAGCATAAGTAGGCCAATTTCTTTGAATTGTAAAGAAAAATGAGAATTGAAGATATCCTTTCTTCACTAGTAAGGATGGACCAAATCATCTATTGGATAACCTTTTGCAAATGATTTTATTTTAATAGGCTGATAGAGTAGTGCCTGGGCCTGGAGTCAGAAAGATCTGAGTTCAAATTTGGCCTCAGACACATACCAGCTGTGTGACTCTGGACAAGTCACTTAACTTTTATTTGCCTCAATTTTCTCAACTATAAAATGGGGTGAATAGCATCTACCTTGCAGGATTATGGTAAGGATCAAATAAGATACTATTTGTAAAATGATTAGCATGATGCCTGGTGCATATAGTAGGGGCTATATCAATGCTTGTTCTCTTCTCCCTACTGAATTACCCTCCACATGATAGATCTGATGACTGAAGCCTCTTGGATTCTTTATCATTTCAGAGATTCAGGGGGGTGCTTATACATTGATTGCTTAGAGAAGGAAGGAAGGAAGGAAGGCCTAACCTACAGGAGACAGCCGATTTGAAAGTAAAAATAATTGAATTTAGCTTCAGAATTCATTTAGAGCAGCTGGCAGCATTCTCACCAGATGTGCCTGTCCTGTGTTCTGTCCAAAACAGGAGAGGCAAGTTTATACAGAATGTGATCATATATTGCCCTGGTTTCTCAGTATCGTCAGAGTCAGCAAGTTGTCCTTGAAAGTGTTTTGGATTTGGAGTTGGGAGTGGAGTTCAAATTCGGACTCTGCTGATACATCACTTTGGGCAATCACTTCCTCTCTCTCTAGTTCTCAATTCCTTCTCCCATAAACTGAGGTAATTGGATCAGCCAACTTCTAAAGAGCTAGTTGTAAGCCTGTAGTGCCTGTGTTATCAGTCTCCTCTGATACATGTATCCACCTCACTACCATGTGGTATGTCAGAGCTGCATGATCCTCCATATCCTGAGAAGACACAGTATATTTAATAAATCTGAAAAATAATTTTCCCACCAGCTAGACAAGTTCATTCCCCTCATGTGATAAGCATCTGACTTTTGGAGCCGTTTATTTCCTCTGACTCAGTGAGGTCAGGGCACTCTTTGGTGTGTGGTCTGGGGCTCTTTAATGGCTCAGAAGAGATTTTTGATGACCCATATTATTCCCCTTCTCCCTTCCTTATCTGTGTGCATGCCCTTCTTCTCTGATACTCAGAGATGAGCTCCATCAAAAGGATCTGGGTCACTGAGAATGGGTAGATAGTACAAAATAAAGAAGAGTCAAGGTAACCTCTCCTTTTCAGAAACTTGCCCCTAATAGTGATCAAATTCAAATGTAAAAAATTATCTAGTTGTAGTTGCACAGCCTGTGAATGTGTAAAGTATATGCAAATCATATGCAAATAAACTGATGATTCTCCCAAATACCATATTTCACATACCTATCTGAATATTATTCTTGAAAAAATTCTAGAAGAGACTTCTGGACTAGAAATTTGACTTGGATCTTGAAAATACTCCAAGGTGAAAATATGACAAATAAAATATTTATATATTTTGATTGTAGTAGTTGATCTCTGATACTGGAACCACTGACTGGAATTTGAAGGGGCTAGTGGCACACTATTCTCAACCACATTCTTTTCTCTTCCCCTTCATCCTACTTTACTTTCTTTCTCTTGCATATGGCTTCCAGGTGCCCACTGATTAACCCTGCCATTCTTAAGGTGAAGGAGACTGTTAGCCCCTTTGCCAGACCATCTTTAGAGGGTTGCTCAAATAGTCAGTTAATTGTCATAGATGCAGGTAGGATGGCATTTTAAAAACATGATCATTTATGTTGGCAGGTACATCCCTTAGCAGTTGTATTGGTGCCACAGGGAACAATCTGTTAGCATACTGTTAAAACCAAAATTTAATAGACACTTTCAATATTCTCAAGGTTGAAGATGTAGGGCTTTGCTACAGCCCCATTGGCAATGACTGCTTCTGGGGCCATCTCCAGTCATCCTGGTCTGTATCTTGCCACTGGACTGAGATGGCTCCATAGGAGAGAGTAAGGCTGGTGACTTTGCACAGCCCTCCCTCACATAAATCCAATTCACGTGCAAGTCATGGCATCACCTTCCTGATGTCATGATCCTCTTCAAGAACGAAGGACAAGCAACAACATTGGATATGGCCGACCATAGATTAAAAGTAAAATTTCTTGAGTAGGTTGCAGAAGATGCATTAGGTTCATAGGCTTATAAGATATATAAAGAGGAAGAAACACATATCAGAATTGGGTAGTTACATTAGTTGAATCAGAACTACAATGTTGTGATATTTTTTAATTGACCATTTCTAATGCAACTAATGTTTGCTCTTCAATGCAAAAGTAAGCTGCCTTCTTTTATTAGCAGAAATAATGCTTCGTTTATTTATTTATTTATTTATTGGAGGGGGGGGAGGAGGCAGGGCAATTGGGGTTAAGTGACTTGCCCAAGGTTACACAACTAGTAAGTGTGTCACGTGTCTGAGGCCAGATTTGAACTCAAGTCCTCCAGACTCCAGGGCCGGTGCTGCCCCAATAATATTTCTTTTAAGAGTATGATCTGCTAGTGAGAAGAGATGAAAGAAACTACTCTAGATGTCTACAAAAACTTTTCCAGGATATTTTTTAGTAAAAGACCTTTCTTACTGCTGTACATGGTCCACAAGGAGGATATATTAAAATAGAATGATACATGTGGGTGTTTGGGGTTTTATGTTTTCCATTTTTAAATAAAGTCTTTTTTATTCTTTTCTTCAAGTTCTGATACTGCCATTGGTCTGATTCTGGTTGGTTTCCCTCTGTCTGTTTTCACATCCTTCCTGGTGGGCTTCGTTGGCAAGTTCACCCTGGCAAGTGGAATGTTGCAAGACCACATAGATGTTTTAAAGAATGATGCAACAGTGCATCTTTAACTGTTGTCATGTTGGCCAAACAGACAAGCTAAAAAATACTTGAGCTGTCCTAAGTGAAAAGTGCCTTGCAAACATTTCCATGAACCTTCATCAAAGTTCATTTCCATTGGGAAAGCTCATAGTATGGGGATGGGTGGGAAGTGACCTGTTGAAATCTTCAAAGAGTTTGGGTCTGCCAGACTCCCCTGTAAGAGACTTAGACTTTATATGTTTTATGACCTGTTTGTATATAAGCCAGAGAATCACTTTGATGCCCTTAGTTGTGACCTGAGCAAAGTAAAATAAACAAATTCCTCCCCAAATGCAGTTTTGTTTGGTGCTTTTCTTTGTTTTAATCATCAAAGTAAAGATCTCAAAGGCTAAATATCTCATAAGCACAAATGTATTAAAGTCAGAGTTGATTTGACATTTTCTAGCCAGAGTAGAAGGAAAGAGCTGCCTGAGCGAGAGCTACTAGGTGTGTTTTGGCCCTGCTTGGACACTAAATAGCTGTGTGACCTTAGACAAGTCCCTTGAGCCCAGCCTCAGATCCTCATCTGTAAAATGACAGGGTTCCATATAATCTCCAAAGTCTCTTTCAGCTCTAAGATGATATAAGTATTTATTCTAGCAGTCGTTGTTCAAGTTGTATAGACATTTGGATTGGTTGTGAATGACTCTGAATGAGTTCTTAAACTTGAATCCTGCCCATTCCCAGATAAAAGTATGTAATGGCCCAGAGGCACATTTCTGGATATTAAAATGGTGAACGTTTTAGCCTAAAAGAAAATCAAACTGGTTATATGGTATAATGCCAAAGTTGATTGAAATTTCCTCTTCCAAATGGGTTGTTTAAGCCTTATAGAGTTCAATTTAAGGAGTTTACTTGATGGTTGTTTTGTTTTCTCGGTCTTGAGATGAACTTTGCACATGTGTTTACAATATTATCGGTTTTAGAGTACCTGGTTAGGGGAAACTTACCTCTGGGGAAGAACTGACTGGAAAAAAAGGATATTTAAGCTGTTTATATAGTTTGACCTTTTCTTGGATCTCTGATCAAAAGTAAATACACCCTACATTATTGTCTGTCATAACCTATCCATCCATGACTTCTCATCCTTTGTTTCTTATCTTTGTCCTTCTATAAATCATCTATATAGGATCCCCCCAACATGCTTGAGCGCTTCCTCTGTTGTTTTTTAATATGGCTATTTTAGTATCGATATTTTAATGTGGGGACCAACATAGTAATAATACTTTTCCTCTCCTCTCTGTTATTCTTTACACGTGTTAAGAGTCTGGCCCATCTTTTCTTATCATATGTATCCTTGGCATCTTTTGTAGAATTTGTCAGACCAAGCCATGGTCTTGATCTCCCTCTTTTTTAAAAATAAGACGTGATTATTTGGGGGGGGGCAGAGAGAATAGGGAATGCTCACCAAGGAAACTGCCTCTAACAATGCCTATCAGCAACTGCTCTGAAATTTATAGTTTTTAGAGAATTCCCTGGGTGAGGGGTATGGAAAGTTTAGATTGAATGGCTTGCCCAGGATCACACAGTCCATTTCAGAGGTAGAATTTGAACTCAGGGCTAGTTCCCTTTCTACCTCTTCACATTGCTACCTCTTGGGAATCCACAATAATAAGGTCCCCTCATTTGAGGTTGGTCATTAAAAGAGGTAATTGCTGTACTGGAGTACATTTGTATGATCAAATTGAAACACTTAGGTAGCTTTCAGATCACACTGGAAGTGATTCGAGTAATTTTTTTTTTCAGAGTTTAACCAGAAAATAATTTGATTAAATAGTAAGAGCTCAAATTTACTTTCAATCTGAAGAACTCACACAGTATTAATAAGTACTTAATGAGTGAAAAATATACACTAAGTCCAGTATTTGCAAATTCTTCATTTTAAAGATCTGCTCTGTGGGGCATAGCAAGCAAATGGTTAGCCAAATGTGAATCGAATGAATATATAGGAAAGATACAAATAAGATTCTTTCCCCCTATTTTTGTCTCTTGTAGGGGGCCAGGCAACAAACTAAATGCAAAATTACATTTTGGAAATATTAGAAAATTACAAAATTGAAACTCTCCTATGATAATTAATATTTCAATTAACTAGAAATAGAAAATTCTTCATTAATGCTTCCTTAATTTATACATGATCTTTTTAGGGCTGCAGTTCTCATAATAACCTTGTAGTTTCTGGATCTGAAGTTTTTTGAAAGTTGGCAAAAGTTGTAAAGATTCATGTGGTTTAAAAAAACCCCAACATAAAATGGACAGCAGAAGTAGTTGTGGGAAAGGAAGAAAGAAACTAACCCATCAATCAATGAGTGAAAACCCTAGTCAGGGAAAATTAGAGCTGAAAGGAGACTCCAGAGGTCATTTAGTTCATTCCCCTGCAACTAAGCAAACCTCAACTTTAATTACAGTGACCATATTTCTCAGCCAAAAATAGGGACACATGGTCTGATAAAAGGGTATTCTTTTTACAAAGACTTATTAAGAACACTTAAAAAAAAAAAGAAAAAAGTTCTGGCCTGGATTTCCCATCACATATGGTTGCCTTAGCTTTAAGCCATTTCAAATACAAGGAAAAATATTACTGTAGTTAAATAAGTATAAATCTAGTTGGTTTCTTTTCCAGATTTCCTCAGCGCCCTTTATTTACATTGATCATATTTTGCTAACCAAAAATTGAGACCAGGGCCAATTATCTTTGCTTCATTGCCCCATTTGCATGGGCTTTTATTTTAGGTCATCCAGCTTGCTCTTTGCAAGCTTTACAGCTAAAAAAAACCAAAACTTCAGCAAACAGTACATACACACATACTTTGCATATCGGAAGTGGATGAGAAGAGAGGGAAGGAACACAGAAGGGCATATACTGTTGGCTAACATGTACGTGTTTTCATGAGTAATCTTTATGTTTCTTCAGCTAGTGACCCTTAATGGAGTTAGCGAACCAGGCTTCAACCTGAACACTTCTGTCGATGTGATCTTGAGCGAATCGCTCTACCTTGCTGGGCTTTAGCTTCCTCTTATAAAATAATTGAAGAGGTTGGATTAGTTGACTTGCGATATCCCTTCTGATTCAAAATATAGGATCCAGTAATCTTTGGAGTTTCTTAGTCTTTTGTGATTATGCATGTTTTTATTGTGATGCTTAATAAATCGATTCATTTGATTATTTACCAAAATATTGGAATTTATAGGACATTTCAGTAGTTTATGGCAACAGCAGACTATGATTTAAAGTCAGGACTATAGTTTTCCTTCTAAATGTAGTTCACATAAGTGAAGATTGTGGTTTAGGTGGGTAATATTGTGGTGATGAGTTTTTGCCTCCACGGTACTCTACACCCTGAATTACCTATGTACAATTGCATAGCCATTGTGTCCTTGCACTGTATACTGCCCATGTAGGATATGTTGGAAGGGGAACTTTCAAGAAATAGCTGTAAGGTTCCCTACACTTTTTTAACAAGAATTCCTATTGTTAATGTAGTCATCTATTTCGTTTTTTCTGCACCTAGGCAAAAGAGAAACTAAACTAATTAGGTCTGAGTCTAAAGACATTGGAGAATTAGCAAAATAATGAAACAAAAGAAAGCAGAAAATGTAATAATAAGATTAAAAAAAGAAAGTAATAAAACGGAAAATGAGAAAAAAAGTCCTAGTGATAATATGAGAACTGGGTTTTTGGAAAAATAAGCCTTTGCCAAACTTAACAAACAAAAAAGAACAAACAAATAAGCAAAATATTGAAGAGCTGACTATACATATGAAAGGAATTAAGAAAATTAAATGGATGGGATATTAAAGATAAATGAATTCTGATAAATCAAGGAACTTAAATATAATGGATGAATACTCACAAAAATATAAAACATCCAAACTGATAAAGAAGGAGATAATTACTTTAAAATAGGCTAATTTTAGGGGAAAAAATTAGGTAAGACATTAAAAAAAAAATAAAAGGAGCCTGATACCTTCTGCTTCATAGGAGAATTTTTAAAATTTTCAAGATCGCATAATCACTATACTACATAGTCTGTTTATAAATTTAGAAAAATAGGACATGCTATCTAGTTCCATTTATGAAGGAAATATAGTGTTTAAGTTTTAAAACCTGGTCAAGACAGCACCAAAAAGGAAAGTTATAGATGGATCTTACATCTGATAGGCACAAAAATATTTCATAAAATGTTAACAAATATATGATGAATTTAAAAATTCTTCACGATCAAGTTACATTTATACAAGACTTTAATATTTGAAAAGCAACAAAATGGCATATAAGTGAGAAAAAATATTAAAATTATATGATGATTTAAACATATACAGAAAAAGAAATTAGTAAAATAGAATACCATTCATGATTTAAAAAAAACCATTAAAAATAGCAAAAGAGGATTTTTTTCTTAACATTACAGAGAGCATTTGCTTCACATGAAGAGTTGACACATTATTGACTCATGCAGCTTGCCTTGGTAAGAACAGAACTCCTAACCCATTCAAGTTTTTCAAGAAAAAAAAAAGGCCAAGGAGACCTGGAAAGATATAACTTCTCAGACTTTGAAGGGGTAACAAAATACTTTTAATTGTGAACAAAGACTTTCAGGAAAGGTTGTAGTCTACAACTCAGGAAAATCAAGCTCAGTTTTTAAAAAACTGACATATATAATGGAGAAATACTGGAAGGCTTCCAACTAAAAATATGTACAAAATAAAAGGGTGTCCACTCCTACCACTTAATTGATATTAGAACATCAAAGGGATAAACTTTGAAAATGGGTTAATACAATTTTATTTCCAAATAGTTATTGAAGATATAGCTATTGTTTATATATCATATGTCTAGGAAATCCAGGAGATTCAAAATAGTGAGACAAATTTAACAAGGTTTCATATTTAAGATAAAGTAACCAAAATCATCCTCATTCTGTACTTGTCAGTATGTAAGATGAGTTTATTTTTGAAAATATTTATTGCAACAATCAAATATTAAACATTTGGGTACTAATTTACTAGGAAATATAGGCATTTTTTAAAAAAAATAATTACAAAGTTGTCATGACAAAAAAGAAAAACTGAACAACTTGAGTGATAGCCCTTATACAGACATAAAACAAATGATATCAATACTAAACAAATTAAAGATTTAATGTAATGTAATAACAATTGTTATTATGAAAGATAAGTAGTAGGAGCAGTTGAAGTACGTAGATAGAGGGTATGTCTTGAAGTTAAAGTTATGCTTCTGATTGACTGTATAATCAGTTAACCTCTAAGGGTCAAAAGCAGTTCTTTACAATTAGAAGTTCTAGAACAGTTGCAGAACTACTTTAAAAGGAGTTTCCTTATAAAATTATATATCTAGGACACCCTGCCCACCCCCCCCAAAAGGATTATTCATAACTATATAAAATGAAACTATATATGTGAGGGGAAAGTGGGCAAGAATATAAAAAAGTACTTTGAAAAAAAAAAAGCTTTGCCAGCCTTGAAAACATTCTACAAAATAGTAATTATCAAAACTATCAGATTTTGGATAAAAAAACCTTTTCTGATAGATCGATATGGGAAAATAGAGATCTCCAAAATAGAACTAGGTCTATACAAAAGGTTTGTGTCTCAAAACCTACTAATAATTCTAAAACCTAGAAAAAGAACCATTATTTAATGAATGTTGGTGAAAGAAATGGGTTGAATTATGGCCAAAATATAAGTTGAGATTAAATTTATACCTCATATACCCCAGAAAAATCTCCAAATGAATCATCATGCTAAACATAAAGAGAAAAAAGTCTTTAAAATGTTAGAATAAAAAAGGAGTAATATATTTATCACATGTGAAGAGGGAAATACATTCTTATTTATCAATCAAATAGAAGAAATTAGGGGACAAAGTAGATGAATTTCAGTTAAAAAAAAGAGAGATTCTCTAGAACAAAAAAAAAATTAGAATCCAGCTAAAAAGAAAAGTGATTAGAGGGGAAAACCTTTATGATAAATTTATCAGTCAAAAAACCTTATATCCAGAATTTGCAAGGAGCTGATTCAAATTCAAAACGGCAATATCTAGTCTCTAATGGTCAAGAGATTTGAATAGACAATTTACAAAAGAATAAATACAAATTGTAAATAATCATATGAAATAATGTTCAACTTCACTAACAAAAGATTTTGAGGTACCCATCAAATTGGCAAAAATAAAGGAAATTGACAGCTTATTTTAAATAGAGTATCATTGAGCAAAACAGGTAGATTTATTCATTGCCGATGGCATTACAAATTAGAACAATGTTTTTAGGGAGTGATTTAGCAGTTTAAAACAAGAGGTTTAGAAATGACCATAACCCATTCTTTATGGCTTTTGAGACATGACACCGATAATCCCTTTCCTGGAATTCTACTTTAAGGTTAGAGAGAGCGAGAGAGAGAGAGAGAGAGAGAGAGAGAGCGCTTGTGCGTGTGCGTGTGTGTTTATGCAAAGATATTTATAATGAAATTATTTGATAGTTTTAAAAATAATCTAAAGATGACCTAGAGAATGGTAAATAGAGACTAGTGGTGATTCTGTGATTAATATAATAGAATATTAAAAATTACTATATATGAAGAATATAAAGAAATCATGCAAAGCTACTGTTCTGAGAACAACAGAGAATACTTGGTTCTTGGTGCTTAGTAATTCCCTAAGGCGTTTGCTCAGAAAGGCTCTTGTCTTTAGGATAAATTCTTCCAGGCAGTTCAGAGCCTATGTCTTTGCCCTTTAGAGTATGACACAGGTGTCAGCTGTTTTGGGTTTAACACTCGATGTATTTATTTCATTTGCTCTGGAGTTGACCACTTTTGTTGAGCACCTGTTCTTTATCTTTCTAGATTGCTCTAACATTGCCCCTTGAGATGGACTAAGGTATCTATATCTATCTATCCATCTCTGTCTCTCTTTATATAATTAAATAAAATGAAAACATGTAGAGGTAAAAGTGGGCAAGAATATAAAGGAGAATAATACATGTTATATAACTACATGTATACATATATGTGGCTATGTATATGTGTGTATATACGTGTGTATAATATATATATATATATATACATACACACATCTGTGTGTGTGTGTGTGTGTGTGTGTGTGTATCTTGCTAGTTTGGATATTAAAGTCTCCGAGAATTAAACTGAGTTTGAAAATCAATCAACAACCTTTGAGCAGGCTCAAAGAGAAGTATGTCTGGCAGGTGCTATTCTTGTACAAACAAAGGCATCACCAACTGGAAATTTCCAGATTCAGCAGAACTAAAGCAACTATTAATTACAAGCCATTAGGGCAATGGA
Organism: Phalanger gymnotis; assembly: GCA_028646595.1. Classification (NCBI taxonomy): domain Eukaryota; kingdom Metazoa; phylum Chordata; class Mammalia; order Diprotodontia; family Phalangeridae; genus Phalanger; species Phalanger gymnotis. Next base: position 93,824,544 of record CM053624.1, on the reverse strand, counting down.
AAGAATAAGTTTCGATGGGCTTCATATCTTTGACATTCCACAGTTTTGGTTGCTGGTTATAGCGGAGTTCTTGTCATAGCTAAAAATCTGAGGCCTCAGAGGAAAACTCTAAAAGAACACCTTCCTCCTCTCCCCCATGCACACACATATACTTTTGTTTCTCAAATCTCATTTTTACACATGCTTTTTTACACCATCATTTCCAAATCCCTCCCCTACGCGGAGAGTCATCCCTTGTTAACAAAGATGAAAAAAGAATGAGAAAAAAAGCTGTTGAGCAAAACCAACCAGTATATCAGCAACTCCAAGAGTACATATATGATATTCTATACCTAATAGTCCCTCTGCAAAGAAGAGAGGTAGGTTTATTCCTTCAACTCTTTCCTGTGACTTGGTTATTACAAATTACATAGAATTTAGCGGGGGGATTTGGTTATGTTTCATTTATGTTGTTTTGTGTTGTCATTTTTCTGGTTTTGCTTAATTACTTCAATCTGCATCAGTTCATGTCTTCCTATTTTTTAAAATAAGGTTTTTTTAAAAATAAATGTTTATTGAAGTTTTTTTATATCATCATAATCTCCACCCCCACCCCCCATCCCTTCCTGCTCCAAGGGCACCATCTCATATAAAAATGGCATTTTTCAGGCAAAAAATAAAAAAAGAAAAAGACAACTAGGGAAAAATGAGCAAAACTGAATATAGTCTGAAAATATGTGCAGTGTCATTGTGGACCTTTCTCATCTAAAGGGGTGGGCTCAGGGTGTCTTCTCATATCTCCTCTTTTGAGCCACACTTGTTCTTTCTAATTTTCCCGGCATTCACTTCTGATTTTTTTGGTGGGTTTTTACTCCCCCCCCCCCATTTACATAGTTGTCTTCATTGTGCATCTGGTTTTCTTAGCTCTGGTGACACCACTCTGCATCAGTATGTGTAAATCTTTTCATTCTTCTCTGTCATCCTCTCATCAGTTCTTACAGCCAGCAAAATAATATTCCATTACATTCAGAGAGCACTATTTTTTTAGCTATTCTGCAGTCAATAGGCAACTTACTTTGCTTCTGGTCCTTTGATCCCATCAAAAAAATGATGCGGTGAATCTTTTGGTGAAAATAGGACCTTTCTTTATGTATCTAACCTCCTTAGAGTATGCGCTTAGCAGTGGGATTTCAGAGTCAAAGAATATAAACCTTTTTGTCTCTCTCTACTTTTGTTAACCACAAAATCCGTAGATTTCCACTACAAAACTCAGTCCCATTACTGGATTTCTCCCTTCTGACAACAGTATCACTGGTTACCTACTGTAGTCATACCGTGACCCCTTGATTGGTCTTTTTGAGTCCCCTCAGTTTTCCTAGGCCCCAAACCATACAGACACAGGTGCAACTATATCCATGAACTTTCATAAGTAACATTAAGGCCATGGATGAGCACCTGCATTGGGCCATGGAGGAAGAAGCCATGGGTTGGACTTTGGGGCAGGCACCCACGCCTTTCAGGTGTAGGCAAGAAGTCTGTTGCTCCGGGGATTGGCAGAAACTACTATAGCAATTCAAGTGGAGACCTGCCCCAGTAACAGGGGCGGGCTGGTGGTGAGGAGTGTGGGAGTCATTAGACTGTCTCTGTCCTGTGATCTAAACAGTCTGGCGTTCTCACTGTGTGGCCTCCAGTCTTCCCCCCACAGGGGCTGAGCTGTACCCAGTGCATAGCTTTGGAGCAGGGCTGCTTGCCTCTCCACCTAGTGTGCCTCCTCCTTCTGTCCGCCTTCCCCCTTTTATCCTGTTTGTGCTAAGCAGTATCACTTTGTTGCTTTTCACCTCATCAAGGCCTTTGTAACCAAGTGCACTGGTTCCCTCTTTAAAAAATAAACAAATCTACCATAAAGGTTCCATTAATTCCTTCATTTGCAGGTGGGAGAAACTGTGGGACAGTCAACCTCCCCTAAAAAAAAGCATTTGATTACATGTACCTGAGCAAAGTGAAGAGGTGAAAGTTTATAGAAAATATAAGGGCCAATGTGATTGGGGTAGGGGTGTATGTGTGTGTGTGGGGGTAATCAGAATGTATTGGGTTGTTTTTTTTTTCTTAAACTTGAATCTGAATAATTAAGCCTAGCTTTACTGGCAAGAGGCAGGGTGAAGGTCATCTGTCCAGTGAGAAGGGCATCTCATCATTTTGTAGGATTGGCTTAGTAGCCTTGTGATTATTAACATTAGTTCCATTTACCAATCAAGCAGCAGGCATTTATTAAGCACCTCATGCATCAGGTACTAGCCTGGGTGCTGGACGTACAAAGACAGATGAAACCCTTAATATATCACTTTATTATTTACAAGAGAGATTACTGGATGGAGGGAGAGCTAGCCACGGAGTGAGGAAAGCTTAGGTACGGGTCTGGCTTTTGACACATCCCATCTTTGTGGCTGCAGTTAACTAAGTTTCTAAGTTACCAAATTCTTCTAGAGAATAGGGATTGTCTTGACTTTCTTTGTATTTGTATCCCCAGTGCATGGCACATAGTAGGGACTTACCAACAAAGCTCTTGTTGATCACTTGATAGGGATTTCCCTGCAGGAACTTAATCATAAGTCTGGATCCAAAAAAAAAAAAGGCATTTTACAAAGCATTTTCCTCACAAAAATCCAGTGAAGTAGGGAGTACAAGTTATCAGCATTTTGCAGATGGGGAGACAGAGTCAGGGAGGGTAGGTGCCTTACCCAAGGTCACACAGGCAGAACAGAGACTTGAGTCCATGTATTATGGTTCTAATCCCTCGTCTCTCACAGCCTCTTTAGAATGTATTGATTTTGCTTATGCGTGACTTTTACTATATGTTAGTAGCATGTGGTGACCCCACATGACATCAGAATTCTTATTCATTACTAATCACTCTGAAAACTAGCTGTTTGTTATCCAAACAGCTCAATTATGCAAAGGGATGTTCGGTTTTTTAAAATGAGTGTATTTGAATAGAAAATTTGCTAAATTCCAGGGGTAAATTGCTTCATCCATCTACTCACCACTTCTAAGAGGTAGTTGACTCTGCATGGCTCTTCTCTACATGAACAGCTTTCTTTGGGTATCTGGGATGGGTGACTTGGAGTCTGTAGATAGACTGAGGCTCAGATAGGTTCAGTAAGTGACTCACTCAAACTCACATAGCTAGTTAATAATAGACCTGTAGCTAGTACCCACCCCTCTCTACTCTTCAGCTCCCTGTAAAAAACATCCATATCTTAATACCTGATTGCTAAATGAATATTATGACTGGATTCTATCAGCAAACAAAGTCAGCGACAAATCTATCATCTTAATGACTTTTGAAAAGACTAGGCCTGTTGTCCTTAGTTCTTTAGAATGGTCTCAAACCAGGATTCTCTTTGGTAAAGCAGGACATCTAAATCTGAACTGGTCAAAATATCTTTGAGAAGTAGAGTTTGCCTACACTGTCCTGCCAACATGCTTTTTCCCATGGGGCCGTTCAAACGGCTTCTAGTCTGAAGAGAAATAAATGTTTCTTTCTCTTCCTTTCGCCCATCCTCTTTTCCTCCCCTTTGCCTTTTCTTCTAGATGAAGAAAGCTCTGGAACTCCCTCTCTTTTATCTCTGGGCAACAACATCACAAAATGTGCTTCATGGGTTTGCTATTTAACATTTTCCACCCACAGGGTTTGGTGCTGCCTCTGTTCCCTGTCAGACTTAAAACCTTCTGTAGGATGACAACCATTGTGGTTGGTTCATGGGTTACTGGTTCTTTTCACTGAAGCTGCTTCTGCTCTGCCCCGTCCTCTCCAACATCCTACCCTCCCAGATCTCTTCTGAGGCCTTTAGATGCCTCTTGCCTACAGGCAGCATGGACTCCAATCTCCATTGTTTCCATTCGGGTTGTTGGTCACTCCTTCCCCAGGACAGTGAATATTTAAAAAGTGCTTCAAGAAGATTGCAAAGTGATTTACATACATTATATCATTTGGTCCTTTAGTTTGCAGATGAAGAAACTGAGGCTGAGAGGGCCACCCAGCAACTAAGTGTTCTGGGTAGGTTTAAACTCAGGTTTTCTTGACTTTAAGTTCAATGTTATTTCTCCTACATGAAGCTGCCTCTCATATGGTTAAAGAGGCTAAAAGAAAAGTAAGTCTTTCCCTTCACTGTAACCTGTAAACCACCCCATTTCCCTCTGGGAAGAGGAACAGCTGGCACCATGATGAGTATAAGCTCCTCTTGGAAAGGAAAAAACCAGAAAGATGTATCTTTCTAGAGCTAGTATATTTATGCAACAGGTGATGGGAATGCAGACTGATTAGGAAGCAGAGGATTGGACTGCAGTTAAGGTTCCTTTTATTCTTGTGATTGTGTACTTACCAATCAATTAATCGGTCAACTAATACTTGAATGTGTTATGTGTAAGGTACTGCGTCAGACTCTTTTGGGGTTAAAAATCTAACTGAAGGAAACAAGGTATAAACACATGAAAAGTTAAATAGCAACACGAGGGTTAAATTACAAGATAACAATACATGAAGTCCCGGGGGAAAGTCCACTTCATAATGTAGTGCATGATTAATTGCCAAATTGTTGTATGGACAAGGGATGCTATGAGTTCAGAAGTGGGAAAGATCACTGTGACCTGTCGTGCTCTGGGGAATCAATCCTTTATGGAAGAGGAGGGGCTTGAGATGTCACTTGAAGGATGCCTAGGGTTTGAATTTGTAAAAGGAGAGTAGATGTTAGAGGGAATGGCATGAACAAAGGTGTGGAGGTAAGAAAGTATGTGATGGGGAAATTAAGGACATGAGTTTGGTTAAATTCGAAATAAAGAAATAGTTCTGTAAGCTGGTGGTGTCAAACTGAGTAGAAATGGGAGCCACTGATCTGTCCATGAGGATCCCTGCAGGCTGCATAGTGACTCAGTTTTAAAATGTAATGTTATCTGTGTTTTGTTGTATTTTTATTTATTTTTAAAAATATTTCCCAATTACATTTTAACCTGATTTTGGGCTACACTCAGGACTGTTGTGAGCTGCCTGCCAGTGGAGATTTTTGAGTGGGAGGATGGCATGATGGGAATCAATGGTTAGGAATATTAACCTGAGGACAATATACCAGTTAAATTGGAGCCAAACTGGGAGCCATCTGAGCTAGGCTTAGACCTCCTGCATCTCTGTCCTTCTTAAAGATGAAATAATAATTTTCAGAGTTCCCAGGTGTTAAAATGGGAGATTCTGAAATGGATAGGGAGTAGAAGGGAAGTGTAAAATTTTAAAAATAGGTTGTACCTTACAGGTTACCTAATCCTACCCCCTTTTTTATGTGTGTATATGTGTATGTATACATGTTGTAGTGCATGTGCGTGTGTGTGTATGTGTATAAAAATGATGAAGAAACTGAGGCATTGGACAGGTATGGCTTGACAGTGGAAGAACCAGGAGTAGAATTCTTGACTCTCAGTCTTCTGAGTGTCTAAGTTAGACAGGGTAGTATTTTATCATCTTCATTTTACAGAGGAGCCACAGAGACTTTAAAGGACTTGCCCAGAGTTGCACTGCAAGGCAGTGGCAGAACTAACTCCCAGTCGGGCGCATTCTCCCCTATACCATCACTGAGGGCATCGCAGCAACTGTAGCATGAAAGGATCAAGCAGACGTCCTGCTTCCCCCATTAGCTCGGCTAAGAAGTGACACACACAGCTGAGATTCCCATGTTTTCAGATGGGAACCCAGGCAAGTTCTAGAAAACAACCAGAACAGGAAATAATAATAGTCGCTGACATTTACCCAGTGCTAATTTAAAGTTTACACAAGCATCTGACACACTCTTTAGGGCTTGTGGGACGATGGAAAGAGTATGAGATTTGGAGTCAGAATCTAGGTTAAAATCGTGGCTCTTTTGTTTTTACTACCTTTGTGATCTTTGACCCAAGTCACTGAATCTGGCTCAGCCTCAGTTTCTTAATTTGTAAAATGAGGACCAGAGGACGTTGAAGGACTCTTTCATCCTATGAACCTCACAAGTGAGGTGAATACTAAATGCATTCTCAGTCACATTTTACAGATGAAGAGACTGAGGCCCATAGATATTAAATGTTCTCTGGATCACGTCTGGTAAGAGCCAGAGGTGGAATTCAAACCCGGGTCTCTCCTGACTACGTCAGAACCCTTTTTCACTGCTCCTTGCTTTGAACAAATAGATACTTTCAAGGCATAAGGCAATGATCAAGGTTAGCACTCGGGATAAATCAACCAACAAATATTTATTAAGTATTTATTGTGCACCAGGCAGTGAGGATACAAAGAAAAAACAAAAACAGAAGCCCCTGTCCAAAAGGTGGTGGTGGTTGTTGTTCAGTCATTTGGGTTTGTCTTGGCAAAGACACTGGAATGTTTGCCATTTCCTTCTCCACCTCGTTTTACAGGTGAGGAGGCAAATAGGCTTAAGTGACTTGCCCAGGGTCACACAGCTAGAGTCTAAAGCCAGACGTAAATTCATGAAGATGAGTCTTCCTGACTCCAGGCCCGGCGTGCTATCCATCGTGCCACCTAGTTGCCCGACAGATGCTTACATTTTAATGGGCATGACAACGTGGACATAAAGGGATATACACAAGATACACAGAGAAGATGAAAGGCAGTGTTTTAGGAGAAAACAATAGGAGATGGGGGACAGGGGACAGGGGACAGAGAAAAGAGGCCTCCTGAAACAGCTAGCATTTGAGCCGAGTGGTGAAGGAACACGGATTTGAAGAGAGAAAAGTGAAGAGACATGGAGAGAGAGAGAGCGTTCCAAGCACTGGGGACGATCTGCACCAGGGCACTGAGAAGGAGCACTATGTATGAAAAGCAACAAGTAGGCCAGTGTGTCTGGACCATAAAGTATGTGGAAACTGGTAGTGTATAAGGAGACTGGAAAGACATGAAGGAGCCAGGTGGTGAAAAGCTTTAAGTGTCAAGCAGAAGCAGTTACAGTGAAGAGGCCACTGGAGTTGATCGAGTAGGGGTTGACAGGGTGAAAGGCTCAGATTCACACTTAAGGAGAATAATTTGGAATGGAATGGGGAGAAACTTGAGGCAAGGAAACTGATTTGGAGGCCACTGCAGTAGTATAGCAGAGAGAGAGAAGCGTTAAAAACCAATACTGGGGTGGTGACTAGTTAAGTGGAGAGAAGGAAGACTTCAACAGGAGGTGAGGTGGGAGAGTAACAAATCATGGTGTTAGACAGGGGTGAGGTGAAGTGAATAGTTCAGATGAAGGACCAGAACAGTGGATGAAGAGTAGAAAAGGAAAAAACATCTAAAGTTACAATCATAATTCAGTTTAGGGGTCAAATAAAGAAATATAGAAATGCAGAATATTAATTTTGGACAGAACCTTAGATAACACCTAGAGTAATCTTTTTTTTTTTTTTGGAAGCAGTTAGGGTTAAGTGACTTGCCCAGAGTCACACACTTAGTAATTGTCTGAGATCAGTTTTGAACTCAGGTCCTCCTGCCTCCAGGGCTGGTGCTCTATTCACCGTACCACCTAGCTGCCCCTACTCCTTTAATTTTACAGACAAACCGAGACTCAGAGAGGTTGTGACTTGACCAAGGATAATGATGAAGTGTCAGAATAGTAACAACAATAATAATTAATGACAATAAAGCAAATTGATGTAGCACTTTAAGACTTGCAAAGTGCTTTACATGATATCTGTTAATTCTCAAATTAGCCCTGGGAGGTGAATATTAGTGATACATGGAAAGCTTTGGTGAGCAGCTTTTGAATCCCTGATGGTTCCCAGGCTCTCTGGTTCCCTTTCTATCGAGTAAGTCTGTGATTTACTCCATCGGCCTCATTAGGCCAGGGCCTGCATCGCATAGCCAAGCCCCACCGGTCAGCCCTTGGCTACATGGGAGCCACCTGGGCCGATGGAATACACATCCAGCATCTTGGTTCCCCTCTCTGTCGCTCTCTTCTCTACCCCATCCTCTAAGCCTGAGTCACACACACACCCCTTCTGTCTTAGTGCCTCCCCTAGCCTAGCTGCACCAAAGGACATGGGTCAGGTATTCATAGGGGATTGGGTCAGAGTATTCTGACCTCAGGAAGGATTGGGGTCCCTTTTTTTTGGTGCGGTTTCTTTTCTTTTTTTGGAGGGGAGGAGAGTATGGGTGGTTTGTTAACAAATCGGGAGTGATTGATTTATGGATTCTTTTATCTTGCTAAAATGGTCCTGGGGAGAAACATTCAAGGACCCTTGCTTTGTGTATCTTTATAGTGCAGGGCTCTCTGCTCAGCCAGCACCTGGCAAGTTTTCCTGAAAATATAACTGCTGGTGATGAGATGATGAGTAGCAGCTACCTGCATTCTTTCTGGAAGGAAAATGCATTGTGCAACTAAGGAAACTTCATGAAGCTAACATGTAAAATAGTATCTCATCTGTCTGGCATTAGGGGGGAAATGAGGTATCTACATGAGGTGGATTTTCCAGATAACTAATAACTTAAATGCCAAAACTTTTTTTTTTTAATTTTGACTTTTTAGTTTTAAAAAAGTTTTTATTTTAGAAAGGTAGGGATCTTTCTAAAATATCATATCTACTTCCTTTTTCTCACAAATAAGTTGTTCTCCATGTAATTTAACCCAGAGGTTCTTTAAGTTCACCAATTCTAGGTAAAGAAACTTGGTTTAACATTTCTTTGATGACTCAGGATCCTTCTGAACATTAGTTATTTGTCCTGGGCAATGATAACCTCAGTGCTTTCAGGACCTGTCGAAGTGTGGAGCTCTGTTTGCCCCTGTTGTAAGCAGTCCCAGACTGCTGTGTTTTTTGAGTTCTTGGGTCAGCCTATCACCCTGTCATCTGTCACTTCTTAATGCTGCCATTTTACAGGCTCTGTTCTCTTCCTCTGCCTCTGGCCCCCCCAGGTTGCAAGCTCCTAATGTGCAGTGGCCTGAGCACAGCTAGGCAAATTTACTAGAATTGTGGACACAACAAAATAAGTGAAGGATCGTGGAACTGTCTTATGAAGAAAGTCCATGAGCTTTAGTCCATGGACTTTGCAGTAAGTGCATTGACTCCAAAGCTATTTTTTCCTGTTTCTCAGCTCAGATTCCTAGATAAAGCATCTCTAGATAATTGAGGGTATATCCTAATATGTAAAAATGAAAAATGCCAATAAAAATTGGAGCAATAGTAGAAATTGGTGCATGCGTGTGTGTGTGTGTGTGTGTGTGTGTGTGTGTGTGTATGCAGGCGCGCACATGCAGAATAAAATTTTTTAGTTTGATAGAGGCAGGAGAAAGGGTAGTCACAGTACAGAGCAGGTGACAACTACCCTCTTTGCCTGTGTGACCTAATAGCTGCGTCATGTCCATCATTGGTCACTAATTCTGTTGGCTCTGAGGATGTGAAGGAAAATGATTCCCAAGTGTAGGGCTCTATGGAAGACCATATGGAGTGGTGGGTAGGGCTTGCTCTGAGGGTTTTCTCCTGTATTATTGAGTGATATGGGTGGCAGTGAAATGACTTTAGGTAGTGTCTGCAAATCTCCTGGGGAGGTGGCTCTCCTATGCATTAGATTTTGTCAGAAAAACATGCCAATATTCAATTTTTCCGTTAGTACTTTTCTACCATCCCATCTTCTTTCTAATTGTGTTACTGAACTTCTGTTCCTTCTTGAGGAACTTTCTACTGTTAAGATATTTGTTAATGCTACTACTTCCTTCTGTTTCTCTGCTGAATTTCTCCAAGGAGCATTCCCACCTTTGATTTCATTTTTGGTGTCTTTAGAGCAGTGATTCCCAGCCTTAGTTTTGTGACCACTCATGGCATCTCCATTTGTCACAAAAGGTATAGTGAAATTCTGCAAAGATTTTTCAATACAAAATTTATTTTAACTTATTTTAATGAAAAACATTTTGGGGAAGAGGGGGTAGCTGTGCATAATTAAGTAATGGCAGGATATCAATACTCCAGAAGACTTGGGAAATATGATAATGATAATGGTTTTATTTTCCTTCTGGCTGGTTGCTTGACCAAGTTCTATGCATGTTCATACTCCTCCCCACCCCTCCCTTCTTTTTCCTTTCATTCCTTACCCAGATTCTTGGTTAGTTTAGTGGACCTTCTGGGTGTGTTTCAGTTTATCAACATCTTTTCCCAGGTAAGCATAACAAAGACTGAATTCTTTATTTTCCTTCCTCAAGGGCTCCATCTGTTCATTTTTTTGGTTCCCCTTTGGCAGACTTCATAAGCCAGTCTAATTAGTCAAAAGGGCAAGAAAATATTTTGTCTAAAGGGACCAAATTTCAGACATGACAGTGAAAGAGGAGGAGTGGGCCCCTGGCAAAGTGGTAAGAGCACTGGATTGGAAGTCAGAGGACTAGATTCAAGCTCAGATTCCAACACTTATTAGTTGTGGGACCTTAGACAAGTTATTTTACTTTTTTGGGGCTCAGTATCTTTATTTGTAAAATCATGGGGTTCCTGCTGGTGGTACCCCTGGTACTGCAGTTTGTATATGACTGATTGTGTTTAAAATATGAAGAGGGAAGAAAGAGGGTTGGTGTGGCAAATATAAGTGAAACCAGACAATGGATGATGGAGGCTAGAGAGGGGTAGACCAATCAGCTGTAAAATTCCCCTACGAAGTGGAAATATAAGGCCTGTGGCTTAGGAAACATGACTCTTGCTGAGTAATGCAAGATAGGGGACAGAAAGGACAGAAGAAAAAGGAGGAAGAAAAGTTGGGGGATATTTTGGTAGTCTACAGTCAGAAAAGATAAGTCGACCACATCTCTCTGACTGTTTAGCTAAATAACTGTTTTTTTCTGGCCATCGATGAATGGGAATCTAAGATATTCTTCTTTTTCTTTTGGAGGGGGGAAGGCAGGGCCATTGGGGTTAGGTGACTTGTCCAAGGTCACACAGCTAGTATGTCAAGTGTCTGAGGCTTGATTTGAACTCAGGTCCTCCTGACTCGAAGGCCTGTGCTCTAATCACTGCACCACTAAGCTGCCCCAATCTAAAATATTCTAAAGTGCTTTTCTAAGACCACATTTCTTCTAAGGCCCATTTTCAATTCAGAATAACAAACACTGACTTAAGTACCTACAATGGCTAGGACAACTGTGCTGGGCACTGAGGGGTACAAAGATTAAAAAACGAAAGTCTTTGCCCTCAAGGAGCTTCCATTCTACTGAAGCATATTTGAGCTATGGGAGAGTACCAAGTGGTACTCTCTGCCATTTTTGTCAGATACTAGAATGCCCTTCTGCCATCAATCGGAAGGAAGGACACCAATTCGCATCTGATGGAGAGAACTTCCCAGCCGTGGTCAGGCAAGTGTGAAGATCTAGCCTGACAATTGAGTCTTGATAAAAACTGTCATTCTGATGGGTACCATTCGGACCCCTATCCCTTCTAGAACTTTTGTAACCATCAGATTCATTTCATTTCCCCACTTCAGAAGAATACTTAATAATATGTCTTTTTGATTGGTGAACCCAAGAAATTTTGGACATCAGAACAGTAAAAACTCATAATGTGAAGCTACACAATACCCTTCAGATTATTTGGATGTGACCAGTGGCTTCTTCCCCAGCACACCAAATTGGTGCTGGGATCGTTAAAGATCTGAAAAAACCACCAGGAATAGGGGTAGAGTCAGGGTGAGTGTATCAGATCTGAAATGAGGCAGAATGACTACCCAGATAATGGCTGAGATACGAAGAAAAGTCTACCCAGTTTTCATTTGGAAGCTGCCATTAAATTTAAAGCAGGGATCCCAGTGTGAACTTACCATATATGTATGCAGTGTTCTTGTGCTGAAGCATTTTAAAGAAGCAGCTTGGGTGTTTTGTTTCTCTAACCTAACTGAATTTATTTTCTGCAGTTTTAGGAATTAACTCCCTTTTCTTGCCCTCTTCTCTCTTATGCTCCCTCTCTCTCTCTCTTTCTCTCCCTCTCATTCTCTCTCTCTAAAAAAGGGGAGAATGAAAAAAGAAGAAAGGATTTGCATTGTAGTTGTGATTGGCACATTCTGTGAATGAGAGGTCATTTCGTGGGGCTGTCTCTTTTCAAGCATTTTTTTTTTCATGCACACTGTATTCAAGCGGGAAACATTCTTTCTTTTCAAAGCTTCTCTGTCCGTCTCTTTTTCTCCAATCCACCCTCCCCTCCCTTTTATTTTTCCTTCCCTTTTCTTTACTTTTGCTGTTCTGGCTTTCACCACCCCCTTGGGGCTCGCTCTCCTTCTCTCTCTTGCTCATTCTTTTCTTTCCTCCTTATTCTATTCAGTTTCTTTTTTTCTTTTTCTTTTCCCTTTTTGAATAGCTCTTCTATTTTCAGAGAAGAGGGAGTGTAGAGTAGAGAAGTCATTTCATTTCAGGGAAGAAGAATTTGAAAATTCTTATTTTTCTCTTTGTTTCATTTATCTGCAAAAATCATTATGCAGCAAAGATTTTTTTCTTCTCTTTTGAGAGAAGTTGTTTAGAAAGGAAGTCAGCCAAACAACAGGTGCTTGGTGTTTAGTTGGCTTCATGTTTCAAATAAGACACACAAAATCAGTCATCCCAGAATTGTTTACTAATAGACAAGACTCCTCAAACAGGATTCAGTTGCTGTTGGGAGTTCATCTCTCCTCCATCTCTAAAGGAAAGTTGCTTGACTTTATGATTGAGTTCAAATATGAAGATATTTATCTGAAACAAATACTCAATTCTCCTTTCATTCTCCGTACAATACCTTATTTCAGTCTCCCTTAAGCAGGACAGGTTTAGTAAAAAGGCAGTGAGAAAATGAAGGGACTGGAAGCAAAAGAGGATATTTGACTGACATGGGTAATGAGGATGTCCTCTTGCAAATTCCACACATTGAAGAGCTTTCTGTAATGGTGTTTCTTGGCTGGGCCTACAACCCTGGGAAAACTGGCAATTATCTGATTTAATTCAAGCTGTATAGACAGCCAGAATGGATATTGCAGGCCAAATAAAATTCCCCTTTGAGGCTTGAATTGTCTAAATTGGTTGTCTTTATTTGTTAAAATAACCAGCTGATTGCTTATGCCATAAAGATACACAACTACTGTGACTTGGAGGTTTGGTAAAGGTGAGAGAAGGGCAGATAGACTTGGAGCTAGAAGACCTGAGTTTGAATATAGACTCTGGTCATAAATAAGTCAAATCTCTCCTAGCCTTAGCTTCCTCACCTCGAAAATGGGGTTCACAATACCTCATTACGCATGTCATTAGGTTGTTGTGAAGGTTTATCAATCTTCAAGTGCCGTATGAATGTGAGTTATAATTATGAGGAAAGAAAGGATCCAGACATGTCAACTCAGGGCTGTACCTTTTTGAAAAGTGTAGTTTTCTCCCAGAGCAGGGGTTCTTAACCTGGGATCTGTGGATTTTTGTTGTTAATGCTTTTATAGCTGTATTTCAATAGAATTGATTTCCCTTGTAATCCTATGTGTTTTAAGTTATGTGTTTAAAAACAATCTTCTAAGAAGGTATCTCTCCAAAGGCTTCATCAGACTTCATACAAACAGGTAAAGAATCCCAGTCCTGGAGGGAGGATAAAGGCAAAAGGCTATTATGTATTAGGTTTCCCTATTTTTCTTTAAGCATCTAGTCAATCTGGTGTTTGTAGGGGTCCCCCACCCCAGACCATGAAAACAGATGACACCTCCAGCCAGGCCTCAGACACAGCACTTCAACTCCCTGTTTCTTGGCATAGGCTGTGGCCCATGTCTGGTTTGTACTCCATGTTTACCTGTGCCTCTTAGTATCTATCCCTAGTTTCTTTTAGTTCAAATGCCATCTTCTACACGAAGCCTTGCCTGATTTCTCCACCTTCCAATGCCTTCGCTCTCCTCTGCAACCCCCCACCCCCCATCAGTTTTGTTTATATGGTAAAGCTCCTTGAGGCCAGAAGCTGTTTTCCCTTCTGTCTTCTAGTACTCAGCCCCTACCACAGTATCTGGGACATAGTAGGTGCTTAAGAAATATCTATTGATTAATTGATTGATTATGCTAAACCTGTACTACTAAGGTATAGCTCTCACGGACAGATTCTCTGGAATGGTACACATCCTGGCCCTCATGGAATTGTTTACTTAATGAAATATTTGAGGCTCACCTTGAAAATGAGTGGCTGTGATATAGAAGAACAAGAACTAGGTAGGAGTCAGAAGACCTGGGTTCAAGTCAAACTCTGCTACTTACTTACTAGCTAGAAGATCACTTAAATTTTCTGAGCCTCAGTTTTCTCATTTGTAAAAATAGGGATAAAAAATACTTATACTACTCTCCTTACAAGATAGTTCTTTTTTAAAAAAATTAATTTATTTTGTTACATTTTAATTTCCAAACTGTCTTCCTTCCTCCCTCCATACCCTGCAGTAAAGAAGGCCACCATCTGACACAGATTCATAAATACATGTAAAAGCCATACTATGTGTACTTCTGTTTATCAGTTCTTTTTCTGGAGTATAGATAGATAGCATCTTTCTTTATAGGTCCTTTGTAGATGATTTGAGCATTTATCATACTCAGAATAACTTGGCTGTTCACGATTATTCTTTGAACAATATTGTTGTTACTGTATACAGTGTTCTCTTGGTTCTGCTCATTTTGCTCTTCGTTATTTCATGCAAGTCTTTCCATGTTTTTCTAAAATCAGTCAGCTCATCATTTCTTACAGTGAAGTCATGTTCCATCACAGTCATATACCACAGCTTGTTCAGCCATTCCCCAATCTATGGACATCTCTTCAGTTTTTATTTGATTGTCACTACACAAAATTGTTCTGAAAATAAATTAAATATATGTAAATTCCCTTCTAAACCTTACAGTGCTATATGAATATAAACTACTAGTATTTTTCAGTTATTTTCTTTGAAGGCAAGGACTGACTTTACTTTCGTTCATTATTCTTCTTCCACTGGGGCATGAAGCCCAAGACCCTGCACAGAGAAGGTGGTACTCTCTTCTTTCTGGGTTTTTGGAACACTGCTCTCTCCTCCTTCTCCTCCTACCTATCTGACTGCTCCATCTCTGTCTCTCTTGCTGGATCCTCTTCTAAGATCACACCTTCTGACCCACCCCTGTAACCGTAGGTGTCCCTTGGGGTTCTGTCCTGGGCCCCCTTCTCATCTTTTTCTATATTCTTTCTCTTGGTGATCTCATCAGCTCCCATGGATTTAGTTATCTCCTCTGTGCTGATGATTCTCAAATCTACCTATCTTGCCCCAAACTCTCTGCTGACCTCCAATCTCCTATCTCCAGTTGCCTTTCAGACATCTTGAATTAGATGTCCAAAACATAATTCATTATCTTTCCCTGTGAGCCATCCCCTGTTCCTATCTTCCTTGGTACTGTAGAGGGCAACAGTATCCTCCCAGTCCCTCAGGCTGGAAACTTAGGAGTCCTCTTGGATTCCGAACTATCTCTCACCCCACCCCATCCCACCGCTGGTATCCAAACTGTTGCCAAGGCCTGCTGATTTCATCCTTGCACCATTTCTCAAATACACCCCCTTCTCTCCTCTGACACTGCCACCACTCT